>CM068956.1:54595734-54610633 GCA_035128595.1 Eptatretus atami | reverse complement strand
CACGTGGTTACAGGAGGTGTAGAGATTGAAAGGATACAAGGAAGATTTGATGTATTTTTGAAGAACAGGTAAGATTTGGGAAGGGAAGGTTGCAGATCGGAAGAAATTGTGAAGGTAATGGCGAGAGAGGGTCTGCTCAGTAGAATAAAGATGGTGTGCTGGCAGGAGGAAGAAGAAAAGAGAGGAAGAAAAGGGCAGGGATCGAGACTTGTGAGTGTGCAAGGAGAAAGGTAGTTTTTTTGTTTTGTTTTGGATTTCAGACAAGAAATAGAGTGTTTAGTTGGGAGGGATGGGGGGACGTTGGGAGGGATGGGAGACGTTGGGAAGGTGGGAAAGATAGAAATTGAAGGTAATGGGGAGAAAATACAAATAAACACGATTGTACACTGAGGTGAATGCCTCAAGCACCCGGTAAGACAAGGTCGATGAAAACTCACAAAATGGCACGATTTTTGAAACAAAACCGAACTAAGAACACACAGTAACATGTAGGTGAGAAAATAAACAGTTAAAATGGGACAGATAACGACCGGAAACTTAACTTTGAGATCGTCAGCAGAGAGCCCTGAAGGAGAACTGCCGACGCTCCAAACCCAGAACTGGACGTCCAAACGAAAGGATTTTTACGATTGAGGATTGAGTTGCTCAAGTTGGTATTTTGGACCCAGTCTTGTTTCTCATCTCTATAAACGACCTCTCCGAATCTCTGGAAAAACTGCTCTTCCTTTGTGCAGATGATGCCACCTGATGCTGTAACCTACACCATCGCACCAACAGACTGGCAGCAATGGCTTCACATTCTCCAAATCTGGAATTGGAATTTCTTAAGTCCAGAAAACTGGAATTTTGGTCTGGCAAATAGAACATGTCTTTTGACTGGAGCAAATTTCACAGGCTCCTGCTCTTGCTCAGGAACGCTCATCAACAGAATCCATATCTATTTCTGCAGTTCCCCACTGGAAGAGGTTCAGTCTCTTGAACATCTAGGCCTTACATCGGCCACAACTTCTCTTGGGCTGACTACATATCAAGCTGACCTCCAACAGCAGCTACACAATAGGGCATTCCAACAAAAATCTGAACTATCCTGAGAGCCTCCAAGGCATTTTCCATAAACAAGCACAAGGCATGTAATTGCTCTCGCTTTGCAGGCAGGACGGTGGCCTCTCTGTTTTTTTACAGTCTCTCCAACATTCTTGCTCCTTCTCAGGCCTCCAACCCACCCTTGCTCCTCCAAGAGACATGCATTCTTCCAGTAACCTCCACCTTCTTAAAATCTCAAAGGCCAAACTTACTGCTCACCTCTACTCTCTTGTTTCTCTTTTTCCCATTTGTGGAACTATTCAAGCCGACATTCAATCTGTGGCCCCGAGTAGGCAATGCTTGACCACCTCGTCATCACTTATTCCTCTTGGCAATCCTTTTACCCCCATTAATCCCCCAAACCACTATATAATTCCTGCAGATTACTGCGTTTCCTCCTATCCTCTATCACCTCTTTTCATCTTTGTTTATTCCCTTGCATTGTTCATCCACCTCTTGCCACCCCTCCCCGCTAAATCATGTTGCTATTTTGCTCTGTCAACTTATTCTTCCATCAGCTGAGATTTTGTGCGCAAAAACAGTTTTGTTAATTCGACCTGATTTTTCATTGAACAGACTGTCTATTAAGTCTATAATCCTTGAATACATACTCAATGTGATCTTTATTCTTTGCTATACATTGACCTCTAACTTCACTTAGTGTCCTCTGCCTTGATACATAGATTCATACATACATTCATGCATACGTTCATACAAACGGAGCATGCGCAACAGGGCATCGCTGTGTCTGCTTTTCCACTGGTACTCCAGGGGCCTCCCTCTGGCCATCCCCCAGGCAGAAGCATGACCCATACCCATCTCTTAGGGATAGGACATTCCAGGCACCCAACTGAAGAGACAGCCTCAGGTTAACTCGAGGAGACCACCGTCTAGTGGACGACACCTCACCACCACCCCGACACACACCACAGTGTGTTTTGTGGAGTGAAGTGCTTTGTGGTGGCTGGAGTGCAAATCCTGCAACCAACCTCATAGGGAAGGTAAGCAACTGCAGGAGGACATCCGCAGACGCAGTTGGCACCAGATATGGATGACCATTGGCTCACAAGGAGCTCCTCCACCCTTTGGCAGGTTTTGTATTTAATCCTACTGGGTGTCCATGTCCATACACCCTCCACACAAGGAGGACTTGTTGGGGGGAGCCGGTTTAGTCGCGAACACATGACCATGAACAGGTTAGTGTGGGTTTTACATGATACCCATAGCAAGTCACAGATCTGATCTGGCCTAGCCTGGCCTGACCTGACAATCGGGGTAGGGCCGCCATATCGGCTGGGCTGCTTTGTTTCGGATATTCACGTGGCACAATGCAGGGCTCTCTCTCTCTATCTTGATGGAATCTTCTAATCTCTAAATTTGCTTTGTTTCTGACAAACTTGTCATTTCCCTTATGGATTTGTAAAATAAAACAGAATAAATATATTTTTGTCCTTCCCTTTCTCACAAATTAGAGAACCAAAGATGGAAATGAGCTGATTCATCTAATTAAAGCATTCTGAACACAATGAGTGTTAATTAGGAGCATGTGTTTACTTGTCATATCCCTCATGCATAGGGTACAAGAAGAAATTATTTCTCAATGTATTTTTTTTCCTCTACCTTGGACAAAGCCTAAGTGGCCAAGTGTCACTGTGTGATGTGGAAATCTTCGGCTGTTTGGAGACAGTCCATGTCGAACAATTTCAAGGTTGAGAAAATAAAGCAGAAATAAATGAAAGCATTTCTTCTGAGCTATCTTGCTAACCCATCCAAATTCTGCTTTGACATCATGGAATGTGTTGCGCCCCATGCAGGTCTAACGTCATTGGTGAAATTTCACGGAAAAATTTTTGTATAGAGAGGCAAGGCTTGTGGAAGAGTTAGAAGAATCAACGAATCAGGAAGCAACAGAACAAAAGGAACAGAAGAGAAGGGGGGGTGCCAACAGCATGGTTGAGGAACAAAATAGAGAGATTTGGAAAAATAGGGGGTGTGGGGAGGAATGAGGGTGGGGGGGGGATGTATTGGGTGGAAAAGATTGATGCAGAGGCAAACTCTTAGGAAGGAAAGACTGGAAATTTGGAAAGAGGTGGGCTTGGGGTGAGGGAATGAAACCATAATCACCAATCAGAGCAAATATAACCACCCTACCACAGCAGGGATGTCCAACAACATTCAAAAGAAATGCATACAACTTTGGAAACAGTAAAACCTGGATTATGCAGGCATTTAATTATCTAATCACCTGTCATATTTGGCCAAATCTCGATGCACAAGGCATTTTCAAAAGATCTTATGACTTAATATGGGCAGTAGACAGTTGGAAACCACTACCAGTGTGTGTGTGCAAGAGACTGAACTACGGCAGCACAGTAGAGGACGTGGTAAATCCGTTAAAATTAGTCTCTGGATTTGAACAACAGTTCTTCCTCCTCCTTCGTATGCAACACAAGGTTGCAGGTAGCATCATTGGCTGAGGGCACACCTGTGCTGCTGGTGCAGTGCCCCTATTACCAGTGCACTGGTACTCATTTCGCCAATGGCAGAAGGATCACAGGCTGAGTCAACCCCACCTGGTGTTAATTCAATGGCCGACAGGGACTCAAACTCAGGGCCTTAAGATGCTAAGCTAATAAGATGGTTTACACCCTAACTGTTAAGCGAACACGAAGCTTAATGACAGCTCAATTCACTGGTAAGTAAAATTGTTTTGCTGGGTAATATACATATTTGCAAATAAGCTGTGCAAGATTTAATGTATTATCATGTGATAGAATGTCTGACGAGCATTATGAATATATTATAATACATGAAACCCTCGAGCAAGAAAGGTTAATATCTCCAGGTATAAAGCTACAAGTTGAAAGTTTGAAGAGTGAGTTTGCATTACCAGAACGACGATCGTCTGGGTACAGCTGAGGTTGTAATCTAACTATGTAGACCCACTGCTGAGCTTGTCGACCCACCGTTTTGAGAGGTTCTGAGATGAAAGGGTTGAAACCTCTTTGAAGAACAGAGCCTTGCTGATGATCCACGCAGTCGGAAAATTTATCAATTGCGAACAAGTTATGAAGGTTCTTGCTTTAGGTAATGAACTATTTTGAGGTTCACAATTTTGACAAAGATTAGGTACATGGTGTTGTAGAATGTGTATACTTTAAGGATCGTTTTTACTGCTCAATGAGTGACTAAATTTATGAGGAAGAGACTTGTGAAAAAGCGATGTGTGTGTGTTTGTGTCTGTGTGTGTGTGTGTGTCAACAGCCAAGCATACACATACAAAAGAGTAGTTCTTGGTTGATGTGCACCTTTTATTGTGGAACATGTAAGATGAGTAGTTTGGTGCCCAAATTCTGTGCAATGATAATGTCTCCCCTGAGCAAGTTACACTGAAAGTGACTTCTATGCTGGTCAAATTATTCTTGATAAAGCTAGGATAGCAGTCATGATGTAATTTGCTGTAGAACAGTGTAGTATCATTGAGTTACTTTTGGAGGAGAACGTCAAGCCTAATGTCCATCTCAATGTTGTCATTTCCACAGAATGCATCTGTTCTGTACTTCCTTTATATTCAACAACGACTGACTTCTACCTACCTATCCATCATTGCTGGTCTTACAATGGTCTTTACAACTGTACTACTCAATTTCCTTCGTATGTTCTTGTAACACAGGACTCTTGATAACCCTTCCATTTGCACTATCCACTTTCACTGTTCTTCACATCTTATTAAGAACACAACCAAGATACTTAAAATATTTAGTCGATGTCAACTCTTCTTCATCCAGATTTAGGAGCCGAATGTTGTCTTCACTTGTCAAACACTGCATACATTCTGTATTCTTTCAAATGACTCTGAGCACATTGGTCTCCTGTGTCAAAATGTATTCCACCAGGTCTCTCTGCGGAAACTACTTTGTGTCCTCTGTACATACGATTATATTACCAGCAAAGTACATGACCAATGCACCTTTTGGTGAAAGGTGCACCAATGCACAGCCTATGTCCTGAGTCAGATTGTCCATTACAGTTTCAAAGGAAAGAGCCCGAAGGTAGATCCATATCTGAATCCAAGTCAGGTTGTCATGCTTAATGGCTTGATGCACAGTATCAGGTTCTCTCAATATTGCAATGCCATCCTTACACACACATTTCATTATCTGGATTTAGGTCTTAGCTCCTCCAGATCTACACCCATTCTTCCAGGATGATCAGTCTGCAGCTAGCTTGGGAGGCCATATTTACCTTCGCCACTGAAAGTGGAAGGAGGTTATGATTTCACCCCTTTCTGTTTGTTTGTGACTTGCAAAATCGAAGATTTTTCAAGTACACTGGTCAGTCGATTTTGTTATTCTGTCTGTTTGTCTGTTTGGCAATCGCCTACAGGTCACAATTCTAAACCGATCATATGAAACTTTACCAAGTAGTTGAGGCAGTCTCAACTGAGAAACCTATTGACTTTGAAGTCAAGTCAAAGGTCATCTTGAGGTTGAATTTCTAAAATCGTCATTTTTCATCCGATTGACTTGGAATTTGAACAAGATTTGCATATTGCATCACTGAATTGGGAGTCCAACTATTTTTGAGGTCAACTCAAGGTCAAACTTCTAAAATCATCAATTTTTATCTGAAAAATTGTCAATTTACATCCTATTAACTTGAAAGTTGAATAGGATTTGCATAGTCCATCACTGAATTGGGAAAGCAACTATTTTTGAGGTCAAAAGATCAAAGGTCAACTCCAAGTCAAACTTCTAAAATCATCAAATTTCATCTGAAAAATCGTCAATTTCCATTTGATTAACCTGAAAATTAAGCAGCAATTGCATAGTACTTCACTGAATTTGGAAACCAACTATTTTTTTGAGGTCAAAAGGTCAAAGGTCAACTCAAGGTCAAACTTCTAAAATCATCAATTTCAATCTAAAAAAGAATCAATTTTCATCAGATTGACCTGAGCTTTGAATAAGATTGTCAATTTTAATCTTAATGAAATTGACAATTTGATGTATCCATGGCAACGTTTGGAGAGGGGGTGGATTTTGAAAGTACCGTGCACTGCACACCATCTTTTTCTTGTTTGTCTGTTTGTCAATTGCCGACAGGTCACAATTTTAAACTAATCTTCACGAAATTTCACCACATGGTGGAGTTTGTCATAAGCAAGAAGCTTCTTCTTTTTGAGGTCAAAAGGTCAACATAGGCCAAAGGTCAACAACTTGGTTGGAATTTCTAAAATCCTCAATTTTAATCCGATTGACTTGAAATTTGGAGAGGATTTATATTTCAGGTCACTGAATTCAACTCGCTAATTGTGTTTGAGGTCAACAATGACCAAATTTATAAAATTGTGAATTTTCATCCAATTGACTTGAAATTTGAAGAGGAGTTGCATATTTGCTTATTGAATTCAACCACCAATTATGGTTGAGGTAAATTTTGTTTTATCGATTTTGCAAGTATCATGCTCTGCATGATGTCTTTTCTTGTTTGTTTGTTCCTTGAAAAATCTTCGATTTTGCAAGTATATTGGTCAATCGATTTTGTTATTGTCTGTCTGTCTTGTCTGTTTGTTTGTCAATCGCCTCCAGGTCACAATTTAAAACCAATCTCCACGAAACTTCGCCAAGCTGGAGAGAGCGTCTCAACTGAGATAACTATTGATTTTAAGGTCAAAGGTCATCTTTCAGAGGTCAAGTTTCTAAAATCATAATTTTTCATCCGATTGACTTGATATTTGAACAGGATTTGCATATTGCGTGACTTAATTTGGAAACCAACTAATTTTGAGAACAGAAGGTCAAAGGTCAACTCAAGGTCAAACTTCTAAAATAATCAATTTTTATCTGAAAAAAACGTCAATCTACATCCTATTAACTAGAAAGTCGAATAGGATTTGCATAGTTCATCACTGATTTGGGAAAGCAACTATTTTTGAGGTCAAAAGGTCAAAGGTCAACTCAAGGTCAAACGTCTAAAATCATCAAATTTCATCTGAAAAATCGTCAATTTTCATTCAATTAACCTGAAAAATTAGCAGCAATTGCATAGTGCATCACTGAATTTGGAAACCAACTATTTTTGAGGTTGAACATCAAAGGTCAACATGTCAAATTTCTAAAATCATCTATTTCAATCTGAAAAATAATAAATTTTCATCTGATTGATCTGAACTTTGATTAAGATTGTCAATTTTAATCTTAATGAAATGGACAATTTGATGTATCCATGGCAATATTTAGAGAGGGGTGGATTTTGCAAGTATCGTGCTCTGCACGACGTCTTTTTCTTGTTTGTATATCTCAAAACGTTGTGGACGGATTCAGATGAAATTTGGTAGGCATGTTGGGTGTCTGACAACGACAAACTGATTAAATTTTGGTGAAGATCTGAATCCGGCTACTCGTATTTTTTAAGTGGTTCTTCACCAATGAGAGGGAGGGCCAAAAACGATATATAGCAGGATATTTCAAAAAGTTGTGGACGGATTTGGATGAAACTTGATGGACAGGTTGGCTGTGTGACAAGGAGAAATTGATTACATTTCAGTGAAGATCAAATCTGGATCTGGTGATGAGATTTATTTAATTTTATACTGATTCTTCACCACTGAGAGATGGAGCCAAAAACGACATATAGCATGATATCTCAAAAAATTATTGGCCCTGATATGTTCTACTGGATCAAGTATTGCATGGGGGAGGTATGTCTTCTACCGAGTGCCCTTCTCATTTATATATGGTCCACCCACGTTAGGCTGTAACTCGTTGTGTGGTCAAGAAGTTCAAGAGTCTGAATTTCTTCCATTCATTGATATTGTGGGAATAGTTAGGCTTGTTTGATAATTCTTCGGGAGAGACAAGGTGAGGACGCGAGGTTTGCCTGGATTGATACAAATATTCCAAGTGTTACACCAGTCTCTGTTCCATTCCAGGCCTGCAGAGAGAGAGAGAAACCACTGCTGCCAGCCTATCGGTGGGATGGTCTTCTCTCAGCATAATGTGAAATCATCTGCAAAGAGGAAGAGAGGGTTTCCAGAGCATCAACGAGGACATTTATGTCGATGAGGAACAAGACAGCCCAAAAATCTGCTTTGTATAGTATAGCTCGCTCCACTGGGAGATGGGAATGAAAAATTCTGTTAGTAATGTGTTGACTGCGTGACCGTAAGATGGAAGAAAGCCATGAAAGCAGCATTCTACACTGCAGGCAGCAAGCTTTGCAAGCAGAACAGGATGCCAGACAATCAAATTTCTGAGATTTGTCCAGGGAGATTATCCCGACCTCTTGTTTGAGATATATTTTATTGCCTCCAAATTTTAAGCAAACAATAATGTTACATTGTATCTTTGTCAACAGATGGATATTAATTAGGTGTTCTTGATGCAAAGTGTGACAAATACATGAATCGTGAGACAAACGATGCCATCCTCAATCATTGTTGATGTGAGGATGTGAGTTCCTTCATTGCCTGCAGTCAACTATGCAGGGCGAGAAATGTGGCATGAATGGATAAAGTTCATCCCGTAAAAGAGATCATGCACGGCACACCACAGTCTTGGACCATGAAGTTCAGCAGACCATGTCTTCACTGAAATTACTTTTAAATGCACCCTTCTGAGAGCCAACCTCTTCTTTATCTGCTCCTTCCTGGCTCTGGATTGTGATGGATGGATGAGACAGTGTTGAAGGCCAATATGTTTGGAAGACGTGAAAGCATCATACATCATCAAAAACATCATGTGAGGTGTATCCATAGAGCTACCTGAACCATCTGCAGTGGCATTACTCAAACATAAGTGGCATCTAATACAACACTACTACTACTGCTACTATTACTACTGCTACTACTATTACTACTACGACTGCTACTACTATGACTCTTTTCTGTCCAGCTTAATCCTTTGGCTCATATGATGGCTATGTTTTAGAAGCCAAACATTTGCAAACATCCACTCCAATCACACCAAATTATGGTGAAGTAGAAATGAGGATGGGTTTGATGGCACAGTGCTGGATCCCTTGAAGCACACTTCATTTGTGTACATTTGCTTCAACATGTTCCCTTACCCTCTATATCCACCAAACCTGACTACTCCAGATTTGGCACTGAGGTTTGAATTGCTGTTAACAAAGCTAGTACCTATGACATGTCACATGTAACCAATTTTATGAAGACACTTCTGGCCATACAATAAAATACTGGTATTTTGTCTTCTGGAAACTGCTCAAAACTTCCTGTCTATTGACCAGAATAGCTGTAATTCTCTGAACATATTCCTACAGCTGCTGACTCAAGTAATGAGATCTTCTGCAATTGTGGAATCAAGCTGTAATAAGAAACTGAGTCAATGACCAGGAAGAAAGTTTGGTACAGGTCTCAGTCATATAAATGCCGTGTGATGATGTCAATCCACTGCCATCCTCCATAAGGGCTTGATCTCCATCGCCATTTAATCCATTGGCATAATTTTGCAGACAAACATATCTTTCATTTTGGTGTCCATATGTCCAATGACTTTGAAGATTCATAGAAGCTCTGAGTGGATTTCAATGTATGGTAAAGTAGCAGAATCAAATGGATGCAGGTTTTCATTGCTCTTCAGCCAAATGATGTAGAACTTAGGACAAATAAGTAAACAAAAGAAAAAAAAAACTTACCATAATGATCATCTGCTACACTAGCGTTTGTGAACACCTCACAGAGAAAGACCTTTTTGTAGTGTTGAGGCACATGGAGGAGTTAGAACATACAATGGCGAAGGATGTAACAGAACGAAAATAAGAGTAGAAAGAGAGGGGGGGGTAACACACCAACATCAGTATTGAGGGACAAAATAGAGTGAGACTTTAAGAAATATGGGATGTGGGGAAGAATGAGAGCTAGTGGAGGACACGGGGGGGGGGAGGGACAAGATGGATACAGCCACAAACTCTCAATTACAGAAGTGGAAGGACGAACTTGAAACCTGAAAACAGGTGGTGTTGGTGAGGATTCATGGGGATGACCTGAGATTATGGTGAACGGCTGTCTTGAAGCCCTGGAGGGAAAACAGCGATTGAAGAGACAGAGGAAGTTGTTACACATGTGGAATAAAGAGGAATGAAAGAGTGCTGGTGAGCAGTGAGTCTGGATTTTTGGAGTTTAACCAGAATGGAATTACTGACAGACAGTGTGTTCACTGCATAAACCTGAGGGAGGGGGTGAGAGAGCATGGAAAGGGCAGAGGGTGCATGACCAAGAGGAGGTGGTAGATTTCAGAGACCACCAACCTGTATGTGATGTGAAAGTGATAAGCCCGTAGACACAGCATCATTCTCAGTTTCAGTTTATCTTTACAGCACATAGGTGTAGGAGGCAGGGGAAATGGCAAAACGACAAAGAGATTGAGGAATAATTCATTCTGTCACTGATTCTGAAGCTATTATTGCATTCCAACACTGTCCACGTCTGACACCATAATCCAACAACCAAGCGTTCTCCCCAATCTTGGGCGGAGGTGGGGATAAGGAGTAAACATAAAAATTGAATCCTGTTGAACACTGAACCAAACTTTGCATCAAATCTTTCTGGTGAAATCGTTGGCATCAACCAGCCGGCAAAGGAAATGAAACAATGCCATTATTTGGGTTTTTTCATTCTTTGAACATCAAGTCAAACAACAGATATTATCAGGCTTCAAACACCGTCTTATTAGCAGTCATATTACAAGATAAAGATACGTTATTGAATAGCATATTGAAGGAATGCAGAAAGGGTTGAATCTTCACAAGTATCACAGGTATTTTCTGCGTTTTTCCATCACTTTCACATTGTTAATTTGGCACAGCTTAAGCATTTCAACATTTCCAAACTTTTCTGCTTAAGGTTGGTAACTGGCCCAAACAATGTCCTGTGGAGGCAACAATCCAAGCTGCAGTGATAACGAGGCACTCTGATCGTTCTGATATATACGCTGAATATCCAGCAGAGCTCTTCGGTACTCAATCCACTGCTCATATTGTTATTAACCACATGATCTGGTTTTCTTCTCAGACATTCAAGACAGCAGGAATAATGATGTTAGTGGATTTAGAATCCCATTGTACCAAACCTCCATAAATGCAAGACCATTTCCTTGAAAATTTTGTGGAATTAATTATTATTGATAATACTGTATACTTTATATTGTTTTGCGTCATTGTGTATTGCTTATCAGCTATATTTTCATTATGTATTATATATACGGCAGGATATTTGAGATACTGTGGATGAACTATGAACTTAGAATCCCAGCATCATGAAGTATTCAAGATAGAAGCATCAAATTGCCCAATGTCAAACAGGCCAAGGCTGGTGACCTTTTTGTCTTCCTCCAGATATTTCTTGCATTTTGTAACTTTTTCTAACTCTGTATTATCATTTGTTTTTCATTTGCTCATTGTTGGATTTTGCCTATAGATAAACTTTACCAGATCCACTTATATAAATCTAACCACATTCTTACGGCCTCTCATTTAATTCATTTTCTTCCGTCAAATCCCACCTCCTCTCTTGCTCTACCTCTCACTGCAATCCTGTGCTTGTTCTTCTTCACTCAGCATGAAAATAGATTGTGAACGTTGTTCTCCTCATATGTAAAGAGAATGAAAATGAAAGCGTCCGAAGGAGTGTATGCAGCTGTACCTTGTGTGAATCAGAAAGCAATGTGAATAGCTTCAACAGAATAAAATAAATTAAAAGTTTTCAACTTTTAAATTATTGTTATTTTTGCTTTCATGGGTCAAACTTCATGCAAGAGCCTAAAAATCAGAGTTTGACTGGGTTATAAACTGACAAGGAGGTGCAAAGAAATGGCATGCCAAATGGTTAGAGATGTGAGTTTGAGCTGGGTTATGGTTGTAAGTTAATGCTGATAATGAGGATGACAGAACGAAATTGTGAGAGAATAATGATGGAGGAAAAGCAGCAGCCACAAAACAGATAACGACTGGCAAGGATAGATTAACATAAAGCTGAGGTACACGTAATGTTGAATTGTCTCAATGCTACATTTTCTTGGTTAATGTCCTTGCATGTCAAACATGTAATCTGTTTTCCCAAGAGCAACCTTGAGGATACCTGGCTAATCCTATGCTTCTCTCTGTTGTCTTCTTCTTTCATATGCAGTGCAAGGCTGCAGGTAGCATCATTGGCTGATGGCAAGGCTGTTCCTCTGATGCAATGCCCTCTGTAGGTTAGGGCAGGAATTTGTAATTTGTTCTCCTCTTCTTGATGGACATCATGGGATCTTCAACATCCACCAACTAATGCCGGCAGATGGGACACATTTTATTCTCCATCCAAGTCGGCTGCAAGTTGAGACCATTTAACATTCAGTTCCGTTCCGAGGTCAGCAGGTCTACGATGTTAATGATAGTAATCAGAGAACAGGATAAGACCTGTCATATACAGGAAGTTTAACTCTGGATTTCTGCCAGTTTAGAAGTTATACAGGCTTTTTTTATCAGACTATTTTGTCTGGTGGAAGTATGAGTGGAGATCACAGGTTTTGAATCTCGACCAATCAGAGCCCTCTCCTGTGTCACATGACATGTAAAATGGCAGAGCCATGCACGAATAATGGGTTTATCGTGTACGCAAGAAAATTGTCTTCAAGTGCTCTATTCACTACAAAGCAGGAAAAAGTAGACTTGTGCACCCATTTACCTCACTCAGATGAACTAAGTGTTGTGAATGCTTGAATAAGTGATTTCAATGAGATTGTTATTGCTCGGTTATCATGAGGAATCAAAGGGTCATAAACAAAACTGAAATCTCTTGCACTGGGCATGACCATTCATCATTTGACAGGTACGTCCCTGCTACTCTCCATCGTCAATAATAGAAGATAATATTGTTATTGGAGAAACCGGCTTGCAGTTCAGGGATCGGCATACCATGGACGACTGATCAGCGCTCTCTCTCTCTGACCAGTTCTTCTAAGCTAAGTTCCCCCGACCTTTTACGTTGTGTTTTACTATTTCGTCTTTATTCCTGTTTGCTGTTCGTGTTTTTTGTAAATTTTTCTCTCCCAAACTGTATTCTAATATGTTGAGTCATTTAATTTATCTCTCAAGTTAAATTGGGGCCTACCTGCTGTGATAGTTGAATGTGCTTCCCCTCTGTTCCTTGCCTCGTTTTCGCTCATTTTACTCCATTTATTGTTATTACTGATCCCTCAGCTCAATCCATTTCTCCTCCTCCCTCAAAAATTCAAACAAAATATCTTTCCTTCTTCATTTGAAAAAAACATGAAAAAATAATCAGAAAAAAACCATTAAACAACAACAACCACATAGGAAAAAAAACAATCCAAACTCCAATCTCATTTTCTTATCCCTTATTCACAATATCTCCAAACTGAATAAAACATTTTTCTTCCTTAAAACTTCTTGACAACATTAAAAGAAACACTTCCAAAATGTATCTCAAAGTGCCTTACTTACTCTTCTTATTACTTCATCAGGAACAACCTATTCATTCTACATCCTCATCAAAATCACTTCCTTTGCTCGTTGACAAGGCTCTTCTTTCCCAAAACAACCTCACTCCGAAATGCTTCGTTCACCCAGCCTCTTTCACTTACAAACAAATTTTCCTCTATGACTTAAACAAAACATTCTCACTACCAACCCACCCAGGAAACCTGTCACAGGTTAACCAGTCAGGGAATTCTGAAAGGGTCAATTTTGCAAAGACTGGGTAAACACGACAAAAATTTCCTCTTCACATCCATTCATGGTGTCAAACAGCCCAATATTAGGATCATCCCCCCATCTGCAACATCTGGGGCTTCCATTCCAACCTGACAGACCTGATGCCAATAAACCGAACATCATCTGCTTAACAAAATCGTTCCTCTCACAGGACATCCCTGATTCCTTTGTGTCTCTCCAAGGCTATTGTCTCCTCCAGTTTCAGCTACTTGAACCCAATGCTGGTGGCAGAAATGCACTATACATTGAAAACTGAATTTTTCACTCTCTGTGGACTGCTCTTCCACCCTCCAAACCCCAGGAGTACCTCTGGTTGTGACTTCCCCTCCACTCCCACCTCATGTTTGTCAGTGTGTTGTACTGTCCTACCAACAGTGATGATGCCATGTACATCTCTCTTTCAGACGACATGGACCAACTCTTGATAACTCATCCAAACTCTCTCTTCCTTGTATGTGGCGACTTAAATTGTCACCATGCTAACTGGTTGAATGTTGCTACCTCTCTCACCAGCCAAGGCACTTCTGTGACTCCATGGGACTGACTCAATCTGTGAACTTTCCCAGCAGGATTTCTCCAAATGGCAAATCTTCCCTTCTGGATTTGGTGATGACCAACTTCCCCGCCAATATATCTTGCTCGTCCTCTGCCCCAATTGGCTAATCTTATCATGTGCCTGTGAAGGTCAACATCTCTCTGGCCATTCTCAGAGAACTGCCTCAGTGCCGGCGAGTCTGGCAGTTCATTCAAGAAAACTGGCAGGGACTGCAAATAGCCATCACACTTCAAGAATAGTCTCTCCTATATCTACCACCCCTGATATTAATTCAGCCTGGGAATTTTCCACAGAAACCGACTCTCTCTTAAGCAGATTCATCCCATCATATCTTCAGTTATCTTACCCATCATCCTGCTCTGAGTACTCTGAATACTGTGAAGCAGTTGCTTAAAAACAACTTGCATTCTCCTCCTGGAAGGCAAATCCAACTGACGGCAACCTCATATCATTCGACAAAGCTATTTGCAATGATATTTCCTGGGAAAGCCACATTTCCAACCTGGCATCCAAAGCCAGTCG
>CM068956.1:54584735-54595599 GCA_035128595.1 Eptatretus atami | reverse complement strand
CCGACTGGGGAATCCTCTATTTCGTACAAAGTCCTTCCTCGGCCCACATGAGCTCTTGACACTTACAAAGATTCATCTGCAGCCTGATGGAGTACTGCTCTCCCTCTTAGCTGGTGCTCCTGCCTCTCACCCTTCTTGGCTTCCACGATGTGGAAACGAAGGCATTTTTCATTGTATCTCCAGCGAATAGGCTGAATTTTGGGCCTCTTGGCTGGTGCTCCTGCCTCTCACCTTCTTGGCTCACGATGTGAAACGTAGGCATTTAGGATCATTGGTATCTCCAGCGATAGGCTGAATCTTTGGGCATCTCACTCTTCAACACAGGCAGGTCAGTGGTCTTTCTGTCTTCTACCACTCTCCAATGTGCCCCCCCCCCCCTGCTCTGTCTGCCCCCCCCCCACCCCTCATATTTCCGCAGGACGCTTAAGGTCCGCCAACAGCCCCCTTATGGTAAAACTAGCAAAATCAGAAATCACTGCTCACCTTCACTTTTCACTCTTCCCCACCTTTGGAATAAACTACCACACTCTCTTCAATCATTCTTCCCTCCAGGTCTTCAAACAGCTACTCACCACTACGCCTCCTCTCAGGAGAGCCAGAAAACAACATCTGTCCAATCTCAAGAATTAACTTTCAAACTTATCTCCCTCCTCTAAAATCTGGTGGTGCTTTGTCAAGCCGGTTTCTGGTGTATGCTCCTTTTCCATCCCTTCCCTCTCTTCAAATGTCACCACGAGAGGAGAGAGAGAGAAGAGAGAGAGAGAGAGAGAGAGAGAGAGAGAGAGGAGAGAGAGAGAGAGAGAGAGAGAGAGAGGGAGAGGGAAGAGGGAGAGGGAGAGGGAGAGGGAGAGGGAGAGGGAGAGGAGAGGGAGACGGAGACGGAGACGGAGACGGAGAAGAGATAGAGAGATGGAAAGAGAGATAGAGAGAGAGAGAGAAAAGAGAGATATAGAGAGACGGTGAGAGAGATAGAGAGAAAGAGAGAGATATAGAGAGACGGTGAGAGAGATAGAGAGACAGAGAGAGAGAGAGAGAGCGGAGAGGGAGACGGACGAGATGGAGACGGAGACGGAGACGGAGACGGAGACGGAGACAGACCGACGTTGGGCACAAGAGTTTTGAAGAAGCACAGAATTGAGGCATTGGCCTCTCACGAGCGGATTCGGCTGTGGTGACTTTGAAGAGAGGGAAGGGATGGAAAAGAGCATACACCAGACCGGCTTGACAAAGCACCACCAGATTTTAGAGGAGGGAGATAATTTGAAAGTTATTCTTGAGATTGGACAGATGTTGTTTTCTGGCTCTCTGAGAGAGGCACACTTTTTTTTTTGTAACATTGTCGAGCTCGTATGAGAGTTAACACACAGCAACATCAAAGGGGGCAGAGAGACAAGAGGGTGGAGAAGGATGGACAAAACAGTCGGGAACAGAGAGATTTGGAGATCGTGGAAGGGAGAGGGATGGGGCGGGAACACGGGGTAAACAAGATGGACACCACGGACTTTCCGGACTTTACACGAGAGGGAACTTTTGGGAAAGAAGGCAAGAATTAGAAGGAGGTGGTTTGGGGTGGAATAACGGGGTAGAAAAGATCGTGGTTTGGATTGGGGAAGATAAGAGGTGGTGGTGAGTAGCTGTTTTGAAGACCTGGAGGAAGAATGGGATTGAAGAGAGTGTGGTAGTTTATTCCAAAGGTGGGGAAGAGAGGAATGAAAAGTGAAGAGTGAGCAGTGATTTCTGATTTGCTAGTTTTACCATAAGGGGCTGTTGGCGGACCTTAAGCGTCCTGCGGAAAATAGAGGGGTGGGGGGGGCAACAGAGACGTGGGGGGCAAAACTGAGTGGAGATGGTAGAAGACAGAAAACCACTGACCTGCCTGTGTTGAAAGAGTGAGATGCCCAAAGATTCAGCCTATTCGCTGGAGATACCAATGATCCTAAATGCCTACGTTTCCACATCGTGAAGCCAAGAAAAGGTGAGAGGCAGGAGCACCAGCCAAGAGCGGAGACAGATACTCCATCAGGCTGCAGATGAAAGATTTGTAAGTGGTCAAGAGCTCACGTGGGCCGAGGAAGGACTTTGTACGATGGAGGATCCCAGTCCGCGACTGGCTTTGGATGCCAGGTTGGAAATGTGGCTTCCAGAAATATCATTGCAAATAGCTTTGTCGAATGATTGTGAGGTTGCCGTCAGTTGGATTTGCCTTCCAGGAGGAGAATGCAAGTTGTTTTTAAGCAACTGCTGCACAGTATTCAGAGTACTCAGAGCAGGTGATGGGTAAGATAACTGAAGATATGATGGATGAAATCTGCTTAAGAAAGAGTCGGTTTCTG
Source organism: Eptatretus atami (assembly GCA_035128595.1). NCBI lineage: Eukaryota > Metazoa > Chordata > Myxini > Myxiniformes > Myxinidae > Eptatretus > Eptatretus atami. The sequence continues at coordinate 54,593,266 of CM068956.1, read as the reverse complement.
GGAAGAATTCCCAGACTGAATTAATATCAGGGTGTAAGATATAGGAGAGACTATTCTTGAAGATGTGATGGCTATTTGCAGTCCCTGCCAGTTTTCTTGAATGAACTGCCAGACTCCCCGGCACTGAGGCAGTTCTCTGAGAATGGCCAGAGAGATGTTGACCTTCACAGGCACATGATAAGATTAGCCAATTGGGGCAGAGACGAGCAAGATATATTGGCGGGAAGTTGGTCATCACCAAATCCAGAAGGAAGATTTGCCATTTGGAGAAATCCTGCTGGGAAGTTCACAGATTAAGTCAGTCCCATGGAGTCACAGAAGTGGGTTGGCTGGTGAGAGGTAGCAACATTCAACCAGTTAGCATGTTGACAATTTAAGTCACCACATACAAGGAAGAGAGAGTTTGGATGAGTTATCAAGAGTTGGTCCATGTCGTCTGAAAGAGAGATGTAACATGGCATCATCACTGTTGGTAGGACAGTACAACACACTGACAAACATGAGGTGGGAGTGGAGGGGAAGTCACAACCAGAGGTACTCCTGGGGTTTGGAGGGTGGAAGAGCAGTCCACAGAGAGTGAAAAATTGAGTTTTCAATGTATAGTGCATTTCTCTGCCACACAGCATTGGGTTCAAGTAGCTGAAACTGGAGGAGACAATAGCCTGGGAGAGACACAAAGGAATCAGGGATGTCCTGTGAGAGAACGATTTTGTTAAGCAGATGATGTTCGGTTTATTGGATTGCGGAATGGCATTGGCCTGGAATGGCAGGTCTGTCAGGTGGAATGGAAGCACCAGATGTGCAGATGGGGGATGATCCTAATATTGGGCTGTTTGACACCATGAATGGATGTGAAGAGGAAATTTTTGTCGTGTTTACCCAGTCTTTGCAAAATTGACCCTTTCAGAATTCCCTGACTGGTAACCTGTGACAGGTTTCCTGGTGGGTTGGTAGTGAGAATGTTTTGTTTAAGTCATAGAGGAAAATTTGTTTGTAAGTGAAAGAGCTGGGTGAACGAAGCATTTAGGAGTGAGGTTGTTTGGGAAAGAAGAGCCTTGTCAAAGAGCAAAGGAAGTGATTTTGATGAGGATGTAGAATGAATAGGTTGTTCCTGATGAAGTAATAAGAAGAGTAAGTAAGGCACTTTGAGATACATTTTGGAAGTGTTTCTTTTAATGTTGTCAAGAAGTTTTAGGAAGAAAAATGTTTTATTCAGTTTGGAGATATTTGAATAAGGGATAAGAAAATGAGATTGGAGTTGGATTGTTTTTTTTTCCTATGTGGTTGTTGTTGTTTGATGGTTTTTTTCTGATTATTTTTTCAATGTTTTTTTTTAAATGAAGAAGGAAAGATATTTTGTTTGAATTTTTGAGGGAGGGGAGAAATGGATTGAGCTGAGGGATCAGTAATAACACTAAATGGAGTAAAATGAGTGAAAACGAGGCAGGAACGGAGGGGAAGCACTTCAACTATCACAGCAGGTAGGCCCCAATTTAACTTGAGAGATAAATTAAATGACTCAACATATTAGAATATAGTTTGGGAAGAAAAATTTACAAAAAACACGAACAGCAAACAGGAATAAAGACGAAATAGTAAAACACAACGTAAAAGGTCGGGGGAACTTAGCTTAGAAGAACTGGTCAGAGAGAGAGAGAGCGCTGATCAGTCGTCCATGGTATGCCGATCCCTGAACTGCAAGCCGGTTTCTCCAATAACAATATTATCTTCTATTATTGACGATGGAGAGTCAGGGACGTACCTGTCAAATGATGAATGGTCATGCCCAGTGCAAGAAGATTTCAGTTTTGTTTATGACCCTTTGATTCCTCATGATAACCGAGCAATAACAATCTCATTGAAATCACTTATTCAAGCATTCACAACACTTAGTTCATCTGAGTGAGGTAAAAGGGTGCACAAGTCTACTTTTTCCTGCTTTGTAGTGAATAAAGCACTTGAAGACAATTTCTTGCGTACACGATAAACCCATTATTCGTGCATGGCTCTGCCATTTTACATGTCATGTGACACAGGAGAGGGCTCTGATTGGTCGAGATTCAAAACCTGTGATCTCCACTCATACTTCCACCAGACAAAATAGTCTGATAAAAAAAAGCTGTATAACTTCTAAACTGGCAGAAATCCAGAGTTAACTTCCTGATATGACAGGTCTTATTCTGTTCTCTGATTACTATCATTAACATCGTAGACCTGCTGACCTCGGAACGGAACTGAATGTTAAATGGTCTCAACTTGCAGCCGACTTGGATGGAGAATAAAATGTGTCCCATCTGCCGGCATTAGTTGGTGGACGTTGAAATCCATGATGTCCATCAAGAAGAGGAGAAACAAATTACAAATTCCTGCCCTAACCTACAGAGGGCATTGCATCAGAGGAACAGCCTTGCCATCAGCCAATGATGCTACCTGCAGCCTTGCACTGCATATGAAAGAAGAAGACAACAGAGAGAAGCATAGGATTAGCCAGGTATCCTCAAGGTTGCTCTTGGAAAACAGATTACATGTTTGACATGCAAGGACATTAACCAAGAAATGTAGCATTGAGACAATTCAACATTACGTGTACCTCAGCTTTATGTTAATCTATCCTTGCCAGTCGTTATCTGTTTTGTGGCTGCTGCTTTTCCTCCATCATTATTCTCTCACAATTTCGTTCTGTCATCCTCATTATCAGCATGAACTTACAACCATAACCCAGCTCAAACTCACATCTCTAACCATTTGCATGCCATTTCTTTGCACCTCCTTGTCAGTTTATAACCAGTCAAACTCTGATTTTTAGGCTCTTGCATGAAGTTTGACCATGAAAGCAAAAATAACAATAATTTAAAAGTTGAAAACTTTTAATTTTTTTTATGCTGTTGAAGCTATTCACATTGCTTTCTGATTCACACAAGGTACAGCTGCATACACTCCTCGGACGCTTTCATTTTCATTCTCTTTACATATGAGGAGAACAACGTTCACAATCTATTTTCATGCTGAGTGAGAAGAGAACAAGCACAGGATTGCAGTGAGAGGTAGAGCAAGAGAGGAGGTGGGATTTACGGAAGAAATGAATTAAATGAGGGCCATAAGAATGTGGTTAGATTTATATAAGTGGATATGGTAAAGTTTATCTATAGGCAAAATCCCACATGAGCAAATGAAAAACAAATGATAATACAGAGTTAGAAAAAAGTTACAAAATGCAAGAAATATCTGGAGGAAGACAAAAAGGTCACCAGCCTTGGCCTGTTTGACATTGGGCAATTTGATGCTTCTATCTTGAATACTTCATGATGCTGGGATTCTAAGTCATAGTTCATCCACAGTATCTCAAATATCCTGCCGTATATATAATACATAATGAAAATATAGCTGATAAGCAATACACAATGACGCAAAACAATATAAAGTATACAGTATTATCAATAATAATTAATTCCACAAAATTTTCAAGAAATGGTCTTGCATTTATGGAGGTTTGGTACAATGGGATTCTAAATCCACTAACATCATTATTCCTGCTGTCTTGAATGTCTGAGAAGAAAACCGATCATGTGGTTAATAACAATATGAGCAGTGGATTGAGTACCGAAGAGCTCTGCTGGATATTCAGCGTATATATCAGACGATCAGAGTGCCTCGTTATCACTGCAGCTTGGATTGTTGCCTCCACAGGACATTGTTTGGGCCAGTTACCAACCTTAAGCAGAAAAGTTTGGAAATGTTGAAATGCTTAAGCTGTGCCAAATTAACAATGTGAAAGTGATGGAAAAACGCAGAAAATACCTGTGATACTTGTGAAGATTCAACCCTTTCTGCATTCCTTCAATATGCTATTCAATTAACGTATCTTTATCTTGTAATATGACTGCTAATAAGACGGTGTTTGAAGCCTAATAATATCTGTTGTTTGACTTGATGTTCAAAGAATGAAAAAACCCAAATAATGGCATTGTTTCATTTCCTTTGCCGCTGGTTGATGCCAACGATTTCACCAGAAAGATTTGATGCAAAGTTTGTTCAGTGTTCAACAGGATTCAATTTTTATGTTTACTCCTTATCCCACCTCCGCCCAAGATTGGGAGAACGCTTGGTTGTTGGATTATGGTGTCAGACGTGGACAGTGTTGGAATGCAATAATAGCTTCAGAATCAGGACAGAATGAATTATTCCTCAATCTCTTTGTCGTTTTGCCATTTCCCCTGCCTCCTACACCTATGTTGCTGTAAAGATAACTGAAACTGAGAATGATGCTGTGTCTACGGGCTTATCACTTTCACATCACATACAGGTTGGTGGTCTCTGAAATCTACCACCTCCTCTTGGTCATGCACCCTCTGCCCTTTCCATGCTCTCTCACCCCCTCCCTCAGGTTTATGCAGTGAACACACTGTCTGTCAGTAATTCCTTCTGGTTAAACTCCAAAAATCCAGACTCACTGCTCACCAGCACTCTTTCATTCCTCTTTATTCCACATGTGTACAACTTCCTCTGTCTCTTCAATCGCTGTTTTCCCTCCAGGGCTTCAAGACAGCCGTCACCATAATCTCAGGTCATCTCCATGAATCCTCACCAAACACACCTGTTTTCAGGTTTCAAGTTCTTCCTTACACTTCTGTAATTGAGAGTTTGGGCTGTATCCATCTTGTCCCTCCCCCCCCCGTGTCCTCCACTAGCTCTCATTCTTCCCCACATCCCATATTTCTAAAGTCTCACTCTATTTGTTCCCTCAATACTGATGTTGGTGTGTTACCCCCCCCCCTCTCTTTCTACTCTTATTTTCGTTCTGTTACATCCTTCGCCATTGTATGTTCTAACTCTCCATGTGCCTCAACACTACAAAAAGGTCTTTCTCTGTGAGGTGTTCACAAACGCTAGTGTAGCAGATGATCATTATGTAAGTTTTTTTTCTTTTGTTTACTTATTTGTCCTAAGTTCTACATCATTGGCTTAAGAGCAATGAAAACCTGCATCCATTTGATTCTGCTACTTTACCATACATTGGAATCCACTCAGAGCTTCTATGAATCTTCAAAGTCATTGGACATATGGACACCAAAATGAAAGATATGTTGTCTGCAAAATTATGCCAATGGATTAAAATGGCGATGGAGATCAAACCTTATGGAGGATGGCAGTGGATTGACATCATCACACGGCATTTATATGACTGAGACCTGTACCAAACTTTCTTCCTGGTCATGACTCAGCTTCTTATTACAGCTTGATTCCACAATTGCAGAAGATCTCATTACTTGAGTCAGCAGCTGTAGGAATATGTTCAGAGAATTACAGCTATTCTGGTCAATAGACAGGAAGTTTTGAGCAGTTTCCAGAAGACAAATACCAGTATTTTATGTGTATGGCAGAAGTGTCTTCATAAAATTGGTTACATGTGACATGTCATAGGTACTAGCTTTGTTAACAACAATTCAAACCTCAGTGCGCAAATCTGGAGTAGTCAGGTTTGTGGATATAGAGGGTAAGGAACATGTTGAAGCAAATGTACACAAATGAAGTGTGCTTCAAGGGATCCAGCACTGTGCCAATCAAACCCATCCTCATTTCTACTTCACCATAATTTGGTGTGATTGGAGTGGATGTTTGCAAATGTGGTCTAAAACATAGCCATCATATGAGCCAAAGGATTAAGCTGGGCAGAAAAGAGTCATAGTAGTAGCAGTCGTAGTAGTAATAGTAGTAGCAGTAGTAATAGTAGCAGTAGTATAGTGTTGTATTTAGATGCCACTTATGTTTGAGTAATGCCACTGCAGATGGTTCAGGTAGCTCTATGGAACACCTCACATGATGTTTTGATGATGTATGATGCTTTCACGTCTTCCAAACATATTGGCCTTCAACACTGTCTCATCCATCCATCACAATCCAGAGCCAGGAAGGAGCAGATAAAGAAGAGGTGGCTCTCAGAAGGGTGCATTTAAAAGTATTTCAGTGAAGACATGGTCTGCTGAACTTCATGGTCCAAGACTGTGGTGTGCCGTGCATGATCTCTTTTACGGGATGAACTTTATCCATTCATGCCACATTTCTCGCCCTGCATAGTTGACTGCAGGCAATGAAGGAACTCACATCCTCACATCAACAATGATTGAGGATGGCATCGTTTGTCTCACGCATTCATGTATTTGTCACACTTTGCATCAAGAACACCTAATTAATGTCCATCTGTTGACAAAGATACAATGTAACATTATTGTTTGCTTAAAATTTGAGGCAATAAAATATATCTCAAACAAGAGGTGATAATCTCCCTGGACAAATCTCAGAAATTTGATTGTCTGGCATCCTGTTCTGCTTGCAAAGCTTGCTGCCTGCAGTGTAGAATGCTGCTTTCATGCTTTCTTCCATCTTACGGTCACGCAGTCAACACATTACTAACAGAATTTTTTCATTCCCATCTCCCAGTGGACGAGCTATACTATAGAAAGCAGATTTTTGGGCTGTCTTGTTCTCATCGACATAAATGCCTCGTTGATGCTCTGGAAACCCTCTCTTCCTCTTTGCAGATGATTTCACATTATGCTGAGAGAAGACCATCCACCGATAGGCTGGCGCAGTGGTTTCTCTCTCTCTCTGCAGGCCTGGAACGGAAACAGAACTGGTGTAACACTTGGAATATTTGTATCAATCCAGGCAAACCTCGCATCCTCAACTTGTCTCTCCTGAAGAATTATCAAACAAGCCTAACTATTCCCACAATATCAATGAATGGAAGAATTCAGACTCTTGAACTTCTTGACCACACAACGAGTTACAGCCTAACGTGGGTGGACCATATATAAATGAGAAGGGCACTCGGTAGAAGACATACCTCCCCCATGCAATACTTGATCCAGTAGAACATATCAGGGCCAATAATTTTTTGAGATATCATGCTATATGTCGTTTTTGGCTCCATCTCTCAGTGGTGAAGAATCAGTATAAAATTAAATAAATCTCATCACCAGATCCAGATTTGATCTTCACTGAAATGTAATCAATTTCTCCTTGTCACACAGCCAACCTGTCCATCAAGTTTCATCCAAATCCGTCCACAACTTTTTGAAATATCGTGCTATATATAGTTTTTGGCCCTCCCTCTCATTGGTGAAGAACCACTTAAAAAATACGAGTAGCCGGATTCAGATCTTCACCAAATTTAATCAGTTTTGTCCTTGTCAGACACCCAACATGCCTACCAAATTTCATCTGAATCCGTCCACAACGTTTGAGATATACAAAACAGAAAAGACGTCGTGCAGAGCACGATACTTGCAAAATCCACCCCTCTCTAAATATGCCATGGATACATCAAATTGTCCATTTCATTAAGATTAAAATTGACATCTTAATCAAAGTTCAGATCAATCAGATGAAAATTTATTATTTTTCAGATTGAAATAGATGATTTAGAAATTTGACATGTTGACCTTTGATGTTCAACCTCAAAAATAGTTGGTTTCCAAATTCAGTGATGCACTATGAATTGCTGCTAATTTTTCAGTTAATTGAATGAAAATGACGATTTTTCAGATGAAATTTGATGATTTTAGACGTTTGACCTTGAGTGACCTTTACCTTTTGACCTCAAAAATAGTTGCTTTCCCAAATCAGTGATGAAACTATGCAAATCCTATTCGACTTTCTAGTTAATAGGATGTAGATTGACGTTTTTTTCAGATAAAAATTGTTATTTTAGAAGTTTACTTGAGTTGGACCTTTGACCTTCTGTTCTCAAAATTAGTTGGTTTCCAAATTAAGTCACGCAATATGCAAATCCTGTTCAAATATCAAGTCAATCGGATGAAAAATTATGATTAGAAAGTTGACCTCTGAAAGATGACCTTTGACCTTAAAATCAATAGTTATCTCAGTTGAGACGCCCTCTCCAGCTTGGCGAAGTTTCGTGGAGATTGGTTTTAAATTGTGACCTGGAGCGATTGACAAACAAACAGACAAGACAGACAGACAATAACAAAATCGACTGACCAATATACTTGCAAAATCGAAGATTTTTCAAGGAACAAACAAACAAGAAAAGACATCATGCAGAGGCATGATACTTGCAAAATCGATAAAACAAAATTTACCTCAACCATAATTGTGGTTGAATTCAATAAGCAAATATGCAACTCCTCTTCAAATTTCAAGTCAATTGGATGAAAATTGACAATTTTAGAAATTTGGCGATGTTAACCTCAAAAATAATTGGTGGTTGAATTTAGTGACATGATTGCAAATCCTCTTCAAATTTCAAGTCAATGGGAGTGAAATTGACAATTTTAGAAAATTTGGCTGAGTGTAACCTCAAAAATATAATTGGGTGTTGTTGAGATTTAGTGACATGATGTGCAAATCCTCTTCAAAATTTCAAGTCAATGGGATGAAAATTGAGGATTTAGAGAATACCAGCTCAGTTATTAACCTTGGGCTATATTAACCTTTTGGTCATTGTTGACCTCAAACACAATTAGCGAGTGAATTCAGTGACCTGAAATATTAACATCCTCTCCAAATTT
>CM068956.1:54573541-54584710 GCA_035128595.1 Eptatretus atami | reverse complement strand
TCTCTCTTTGTCTGTCTCTGTCTCTCTTTCTAAACCCTTCCCAGTCATACCCAACTGTTCCTGAATTCTGTGTCTTTTGCACAAGAAAAGGTGGAAAAGTTTCTGGCACCCTCAACTCTGACTCTGCAAATGGAATGGATGGCATCAGTTCACATGTCCTAAACATCTGCTCTGCTGCTCTTGCACTTCCTCTCTGCCATTTTCACCCTGTAATTTACTATAGGTAGTCTTCCATCTGCTTGGATATCAACCAACATCACAGCATTGTTGCAAACACAGAGCAGAAGCAGGAAAAAGGTGCACAAATCGATCCCCTTAACTGCAGGCCAATTAGCTTACTTTCATTCATCAGCAAGATAATGGAATCTAAAATCTCAGTTGATATAAAATCATTCCTTTTCTCCAACAGCCTCACCTCAGAGCATCAACTTAGGTTCAGATGTTGTAAAGCAGGGTGCCAGACTGTATCAAAATCTCGAGATATGTCCAGAGAGCCGGCTCTGATCTCATGTCTGAATCCGTCAGATTGATGAGCGCAATACATTGAAGGCCATCCATCCATTGTTGGGAGAGTAGACAGCATACCCAAGTTGGAGCAACAACATCTGAACCTAAGTTGATGCTCTGAGGTGAGGCTGTTGGAAAAAGGAATGATTTTATATAACTGAGATTTTAGATTCCATTATCTTGCTGATGATGAAAGGAAGCTAATTGGCCTGCAGTTAAAGGGGATCGATTTGTGCACCTTTTTCCTGCTTCTGCTCTGTGTTTGCAACAATGCTGTGATGTTGGTTATATCCAAGCAGATGGAAGACTACCTATAGTAATTACAGGGGTGAAAATGGCAGAGAGGAGTGCAAGAGCAGCAGAGCAGATGTTGGACATGTGAACTGATGCCATCCATTCCATTTGCAGAGTCAGAGTTGAGGTGCCAGAAACTTTTCCACCTTTTCTTGTGCAAAAGACACAGAATCAGGAACAGTTGGGTATGACTGGGAAGGGTTTAGAGAAAGAGAGACAGAGACAGACAAAGAGAGAGAGAGAGAGAGAGAGAGAGAGAGAGAGAGAGAGAGAGAGAGAGAGAGAGAGAGGAGAGAGAGAGAGAGAGGAGGAGGGAGAGGGAGAGGAGAGGGAGGAGAGGAGAGGGAGGAGGAGAGGAGAGGGAGACGGAGACGGAGACGGAGACGGAGAAGGATAGAGAGATGGAAAGAGAGATAGAGAGAGAGAGAGAAAAGAGAGATATAGAGAGACGGTGAGAGAGATAGAGAGAAAGAGAGAGATATAGAGAGACGGTGAGAGAGATAGAGAGACAGAGAGAGAGAGAGAGAGCGGAGAGGGAGACGGGACGAGATGGAGAACGGAGACGGAGACGGAGACGGAGACGGAGACAGACCGACGTTGGGCACAAGAGTTTTGAAGAAGCACAGAATTGAGGCATTGGCCTCTCACGAGCGGATTCGGCTGTGGTGACTTTGAAGAGAGGAAGGGATGGAAAAGAGCATACACCAGACCGGCTTGACAAAGCACCACCAGATTTTAGAGGAGGGAGATAATTTGAAAGTTATTCTTGAGATTGGACAGATGTTGTTTTCTGGCTCTCTGAGAGGAGGCACACTTTTTTTTTTGTAACATTGTCGAGCTCGTATGAGAGTTAACACACAGCAACATCAAAGGGGGCAGAGGACAAGAGGGTGGAGAAGGATGGACAAAACAGTCGGGAACAGAGAGATTTGGAGATCGTGGAAGGAGAGGGATGGGGCGGGAACACGGGGTAAACAAGATGGACACCACGGACTTTCCGGACTTTACACGAGAGGGAACTTTTGGGAAAGAAGGCAAGGAATTAGAAGGAGGTGGTTTGGGGTGGAATAACGGGGTAGAAAAGATCGTGGTTTGGATTGGGGAAGATAAGAGGTGGTGGTGAGTAGCTGTTTGAAGACCTGGAGGAAGAATGGGATTGAAGAGAGTGTGGTAGTTTATCCAAAGGTGGGGAAAGAGAGGAATGAAAAGTGAAGAGTGAGCAGTGATTTCTGATTTTGCTAGTTTTACCATAAGGGGCTGTTGGCGGACCTTAAGCGTCCTGCGGAAATAGAGGGTGGGGGGGGCAGACAGAGACTGGGGGGCAAAACTGAGTGGAGATGGTAGAAGACAGAAAACCACTGACCTGCCTGTGTTGAAAGAGTGAGATGCCCAAAGATTCAGCCTATTCGCTGGAGATACCAATGATCCTAAATGCCTACGTTTCCACATCGTGAAGCCAAGAAAAGGTGAGAGGCAGGAGCACCAGCAAGAGCGGAGCAGAGTACTCCATCAGGCTGCAGATGAAAGATTTGTAAGTGGTCAAGAGCTCACGTGGGCCGAGGAAGGACTTTGTACGATGGAGGATCCCAGTCCGCGACTGGCTTTGGATGCCAGGTTGGAAATGTGGCTTCCAGAAATATCATTGCAAATAGCTTTTGTCGAATGATATGTGAGGTTGCCGTCAGTTGGATTTGCCTTCCAGGAGGAGAATGCAAGTTGTTTTTAAGCAACTGCTGCACAGTATTCAGAGTACTCAGAGCAGGTGATGGGTAAGATAACTGAAGATATGATGGATGAATCTGCTTAAGAAGAGTCGGTTTCTGGGAAGAATTCCCAGACTGAATTAATATCAGGGTGTAGATATAGGAGAGACTATTCTTGAAGATGTGATGGCTATTTGCAGTCCCTGCCAGTTTTCTTGAATGAACTGCCAGGACTCCCCGGCACTGAGCAGTTCTCTGAGAATGGCCAGAGAGATGTTGACCTTCACAGGCACATGATAAGATTAGCCAATTGGGGCAGAGACGAGCAAGATATATTGGCGGGAAGTTGGTCATCACCAAATCCAGAAGGAAGATTTGCCATTTGGAGAAATCCTGCTGGGAAGTTCACAGATTAAGTCAGTCCCATGGAGTCACAGAAGTGGTTGGCTGGTGAGAGGTAGCAACATTCAACCAGTTAGCATGTTGACAATTTAAGTCACCACATACAAGGAAGAGAGAGTTTGGATGAGTTATCAAGAGTTGGTCCATGTCGTCTGAAAGAGAGATGTAACATGGCATCATCACTGTTGGTAGGACAGTACAACACACTGACAAACATGAGTGGGAGTGGAGGGGAAGTCAACAACCAGAGGTACTCCTGGGGTTTGGAGGGTGGAAGAGCAGTCCACAGAGAGTGAAAAATTGAGTTTTCAATGTATAGTGCATTTCTTGCCACCAGCATTGGGTTCAAGTAGCTGAAACTGGAGGAGACAATAGCCTGGGAGGACACAAAGGAATCAGGGATGTCCTGTGAGAGAACGATTTTGTTAAGCAGATGATGTTCGGTTTTATTGGATTGCCGGAATGGCATTGGCCTGGAATGGCAGGTCTGTCAGGTGGAATGGAAGCACCAGATGTGCAGATGGGGGGATGATCCTAATATTGGGCTGTTTGACACCATGAATGGATGTGAAGAGGAAATTTTTGTCGTGTTTACCCAGTCTTTGCAAAATTGACCCTTTCAGAATTCCCTGACTGGTAACCTGTGACAGGTTTCCTGGGTGGGTTGGTAGTGAGAATGTTTTGTTTAAGTCATAGAGGAAAATTTGTTTGTAAGTGAAAGAGCTGGGTGAACGAAGCATTTAGGAGTGAGGTGTTTTGGGAAAGAAGAGCCTTGTCAAAGAGCAAAGGAAGTGATTTTGATGAGGATGTAGAATGAATAGGTTGTTCCTGATGAAGTAATAAGAAGAGTAAGTAAGGCACTTTGAGATACATTTTGGAAGTGTTTCTTTTAATGTTGTCAAGAAGTTTTAGGAAGAAAAATGTTTTATTCAGTTTGGAGATATTTGAATAAGGGATAAGAAAATGAGATTGGAGTTGGATTGTTTTTTTTTCCTATGTGTGTTGTTGTGTTTGATGGTTTTTTTCTGATTATTTTTTCAATGTTTTTTTTTCAAATGAAGAAGGAAAGATATTTTGTTTGAATTTTTGAGGGAGGGGAGAAATGGATTGAGCTGAGGGATCAGTAATAACACTAAATGGAGTAAAATGAGTGAAAACGAGGCAGGAACGGAGGGGAAGCACTTCAACTATCACAGCAGGTAGGCCCCAATTTAACTTGAGAGATAAATTAAATGACTCAACATATTAGAATATAGTTTGGGAAGAAAAATTTACAAAAAACACGAACAGCAAACAGGAATAAAGACGAAATAGTAAAACACAACGTAAAAGGTCGGGGAACTTAGCTTAGAAGAACTGGTCAGAGAGAGAGAGAGCGCTGATCAGTCGTCCATGGTATGCCGATCCCTGAACTGCAAGCGGTTTCTCCAATAACAATATTATCTTCTATTATTGACGATGGAGAGTCAGGGACGTACCTGTCAAATGATGAATGGTCATGCCCAGTGCAAGAAGATTTCAGTTTTGTTTATGACCCTTTGATTCCTCATGATAACCGAGCAATAACAATCTCATTGAAATCACTTATTCAAGCATTCACAACACTTAGTTCATCTGAGTGAGGTAAAAGGGTGCACAAGTCTACTTTTTCCTGCTTTGTAGTGAATAAAGCACTTGAAGACAATTTCTTGCGTACACGATAAACCATTATTCGTGCATGGCTCTGCCATTTTACATGTCATGTGACACAGGAGAGGGCTCTGATTGGTCGAGATTCAAAACCTGTGATCTCCACTCATACTTCCACCAGACAAAATAGTCTGATAAAAAAAAGCCTGTATAACTTCTAAACTGGCAGAATCCAGAGTTAACTTCCTGATATGACAGGTCTTATTCTGTTCTCTGATTACTATCATTAACATCGTAGACCTGCTGACCTCGGAACGGAACTGAATGTTAAATGGTCTCAACTTGCAGCCGACTTGATGGAGAATAAAATGTGTCCCATCTGCCGGCATTAGTTGGTGGACGTTGAAATCCATGATGTCCATCAAGAAGAGGAGAAACAAATTACAAATCCTGCCCTAACCTACAGAGGGCATTGCATCAGAGGAACAGCCTTGCCATCAGCCATGATGCTACCTGCAGCCTTGCACTGCATATGAAAGAAGAAGACAACAGAGAAAGCATAGGATTAGCCAGGTATCCTCAAGGTTGCTCTTGGAAAACAGATTACATGTTTGACATGCAAGGACATTAACCAAGAAATGTAGCATTGAGACAATTCAACATTACGTGTACCTCAGCTTTATGTTAATCTATCCTTGCCAGTCGTTATCTGTTTTGTGGCTGCTGCTTTTCCTCCATCATTATTCTCTGCACAATTTCGTTCTGTCATCCTCATTATCAGCATGAACTTACAACCATAACCCAGCTCAAACTCACATCTCTAACCATTTGCATGCCATTTCTTTGCACCTCCTTGTCAGTTTATAACCAGTCAAACTCTGATTTTTAGGCTCTGCATGAAGTTTGACCATGAAAGCAAAAATAACAATAATTTAAAAGTTGAAAACTTTTAATTATTTTTTATGCTGTTGAAGCTATTCACATTGCTTTCTGATTCACACAAGGTACAGCTGCATACACTCCTCGGACGCTTTCATTTTCATTCTCTTTACATATGAGGAGAACAACGTTCACAATCTATTTTCATGCTGAGTGAGAAGAGAACAAGCACAGGATTGCAGTGAGAGGTAGAGCAAGAGAGGAGGTGGGATTTACGGAAGAAAATGAATTAAATGAGGGCCATAAGAATGTGGTTAGATTTATATAAGTGGATATGGTAAAGTTTATCTATAGGCAAAATCCACTATGAGCAAATGAAAAACAAATGATAATACAGAGTTAGAAAAAGTTACAAAATGCAAAAATATCTGGAGGAAGACAAAAAGGTCACCAGCCTTGGCCTGTTTGACATTGGGCAATTTGATGCTTCTATCTTGAATACTTCATGATGCTGGGATTCTAAGTTCATAGTTCATCCACAGTATCTCAAATATCCTGCCGTATATATATACATAATGAAAATATAGCTGATAAGCAATACACAATGACGCAAAACAATATAAAGTATACAGTATTATCAATAATAATTAATTCCACAAAATTTTCAAGAAATGGTCTTGCATTTATGGAGGTTTGGTACAATGGGATTCTAAATCCACTAACATCATTATTCCTGCTGTCTTGAATGTCTGAGAAGAAAACCGATCATGTGGTTAATAACAATATGAGCAGTGGATTGAGTACCGAAGAGCTCTGCTGGATATTCAGCGTATATATCAGAACGATCAGAGTGCCTCGTTATCACTGCAGCTTGGATTGTTGCCTCCACAGGACATTGTTTGGGCCAGTTACCAACCTTAACAGAAAAGTTTGGAAATGTTGAAAATGCTTAAGCTGTGCCAAATTAACAATGTGAAAGTGATGGAAAAACGCAGAAAATACCTGTGATACTTGTGAAGATTCAACCCTTTCTGCATTCCTTCAATATGCTATTCAATTAACGTATCTTTATCTTGTAATATGACTGCTAATAAGACGGTGTTGAAGCCTAATAATATCTGTTGTTTGACTTGATGTTCAAAGAATGAAAAAACCCAAATAATGGCATTGTTTCATTTCCTTTGCCGCTGGTTGATGCCACGATTTCACCAGAAAGATTTGATGCAAAGTTTGTTCAGTGTTCAACAGGATTCAATTTTTATGTTTACTCCTTATCCCACCTCCGCCCAAGATTGGGGAGAACGCTTGGTTGTTGGATTATGGTGTCAGACGTGGACAGTGTTGGAATGCAATAATAGCTTCAGAATCAGGACAGAATGAATTATTCCTCAATCTCTTTGTCGTTTTGCCATTTCCCCTGCCTCCACACCTTATGTTGCTGTAAAGATAACTGAAACTGAGGAAAATGATTGCTGTGTCTACGGGCTTATCACTTTCACATCACATACAGGTTGGTGGTCTCTGAAATCTACCACCTCCTCTTGGTCATGCACCCTCTGCCCTTTCCATGCTCTCTCACCCCCTCCCTCAGGTTTATGCAGTGAACACACTGTCTGTTCAGTAATTCCTTCTGGTTAAAACTCCAAAAATCCAGACTCACTGCTCACCAGCACTCTTTCATTCCTCTTTATTCCACATGTGTAACAACTTCCTCTGTCTCTTCAATCGCTGTTTTCCCTCCAGGGCTTCAAGACAAGCCGTCACCATAATCTCAGGTCATCTCCATGAATCCTCACCAAACACACCTGTTTTCAGGTTTCAAGTTCTTCCTTACACTTCTGTAATTGAGAGTTGTGGGCTGTATCCATCTTGTCCCTCCCCCCCCCGTGTCCTCCACTAGCTCTCATTCTTCCCCACATCCCATATTTCTAAAGTCTCACTCTATTTGTCCCTCAATACTGATGTTGGTGTGTTACCCCCCCCCCCTCCCTCTCTTTCTACTCTTATTTTCGTTCTGTTACATCTTCGCCATTGTATGTTCTAACTCTCCATGTGCCTCAACACTACAAAAAGGTCTTTCTCTGTGAGGTGTTCACAACGCTAGTGTAAGCAGATGATCATTATGTAAGTTTTTTTTCTTTTGTTTACTTATTTGTCCTACAGTTCTACATCATTTGCTTAAGAGCAATGAAAACCTGCATCCATTGATTCTGCTACTTTACCATACATTGGAATCCACTCAGAGCTTCTATGAATCTCAAAGTCATTGACATATGGACACCAAAATGAAAGATATTTTGTTGTCTGCAAAATTATGCCATGGATTAAAATGGCGATGGAGATCAACCCTTAGGAGGATTGGCAGTGGATTGACATCATCACACGGCATTTATATGACTGAGACCTGTACCAAACTTTCTTCCTGGTCATTGACTCAGCTTCTTATTACAGCTTGATTCCACAATTGCAGAAGATCTCATTACTTGAGTCAGCAGCTGTAGGAATATGTTCAGAGAATTACAGCTATTCTGGTCATAGACAGGAAGTTTTGAGCAGTTTCCAGAAAGACAAATACCAGTATTTTATGTGTATGGCAGAAGTGTCTTCATAAAATTGGTTACATGTGACATGTCATAGGTACTAGCTTTGTTAACAACAATTCAAACCTCAGTGCGCAAATCTGGAGTAGTCAGGTTTGTGGATATAGAGGGTAAGGAACATGTTGAAGCAAATGTACACAAATGAAGTGTGCTTCAAGGGATCCAGCACTGTTGCCAATCAAACCCATCCTCATTTCTACTTCACCATAATTTGGTGTGATTGGAGTGGATTGTTTGCAAATGTGGTCTAAAACATAGCCATCATATGAAGCCAAAGGATTAAGCTGGGCAGAAAAGAGTCATTAGTAGTAGCAGTCGTAGTAGTAATAGTAGTAGCAGTAGTAATAGTAGCAGTAGTAGTAGTGTTGTATTTAGATGCCACTTATGTTTGAGTAATGCCACTGCAGATGGTTCAGGTTAGCTCTATGGAACACCTCACATGATGTTTTGATGATGTTGATGCTTTCACGTCTTCCAAACATTTGGCCTTCAACACTGTCTCATCCATCCATCACAATCCAGAGCCAGAAGGAGCAGATAAAGAAAGAGGTGGCTCTCAGAAGGGTGCATTTAAAAGTAATTTCAGTGAAGACATGGTCTGCTGAAACTCATGGTCCAAGACTGTGGTTGTGCCGTGCATGATCTCTTTTACGGGATGAACTTTATCCATTCATGCCACATTTCCGCCTGCATAGTTGACTGCAGGCAATGAAGGAACTCACATCCTCACATCAACAATGATTGAGGATGGCATCGTTTGTCTCACGCATTCATGTATTTGTCACACTTTGCATCAAGAACAACCTAATTAATGTCCATCTGTTGACAAAGATACAATGTAACATTATTGTTGCTTAAATTTGAGGCAATAAAATATATCTCAAACAAGAGGTGATAATCTCCCTGGACAAATCTCAGAAATTTGATTGTCTGGCATCCTGTTCTTGCTTGCAAAGCTTGCTGCCTGCAGTGTAGAATGCTGCTTTCATGCTTTCTTCCATCTTACGGTCACGCAGTCAACACATTACTAAAACAGAATTTTTTCATTCCCATCTCCCAGTGGACGAGCTATACTATAGAAAGCAGATTTTTGGGCTGTCTGTTCCTCATCGACATAAATGCCTCGTTGATGCTCTGGAAACCCTCTCTTCCTCTTTGCAGATGATTTCACATTATGCTGAGAGAAGACCATCCACCGATAGGCTGGACGCAGTGGTTTCTCTCTCTCTCTGCAGGCCTGGAACGGAACAGAACTGGTGTAACACTTGGAATATTTGTATCAATCCAGGCAAACCTCGCATCCTCAACTTGTTCTCTCCTGAAGAATTATCAAACAAGCCTAACTATTCCCACAATATCAATGAATGAAGAATTCAGACTCTTGAACTTCTTGACCACACAACGAGTTACAGCCTAACGTGGGTGGACCATATATAAATGAGAAGGGCACTCGGTAGAAGACATACCTCCCCCATGCAATACTTGATCCAGTAGACATATCAGGGCCCAATAATTTTTTGAGATATCATGCTATATGTCGTTTTTGCTCCATCTCTCAGTGGTGAAGAATCAGTATAAAATTAAATAAATCTCATCACCAGATCCAGATTTGATCTTCACTGAAATGTAATCAATTTCTCCTTGTCCACAGCCAACCTGTCCATCAAGTTTCATCCAATCCGTCCACAACTTTTTAAATATCGTCTATATATAGTTTTTGGCCCTCCCTCTCATTGGTGAAGAACCACTTAAAAAATACGAGTAGCCGGATTCAGATCTTCACCAAATTTAATCAGTTTTGTCCTTGTCAGACACCCAACATGCCTACCAAATTTCATCTGAATCCGTCCACAACGTTTGAGATATACAAAACAGAAAAGACGTCGTGCAGAGCACGATACTTGCAAAATCCACCCCTCTCTAAATATCCATGGATACATCAAATTGTCCATTTCATTAGATTAAAATTTGACATCTTAATCAAAGTTCAGATCAATCAGATGAAAATTTATTATTTTTCAGATTGAAATAGATGATTTAGAAATTTGACATGTTGACCTTTGATGTCAACCTCAAAAATAGTTTGGTTTCCAAATTCAGTGAATGCACTATGAAATTGCTGGCTAATTTTTCAGGTTAATTGAATGAAAAATGACGATTTTTCAGATGAAATTTGATGATTTTAGACGTTTGACCTTGAGTGACCTTTACCTTTGACCTCAAAAATAGTTGCTTTCCCAAATCAGTGATGAAACTATGCAATCCTATTCGACTTTCTAGTTAATAGGATGTAGATTGACGTTTTTTTCAGATAAAAATTGTATTTTTAGAAGTTTACTTGACGTTGACCTTTGACCTTCTGTTCTCAAAATTAGTTGGTTTCCAAATTAAGTCACGCAATATGCAAATCCTGTTCAAATATTCAAGTCAATCGGATGAAAAATTATGATTAGAAAGTTGACCTCTGAAAGATGACCTTTGACCTTAAAATCAATAGTTATCTCAGTTGAGACGCCCTCTCCAGCTTGGCGAAGTTTCGTGGAGATTGGTTTTAAATTGTGACCTGGAGCGATTGACAAACAAACCAGACAAGACAGACAGACAATAACAAAATCGACCTGACCAATATACTTGCAAAATCGAAGATTTTTCAAGGAACAAACAAACAAGAAAAGACACATGCAGAGGCATGATACTTGCAAAATCGATAAAACAAAATTTACCTCAACCATAATTTGGTTGAATTCAATAAGCAAATATGCAACTCCTCTTCAAATTTCAAGTCAAACTTGGATGAAAATTGACAATTTTAGAAATTTGGCGATGTTAACCTCAAAAATAATTGGTGGTTGAATTTAGTGACATGATGTGCAAATCCTCTTCAAATTTCAAGTCAATGGGAGTGAAATTGACAATTTTAGAAAATTTGGCTGAGTGTAACCTCAAAAATATATGATGGGTGTTGTTGAGATTTAGTGACATGATGTGCAAATCCTCTTCAAAATTTCAAGTCAATGGGATGAAAATTGAGGGATTTTAGAAATACCAGCTCAGTTATTAACCTTGGGCTATATTAACCTTTTGGTCATTGTGACCTCAAACACAATTAGCGAGTTGAATTCAGTGACCTGAAATATTAAATCCTCTCCAAATTT
>CM068956.1:54540660-54573516 GCA_035128595.1 Eptatretus atami | reverse complement strand
TGCTCTTCAAACTATCTGCCAATGGAATCCAAGGCCGACTCCACTCTGGGATTGCTGACTTCCTTCACTCTCATAGCTAATGTGTGGCTCTCAATGGAACCCTTTCTTTTCCTTTCCCTGTCAAGACTGGAGTACCCCAAGGCAGTTGTCTTGGCCCCATATTATTCCTAATCTTCATCAATGATCTCTCTGAATCTCTGGAAAATCCTCTTTATCGCTTTGCTGATGACTCCACTCTCTGCTGTGACATCCCTTATCCTTCTGACAGACAGGCAGCAGCCTCTGCCCTTTCTTCAGATCTTGATAAAATCACAAACTGGTTAAACACTTGGAATATATCTTTCAATCCTGAGAACTCTCTCTCTCTCCTCTTCTCTTCTCATCTTCTCTTCTCTCTCTCTCTCTCTCTCTCTCTCTCTCTCTCTCTCTCTCTCTCTCTCTCTCTCTCTCTCTCTCACTCTCACTCTCCTCACTCTCCTCTCTCCCTCACTCCTCACACTCCTCACTCTCCTCACTCCCTCAACACTCCTCACTCTCCTCACTTCCTCCACACTCCTCACTCTCCTCACACTCCAAACTCCTCTCTCTCTCCAACTCTCCCACTCAAACCTCCATCTATTTTCTCAACAACCCTTTCATAGAAGCTCAGTCACTCAAACTCTTGGGTCACACTCTCAGCCATGATCTCTCTTGGACAAGCTACATTTCAAAGTTGGCCTCCAAAGCCAAATGCCAAGTGGACATCCTCAATCGTTCAAACTCCTTCCTTGGCACACCTGAGCTCCTATAAACCTACAAGTCTTTCATCCACAGCTTGATGGAAGACTGCTCTCCCCTATGAACTGGCTCCCCAGCCTCACATCTTGCTCTGATTGATGCCGTGGAAACCAAGGCTTTCAAGATCATTGGAATCTCTGGTGATAAGCTGAGTCTATGGGCCTATGACTTTGCCATCGCCGACATGTTGGTGGTCTCTCTTTCTTCTTCCGCCTCCTTTCTGGCCTTGTACCCTCTGCCCTCTCCATGCTTTGTACCCTCCCTCCACCAGGTATCTGCAGAGAGCAAACAGTCCTCCATCATCCACCTCCAAGTGAAACTGTTTAAATCCAGAAACACTGCTCAGCTCCATTCATTTATTCCTCTTTTTCCTCACCTGTGGAACCACCTTCCACACACTCTTAAATTTCATTCTTCCCTCCAGGTCATCAAGACAGATGTTTACCACCATCTCAAGTCATCCCCCATCCAAAATCATGATCTTTCCTCCACCCGTTAAATCACCCTCCACCACGCCCAAAATTTTGCTTATGTATCCATCTTGTCCACCCCTTGCGTTCTCCCTTATGCCTCATCGTTACCTGCATCCCTTGTTTGTCCGTCTCCGTGTACTTTCTCCCTTTGCCCTTCCGTTGGCATTTCCCCTTTTTCCTGCAGTTACATTTGTTATGTTATGACCTGATTTGATCTGTGCAAATAGCTTTGTTGAATGATATGAGGTTGCCGTCAGTGGGATTTGTCTTCCAGGAGGACAATGCAAGCTTTGACAATGCATATAAAACATAGGGGAAATACTCCTGGGCACTCACCTGGTAGCGGCTGCATAAGATAACCAGGGAACCACTGGCAAGCATTGACGACCCACAAAATATGTAACGGGAAAGAAAGTAAATGGCGATGGATTATTTTTTTTAAGCCGTGAACAAACTTTGGTACCTCACTGGTGATGAAGAATGTGATCAAGTTTCATTGGAATTGCGTGTAGTTTCTGAGAAGAAAGCAAATGTATATTTTGGGGGGCAAACCCCCTTAAATCCCCATAGAGCAGATTTTTCTTATGTCATCAACAAACTTTGGTACGTTATGGGTGATGAAGGTTCTCGTAAAGTTTCATCGGAATTGTGTGTATCCTTTAAGAAGAAAGCAAATACCTCTTTGAGGAGGCAACCCACGCCCTCCCCCTCCCCACGCACCACCCCATTAACTCCCTCTGTAGATCTCTTCAGACCCCTTTTTTTGATGCCATTACCGGTGATGAATGTTGTGTTCAAATTTCATTGAAATCGTATGTGTAGTTTCTGAGAAGAAGTTCCAAATATTTGTGGACGGACGTACGGACGGCGCACCAACCCATAAGCTCCCCTGAACTACTTTACAGGTGAGCTAAAAACCATCCCTGGGAATATCATTACAAACGAACGACAGTAGGAAGCTGTCCGGGACTCAGCGGCGATCCTGAAGAGAGCCCTCGGCACAAAACTTTGAGAAAAGAAAACTTCACAACTTGGTCCATGAATCGTGACCCCTTACTGAAATGAAGGTAGATGCTTTGAGCCCACCCTGGTAGGGCTCCATTCCACATTCTGAAACCCACATATGTAGATACCAATCAACCACACACAAACACACGCAAACACGCACATACACAAACACTGTGAGACCTGGTAGATGTCTGTTTCACCTCCTGATGAACCCCACCTACATGTGGAGATAGTTGGAAAGAGCAGCAACTCCCACATATTTGTGTGTGTGTGTGTGTGTGTGTGTGTGCGCGCGCGCGCGCGCGCGCGTGCACACACACACACACACACACACACGTGTTTGGCCGATATTGGCAATTTTTCAGGAATCAACAGGTTGGAGTCAGTGTGATTACGGACTACAGTACGTACTGTCTACAACCCAGAAACCTTGAGTAGCTTTCACCGAAAAACAACGTGACATTACATTAGACGTTTCAGGGAGATGTTCACAAACATTATTATTTCTCAACAGCTGCATGTGACGGGTGGAAGAAAAATTGGCTCGGTAATTTAGAAAATATGTTAATACGGCAAACGGCTTGAAAACCAGGTGTTATCAAATATTGTTTGCTTTGAAACTCACAGAGAGAAACATATAACCTTTGTAAAGCAAATCTGATAACCAAATGCATTAGAAACAAGCATGAGGACAAAGGAAAACCTGATGAAACCTCCATAAAGATACGGGATGAAACTTTGCCACCATGTCACCCATAACAGCATGGAGTGTCCACACAAACCCGCGGAGAGTCCGTACAGATCCAAATCTACCCATATGTACCTCGTCCGTGTGTACTGTGAACGTACCACTAACTTGTCGTAAATGTCGACTGTACATCACGATCAGGACAAAACTGTCTTTAGCACTCAAGTATTCCACGGACCGCCTGGCTTGGCAAGCGATTACCAATTGCCCTCAATACAACTATGCACCCGGAATTGCCCATGCAATGTCCGAATTGGACAAATCAACACTTTTGGGGGGAGTCGGAAATGCTGATACTTTCAAAGCTGGAGCTTACATCCAGGCCAAAAAACATGGTGGATTCAGACCCCAATAAGGTTACCCAGGAAACGCCTTAAGACCCCAGACAGCGAGGTGGCCAAGGATCGCCTGATGAAGGATACAATTAAATGAGGCCGTTAATTATCTTCAAAAGGGTGTTTTAATGAACCCAATCACCCAATTTCACTCTTGCACTTCCTTGGAGTTTCTTTTCGTATGCATGCAAAGTTTCAGGCTGCTAGGTTTATGGTTTTGGAGTTGTGGAGGAAACACACTGACACACACTCATTGCTTTATTAGTATATACGTATATACTGTATATATTGTTACGAATTTGGAATTCAATCGCACACAACATACAGGTTCCTTAGTCAGCTATGTCAATAAGTGCATGTTCCCTAGATAGCACCTTCCATTGTTTAAATGTTTTGAAATCGATTAGATGCGCTGCGGATCGATTTAATAGTTAGGGAAAGAAACAATGGAGACGTCCCTCCCCTCTTCTGCGAAGAGAAGAAGAACCTGCAGTGACGTCAAAACTCCTCCCACCCGTGGTTGAGCGGGGGGGGGTGCATCACGAGGGCATGAGTCACGCCGGGTGCGGGGAGGGGGTCAAAGGATAAAGAGGACATCTTTTCTTTGTTCAAAGAGAATCTCCAGAGATCCAAAAAGAGTTGGTGGAAGAGTTCGTGGAAGTCCGTGAGAGAATCCAAAGGGTCCTGTGAGAATCCAAAAGAGTTGGTGGAAAGAGTTCGTGAAGTCCCGTGAGAAATCCCAAAAGGGTCCCGTGTAGAGAATCCAAAAAGAGTTGGTGGAAAGAGTTCGTGGAAGTCCCGTGAGAAGAATCCCAAAAGAGCTCGTGGGAGTCCCGTGGCAGAGTTCGTGTGCTGAGTCCCGTGGGAGGAGTAAGCTTTTTGCTTCGGCAGTTGGGGGAGTCGGGAGGAACCCAGAAGCCAAGGAGCTGCGTGGAAGTCCGGGCGTCGCGAAGGAGACGCGAGCTGGAGGCGCAGCCTTGCCTGCTGTGTCGCGCAAACCGCGCGTTCGTGTGGAGAGAGCCGGAGAGAGCTCGCTGCCACACGGAAGGCTCGAGCTCGACCGCGGCTACGCTAGCTGCCGTGGGGAAGGAGCATCGCGGGTCGCCCAAGCGCGTTCGTGTGGAGAGAGCCGGAGAGAGCTCGCCTGCCACACGGAAGGCCCGAGCTCGACCGCGGCTACGCTAGCTGCTGTGGGAAGGAGCATCGTGGGTCGCCCAAGCCAGACACCACGAGGGTGCAGGTAACCTGCAACGGTCTCGTGGGACTCGTTCGGTCTGCCAAGTCCCACGCCATAAAGACCCAAGAGGTCCAGTCTGACCCCATTGCCTTTGATGGGTCTTTTTCTGCTTTTCTTTAGAATGAATGTTTGTGGCGCCGAGTCCCGTAAGTAAAACTGTGTAAGTGACTGTACATTAATAATTGCTTATAGACGGTTGAGTTCTTTTCTTGCTTGTTTAATTGCATACGTGTTTCATTATAATAAATGTCCTTGTGTAAATGTAAACCTGCTCGCTTCGTCCATTCCCTCATTGACTGAACATTTCGTGTGTTGGGAGTTAGAAGCCGTTGGTTTGCCGTAATAGGGGACATTTGGACCGACGGTTCTCGGCGATTACGCCGCTCGAATCGCGCACGGACAAGCTCGCCTCGGCGGTTTGTTCCGTCGAGATCCGTCAGGGTGGAATACCCCGGTAGTTGGATCACGTGGGTATTTAGGTACATTGAAGATTGGCAATCGACCCTACCCCACGTGATCTGCCGATTGGCGTATTTCGGTTCTTGTACAAGGACCCGTCGCTCGGAGTTATCCGGGCGGCGATCTCTATTCCGGGCGATCGGTCGGGCCGACTCGACTTGCGGCTCCGTTCAGAGCGGTCGGTTGGCGGCCGACACCCGGCCCGCAACAATATATATATATATATATATATATATATATATATATATAATATATATATATATATATATATATATATATATATATTATATGTTACGGCTGTGGAAATTCGCATTACACCATAAAGGGCCTCAGGTGAGATACTCCATAGGTACATGTGTAGTTAGCCCAAACCCGTTGTATAGAGGGAATTTATGTGATCCATTCGGGCTGCGATCCTCCAGTTAGTCGTTTTTCTTTCCCTATCTTTGATTTCAAACAAACAAAAAAACGCAAACGATGCTGGTGGGTTTTTCCCGCCATTCTTCCCCGCGCTTGGTGTGAGAGAAGGGGGAGGGGCAGCTCGCCGCCGATTGGTGGATGAACAGCGTGAGGCGGTCGGGGTGAGGTAACGCCCCTTTTCGAGAACCCTCTCGAAGGAGGGTGGAGCCGAAAACGGGGCGGAGGAAGGGCGGAGCCCCGCGCTATAAAAGTCGGACACGGGCGGGGCGCGTTCTCTCCCTCATCCTGCTCTCTCTCCCTCTTCCTCTCGCTCTCTCTGACTCGTGGAACTCACGGAGCCCGAGGAGCTCGTTGAAGTCGAGCTGTGTCGTCGTGGTCGAGTGTCCCTGCGTCGGTGTGGAGCTCGTGGAGCCGAGGAGCTCGTTGAAGTCGAGCTGTGTCGTCGTGGTCGAGTGTCCCTGCGTCGGTGTGGAGCTCGTGGAGCTTGCGGAGCCCGAGGAGCTCGTTGAAGTCGAGCTGTGTCGTCGTCGAGTCTGGTCGAGTCGGCAGTGGAGGACGGCGAAGGAGACGGAGCTCGGAGTGGAGGTCGTGGGAGGAGGACTCGACGGCCGCACCAAGGGAAGTCCTTTCTTTTCTTTGGGTTTGTGTAAATGACTGTGGGTGGCGCCTGTCCTTCAAAGTAGTATTGTTTTAAGTGTTGCCGTGTGTACGCGTATTCGGTTTTAACTCTTCCTTTGCTTTTTATGTGCATTTTTCTTTTGCTGTGGATAGTGCTTGTCTGTGTGTGTGTGAATAAACGTGCTTGTGTGAACTTGTTTTCCGTTTCGCTGCGTCCTTTCCTTTGTTTGACTCTCCATCTTGCATCACGTAAGGGGTTCGTAGTGGGTTCAACATCCCGGTAATTAATCGGAACGCTCAAGGCCGACGATAACACCGCTCGGTTATCACTGTAGCACGGAACGGACCGCTTAGCGGTTCGTGTCCGGAGTCGGCCTGTGGCGTGGTACGATCGCCCGGTCGACCACTCGCGCAGGTACTTAGGTAGATCGAATTTGGCGAGCAACCCTATCCTGCGCGGGGGGCATTGGCACGATCGTGGTGAGGTTAAACCCCACCCGTGACTGGCTCCCGCGTTGGTCCGAGAGGGTCACGACAGAATTGTCCGTCCGGTGGGCGACGTGCCGCGATTCGAGTTACGTGGCCGTTCGCACGCCGGCGGGCGCGCAATTCGCAACAATATACATATATATATATATATATAATATATATATATATTATATATATATTATATATATATATATATAATAATTCAGGTTACTTTGTGAAGTCAGACTAGTTAGCCAAGTTCCACCCTGGATGGGACAGAGCTTCAGACTGGTGGAAGAGTATTTAGTGGAGATAAGAGTTTCCTCCCAAGGCAACTCAACACAGGAGGCCCATCAAAAAGTCTTTGGTGTGTCTCGGCCAGGGTGTGAATCATCAACCGACCAGACTCAGAGAGAACGGTCTAAATATTGTCACACCGAATGTTGTTCAAATATGCTTGGACATTGTGCATTAGGAGATGTGATTATTGACTTCCAGACTAGTTTGGCAGAACTTAGCATCCGACGAACATGCTCACTATTCTTATTTGGGACAATATTGATTTTGGGGAAGAGACCCTATCTGGGCAAGGTACAACCTACCATACTAACGGTATCATTATTCTAGCTTATATTACAGAATCCGCTTATCTATCTGGAAGGGAATTGCTAAAGAAGGGCACCCAGAATTTGAAGCGTTCTGTCGGTTTCAGATTGATGAGCATCATATTTTGAAAGGCAAGGACCTCTCCACATTCCTCATGAAGCTAATGACACACTTTTTCATGATGATTGCTATGGCAAGACTTTGAAGAAGGCCCTCATCATCGAGGAGGCAAATGCTGTAACAAAAGTAATCGGCGACACGTCCTCATTTACTGAGTGTACTGAATTTCATTCCACGCCAGGAGGCCGAGATATTAAATAAATCGGCCAAATACTGACAAACTAATGACCTGCCAGTAATTAAATCCTCACCAATGGAAATGTCAACGATGAAAGAAATCCTAAACAAAAGTCGAGAGACAGCCAATCGATTGGATTTGTCAAGCATGGTCTTCGTTGTTTAATCAATAAATTTATTCCGATGTCCAGCAGATCAGATGGAAAGTTGAGGTCCTTAACCAATCGATTCATTGTCAGGCTTTGGGAATTTCATACCTACACGGTCTTTCTGGCTCTTGTAGGAAATCAATTCGCTAAGGCTGGTATTAAGGATATATGTTTACATCAATTTGTGTGGGAGTAGGAACTGTACAAATTACACAGTGACTGACCAAGAACAGCACCTGTGGGGTGATGGGGTTGTCGAAGTTGACAAATGCGGGGGTGATGACATGAATAGTCTAAAATTCTCAGAATTTATTTCTTTTTTGTTTTTTTTTGTTATTTCAGGCTGTCTCCACTTATCTTACCACTGCCGGAGTGCATTTCCTGTTCAATGGTGAGAAGACACGATCATGTACCCTTTGAGATATCGATACATTTGAGATGGTAGTTTAAATTATTGCAGTCTGGTACAACCCTTTGAGAACGAACTTGGTTCCCCAACTCTGTTGGACCTTTTCAATGATCTAATGTTAATATATGTAGCTTTGGCAGGAGGAATACCAGAATGTTATTGCATCCTTCCAAGATTGGTCTAAGGCTTTTGTAGAGTTCGACGAGTCTGATGAGAAATGAAAATGAAATTACTTTGCCAATAATTTTCTCTTTGTATACAAGATCGAGGCTCGTGGAAGAGCGAGGGCAGAATGTAAGGGAAAGAAAATGAAAGCAGGAAACACCAACAGAAGAGTAGAAGTGAGGATAAGATCAAGGGGAGGGGTAGAAGAACGCACAGACTGAACAAGCTGCAAACAATCTGAAACACATCAAGAAGAGGAAGAGGAAAATGGGGATGAAACATAAAACGAACAAATCAAATGACAGCTAACAAACAAAAATCGGTGAGGGAGAAGGGTTGGTGGGGGGGGGGTCACAATTGCCTGGAAAGGGGAGTACTTGGAAATGGGGTCATTTTGGTAGAAGTGGATGGGGATGACCTCAGGTTGTGGTGAACAGCTGTCTTTCAGCCATAGATGGAAGAGTGAGATTGAACAGATTGGAGAAGTTGGATCCACAGGTGAGAGAAAAGAGGAAGAAATTAATGGAGGTGAGCAGTGAGCCTGGATTTTTGGAGTTCAACAAGAAGATGGTTATTGACACATCATGTGTACCCCATAAAAAAACAGGGAGGGACAGGGCCAATAGAGAGCACAGGGTACAAGACAAAAATGGAGGTGGGAGAATACAGAGAGGCCACAAAGTTGTCTGCAATGTCAGAGTAACAGTCCTAGACACTCCTCTTTGTTGCGGGAGATCCCAATTATTTTGAGGGCCTTGTTTTCCACAGTATTAAGAAGGGCAAAGTGTGAGCAGGAGCGCCAGCCAAAAGGGAGAGCAGTGCTCCATAAAGTTGTGAGTTAAGGCCTTGTAGGTTGTCAAAAGTTTACATTGGCAAAGGAAAAACGTTGCATGACATATGATGCCCAGTCAGCGGCTGGTGTTCGAGGCCATCTTGAAAATATGGTCTGCCCCAAAAAGATCAATGCTGATGGTTAGGCCCAAACGTTTCAGTGACAACATCTTCAAGTGGTTTCTTTAGGAAGCAGATGGGAGGGTTTGCCAGATGGTCCTTCCGAAGAGACAGGGTGAGTGTATTTGATTTGTCGGGTTGAAAGATATATTCCAAGTGTTGGACCAGCTCCTGATTATAATGAGGTCTGCATAGAGGGAAGAGGTTGCTGCCTGCCTGTCTGAAGTATGAGAAATGATGCAGCAAAGGGTGGAATCATCAGCAAAGAGATAAGTAGGATTTTCCAGAGAATTATAAACATGCTTGATGAAGATGAGGAACGATACTGCCAGCCTTGACAGGAAGAGTAGATAAGTGCATACGTCTGTAACTATCCTAGATAGACCATGAAACAAACCTTCTAAAATTGGATCTTTTTTTGTGCTGTTCTAATGTCCAACAATTCCCCAAATTATTAAAGGCCTGTTATTAGGCCATAATTCATCAAAGTAGATGACATAGAGCATTCCTATTTGAGATACCGCCTAGCACCACCCAGTTCAGGACCCTGTCCCAATCAACTCCCTAACCATTTTCGCTGACGAACCCCTTCCCTCAACTTTCCACGGCTGGCACCAATCCCTCACCTGAATTAGCTTTACCTCAATACGATGGGTCCACCTATTTGTGAAGGTCTGTCTCGGATAGTTATGGAGATATATTGGCTCACAATTAGAGAAATTTACAATTTGTTGCAATATTTTTGACATAAGTATCACTTTCACATTGTTACCGTATCAAGTATACACTACTAAACGCCTTCAAAATTGGTTGGCTGGTATTACTAAGGAAGGTCTTTGACTGCCTGAAATTCTGAGCCCAAATTATATTTCATGGGGAAAACACAGCACCATGAAGTTGACATCATGGCTAAAGATGGCACTTTTGGTTCCAGATGACCCACTTTTGACCTCATTTGAGATAACTGCCTAAAAAGGGTAATGTCATGCTAGAGAATGTATTCTCTTGATTTCATTTCATTAAGTATGCAGCCTGTGACTCATTGTTGCATCATTGCTGGGAGCATCATTGCTGGTGCCGCTGTAGCAGTGTCCCCTGTCGGTTTGAGCATGAATTTGGAAATTGGCCTCAGTGTTGGTGACAGCTCACCTACTCTTAATAAAGGAAACCATGGGAGCTTTAACGTCCACCAACTAATGCAGGCAGATGGGACGCCCAGTTTAATGTCCAACTGAGTGCTGCCACACACGTTGATGAATCACCCTGCCTGTGAGATGCCAGGATGACGGTTTACAGCTGAATAGGGATTTAAATTCAGGCTAGACAGCTCATAGGTGAATGTGCATACCTCTAGGCTATCCTGCCAGCCCTGTTCTCTTGATTAATACAAATTTGAGTGATACCGTCAGAACTTAGACTGCACTCGAGGGAGGTGCTGACTCATGCTATTGTGTTTCTCTTTGAAGAAATCATCGTTGTTTTGTGATTTGTTGTACTATATCAACCATTTTAGAAGTGAAATAACTATCTGCATGCATGTTCACAGTAATTAGAGAGCAAATCTATCACTCACTATGTCACAGGATCTATCACTTTTTGCTCTGCCATCTCATCTCCTCTGGATTCTACTTTGAATTTATATCCCTGGTTAATGTCAGCTGTTTCTGCTTCTTGGTCGTGGCTGCTGCTGCTGAACTGAATCGTGATCGCCTGACCTGTGAAAGTCACATCTCCCTCTCAACTCCAGCCTTTTGAGCTCCTTTGTGCTTGCTTACTCTTTAGATCCAGTCATTGCTCAGTGCTTGAGTACATACTGCGATCAACATGTCTGTCGGCAGAATAATTCGACAATATGAGCAGAAAGAATCACCAGATTTGGCACAGGGCTTAATATTCCATCCATCCATTGGGACCATACTCTGTACAGAGCATCAGTGCTGCCAAAGCAGTCTTCTCTGTTATTGGGCACAATCCTGGACAGGGCACCACTCTGATGCAGAAAACTCAAATGGCTCAATCATCCTATCAAGCTGGTACTCATTTTGCCGACCTCGGAAGGATGACAAGCCGAGTTAATCCAACCTGGAATTCATTCAACAGCTGAGCAGGATTTGAACTTAGGACGCTAGGATCCCAAGCCCACCACCCTAATCATTAAGCCAACACCACGTATGCTTAATATTGTATACACAATTATCAATTATCATGTGCAGGCCTGTGGCCACTGCATGAGCAAATATAGTCCTGTAATTTCATTTTATACGAGTATAAAAGCCCATCAAAAATGAAGGGTTGGAATTATTTTATTTGAAATAGTCAAGGAGACTGGAAGATATGATGTTTTGTTTCAAGAAAAAGCGTTATTTTAAAATACTACATACACAAATGTGGCCCTATTTTCTTTATCTTCTGGGACGTTTTCTTTCAACAGTGAAGCCTCGGCCTAATGTCAGGTGTTCTTCAATTTTCTTTATTTATTAGACATCTGAAAGACGTAAATGAACACTTGTTTGATTCTACGTGCACTACACATCACGTGCAGTGAATTTCACCTCCCTACGCCTTGTATTTATTGTTATTTTTAAAACGTTTCTCTACACCACCGTTGATGCCCGGTTCCATGTCACCGTCTTCAATTCCAAGAGAAGAGATGCAATTACTCCTTTATGAAAAATGTTTTTCGAATTTTTTTTGGCTTGAACATAGTTTTTGTTGATAGATTGGCCTTTAAAACCCTACTCAAATTGCCCTTATGAATGGGGACAGATAAATACACAAACAAATACACACTGTGTTTTATATAGGTGTGATAGATTATTCCTTCTGAGCTCAGAGTTGAACTTTCTGAGATGTTCAGAATAAGAATCTCTGTCCCAAATTTGGTGATTCAAGCTGTCCTTGTTTTCCAGTTATTCTGCAAACAAATGGACAAATATACACACAGATCAATACTCATTATCGCAATACTCATGTGCTCAGCCTATGGCCGCAACGAGAGGAACTAACTCAGTTGATCCTCTCTTATTCTCAAGGGCAGAAAGATGCGCTTTGACAAAACATAATGCATTTACTTAAATAATACTTGATACTTCTGTGCTACACACACAACCAGGTTTGATGTAACAGGTGGAACAAAGTGCCGGTGAATGCCCACATCATTGTTTTATGACAACTTCCAAAATCAATATACCTATATAAATGTATGATGCATGATTGTGTCGTAACCACAGAACGTATAATGCTGAATGATGCCTCATTTTAGAGCTGTGGCCTGACAGTGCATGTGGAGGTCTACAAATATCAATATTCACGCAATTTCTTGTTGTGTGCATTTTTGTTGTGCACACGGGTGGTGTATAGGCTTCGTCGCTGGTTCGCATACCTGCCGGAAGTTTTTTTTTTTAAAAAGTCATCCGAGAACGGCACAAGATAGAGCGCATACCTCCGCCAGGCTGAACAGTTTACGTTTTGTATCCCACTGTTACTGGATATAAATCCACATTTAAACTAAAATCTAATCCGCTTGTTCTTGTCACCGAACCAACTAATCCACCTAGTTTAGTCATAACTCGTCCACAACTTTTTGAGATATGGTGCTATATATCGTTTTTGGTCCCATCTCTCAATGGTGAAGAATTTCTTTAAAAATTATCCTATACAGATCCAGGTTCAAATCTTCATCATTAATCATATCAATTTGTCCTCATAACACACCCAATCTGTCCATCAAATTTCATCCGAATCAGTCCACAACCTTGAAGTTGGTTTGAGAACTTGAAGTCAAATTTTATATTACATGGAATTTCCATGGGCCTCTTCCATTAAGCTGTCAAAGGACATTTCTGGCAAACTCCAAAAATATTCCACAATATTGGGAACCAATTCCCTTAAAACATCCTGGTAGAATTGGGTTATCTGCTAGTATTTAATATAATGAACATTGTACACTCTCCAAGCATATTGCGGCTCAGAAAAAGATCTCTCAGTGAGCATAGTCCTAATTAAAGTAGACATCAACCAAAGAGTATAATGCATACAGCAACAACTTCCTGAACACAAATATCATGAAGTATCATGAGATTAGATCAAAATCTGATGAAAATCTGATATTTTTTATGAGGATGATCATAGAAGGTGCTGAAAAGAAACCGCTTGCAGGCAAAAGCACTCAATGGCTGTCCATGTAGAACTGGTGACTGAAACAACCATCAGCTAGTGCAATGTCCTCAGATGTTGTTAGACACCAGCTTGGAGATATGATTGTCTCATGGCAGATTTGCAGGCCAAATAACTCTGAGGATACCACCTCCACCAGAAGTCGACCATAGAAAACAATTGAAGGGTTAGCCATGTGATATTTTTGGAGAGCCATGTCTGACCTGTAACTTTTTTACGATTTGAGCTTTCGTCGTAAAATTTTGAACAAACCTTTTTTTATGAGAATACGGAAAAGACAAACTAATAATTTGGTCAACAGGTCAAAGGTCAACCTCACATAAAATCGTCAATTTTCATCCAATTGACCTGGAATTTTAAGAACTTGCATATTTGATCACTGAAATGGTTCACTGATAAAACACAAGAAGATGATTGCTTTTTTTTTTAGATGAAAAGGTCAAGGTTGCATAATATTGTCAAATTTCATTCAATGGACCTGACTTTTTAAGAATTTGCATATTAGGTCACTGAATTGGTTCACCGACCAAAAGCGAGAAGCTGATTGTTTTTGTTTTTTTTAGATCAAAAGGTCAAAGGTTGCATAAAATTGACATTTTTCATCCGATTGACCTAAAATTTGAATAGGGCTTGCATATTGGGTCACTGAATTGGTTCACCAATAAAACACGAGAAGCCGATTGTTTTGAGGTCAAAAAGTCAAGGTCACAAAATTGTCAATTTCCATTTGATTGAATTTAAATTTGAGCAGGGTTTGCACATTGGGTCATTGAAACCTCTTGCTTTTGAAATCATAAGATCAAGGTCGCCTAAAATCGTCAATTTTTTTTTAGCTGTTTTCGTCATGTTTACCATATGGAAAAAGAAGAACTCCAAATACAAAGCTGATGTGGGTGGGCTTTGCATTTTCAGATGCTTTCTAGTTTTTTTTTTCATTTTCAGATTTAAGTAGTAGATTGTAGACAGCAACCGCCCAGGGTGGTACTACCGTTCTGACTTAGGAGTGTAAAAGTGGTGCCCGGAACCATCTTACACTCTCCGTGTCAGGATTGCTGGTCTTACTTTTTGTCTAACTCAAACGAGAGCTACCGGGCTAGCTTTAATCTCTCTTTTCTGCAAACAAACATCATATACTTTTCATCATACATTTTTCTTATTCACTCATTTTCCCTCCTCACTTTATTCTCTCTTTTTTTACTTCTCTATGCAGTTCTTTTATTTAAGGCTTGGCCTCGATGAGGACTATTTAGTCCGTGCCTGTGGCCTTCGACATTAAAAAAAAGTTATTTCTTTTTTTCCGCCTCTCCTCTACATACTTGCCTTTGTATCTTGGCCTTGCTCTAGATTTGTGAAACACATACTATTGGAAAGATAGTGGCAGCAGAAACAGTAAATAGGCTTAAACTGGAATGATATAATTACCTTAAAGCATTGGGAAAATGGGTACATGGATATTTGCAGAAATGTGCAGGTATGAGGGACCTAATGGGGTCCTGGATTGAAGTTCTTTGTATTTCCTTGTGTACATACTTTACATCATTCATTCAGAATGACATGTGGTCAATCAGAGGTGATACAGGATTATGGAAAGTTTGAGTCCGCTACTTAAAAAGGATTTCCATGGGTGGACAGAAAGAGAAATTATGAAAGGGTGATCCACACATGTTCACCGTAGAACTGTTAATGAGCTTGAAGTTTACACCATTGGCTAAATTTGCTATTAATTAAATAGTATTCCACTCCACACACTTAGGGGTAGCACTCATTTAATGAAGTAATTAAGTAACTTACTCTGGGTGGTGCAGCTGCTTACCATCTTACTCCCCAGGAGGCAATTGATTTCAAGGCTGTTTGTGTTATTGGCATATTTTGGCAGAAAGCCAAGTTCCAAGTTCTCATGCTTTCCACCCCCTCGGGTACACAACTCCTGGTCTCTCACCCCTCCATTCTTGCCCATGTCACATGACGGTGGTGCAGCTGCTTACCATCTTACTCCCCAGGAGGCAATTGAGTTCAAGGCTGTTTGTGTTATTGGCATATTTTGGCAGAAAGCCAAGTTCCAAGTTCTCATGCTTTCCACCCCCTCGGGTACACAACTCCTGGTCTCTCACCCCTCCAGTCTTGCCCATGTCACATGACTTCTTCCAGTATCCCACACCTGGTGTACATCCAAAATTTCTCAGCTGAACGCTCACCTCCATTCCTCCATCCCTCTATTTTATTGTGTGTGTAATCACCTCTGTGTCCCTCCATCCTGTCTATTGTCTCGTGCCCCTCCAACCTGTCTTTCAAGAGTGGTCCCCATCATCACCTCACATTCTGCCATACCCATCTCTGCTGTCTTAATCTCATTGACTCACTCCCCTCCCACATTCACCTCCATCCTTTCTGCCACTCATCCACTCATGCGTGATGTCTTTGTCTACCTGTTCTCCTTTGATCCACTGTCAGCCTGTGAACATGCTGCCCTCTGTCGTTTATCTCCTCCATGAGCCTAGATTTCTGTATCCAGAAAATAGAGCTCAGAGTGGTGCAAGAACAATCAAAACCTCTTTCGAACAGAGGCCACTCCTCTTCTGAGAGTTAAATAATTTTCTAAGTGTTCTGTTACATTTAAAATTTGTGAAACTACTCAAGATGTGGCAATTGTGTGACATTTAATTTTCTATTCCTCATGAGTGTCTTGGTGATTTATTATTGATGTATTGTAGTGGCTGGTTTAGGATCTTAAGGTCTTGAGTTCAAGCCTCTATTGTGCCATAAACAACACCAGGTGGGTTCAATCAGCCTATCATCCTTCTGAGGTCAGAAAAATGAGCTCCAGCTCTAGGGAAAAATGAGCCATTCGAGTATCTTCCGTCGGAGTGGCGATCCATTCATGATTGTGCCCCCCCCCCAAGCCAATGAAACTGCCTCGGTAGCCATATGCATCTGATGGTGCAAAAGGAAGGATTGTTGGTTATTACATTATATACCAATATTTCAGAAACATAAATACAGAACCATAATATCTATTTTGGTGGCAGATGTTATTTTTTCACCCGTGTCTGTTTCTTTATCTGTGAGCATCTCAAAAAGTTGTGAACGGATTTGGACGAAATTTGGTGGATAGGTTGGGTGTGTGACAATGACGAATTGATTCACTTTTAGTGAAGATCTGAATCCAGATCCGGAGACGTGAAGTTTTTTTTAATTTTTCAACTGATTCGTTACCGTTGAGAGATGGGGCCAAAACAATTTATATTGCACGATATTTCAAAAAGTTGTGTACGAGTTATGACAAAACTTGGTGGATGAGTTGATTAGGTGACAAGAACAAGCAGATTCGATTTTGGTTCAGCTCCGGATCCAGTGGGATACAAAAATGTCAACTGTTCAGCCTGGCGGGGGCACGCGCTCTACCTAGTGCCGTTTTAATTTCAACCTGCAAAGATGCCCTGATTTGGCCCTTATCTCCCTGTGACCCCATTGTTTGAGTTGTCACATCTCTTTTTGGATGTACTGTCCCAAAACCACACAAAATTTTCGTTCCAAATTTTCCAGCCAAGATAAAATAACATTCATTATTAATATACATTTAGTCATGTAATGCTTGGTGAATGCTAATCCAGCTGTAGAATACTGGCAAACAATTAATCGACCTCGTTTTTCATTTTGATGTTTTCATCCCCCTGACCAACTGTCATCATCGATAAAAACTAAAGTTAAATCTACATTTTTCATCATCATGGAATATAAGTATAATATTTAAAATAAAATTTCGAAGAAAGTTCAGCAATGTTTTACTTATGATGGATGGAATATTTTCTCGGCAGGTAAACATAATTGCTCACGAAGCTGAAAGTCTCCGATTTGGTAGAAAAATGATGGCATTGTATCAAGAGATGAGACTATTGAAACACAAGCATCATGTATAAGATGTATAGCAAGTGAAAACAAGATGATGATAACAGTTAACTTAAGTAGCATTTGCTCGGGTGTCATACAAACAAAAAGTTGTTTTTCTTTCCTGCACAGCTGTATGTGACTGGTCATTCACACCCTAGCTATGCTTCCATTGATGTTTGTTGTGTAAGTTTGCTTTGATGCACCCATGCTTGGATGTTTTCTTGCAAAAGCTCATTCATCCCGTTCCCTCCTGTCCCCCTTTCCCCCCATGTCAATTCCCATAACCATTGCTCAGTAGTCACTACTCCTTCCCAATATCCTCAAACCTGTGCTGCTGCCTTTCCTAACACTGCCCCCCATCTCCATCCTGCTTCAACCTTCATCATCTATCTGGTACTCCATCATCCATGGTCTCTGTTCCATCTACTTTGACCTTGCCTGCTGGATTATTCCATCATTTCCAGATTTAATGTGCCTTTGTGAAACCTTCCTGACTAGTCATGTACCCGGCTCCCTCATTTCCTTTCACGGATATGCTCTGTACTTCCTACACCAGTCTGCTCCGCATACGGGAGATGGTTCTGCTGTCTATTTTTGGAATCCATCCTCTTGACCACATTCCTTGTTCCACCCTTTCTCCTTCCAACCTCTAGAGTATCTGGGTATGTCTTCCCCACTGTGATAGCCTCTTGTTTGTTTGCCAAAGTGGCAATGACACAATGTAGGAAGCTCTTTCTGCTAAAATGGACCAGGTATCTGCTCATCCTTACTTCCTGTTCCACTGTTTTTGCTGATCTTAACTGTCACCATTCTCAATGGATGTGTGGACATGTTCTTTGACCAGCAGGCATGGCATGGCAGCCAAAACTATCTTCAAAGCAACAGATTTCACAAAGTCAGTCAGATTTTCAACCTTGGTCTCACCAAACCACTCACTCTCCCTGCTTGATTTTAAAATGTTATTATCATATGGAACTGTGTGGATGCATGGTCTTTAAGAAAGAAGGATAATTTATTACAAAAGGATGGGACAACATAAAGAGAATAAACCTCAAGACGAAGGACAGACAGACTATTAGAGCAAGTAATTAAAGACAGCAATACAGGGAAAAACTGAGGAACACTAGGTGCTATGTTTACCCAAATAACTGACAGAAAACTCGACCAGGTTATTGGGATATAGTTCTGGCAAGTTGATGATTATAGGGAGCCACCGAAACACAGCACAAGGTCATTGCCATGGCTTAGTGGGGTGAGCAGGCAGGTGAAAGTGAGCAAGAACAATGCAATCGGTCTCCATGCCAGAGGGACACATCCATCAGGGGTAGCGAGCGGGAGTGCAAGAGGAGCTGGAATCAAGTGTCCTCGCTTTTATAAGCTTTCAACGGCTCCACCCAGCCTCCATGCCTCTCAAGCGGGGCCAGCGCTGCCCATCACAGCAAGCCAATTACCAGAAGCCATGGCCACCTTCTCGACCATTCACAGAGCCACTGGACCCCTGATAGCCAAATGGGAAACAGCCAATCACACTGCATGCATGGAAGTCATCACAGAGCCACTGATTGGCCCTGTTGTAGAGGCTTGGTCAAAAGAGGCTCTGTGCTGCCGTCATGATACCCTGCCACCTGATCCAGACCTGATCTGGTCTCAGATGGAGGGAATGCCAGAAAAGACATCGTTAATCTCAACTCTGAATTGAATCAAGCCCACCCCCCTATGTGGGCTGCACATTAGATGACTTGGCATTAAACTTGCACCTTATTAACCTCCGCCATCGAAGATCGGGAGTTACTGTTTTCACCCCTTTCTGTTTGTTTGTTGTTTGTTTGTGAACAGTATAACGGAAAAACTCCTTGACGGATTTCGACGAACTTGGGGGGGATTAGGTATGGTCCAAGGACCATGCCATTAGATTTTGGACTTGGTCCAAAATCCAATATGGCCGCTATGGAGGCATTTTGAAAAAATATTTGAATTATTTTTTTTTTGCATTTCTACATGTTTTAAGTGATTTCCAACCCCCCCCCCCACCCCGAACCCCAAAAAAAATTGTTAGAGAGAAAAAAAAATTTTGCAACTTTTTTTTCAACAAAATTTCGATTTTTTTTTGCATTTCTGCATGTTATAAGTGATTTCCAACAAAAAACATGCCAAAATTATAATTGTGGCTGATTTTGGAACTTCAGGTGGATATACCCACGTAAAACAATTTCTGGCTCAAGGAATCTAGTTATGACGAATGAATTGAGTATGTAAAAGTTAAAAGTAAAAAGGAAAGTTGCAAACTATAACTCTGTGAGCACTGTTGACGTCAAATTGAATGAATAGGATATCAGGTTCACTTTGAGTGACATAGCAGTATTGGCGGCGGAGGTTTTGCACTCTACCGAGTGCTCCCCCTCTAGTTAAAAGGGGATTTAGTAATCCATAGCGCTAATGGCAAAGGTGCATGGTAAAATTTTAATTCTAATTATATCTTTTATCCCTCTGGTGTGAGGGATGTATGGAGGGAGTTTATGGGGGGGAGGGGGGTGTCCCCCTAAAGAGTCGTTTGCTTTCTTCTCAGAAATGACAAACAATTTCGATGAAACTTGACCACAACCTTTATCACCCGTTATGTACCAAAGTTTGTACACGGCATAAAAAAAAACATACAGAGGGTATTTACTTTCTTGTCCGTTACATATTTTGTGGGTCATCCACACTT
The DNA here is from genome assembly GCA_035128595.1 of Eptatretus atami. Taxonomy (NCBI): domain Eukaryota; kingdom Metazoa; phylum Chordata; class Myxini; order Myxiniformes; family Myxinidae; genus Eptatretus; species Eptatretus atami. The sequence continues at coordinate 54,553,625 of CM068956.1, read as the reverse complement.
ATCAGCGGTTCCCTGGTTATCTTATCCAGCCACTAACAGCTGAGCGCCCAGGGGTATTGCCCTGATGTTTTGACCAGTTGGCATTGGGATTTGTGCGATAGAAAAGCAATTGAATGGTGTGAGTTTGGGTAAGCCTGGTTTTGATATTGTTACTGTTGGGGGGGGGAGGGTGGGGGTGGGGATAAAGATATAATTAGAATTAAAATTTTACCATGCACCTTTGCCATTAGCGCTATGGATTACTAAATCCCCTTTTAACTAGAGGGGCACTCGGTAGAGTGCAAAACCTCCGCCGCCAATACTGCTATGTCACTCAAGTGAACCTGATATCCTATTCATTCAATTTGACGTCAACAGTGCTCACAGAGTTATAGTTTGCAACTTTCCTTTTTACTTTTAACTTTTACATACTCAATTCATTCGTCATAACTAGATTCCTTGAGCCAGAAATTGATTTTACGTGGGATATCCACCTGAAGTTCCAAAATCAGCCACAATTATAATTTTGGCATGTTTTTTTTGTTGGAAATCACTTATAACATGCAGAAATGCAAAAAATAAATCGAAATTTTGTTGAAAAAAAAGTTGCAAAATTTTTTTTTTCTCTCTAACAATTTTTTTGGGGTTCGGGGTGGGGGGGGGGGGTTGGAAATCACTTAAAACATGTAGAAATGCAAAAAAAAAATAATTCAAATATTTTTTCAAAATGGCCTCCATAGCGGCCATATTGGATTTTGGACAAGTCCAAAATCTAATGGCATGGTCCTTGGACCATACCTAATCCCCCCACCAAGTTTCGTCGAAATCCGTCAAGGAGTTTTTCCGTTATACTGTTCACAAACAAACAAACAAACAACAGAAAGGGGTGAAAACAGTAACCTCCGATCTTCGATGGCGGAGGTTAATAAGGTGCAAGTTTAATGCCAAGTCATCTAATGTGCAGCCCACATAGGGGGGTGGGCTTGATTCAATTCAGAGTTGAGATTAACGATGTCTTTTCTGGCATTCCTCCATCTGAGACCAGATCAGGTCTGGATCAGGTGGCAGGGTATCATGACGGCAGCACAGAGCCTCTTTTGACCAAGCCTCTACAACAGGGCCAATCAGTGGCTCTGTGATGACTTCCATGCATGCAGTGTGATTGGCTGTTTCCCATTTGGCTATCAGGGGTCCAGTGGCTCTGTGAATGGTCGAGAAGGTGGCCATGGCTTCTGGTAATTGGCTTGCTGTGATGGGCAGCGCTGGCCCGCTTGAGAGGCATGGAGGCTGGGTGGAGCCGTTGAAAGCTTATAAAAGCGAGGACACTTGATTCCAGCTCCTCTTGCACTCCCGCTCGCTACCCCTGATGGATGTGTCCCTCTGGCATGGAGACCGATTGCATTGTTCTTGCTCACTTTCACCTGCCTGCTCACCCACTAAGCCATGGCAATGACCTTGTGCTGTGTTTCGGTGGCTCCCTATAATCATCAACTTGCCAGAACTATATCCAATAACCTGGTCGAGTTTTCTGTCAGTTATTTGGGTAAACATAGCACTAGTGTTCCTCAGTTTTTCCCTGTATTGCTGTCTTTAATTACTTGCTCTAATAGTCTGTCTGTCCTTCGTCTTGAGGTTTATTCTCTTATGTTGTCCCATCCTTTTGTAATAAATTATCCTTCTTTCTTAAAGACCATGCATCCACACAGTTCCATATGATAATACATTTTAAAATCAAGCAGGGAGAGTGAGTGGTTTGGTGAGACCAAGGTTGAAAATCTGACTGACTTTGTGAAATCTGTTGCTTTGAAGATAGTTTTGGCTGCCATGCCATGCCTGCTGGTCAAAGAACATGTCCACATCCATTGAGAATGGTACAGTTAAGATCAGCAAAAACAGTGGAACAGGAAGTAAGGATGAGCAGATACCTGGTCCATTTTAGCAGAAAGAGCTTCCTACATTGTGTCATTGCCACTTTGGCAAACAAACAAGAGGCTATCACAGTGGGGAAGACATACCCAGATACTCTAGAGGTTGGAAGGAGAAAGGGTGGAACAAGGAATGTGGTCAAGAGGATGGATTCCAAAAATAGACAGCAGAACCATCTCCCGTATGCGGAGCAGACTGGTGTAGGAAGTACAGAGCATATCCGTGAAAGGAAATGAGGGAGCCGGGTACATGACTAGTAGGAAGGTTCACAAAGGCACATTAAATCTGGAAATGATGGAATAATCCAGCAGGCAGGTCAAGTAGATGGAACAGAGACCATGGATGATGGAGTACAAGATAGATGATGAAGGTTGAAGCAGGATGGAGATGGGGCAGTGTTAGGAAAGGCAGCAGCACAGGTTTGAGGATATTGGGAAGGAGTAGTGACTACTGAGCAATGGTTATGGGAATTGACATGGGGGAAGGGGGACAGGAGGAACGGGATGAATGAGCTTTTGCAAGAAAACATCCAAGCATGGGTGCATCAAAGCAAACTTACACAACAAACATCAATGGAAGCATAGCTAGGGTGTGAATGACCAGTCACATACAGCTGTGCAGGAAAGAAAAACAACTTTTTGTTTGTATGACACCCGAGCAAATGCTATTAAGTTAACTGTTATCATCATCTTGTTTTCACTTGCTATACATCTTATACATGATGCTTGTGTTTCAATAGTCTCATCTCTTGATACAATGCCATCATTTTTCTACCAAATCGGAGACTTTCAGCTTCGTGAGCAATTATGTTTACCTGCCGAGAAAATATTCCATCCATCATAAGTAAAACATTGCTGAACTTTCTTCGAAATTTTATTTTAAATATTATACTTATATTCCATGATGATGAAAAATGTAGATTTAACTTTAGTTTTTATCGATGATGACAGTTGGTCAGGGGGATGAAAACATCAAAATGAAAAACGAGGTCGATTAATTGTTTGCCAGTATTCTACAGCTGGATTAGCATTCACCAAGCATTACATGACTAAATGTATATTAATAATGAATGTTATTTTATCTTGGCTGGAAAATTTGGAACGAAAATTTTGTGTGGTTTTGGGACAGTACATCCAAAAAGAGATGTGACAACTCAAACAATGGGGTCACAGGGAGATAAGGGCAAATCAGGGCATCTTTGCAGGTTGAAATTAAAACGGCACTAGTAGAGCGCGTGCCCCCGCCAGGCTGAACAGTTGACATTTTTGTATCCCACTGGATCCGGAGCTGAACCAAAATCGAATCTGCTTGTTCTTGTCACCTAATCAACTCATCCACCAATTTTTGTCATAACTCGTACACAACTTTTTGAAATATCGTGCAATATAAATTGTTTTGGCCCCATCTCTCAACGGTAACGAATCAGTTGAAAAATTAAAAAAAACTTCACGTCTCCGGATCTGGATTCAGATCTTCACTAAAAGTGAATCAATTCGTCATTGTCACACACCCAACCTATCCACCAAATTTCGTCCAAATCCGTTCACAACTTTTTGAGATGCTCACAGATAAAGAAACAGACACGGGTGAAAAAATAACATCTGCCACCAAAATAGATATTATGGTTCTGTATTTATGTTTCTGAAATATTGGTATATAATGTAATAACCAACAATCCTTCCTTTTGCACCATCAGATGCATATGGCTACCGAGGCAGTTTCATTGGCTTGGGGGGGGGGGGCACAATCATGAATGGATCGCCACTCCGACGGAAGATACTCGAATGGCTCATTTTTCCCTCGAGCTGGAGCTCATTTTTCTGACCTCAGAAGGATGATAGGCTGATTGAACCCACCTGGTGTTGTTTATGGCACAATAGAGGCTTGAACTCAAGACCTTAAGACCTAAACCAGCCACTACAATACATCAATAATAAATCCCAAGACACTCATGAGGAATAGAAAATTAAATGTCACACAATTGCCACATCTTGAGTAGTTTCACAAATTTTAAATGTAACAAACACTTAGAAAATTATTTAACTCTCAGAAGAGGAGTGGCCTCTGTTCGAAAGAGGTTTTGATTGTTCTTGCACCACTCTGAGCTCATTTTTCTGGATACAGAAATCTAGGCTCATGGAGGAGATAAACGACAGAGGGCAGCATGTTCACAGGCTGACAGTGGATCAAAGGAGAACAGGTAGACAAGACATCACGCATGAGTGGATGAGTGGCAGAAAGGATGGAGGTGAATGTGGGAGGGGAGTGAGTCAATGAGATTAAGACAGCAGAGATGGGTATGGCAGAATGTGAGGTGATGATGGGGACCACTCTTAAAGACAGGTTGAGGGGCACGAGACAATAGACAGGATGGAGGGACACAGAGGTGATTACACACACAATAAAATAGAGGATGGAGGAATGGAGGTGAGCGTTCAGCTGAGAAATTTTGGATGTACACCAGTGTGGGATACTGGAAGAAGTCATGTGACATGGGCAAGACTGGAGGGTGAGAGACCAGGAGTTGTGTACCCGAGGGGTGGAAAGCATGAGAACTTGGAACTTGGCTTTCTGCCAAATATGCCAATAACACAAACAGCCTTGAACTCAATTGCCTCCTGGGGAGTAAGATGGTAAGCAGTTGCACCACCGTCATGTGACATGGGCAAGAATGGAGGGGTGAGAGACCAGGAGTTGTGTACCCGAGGGGGTGGAAAGCATGAGAACTTGGAACTTGGCTTTCTGCCAAAATATGCCAATAACACAAACAGCCTTGAAATCAATTGCCTCCTGGGGAGTAAGATGTAAGCAGCTGCACCACCCAGAGTAAGTTACTTAATTACTTCATTAAATGAGTGCTACCCCTAAGTGTGTGGAGTGGAATACTATTTAATTAATAGCAAATTTAGCCAATGGTGTAAACTTCAAGCTCATTAACAGTTCTACGGTGAACATGTGTGGATCACCCTTTCATAATTTCTCTTTCTGTCCACCCATGGAAATCCTTTTTAAGTAGCGGACTCAAACTTTCCATAATCCTGTATCACCTCTGATTGACCACATGTCATTCTGAATGAATGATGTAAAGTATGTACACAAGGAAATACAAAGAACTTCAATCCAGGACCCAATTAGGTCCCTCATACCTGCACATTTCTGCAAATATCCATGTACCATTTTCCCAATGCTTTAAGGTAATTATATCATTCCAGTTAAAGCCTATTTACTGTTTCTGCTGCCACTATCTTTCCAATAGTATGTGTTTCACAAATCTAGAGCAAGGCCAAGATACAAAGGCAAGTATGTAGAGGAGAGGCGAAAAAAAGAAATAACTTTTTTTTAATGTCGAAGGCCACAGGCACGGACTAAATAGTCCTCATCGAGGCCAACTTAAATAAAAGAACTGCATAGAGAAGTAAAAAAGAGAGAATAAGTGAGGAGGGAAATGAGTGAATAAGAAAAATGTATGATGAAAAGTATATGATGTTTGTTTGCAGAAAGAGAGATTAAAGCTAGCCCGGTAGCTCTCGTTTGAGTTAGACAAAAAGTAAGACCAGCAATCCTGACACGGAGAGTGTAAGATGGTTCCGGGCACCACTTTTACACTCCTAAGTCAGAACGGTAGTACCACCTGGGCGGTTGCTGTCTACAATCTACTACTTAAATCTGAAAATGAAAAAAAAAACTAGAAAGCATCTGAAAATGCAAAGCCCACCCACATCAGCTTTGTATTTGGAGTTCTTCTTTTTCCATATGGTAAACATGACGAAAACAGCTAAAAAAAAATTGACGATTTTAGGCGACCTTGATCTTATGATTTCAAAAGCAAGAGGTTTCAATGACCCAATGTGCAAACCCTGCTCAAATTTAAATTCAATCAAATGGAAATTGACAATTTTGTGACCTGACTTTTTGACCTCAAAACAATCGGCTTCTCGTGTTTATTGGTGAACCAATTCAGTGACCCAATATGCAAGCCCTATTCAAATTTTAGGTCAATCGGATGAAAAATGTCAATTTTATGCAACCTTTGACCTTTTGATCTAAAAAAAACAAAAACAATCAGCTTCTCGCTTTTGGTCGGTGAACCAATTCAGTGACCTAATATGCAAATTCTTAAAAATTCAGGTCCATTGAATGAAATTTGACAATATTATGCAACTTGACCTTTTATCTAAAAAAAGCAATCATCTTCTTGTGTTTTATCAGTGAACCATTTCAGTGATCAAATATGCAAGTTCTTAAAATTCCAGGTCAATTGGATGAAAATTGACGATTTTATGTGAGGTTGACCTTTGACCTGTTGACCAAATTATTAGTTTGTCTTTTCCGTATTCTCATAAAAAAGGTTTGTTCAAAATTTTACGACGAAAGCTCAAATCGTAAAAAAGTTACAGGTCAGACATGGCTCTCCAAAAATATCACATGGCTAACCCTTCAATTGTTTTCTATGGTCGACTTCTGGTGGAGGTGGTATCCTCAGAGTTATTTGGCCTGCAAATTGCCATGAGACAATCATATCTCCAAGCTGGTGTCTAACAACATCTGAGGACATTGCACTAGCTGATGGTTGTTCAGTCACCAGTTCTACATGGACAGCCATTGAGTGCTTTTGCCTGCAAGCGGTTTCTTTTCAGCACCTTCTATGATCATCCTCATAAAAAATATCAGATTTTCATCAGATTTTGATCTAATCTCATGATACTTCATGATATTTGTGTTCAGGAAGTTTTTGCTGTATGCATTATACTCTTTGGTTGATGTCTACTTTAATTAGGACTATGCTCACTGAGAGATCTTTTTCTGAGCCGCAATATGCTTGGAGAGTGTACAATGTTCATTATATTAAATACTAGCAGATAACCCAATTCTACCAGGATGTTTTAAGGGAATTGGTTCCCAATATTGTGGAATATTTTTGGAGTTTGCCAGAAATGTCCTTTGACAGCTTAATGGAAGAGGCCCATGGAATTCCATGTAATATAATTTGACTTCAAGTTCTCAAACCAACTTAAGTTGTGGACTGATTCGGATGAAATTTGATGGACAGATTGGGTGTGTTATGAGGACAAATTGATATGATTAATGATGAAGATTTGAACCTGGATCTGTATAGGATAATTTTTAAAGAAATTCTTCACTATTGAGAGATGGGACCAAAAACGATATATAGCACCATATCTCAAAAAGTTGTGGACGAGTTATGACAAAACTTGTGGATTAGTTGGTTCGTTGACAAGAACAAGCGGATTAGATTTTAGTTTAAGTGTGGATTTATATCCAGTAACAGTGGGATACAAAACGTAAAACTGTTCAGCCTGGCGGAGGTATGCGCTCTATCTTGTGCCGTTTCGGATGACTTTTAAAAAAAAACTTCCGGCAGGTATGCGAACCAGCGACGAAGCCTATACACACCCGTGTGCACAACAAAAATGCACACAACAAGAAATTGCGTGAATATTGATATTTGTAGACCTCCACATGCACTGTCAGGCCACAGCTCTAAAATGAGGCATCATTCAGCATTATACGTTCTGTGGTTACGACACAATCATGCATCATACATTTATATAGGTATATTGATTTGGAAGTTGTCATAAAACAATGATGTGGGCATTCACCGGCACTTTGTTCCACCTGTTACATCAAACCTGGTTGTGTGTGTAGCACAGAAGTATCAAGTATTATTTAAGTAAATGCATTATGTTTTGTCAAAGCGCATCTTTCTGCCCTTGAGAATAAGAGAGGATCAACTGAGTTAGTTCTCTCGTTGCGGCCATAGGCTGAGCACATGAGTATTGCGATAATGAGTATTGATCTGTGGTGTATATTTGTCCATTTGTTTGCAGAATAACTGGAAAACAAGGACAGCTTGAATCACCAAATTTGGGACAGAGATTCTTATTCTGAACATCTCAGAAAGTTCAACTCTGAGCTCAGAAGGAATAATCTATCACACCTATATAAAACACAGTGTGTATTTGTTTGTGTATTATCTGTCCCCATTCATAAGGGCAATTTGAGTAGGTTTTAAAGGCCAATCTATCAACAAAAACTATGTTCAAGCCAAAAAAAATTCGAAAAACATTTTTCATAAAGGAGTAATTGCATCTCTTCTCTTGGAATTGAAGACGGTGACATGGAACCGGGCATCAACGGTGGTGTAGAGAAACGTTTTAAAAATAACAATAAATACAAGGCGTAGGGAGGTGAAATTCACTGCACGTGATGTGTAGTGCACGTAGAATCAAACAGTGTTCATTTACGTCTTTCAGATGTCTAATAAATAAAGAAAATTGAAGAACACCTGACATTAGGCCGAGGCTTCACTGTTGAAAGAAAACGTCCCAGAAGATAAAGAAATAGGGCCACATTTGTGTATGTAGTATTTTAAAATAACGCTTTTTCTTGAAACAAAACATCATATCTTCCAGTCTCCTTGACTATTTCAAATAAAATAATTCCAACCCTTCATTTTGATGGGCTTTTATACTCGTATAAAATGAAATTACAGGACTATATTTGCTCATGCAGTGGCCACAGGCCTGCACATGATAATTGATAATTGTGTATACAATATTAAGCATACGTGGTGTTGGCTTAATGATTAGGGTGGTGGGCTTGGGATCCTAGCGTCCTAAGTTCAAATCCTGCTCAGCTGTTGAATGAATTCCAGGTTGATTAACTCGGCTTGTCATCCTTCCGAGGTCGGCAAAATGAGTACCAGCTTGTAGGATGATTGAGCCATTGAGTTTTCTGCATCAGAGTGGTGCCTGTCCAGGATTGTGCCCAATAACAGAGAAGACTGCTTTGGCAGCACTGATGCTCTGTACAGAGTATGGTCCCAATGGATGGATGGAATATTAAGCCCTGTGCAAATCTGGTGATTCTTTCTGCTCATATTGTCGAATTATTCTGCCGACAGACATGTTGATCGCAGTATGTACTCAAGCACTGAGAATGACTGGATCTAAAGAGTAAGCAAGCACAAAGGAGCTCAAAAGGCTGGAGTTGAGAGGGAGATGTGACTTTCACAGGTCAGGCGATCAGATTCAGTTCAGCGCAGCAGCCACGACCAAGAAGCAGAAACAGCTGACATTAACCAGGGATATAAATTCAAAGTAGAATCCAGAAGGAGATGAGATGGCAGAGCAAAAAGTGATAGATCCTGTGACATAGTGAGTGATAGATTTGCTCTCTAATTACTGTGAACATGCATGCAGATAGTTATTTCACTTCTAAAATGGTTGATATAGTACAACAAATCACAAAACAACGATGATTTCTTCAAAAGAAACAATAGCATGAGTCAGCACCTCCCTCGAGTGCAGTCTAAGTTCTGACGGTATCACTCAAATTTGTATTAATCAAGAGAACAGGGCTGGCAGGATAGCCTAGAGGTATGCACATTCACCTATGAGCTGTCTAGCCTGAATTTAAATCCCTATTCAGCTGTAAACCGTCATCCTGGCATCTCACAGCAGGGTGATTCATCAACGTGTGTGGCAGCACTCAGTTGGACATTAAACTGGGCGTCCCATCTGCTGCATTAGTGGGTGGACGTTAAAGCTCCCATGGTTTCCTTTATTAAGAGTAGGTGAGCTGTCACCAACACTGAGGCCAATTTTCCAAATTCATGCTCAAACCGACAGGGACACTGCTACAGCGGCACCAGCAATGATGCTCCCAGCAATGATGCAACAATGAGTCACAGGCTGCATACTAATGAAATGAAATCAAGAGAATACATTCTCTAGCATGACATTACCCTTTTTAGGCAGTTATCTCAATGAGGTCAAAAGTGGGTCATCTGAACCAAAAGTGCCATCTTTAGCCATGATGTCAACTTCATGGTGCTGTGTTTTCCCCATGAAATATAATTTGGCTCAGAATTTCAGGCAGTCAAAGACCTTCCTTAGTAATACCAGCCAACCAATTTTGAAGGCGTTTAGTAGTGTATACTTGATACGGTAACAATGTGAAAGTGTACTTATGTCAAAAAATATTGCAACAAATTGTAAATTTTCTAATTGTGAGCCAATATATCTCCATAACTATCCGAGACAGACCTTCACAAATAGGTGGACCCATCGTATTGAAGGTAAAGCTAATTCAGGTGAGGGATTGGTGCAGCCGTGAAAGTTGAGGGAAGGTTCGTCAGCGAAAAATGGTTAGGGATTGATTGGGACAGGGTCCTGAACTGGGTGGTGCTAGGCGTATCTCAAATAGGAATGCTCATGTCATCTACTTTGATGAATTATGGCCTAATAACAGGCCTTTAATAATTTGGGGAATTGTTGGACATTAGAACAGCACAAAAAAGATCCAATTTTAGAAGGTTGTTTCATGGTCTATCTAGGATAGTTACAGACGTATGCACTTATCTACTCTTCCTGTCAAGGCTGGCAGTATCGTTCCTCATCTTCATCAAGCATGTTTATAATTCTCTGGAAAATCCTACTTATCTCTTGCTGATGATTCCACCCTTTGCTGCATCATTTCTCATACTTCAGACAGGCAGGCAGCAACCTCTTCCTCTATGCAGACCTCATTATAATCAGGAGCTGGTCCAACACTTGGAATATATCTTTCAACCCGACAAATCAAATACACTCACCCTGTCTCTTCGGAAGGACCATCTGGCAACCCTCCCATCTGCTTCCTAAAGAAACCACTTGAAGATGTTGTCACTGAAACGTTGGGCCTAAATCAGCATTATCTTTTTGGGGCAGACCATATTTTCAAGATGGCCTCGAACACCAGCCGCTGACTGGGCATCAATATGTCATGCAACGTTTTTCTTTGCCAATGTAAACTTTTGACAACCTACAAGGCCTTAACTCACAACTTTATGGAGCACCTGCTTCCCTTTTGGCTGGCGCTCCTGCTCACACTTTGCCTTCTTAATACTGTGGAAACAAGGCCCTCAAAATTTGGGATCTCCCGCAACAAAGAGGATGTCTAGGACTGTTACTCTGACATTGCAGACAACTTTGTGGCCTCTCTGTATTCTCCCACCTCATTTTTGTCTTGTACCCTGTGCTCTCTATTGCCCTGTCCCCTCCTGTTTTTTTAGGGGTACACATGATGTGTCAATAACCATCTTCTTGTTGAACTCCAAAATCCAGGCTCACTGCTCACCTCCATTAATTTCTTCCTCTTTTCTCTCACCTTGTGATCCAACTTCTCCAATCTGTTCAATCTCACTCTTCCATCTATGGCTGAAAGACAGCTGTTCACCACAACTGAGGTCATCCCCATCCACTTCTACAAAATGACCCCATTTCCAAGTACTTCCCCTTTCCAGGCAATTGTGACCCCCCCCCCCCACCAACCCTTCCTCCCTCACCGATTTGTTTGTTAGCTGTCATTTGGTTTTGTTCGTTTTATGTTTCATCCCCATTTTCCTCTTCTTCTTGATGTGTTTCAGATTGTTCAGTTGGTGCATTCTTCTACCTCCCTTGATCTTATTCTACTTCTATCTTCTGTTGGTGTTTCGCTGCTTTCATTTTCTTTCCCTTACATTCTGCCCTCGCTCTTCCACGACCTGATCTTGTATACAAAGAGAAATTATTGGCAAAGTATTTCATTTTCATTTCTCATCAGACTCGTCGAACTCTACAAAAGCCTTAGACCAATCTTGGAAGATGCAATAACATTCTGGTATTCCTACTGCCAAAGCTACATATATTAACATTAGATCATTGAAAAGGTCCAACAGAGTTGGGGAACCAAGTTGCTTCCTAAGGGTTGTACCAGACTGCAATAATTTAAACTACCATCTCAAATGTATCGATATCTCAAAAGGGTACATGATCGTGTCTTCTCACCATTGAACAGGAAATGCACTCCGGCAGTGGTAAGATAAGTGGAGACAGCACTGAAATAACAAAAAAAAACAAAAAGAAATAAATTCTGAGAATTTTAGACTATTCATGTCATCACCCCCCGCATTTGTCAACTCGACAACCCCATCACCCCACAGGTGCTGTTCTTGTCAGTCACTGTGTAATTTGTCAGTTCTACTCCCACACAAATTGATGTAAACATATATCCTTAATACCAGCCTTAGCGAATTGATTTCCTACAAGAGCCAGAAAGACCGTGTAGGTATGAAATCCCAAAGCCTGACAATGAATCGATTGGTTAAGGACCTCAACTTTCCATCTGATCCTGACTGGACTCGGAATAAATTTATTGATTAAACAACGTAAGACCATGCTTGACAAATCCAATCGATTGGCTGTCTCTCGACTTTTGTTTAGGATTTCTTTCATCGTTGACATTTCCATTGGTGAGGATTTAATTACTGGCAGGTTCATTAGTTTGTCAGTATTTGGCCGATTTATTTAATATCTCGGCCTCCTGGCGTGGAATGAAATTCAGTACACTCAGTAAATAGGGACGTGTCGCCGATTACTTTTGTACAGCATTTGCCTCCTCGATGATGAGGCTTCTTCAAAGTCTTGCCATAGCAATCATCATGAAAAGTGTGTCATTAGCTTCATGAGGAATGGGAGAGGTCCTGCCTTTCAAAATATGATGCTCATCAATCTGAAACCGACAGAACGCTTCAAATTCTGGGTGCCTTCTTTAGCATTCCCTTCAGATAGATAAGCGGATTCTGTAATATAAGCTAGAATAATGATACGTTAGTATGGTAGGTTGTACCTTGCCAGATAGGGTCTCTTCCCCAAATCAATATTGTCCCAAATCAGAATAGTGAGCATGTTCGTCGGATGCTAAGTTCTGCCAAACTAGTCTGGAAGTCAATATCACATCTCCTAATGCACAATGTCCAAGCAATTTGAACAACATTCGTGTGACAATATTTAGACCGTTCTTCCTGAGTCTGGTCGGTTGATGATTCACACCCTGCGAGACACACAAAGACTTTTTGATGGGCCTCCGTTGTTGAGGTGCTTGGGAGGAACACTTATCTCCACTATAAACTCTTCACCAGTCTGAAGCTCTGTCCCATCCAGGGTGGAAACCTTGGGCTAACTAGTCTGACTTCAAATTGTAACCTGAAATTATATATATATATATATATATACTCT
>CM068956.1:54529451-54540635 GCA_035128595.1 Eptatretus atami | reverse complement strand
CAGATTGTTTTATTGAATTTATTTTTTTTAAAATTATTATTTATTTGTTTTATTTTAATTTTTTTATGCCGTGAACAAACTTTGGTACATCACGGGTGTTGAAGGTTGTGGTCAAGTTTCATTAGAGTTTCATGTGTAGTTTCTGAGAAGAAAGCAAATACCTATTTTGGGGGGCAACCCCCATAGACCCCCTTAGGGCCCAATTATTATTTTATTACAATTTTTTTTTTTTAAATGCCATGAACAAACTTTGGTACACACACGATGTTGAACGTTGTGGTCAAGTTTTATCAAAATCGTATGTGTAGTTTCAGAAAAGACATTGCAAGTATTTGTGGATGGATGGACAGACAGACAGACTGATGGACGGACGTCGCGCTATCCCATAAGCTCCCCCGAACTACATTCCAGGTTAGCAAAGAACTATTTCAGGAACATGTTCTTCTTCAGTTATTTCACTCATCAAAGAAGGAGCCATGATGGGCATGTCTCCTAAGAAGACAGAACCCCTCAATGTTTTCTTTGCTGAAAGGTTTCAGGTTCCCAATCGCTATATCAATGTGTTAATTCGCCCTGGCCTTTCAACATACCTCTTGAAGCAAGTGACATTCTTAAATGCAACAGTGATTTAATTTCTGGGCAATCAGCAACTGGTCCTGATGGCATTAGTGCATTTGTTCTCAAAACCGATGCATCTGAGCTGGTTGCTCCTTTTTTTCTGCACTCTTGCAGATCCTTCTTGGAAGGTGACTTCCTTCCTCAACCTCCTCTCCCGCTCCCTCACCACACACACTTTCCCCATTCAACCCTCCCGTTTACTATGATTGGAAGGTGGCTTATGCTTATACTATCCAAAAGAAGGGTGCTGTGGCAGAAAATCAGATGGTCTCTTTGTGTTACTGAAATACGACTGTTTTTGAATGTCAGTGTCACTCTGTGTTGGCAGATAAGATAAACTATGGATTCCATGAATTATACATTGAGAAAAGGATGTTTACTGGCATGGAAAATGAGATGTGGCTCGAAGTGGTTGGGATCACGTTTCAAACGTGATCCTTTGTGGTTTAATGAAGATCGTTGCTCAAAATGTCTGCCGCACCTTGTTTCCCATGGCACTAAACATGTTCCTATCAGCTTTTTTTTTTTTTTTACAATCCTCTGAATTACTGACATCTTTTCCCATAACTAGCAATGTAATGTAAATTTTAATCTCAGCAGACTTCAAAGTCTCTCTTTTCTCCAACTTTTTAATATCAGATTATAATCAATTTGGATTCCATCTTGGCCACTGCACCTCAGACTTGCTCCTTCGCCGAACTCAGCAATGGATGAATGCTCTGATCCTGAAGCAAGAGGTCAGTGCGGTCTCACTCGACAACTCTTGATGGTTCAACACCATCTGAAACCCAGCCCTTGTTACTAATCTTTTTGCTCACCTCTGTGGACTGGTGCTTCCAGATGTCATATTATGCCCAAGTATGTTGTGGAATTGAAGGTCTTGAGGGTAATTAGTGTGACTTGGCAGGAGGTTGGTGCGACATGCCTCAGTCCTTTTCATTAGTCCTTTGAACCGTCTTTAAATAATGACAAGTATTTGATCTTGAAGAAAAGGGGTGGGAGAGCGAGTACACCTCACATATGTCCCCTCCACCCCATATCTGCTGTTAGTCTGACCAGATCGTTACATTAAGGTGTAACGATCTGGTCAGCCTAATAACCCATCCTGAAATGACAATGTTCTTTGGAAAAAAATTGACCGAAGTGACTAAGTGAGATGGAGAAATGATACGTTGAAAACTTTTACAATGACACAAAACATGCTTGAAGTCCATTTGTTCCTGCACAGGAAAACGATTCTTTCTCTTTAATAACATCCCTTTCCTCGGCACTTCCACATTCTATATCACTGAGCACAGGCGAAGTTTTCCACTTGATGCTTTTATCCGAATAGCAGCACAGTTTGTACAGTTCTTTTGCAGATTCAATGACCTCTCTTCATCCAGTAAAGAGGACTTTTCAACTGTATCATTGTTTTTTAACCTTTGTTTGAAGAGCATCCTTGGTAGTGGCAGTTGGTGCTGTTCAGGAAAGGGTGAGTTGAGAGTCAGATCAATGTTGGCAAAAAGTCATAAACCAATCAGATGGAAGTAACACATTGAACCATTTGATTGCATAAAAAAGTCAATGCAATGGTCGTGTAAGTGTTAAACACATCAAATGTCCATTGTGCATAAAATTAATTATGCTTTTCTCATGGATCTTGCTTTGTTGATAATTTAATTGTGCAAAGTAATCATGGATAGTGCGTATGACAGGAACAGTAATAATTATAACCGTGCTCGGCAGAGCACATACCTCCGCCAGGCTGAACAGTTTACATTTTGTATCCCACTGATAGGTCGGATCTGCATCTGGACCTGAATGAAAATCGAATCAGCTTGTTCTTGTCACCTACCCAACTCGTCCACCAAGTTTTGTCACAGTACATCCAGAACGTTTTGAAATATCATGCATTGTATTGTTTTTGGCCCCATCTCTCAATGGTGAAGAATCACCTGTAAAATAAAAAAAATTCTCATGTCCGGATCCGTATGATCTTCACCAAACTCGAATCGATTCGTCTTTTTCACACACTCAACCTGTCCACCAAATTTCGCCAGAATCTGTCCACAACGTTTTGAGATAACCTCGTCAAAGGCAGATAGGAAGATCGACAAACAGGTGAAAACATAACCTCTGTCCTCCTTCGGTGGCAGAGGTAATAATAATAATAATCATCATCATTATCATAATAATAATAATAATAATATTGTAGTCCCGTTTGCACGTTATTATTGAACTTGTCCATTCTCGAAGGGATGGTAGAGGAGATTCTAATTGGTCTGTATGTCAGGAAGGGTGAGAGTCCACATGCTTAGAGGTCTTTCGGGTTGTTTTTTTCACTCATGAAATTGGAACAAAGTCGTCTAATTTAACCAATAACAGGTGAAGAATACACACTGAAGCATCTTTCAGCTACAGTAAGTTGTGTTTTAGGCTATCATTCACAGCATTTGTCTCAGGACTTGTAATGCACTTTAGACAACAGGCTCAACTAGTGTGCCCGAACAGCCTTAAAGACACATTTCAACCTGGCTAGTCAAGCCGATGGTTTGAGTTGTGTTGCAAGGTCTACGGGCTCATAAATCATGTACTTGTCCTGTGTTTTTGAATTAATTTATGAGTACATTACCATTACTTCCTTTCCACATCACTTGAAAGTACGGTATAGTATCTGTTCATCCTGTGACCATTTCCGAAATGTCGAGGATTTCACATGTTTTATCACTTCAAAAGTAAACCTTCAATTTACCAACTCTAGTGAATCCATTTTTACCACTGTAAATAGAAAGGGTATCTGGGATTTAAGTAACATTTGTTTCATGTTTCGATTTGCCACAAAGGATGATCTGAGTACCAAATAATCCTTTTACTAAGTGATCGTCTAAACTTGGCACGAGAGCGAGGGGAGGAGCATCTGGCAGAGCTATGGCTTGCCTCGGAAGGATGGAGCATTGCCTCTTAATCGTTTTTTTTCCTTAATTTTAGGTCCTCATTGAGACTCAGATAGACAAACGTGCAATAAGTTTGTGAAGTGCAACATGCTTTTTTTTATTAAACCCACCAGTGAAGCGGTTTTATGAAACTTGACTTGTACAATCTTTTCGCTGGAGTAAATGTGAGGAGGCGGCGGGGGGGGGACATCTATTTGTTAAATACACACATATGGTGGAAATTTGAACCCTCTGCTACACCCCTTTCCTCCATTTCATGTCACATATTTATATTGGTGCTCCTTTTAATTTGGCTCCATGCATCAAGCTCATTATTACCAGCCACGACTGGGCATCTGACGCAGCAAGGAAATTCATCAATTGTAAATTAGTCCCTTTCCATCTGTGTATATCTCAAACAGGGTTTGTTGTGCCCACAAAATATCTGGAACAGTTTTACCAGATCATGCACATTGGAGAGTAAATATAATATTATGGAGTAAAAAAAAAAATAGCTTTATTCTTTTTTTTTTATCTTGACTATTACTAACCAAATCATTATTGTTGCTTTGATTCATTTGTTTCATTATCCTCTGTGCTTTGGTCTACATGCACAAATGATACACACATTTATAAGTTTTCCCAACTCCCTGGACTCGTTATCTCATTATAAGCCCATTACCTGTAAGTATAAACATTGTTTTTGATCTAAAAAAGACAAATTCGCACACGAGTCTGTGGGATCTTTAACACGCGCAAGGAAATCCTAATGGGGAAAGGAAGAGACTGGGGAACTTTACTTTCTTTCAGTCAGATGGTGGCTTTCACCTGGTGTTGGCTCACAGTTTTGGTGGCTGGCTTGTGATCTCAGGGTCCTGAGTTCGAGCAACCGTTTGTCGTTGAATTAACACCAGGTGGGGTTGACTCAGCTTGTCATCCTTCTGAGGTCAGCAAATTGAGTACCAGTGTACCGGTAGAGGGGTACAGCATCAGCGGCACATTCAAGCCCCAACAAAATGATAGCTACCCGGCAGCCAAGCTGTCATACGCAAGAAGAAGAAGAAGAAGAATGTGACTTTGACCATACACTACCATAATGTCATTATAATTTATGGTCAAATCAATAACTCCCAGAAAGGTGAATTACAATAATACAGGTGCAGGGTGAGGAAAATAGAATCTCATCCGTGAGGTTACATTGGTTTAAAATACAGCTGGAGGCAGAAGTATGAAGAATTTGGATTATAAACATCTTACATATGGAAAGAAACTGAGCGATTGACAGGATATGTATCACATCGCCACTGGATCGTTGGGAAAAAAAAAGAAAAAAAAACATCTGGCTCATCTACAGCCCTTTGGGGTCGGTATTCTGCCTCCTTATTATCTGGTGTACATGTGATGCCAGTCCACAACACTTGAATTGACACTTAATTCCCCAGGGGCAATAAGATGACCACTAAAATTCTGCTTATGAAAATGAAACACCATTCAAAAATCCACTTGACTGAACACAACATAAAATGATCAGAGGTATACTCCCCGCTGAACTCTCCTTGGTCGAAATGTGAAATGGAATTCAAGTAATACTGCAGTTCAGTTGCTTGTAAATACACGGCGCCATCATCCTGTCATTTAATGGACGATAAAAGTCAATTCAGACCGCATAGAAACTCACTTAAAATATGTATCTTTCTTTTGCAATAATTAATTACTAGTGTATGCAGCAAAGGGTGTTTGAAAGTGAGCCACAAGAAGTCTTTGCGAAACCTACAAATTTGACACTTTGCTCAATTAGAGATATTCCATTCTCCCACTGCACATCGCACTGGCCTTCCCTGGGGCAAAATCTGCCATCCGACACAAATTCCTACATTGTAATTAGCATTTCAGATCAGGGCATAGAGAGCGAAGATGCTGCGATCCACCCACTTCTTTCTATTAAGCCATCAGAGCTGCCTTTGGGACCCCAGGCAATGGAACACGAAATAACCCAAGGGTTTTAACATGTTTAAACGGGTCTATAATGTGATTCTGATGAGCAAAATTACAAACTCACACGAGTGCATTCGGTTTGCCAACAAACATACTCGTAGATGAAATGGATTCATGTTGGATTCACGAGTCTTCATCACATGAAAGGCAGTTGAGGGTTATGGCATGTGGTGAGAGGAAGAAACTGTGGCACAAAAGGGACAATGACTCAGGCAGAATGAGCTATTGCTTGGATTGGAGTGGCAAGCTGGGCTCCTGACCCAATAAATTTTGATATGTTATTGTCTCCAGATCATTACAACAGTTCACGGGTTTTCTTTGGCATGTCTGCTTGCCCAAACCGTGGAGAGTCTTTGAATTCTGCATCTAACACTTGTGATTATAATACAAATGCTGTGCAACCTATGTTGGCCTTATTTGCCAATGTTAATTATTTAGGTTAAATACACAACAGCTCATTTAAAAAAAAAAACCACAATGGATCTCAGAAATCAAGTAACGACGTCTCTCAAGAGGCTGTGGAAAGGTTGTGGACATCGAGTCGTTTGTTCTGGTTTCGATTGCTTTTGTCCCTAGAAGAGCCCCTGGACGATGTACTGTTATATCATAACACCGTTTTCGATGAACATGATTGCTCGACAGATGTGGTGTGAAGAGATTTTATGCAGAATAACCATGCTGTCTTAACCCACTGATGAGTAGGAAGCTGAGAGCTTCACGGGTGGCAGATGAAACGAACTGAATAAGAGGAAAGGGCAATGCTTGTAGCTGCTTTTTGTGCATGGGTAAGGGAAGAGGTCATTGAGGAAAGGCATAGTGAATGGACCAAACCTAATTGCCTAGAGCCCTGGAGTACTCCAAGCTATAATGCTGGGTGAGGAGTGGAGAGGGTTAAGTGGGAGAGGTGAGAATTTTCACGTATAGAGGCTTTCACCATGGTAGTAAAGGAATAATAAAAACAAAATACTAATGTGGTTTCATAATGCTGTGTGAGCGAATGCTGGTCATCAGAGAATCAACAGCCACATTTTAAAATAATTAATGAATTTTAGATTTCGAACTTTTTTTTTATTTCTGTTGTTCCCCCTTCTTGTACTTGTACCTGTATTCTTATCTCATTCATAGGCTATAAGGAAATAAATCGAGTAACGTGTACTCTAATTGAAAGTAAGGTTGTGATGTTCATAAGTTGTTTATTCAGTTGTAATTTAAATGGAGGAAAGGCAAAATCATGGTTTTCAGACGGATGTGCATTTGCACCAATAGTACAAGCAAACTCGTATTAACCTACTTGTGTCTGTCCAATATTGGCCTGATTTTGGACGAACTCGTCTTTAATCAACTTCGACAGTTTTTGGAGGAGATAATCTTCAAACTAATAATGATAATTAATTGTCATGATAACACATAGATGAAAGTATTTACCCCAATCAATAACCAAGTTATTGTCTGCAATGCACCAATGTGAACAACACAAATGGTTTACATTTGCACGCAAGGCAGGGACACGAGACTGCAATGACACAAGGTTAGAAAAGCTAAATGATCAGATTTATGATGAGTTGTGCAACTAAACTTTTGCCTGCTGAAACACCAAAACGTGAGGTGATGTACACAATGTGTGTATATACTGTACCAGTCAAAAGTTTGGACGCACCTACTCATTCAAGTGTTTTTCTATATTTTTACTATTTTCTACATTGTGGAATAATAGCGAAGACATGAAAACTATGAAATAACACATGTGGAATTCGGTAGTAACCAAAAAAAGTGGATGTGTTAAACAAATGTTAAAGTGTTAAACAAATCAAAGTATATTTTAGATTTTAGATTCTTCAAAGTAGCCACCCTTTGCCTTGATGACAGCTTTGCACACTCTTGGCATTCTCTCAACCAGCTTCATGAGGTAGTCACCTGGAATACTTTTCCAACAGCCTTGAAGGAATTCCCACATTTGCTGAGCACTTGTTGGCTGCCTTTCCTTCACTCTGCGGTCCAACTCATCCCAAACCATCTCAATTTGGTTAAGGTCAGGTGATTGTGGAGGCCAGGTCATCTGATGCAGCACTCCATCACCCTCCTTGGTAAAATAGCCCTTACACAGCATGGAGGTGTGTTTTGGGTCATTGTCCTCTTGAAAAACAAATGATGGTCCCCCTAAGCACAAACCAGATGGGATGGCGTATCGCTGCAGAATGCTGTGGTAGCCATGCTGGTTAAGTGTGCTTTGAATTCTAAATAAATCGCCGACAGTGTCACCAGCAAAGCACCCCGTCACCATCGCACCTCCTCCTCCATACTTCATGATGGGAACCACATACGCAGAGATCATCCATTCACCTAATCTGCATCTCATAAAGACACGGCGGTTGAAACCAAAAATTTCAAATTTGGACTCATCAGACCAAAGGACAGATTTGTACCAGTCTAATGTCCATTGCTTGTGTTTCTTGGCCCAAGCAAGTCTCTTCTTCTGATTGGTCTCCTTCAGTAGTGGTTTCTTTGCAGCAATTCGACCATGAAGGCCTGATTCACGCAGCCTCCTCTGAACAGTTGATGTTGAGATGTCTGTTACGTGAACTTTGTGAACCATTTACTTGGGCTGCAATCTGAGGTGCAGTTAATTGGTGATTTCTAAGGCTGATAACTCGAATAAACTTATCCTCTGCAGTAGAGGTAACTCTGGGTCTTCCTCTCCTGTGGCGGTCCTCATGAGAGCCAGTTTCATCATAGCACACACATGTATAGATTGCTCCAGCCATGGGTACCGAGTGTATTATGAGGGGGTTAATCCTCATTTCTCCTTGAAAGAACAGGACCTGGGGCCACCGCTCACAATTAATTTTGTGGTACAGTGGGTTGCTTTACCACCACGAATGCCAATCAGTTAACCACGAGATCCAGTGTCCACCGTCTAATTTGCCTTTTAACTAGAGGTCACGTGGCTTCCTGAATGGGGGACGTGCCCTAGGTGATGCACCAATCTTATCTTAATTAGATCTTAAGTAGGGTGGCCGAGCGTTTACTGCTGGTGCGTGCCGACTATGACAGGTTGATTAGTTTGGGAATTACCTCCCAGTCTATCTAGGTTCAGACAATGCTGGATCAGTGGAAGGAAAGGACAAGTACGGACAGGTTGAAACATCAACAAGGAATTTATTAATAAGAAAAATAAATGAACTGAAGAACTTTATATTTCTTTGTGGTGTAAATACATGAATTCAAATCAATTAAAATAATCTCAAACAAATAAAGAATTCAACAGGCATTGATAGAAAAATAGACAAAGAGCACATACTTATCACTCTGCCTTACTTAACAATTAAACATGCGACAAGGGTACCCAGCAGATCATTCAGGGGGGGAAATAAATCTGGTCTCAGCTTACCAAGACAGAAGTCATCGTGCATCCAATAAAATGTACCAAAATGTGTCAGCGTGCCTTGGTCTGCTGCCAGCGCCCTGCCTCGCCGTGCACCCACCAGCAAACAGGCTCAGACACCAATCAACGTCATATCATCACCCCCAGGAACCAGGGACTCCAAGAATCAGGCACGCCAAGAATCAGGTACGCCAAGAATAAGGTACGCCAATAGCAGGTACCGAGCAGAACCAACATGAACGGTCCAACCGTCACCAACTGTCACCACTGTCACCAGCGGTCAGGAGCTGTAAGGAACCATCATCAGCTGTCAGGAACTGCCACCAACTCTCAGGAGCTGTAAAGAACTGTCACCAGCTGTCAGGAACTGTCACCAACTGTCAGAACGACAGTCCTCCCATCCTATTTATTGGCAACCAGTCTGAGCGGAGCCTCAAGCAGACCAGCTAAATCCTACTTGCCTATTGGCGCATCATTGCATGTGATCAACCATCAATCTCGCGATTATCCCTTACCAGAGTGAGACACAACCCCCAATCAACACAGACCCGGCCCACAAGGCCACGTTTGGGGCACTGGACGGGCGCCAAAGGGCGGCCATTTGCTGGAATTGCCGAGCGAAAACGTGGGCACTCACAAGACGTCAACAGCGGCCATTGCCTCCCCATTCAGCCTGACATGAGCAGGAACCAACCAGCATCCATGGAGCTGCCGAACGGGTTGTCGGGCGTCAGTGGAAAAGGTGGATGTCAACGTCGGTGACAGAGGGGTGGGTGTCGAACATCAATGAAAGATAGGTGGGTGAGATAAATGATCCACAGCCGAATTAGACCATCAGAATAACCGCTCATGAAAAGCCCACAGTATGCTTAATCAAATGTCCTGTAAGTCAAAAGTGTAAATAAATGGTCCACCTCCAAGCCAATGTGTCCTGATAGAAAGGGGGTAGAATGATTCTCTCTTGGGCTAATGGCTATCTCTCGCGTGCATGAATGTGTCGTAAAGAGGAAAAGTCCATCCCATAAGAAAAGGAATCTATTCTATACCCTTCTCCAACGCATCAAAGAGGTAGAATCCCACCAGACAAGGTGATGGGTCTATTCTGGACATGCATTTATGAAAATAACTGTCTAAAAACCTGAATGTTGTATGCATTAGTCCGAATTATACAGTGATGAGCCAAAACATTATGACCACTGACAGGTGAAGTGAATAACATTGGTTATCTTGTTACAATGGCACCTGTCAAGGGGTGGGATATATTAGGCAGAAAGTGAACAGGAGTTCTTGAAGTTGATGTGTTGGATCCAGGAGAAATCGGCAGGAGTAAAGACATTAGCAACTTTGACAATGGCCAAATTGTTATGGCCAGACGACTGGGTCAGAGCATCTCTGAAACGGCAAGGCTGTGTAGGGTGCTTCCGGTCAGCAGTGGTGTGTACCTACTGACAGTGGTCCGAGGAGGGACAAACCACAAACCAGTGACAGGGTGTTGGGCACCCAAGGCTCATCAATGTGCAAAGGCAATGAAGGATATCCCATCTGGTCCGAAATGACAGAAGGTCTACTGTGGCACAAGTCACAGAAAATTTTAATGGTGGTCACGGGAGGAATGTGTCACAATCCCACAAGTGCATCGTACCTTGCTGCATATGGGGCTGCGTAGCCGCAGACTTGTCAGAGTGCCCATGATGACCCCTGTCCACCGTCGAAAGTGCCTACAATGGGCACACGAGCATCGGAACTGGACCTTGGAGCAGTGGAAGAAGGTCGCCTGGTCCGATGAGTCCCGTTTTCTTGTAGATCACGTGTTTGGCCGTGTACATGTGCGCCGTTACCTGGGAAAGTGATGGCATCAGGATGCACTGTGGGAAGACGTCAAGCCGGTGGAGGGAGTGTGAAGCTCTCGGCAATGTTCTGCTGGGAAACCCTGGGTCTGGCCATTCATGTGGACGTCAATTTGACATTGTCACCTACCTAACATCGTTGCAGACCAGGTACTCCCCTTCATGGCAATGGTATTCCCTGATGGCAGTGGCCTCTTTCAGCAGGATAATGCACTCTGCCACACTGCACACATTGTTCGGGAATGGTTTGAGGAACATGATGAAGTGTTCACGGTGTTGCCCTGGCCTCCAAATTCTCCAGATCTCAATCTGATTGAGCATCTGTGGGATGTGCTGGACCTACAAGTCTGATCCACGGCGGCTCCAGCTCGCAACTTACAGGACTTGAAGGATCTGCTGCTAATGTTTTGGTGCGATATACCACAGG
>CM068956.1:54503236-54529441 GCA_035128595.1 Eptatretus atami | reverse complement strand
GGAGTCCATGCCTCGGTGGGTCGGCGCTGTTTTAGCGGCACACGGAGGACCAACAGCATATTAGGCAGGTGGTCATCATGTTTGGCTCATCAGTGTAATATATTCATATATATATATATAGTGTGTGTTTATATATATATAGTGTGTGTGTGTATATATGTATATATACATATATATGTATATATATGTATATATACATATATATTACATACATGCAACAAGCTGATTTTGTGCAACGTCAATATTCACAGTACAAAATGAAAGAGAATTCGAAGAACTGCAGTTGTGATCATGGGATTTTATTGTATTTTTTCTTGTGGTTTGGGAACAACCATCTCCGAGATGAGACGATAACTCAGAATTCATTGAGATCACATTTGTGTATAATTAAATATATACACAATATTATAATGCACAACGTAGGTATTAATCTCATTGAAGATCATAATTTCCTCATCACTAAGTTAACATGCCCGCATACAGTCACAGCACAATAACATGGCCATTAGTAGAGATGGCATATTCCCAAAACCATAAAAATCAGCCACCGAGGACGACTTAGTCTTTCATTGCCCACTTTTGAGAAAAAGTTGAAGTTGTGCCAAAAACTGGAAAGGTATTATACATAATAAATTGTAAGTAGCATGGTGTACTTTTTGAGGAAATGGGGCAGAACATGACAGATGAGTGTTTGATGTTCAGGAAAGTAAACATTTGGAAACGATTGAAAATGGCAACAATATCATTGTCAAGTTGTCATTCAAATCAGGACTGTCAAGCACGATACACAAGTCCTAAAGTCTTTCCTTTGCAACCATGTGCAAATTCTTCTCATCAAAGGCTATGCACCTGCGATCTCTATTTTGCCTGCAGGAACTCTTTCACCCTACCTTGAATCCCTCAACATAATGGTTGGCAGCCTTTTTGTTCTTTAAAAGGCTTTGGCTTATCTTACGCTCACAACTTTTTCCATCTACTCATCCTCAGGGCCACAGGGCCACAACTGTTCATCAAATCAGTTATAGCTTTTACAATTTACTTATCTTCGAAATAATAACCCTTTTCTTTACCATTGACTGAATCTAACATTAATGAGTCCTACATTCCATCAAATACCTATCCCATTTAATCTCTTGATTGGGAATTAGACCAGAGTAGCAGCACACAATGATCTGCTCTTTATTAGAGACAGTGCAATCTTTGAAGCCCACAATATGAATGCAGAAGAGATGGACAGCTGCCTTTACATGTATGTACCCACCCACAGAACGGTGTGTTCTGAAATGCACCATTCGGGTAGCATATTTGGTTATATTTGAGCAAATCTGAGATGCACTAGACAGAGCACAACTCGGAGGTGAGCATCATACTAACTGAGCTATCCTGCCCCCCCCCCCCCCCACTCCGCCTAACACACATGGCATCCCATGGTGGTATCCCCATCAAAGTGCTAACAACTGAGCTCGATTCTGTTTCTCTTTAGAGATTTGGAGGATCAGTTCTATTTCGGCTTAGTTGTAGAAATTTGGGATTTCTGTTTTTATTAAAGTTGATGCCATTTGTTTTGGAATCTTTAATCAGTGTATTCCTGCTTGAATCGATGATATGGCCTTTGGCAGAACTGGTAGTATAAAATTTGCTCTTTCTCTTATCTACATAGTTATTGTATCCCTTGACTCACATGCAAGTTTTATGGGTATTTGAGTGATTGAAATGTCTTTTGTGTACGTTCCGTTGCTGAATATTAAGTACAAACCCAGAAGACTTCAAATGATCAATAGACTTTCCAGGGTCGGGCAAAACATACTGAATAGCAAGAGAATGAAGTATGATGGATATCGATTAATTAACACAACCTAAGCAATATTATTCTCATTTATCACCCTATCACTGCATTACAAGGCTAAGATAGTAAAATCTATTTCATTACCATGGCACAATTCTCTTTTTGGTGTGCAAAATCAAGGCTCCTGGAAGAGTTAGAACACAGAATGGATCAGAATCCAACAGAACAAAAGGAACAATAGAAAGAGAGCGTGGAAACGCCCACAGCAGGGCAGACGAATAAAATAGACAGAGATGGACAAACAAGGGATGCAGGGAAGAATTAGAATGGGACTCGGTAGAGCGCATACCTCCGACTCGCTGAACAGTTTATGTTTTGTATCCCACTGATAGGCCGGATCTGCATCTGGACCTGAACATAAATTAATTAGCTTTCTCTTGTCACCTGCTTGACCCTTCCACCAAATTTTTCATAACCCTCTCAACTTCTGAAGTATCGATTAACGGGAGTATAAAAGATCATGGTTTGGGATGGGAATGGTCTGAGATGGTGGTGAACAGCTGTCTTCAAGACTGGAGGGATTAATGATATTGTTACGGAAATGGCCCTTACGGAATACTAAATATAGAATTAGCTCAGTTCCCCATTAAATTCATGTATAGATAAGTTGTTGGTATAAGGGACGATATGTGTTGTGTCGGAGGTGTAAAGACTGTTTTTGTGTTCGTGCTATGGTGGTGAAACGAGAGATCGCTATCATTCTCCTCATTCCGGAATAGGCCCTCCCAGTGGCTGAGAGGAGTGGCCAGAGCGAGGGGTGTGCCTGGACAGGAAGTGACGTGACGGGAGAGCCTTTGGTCAGGGAGTCGCCGAACAGACGTGTGTCGAAGAAGCTCGCGTGTCGAGGCGAGAGAGAAAAGAAAAAGGCATGTGAATCGGCCGGCAGAGAAAGCGGAACCTCCACATCGATCCTACCTCCCACGACTCGCATAGCGAAGATACAAGAACAAGTGGAACGAAAACTGATGTCATGCTTGTTGAGAACCGCCTATTCTTCCCGAAACAGCACCCTTGTTCCTCGGCACTACCTCCAGTCAGTCGATGCACCCAGATCCAGCAGAACCACGCCAGAAGACCACCGTTTCGTTGCCGGACAAGTATCTACTAATCCCGACCACCTCGGCTCTAACTATCCCAGCTCACGAAACACCGAATCCGAGAGAACTGACAGCACCGATATCACGCGTTTATGGTAGAATCCCAGAAACACTCCCAACCCTTCAAACCAATTCTCTATCCATTTACTTTTCATCCAAAACCCGCAAAAGCCGATATGCAAACTTACGCCCGGAGTCCGAATCTCACGCCCTTGCTCACCTCACCTCTCTCGACAACTCTGTCGCAATCCCCATACGAATTCACCTCACTGGACCTTATGGCCTAATGGTAACATAGTCCATCCAAAAGTTCCGAGAACGATCGTCAGTCAAAAAATGACACTCCTCTGACACCCGAACCAAAGTCGCGGGATCATAGCGATACCTCGTCCCTAGCCAAGTCATTCCTGAAACCCAAGCTGGCGCGGAGCCGCAACCTCGCACAAGCGTGAAGAACACACGACACGCAAGCCTTTCAATTGACCCTATGGGGCAAGGTGCGCTTTAGGAACTCTTGCCTGTCATGTCCGTCCCAAACCTCCAACCGTTCTTTGCTAGCTCCGGCCAACTACGCCACCTCTGCGTGCCACTTTCTCTCTCCTGCTCAGTGGATTACAGACATCCTGCGCGAAACCGGAATAACTCAATTCACATTTCGTGACATCTCCTATTTACGAGACCTTCAGGTAATTTTGGCGGACACGTTCCCTCATCCATGAGCCATCATCCAATATTCTCTCGTAATTTCCCGCAGCATGAACATGTTTTGCACGTATGTTGATAAGCATATTTCGTAGTAAACCCCTCGAAACCTTTTACTTTTCCTTTTAAAAGGGTGATTGTTAATTAAAAACCCACTTCAGTGAAATATCTTTGTGATCGACACTGATCCCCCCCAATAAAATCTGCTGTAATTTCTACCCGACATTGCACCACTTATGAAGCCATATGCTGTCGCTCGAGAACGATCCGTCTTCGCTGGCCATACCGTATGAAAACCAGATTGCTACAGACTGGTTAGACGTCCGCTCTTCTCACTGACAATCCATCTAACTGAGGTTCTATTCCACAACTGAAGGTACAGATTACTTGATCCGATTAAAGACGCGTGACCGATCCTGTGTCGAACGCCCTCACATTATATACGTCCCGCGACGTCCCCGTAAATCTACCCCTCCTTTTCTGGTCCCACGGAGTGTCGTCCCGGGAAACCATTCACCACAGCCCCGCCAAGAATCTCCACGCCAGCCCACGGATATACCGCACCTACACCCACCCTTGCGTCTCTCAGTTCACGGAGTCCAGTAACAGGAAACCCCGCGAATACCGACGTAACTCGCCGCAGACCTTCCCCACCTCTCTTCTTAACACTTGCAGATTCCGCGGAACTACCGAAATGTATTTTTAATCAACCCTCCAGATATTAGATTTTAGCAATTAACAAGACTGGCCGCGTAAATCACAGTCTCTGCCACATGATTTCAATAAAAGCATAAATAGTCCGCACATAAAGTGTGTCGGGCCAGGCGCTCACTCCCGGGTGCGTGACACGGAGCGGGGCTAATTAAGCCAACGAGCCACACAGCGGAGAAAACTGCTCCCGCCTCACGATTCCAGACCACGTGAATCCACGCATTTGCCGTAGGCACGAGGCAGATGATTACCGAACATTGCAAAGCTCAGGCACAAATTGGGGAGTCTGAAAATAATCCTTTATAATACTATTATCGAGAGGTGCAAAGTGGAGACGATCACAACGCACGCAACGAACTTCAGCCAAATTACATGTACGGGACACACCGATTGACATTTACTGAATCGATATTCCGTGCAAAAACATAACTTATCCACACATTCCGGTCATGTCGACAACTATGTGGGTATAAAAGACATTTGCTAGAATTCGTTCTCTTCACTATACTCTCATTCAATATGGACACAATAATTGCGATAGAGCATACCACTAGTATATGCCCAAAGAATACTAGGCATTCACAATGCTCAGAAATTAGTCTAATTCCGGGCAATCAGACGAACACATCAGAGAGCGAACACATGGACCCAAACGATATCTGGTATATAGCTGGTATACAAATCGGATGTCACTATCACGTGGAACTTGCAAAACACTTACTGCTAACGTAGAGATAGGTAGAAGAACTGCATTCGCGAAACAAAGACCTTTAGACAGAAGATAACAAGAGGAGAGAACATCTGGAGCAAATTCGATACGTCAGAGACACTCGTTCACGGAAAAGTCACTAAACATTAGCAACTACCTACAGGCCTAACACATGAGGCGAACAAAAACACGAAATTAATACCGAGAGAGCGATGCAAATAGATAAAACGACAACACAAGATTGGGACTTGGAATCACTGAACCCGAAGGAAATTGATAATCGCAGCGCAGGCCACCGGTTCTATAACAAACACCCTCAACAATTACTAAAAGAATGCGGAAAGGACGAATTAACTGCGACACCCCAAACAAACTAAAATACTGGCAATCACCAGAGTCAAGAAAGAGAGTACCAATTATCTAGCTCGCTAAGCATCTATCGTACACAGCGCAGGATCGGCATTATGACCCACTCAAGACATCGCTGAATATGTAGTCCATAGTCACCATCATCATCAGGACGCGTGAGAGAGACGAAATTGCGCAAAAAAGTTATCCTATCTGCATTGTGTATCGCACGAACCATCAACTCCATGCTAGACGGGGGCTTTCAGCATCCCTTATCACCATCTATGACAACCCTGCTCACAATGATGTAATCGCAAACTCTCTGAAGAGGAGAAGCCGAACACCGACCCGACAACTGCGTCGCACATCAAACGTTTCAACAGACCATCACTCAAGCGGAATACTCTAACAAGATCTAGTGTGAACCTATCAGACAGCCGACAGTGATGTGCAGAAGTCAGTCCGCGACGCGACATAATGCATTAGCATCCACAGTAATGGTATGTAAACAGGCGATCCCATATCAGTCCGTGCTTGTCTCGATGATCTTCGCAGCTCACATTTTCATATATTACCCACCAGAGATCAAAGAGTAGCTATGAATCTACACATCCTAGAGCCATTGATGATGAGGATTTCAGTTAGTCATCGAGAAATATATTTACCAGCCGACCTAGACTCCAACACATGATCTCTCCTTATAGATTATGCGTTGTTGGAGTTGTCACAAAACCACCAACATATCTTTTAGTCAATCACCACAACTAGCTCGTAACTCCATATGCACATACTCTACCACAGAATGAGCATGCAAAGACGTTAGTATCTGATAATTCAAAGTGGCTCATCTTCTATCAATTCACCATGAAATGTCTCATTGTCGATCGAGTTCAGCAAATATCACCCGAACCTACGATATGTCAACCAACGACTGATTCGTCTTTATGATTAATTTCGCAGATACTAGAGATGTTCCCACTTCCACACGTGCAATACATAAATGCCCATCAGTTCACCGATATCTCATATAGAATTTTGTCGTCAGAAGTTGCCGAGCTCCTTTTCCGTTTCATTCTCTTCTTTCATATTCTGCCTAAACCTCCAACGCCTTCTTCCTTAGTCTTCCCTCTTTGTCCTCTCACTGTCTCTCACTCTTCATTCTCCAAATCTTCATAGTTTTCTTCATTGCCGAGCTCCTTTCCGTTTCATCGCTTTCTTCATTAATCTCCCGTAAACTTCAACCCTTGCTTTCCCTTCATTTCCTTTTCTCTTTTTGTTTCAGTCCTTGTTCTTTTGTTTCGATATCCACCTGTCCTCTCGTGTTTCCTCTCCAAATCTAGTAGTTTCCTTCAATGTGATCTCTCCTTCCCTGCTTCCATTCTTTTTCTTTTGTTTCTATCCTCACTGTCTCCATGCTCCCTTCTCCAATCCTAGCTCCTCCAATTGTTTGAAGCTCCCTTTCCTCTCATTCCGTTCTTTTTTGTTTCTTTTCCCACTGTCTCTCTTTCTTCCTTCTTCCAATTTCATCATTCCTTCATTTGTTATCTCGTTTCCGTTCCATTCCTTTCTTTTTGTTTCTCATCCACTGTCTCTCCAATTTCTTCCTTTCCTTCCCCAAACTCATTATTCCTTCAATGCTGATTTCCCCTTTTTTTGTTCCTTTGACCAATTGCGAAAGACAATAAGCATTCATCCTTATGTGCTTTTAAACTAAACTCTCACGTCCATATTCGACTATTTCCTTATCCAAATTAGTATCAAGAACAAGATGAAGCAGGAAAGGAAATCAGCCAATTGAATGTGAATCAATAGTTTGGAAAGTTCAACGAATACGATACTTATGAGCTTAGATGAGTGATGAGAAACAAAAAGAACAAGGAATGAAACAGGAAAACGAGATCAACAAAATGAAGGAAATGTATGACATTGGAGAAGGAAGAACATGAGAGACAGTGGGAAAAGAAACAAAAAGAACAAGGAATGAAGCAGGAAAGGGAGATCAACAAATTGAAGGAAGCTATGAGATTGGAGAAGGAAGAACATGAGAGACAGTGGGATAGAAAACAAAAGAACAACGAATGAAGCAGGAAGGAGAGATCAACAATGAAGGAAACTACTAGATTGGAGAAGGAAGAACAAGAGAAGACAGTGGGATAAGAAACAAAAAGAACAAGGAATAAACAAAAAGAAAGACAAGAACAACTGAAGAGAAAGCAAGGTTGAAGTACGCGGAGATAATGAAAGAACGACGAATGAAACGGGAAAAGGAGCTCGGCCAATTGAAGAAAACTATGAGATTGGAGAAATGAAGAGCATGAGAGACAGTGAAGAGAAACAAAAAGAGAGACAAGAACAACTAAAGAGAAAGCAAGGTTGAAGTACGCAGAGATAATGAAAGAACGACGAATGAAACGGGAAAAGGAGCTCGGCCAATTGAAGAAAACTATGAGATTGAGAATGAAGAGCATGAGAGACAGTGGAAGAGGAAACAAAAAGAGACAAGAACAACTAAAAGAGAAAGCAAGGTTGAAGTACGAGATAGTGAAAGAACGACAAATGAAACGGGAAAAAGAAATGAGGCAATTGAAAGAAACGATGAGATTGGAGAATGAAAAACATGAGAGACGGTGGGGTAAAAACAAAAACAATTCGATTTGAAATTAACCAACTCAAGGAGAGAGCAAAGTTGGAGTCCACGGAGATGGAAAAACTCCGGAAAGATAATGAACAACTCAAAAGGCTCAGAGGAAGAACAACTCGAATGGAAAAGAAAATGGAGCCAGGAATAGAACAGCACAATATATGGAGTGTGACATCACCACAGGAGTAATGTTAGTGGTGCGGACCTTGATTGACATCACTCGTCGGATGACACCACACTTAGAGCAAACCCTGGTAATTGAGACATTGAGGAGCATGCGGGGTTGTTGACGAGTGAGATACATTTTGAGCAGGTCCAGCGTGTGGAGCTGACAGCCCCAGAGGAGAGTGGCGAACCAATTATGAGTAACCTGCTGGAGAGAAGCGACCGGACAGAGGTGACTCTGGAATGAAGCAGGTACGTGGGTACATGCATACATGGTGCGGACGATGAGCTTAGGTAGAAATTGAATTTTATGTTAACGAAGAGACTCTGTCGATGGGGTGCACGTATTCGTGCCCCCTGAATTGTGTAGAGTGCCTGTGAATGAATGCTGTGAGCCCACAGTCCAGACTACAGCACCGGTATGTGTTGCCGAGGCCGAAGTGTCTGTGAGTACTCACCTGGCGGTCAGAAAGTAACCCTGGAATGCAAGGCAGTTGGTCAGTACACAGGCAAGGTTGAAGGTGTGGAATGTCAACACATAACCTTGGGATGTGCAGCCTGCTGTGTGTGGGAGTCCTGAGCATGGAATGAGTGGAGCCATGGGAAATAGGTTTGAAGTGCAAGAGAAATAGAAATGCCACCAGGACAGAACTTGAGCCAGGGACAGAAAACCATAATGGACAGCCTCCGCATAGTTCTTACAGAGTTGGAGTGCCGCATTCAGGAGCAGTTTTAGATTGGATTTTAGAAATCCAATTTAGAAATTGGATTTTAATTTCCCTAAGCCTCACAGGGACTTTGGAGTGGAGTGCAGATGAGTGGCAGGCGGCACTGCGGTGTCATTTGGTCTTCGGACCCTTCTGAGCACACGAGTGTTGGCTCTAGCTGAGTGGTTTATCTGTCTTGAGAGAGTTGTGGAGAAGAGGGGAGCCGTTCCACCTATGGGAATACCTGATTTCCGAGAACCCTGGAGAAGAGGGGAGGTCATTCCACGATTGGGGTTTATCTGACTTCCTGTAACCCTGTGAGAAAGAGGGAGGTCATTCCACCGATTGGGGTTTGCCTGACTTCCGCGAACCCTGGAGAAAAGGAGGGTAGATCACGGCCCCCATTGAGGCGTGACCCCTTGAGCCGTGGCGGAAAGGCGGCGAGGTCATGTAATGGGAAATGAGGGATTCGTTCCCTCATCCCCTTCCGATGAGCCAAAGAAGCAGGCCATTTGGGAGTGTGAAAATCTTGATTGGAGTTTACCGGAAGTGATTGCAAGATTGAGAATGACAGAAGGCATAAGAGTGGCACGAGTGGATTTGTGTATATTTAAAAAAGTTGGACACTACAGCAGAGTGTTAAACGCACCTGAAACAAGTGGATGACAAAGAGTGCGTTTGAGGAAGGATTGAAATGCCTGGTTAGAACCATGCAGAGTTCATGGAACTTGTGAAGAGATTTTGAAGTTGGTTTAAACTTTTGGAAATAAACAATTAGGCAGTATGGGGAGGCCAACGGACGATGGACGTAGTGACAAATTAATTGTTGATGAAAAAGTATACCAGTTAAATTTGATGACCAAGTGGTATCCGAGGGACAGGTGTGTTTTGGTTTCACATAAACGTGAAAGGTGTTGGATGGTGTTGTGGACTGGTGTGCGGCACTGTGGAATGAGAACAAAAGTGTTTGGTGAATGCGTGATTGTGCAAATGAGGAGAGTGAGTGCGAACAACTACCCTGTCGGTAGGAGTCTCCTAACCAAGTTAGTTTGTTAGGGGGACTTAGAGGATTTGACATGGATTCTGGCTGCTGTTCCATTGTGCAGGCGGACTGTGAGGGGTAGGTGCAGGCCAAGGTATGGGGATACTGGTTGGTAATGTACATGGTATGGGAAGTTGGTGAGTCGGGAAGAAGCAGGGCTTTGGGGGTTCCTGGCAGTGAAGGCTGTCAGAGGTGCTATGAGAGCACTTGGTATGGTGCTATGAGGGCACAGTATGGGGGCTAGAGAGAGCCATCCTTCGCTAGGAGTGCCAGAAAACGACGCTCAGGTGAACCCGAGGTCGCTGGGTTCCTCCACCCCCGAGTGGAAGCAGGCAAATAGGCCTAGTAGTAGTCACACTCCCCAGCCAGCGAGTTATGCCTGGCACTACCCAATGGAAAAAGACAAAGAAGGCCTTGCCCAGGTTTATAGAATGGAACAGTGTCCAGGTCGGAAAAATGGGTCATTAGGATCACTTAGCCATAACAGGGTTTGTTGCATGTTCCAGCACTAAAAGTAAAGGTTAGGTTCGATGACTTCCTCCGCACCATTCATGTGTGACACCTGGTACGATAGTGTTGATGGAGAAATTGTTGGCAAGGGCCAGGCTAGGTCACCCTCTCCAAGTGCCCAGGAGGCCACCAGTATGTCATGAGCACGCATCCACGAAGATAACAGTTGAGTAAGAAACACACCATCCCATCTGTAAAGAAAAAAAAAAGAGAAAGAAAAAAAAAAGAGGAGAACTTACAAAACAAGTCAGGCAAGAAGGTTAAGGGTACACTCCATCTCACCTGGTCTAAGGTC
The DNA here is from genome assembly GCA_035128595.1 of Eptatretus atami. Taxonomy (NCBI): domain Eukaryota; kingdom Metazoa; phylum Chordata; class Myxini; order Myxiniformes; family Myxinidae; genus Eptatretus; species Eptatretus atami. The sequence goes on along the minus strand of CM068956.1, from coordinate 54,518,668 downwards.
ATCACACCCATTTGCGTCCTCAAAACGCCTCCGAACTCCATTTGCTTGCCATCGATATCACCATGCCACCACTGCTGTGTCATCTGCTGTCCAACGCAGGGCTTGTTGCCTGCTACTGCTTGTGAGTAGGCCATATGGGCCGAAGCATTTTTGTCATTTTGTGGCTCAGTGAGCGAAGACTCTTTGTGAGATTAGGCCACTGGGCCGACTGAACTCACCTGGTGAGAGGCCAATAAGCCACGAAGTGAGGAAACCCTCAGGGTGAATGGACAACATTGCCGGGAGGGCATGAAGGAGCGAACACGTGAAAGAACTTTGAACCTTTGAATGTTCTGCTCCTATGCAAATTGGTGTTAAAAGTAAAATTGAATGCCCTCCCTTCAAATCCATAATTAGAATGTTAAGTACTGTGCATAAAGTGTAAATTGTTTGTTAGATTGGAGACCGACACACTAGGATAGGGACATGCCAATCTTACTGTTGAGACTTGATTTTTGGATTAATGCTTCCCATGTTGTGGGTTAGAGTAAATGGGAGATCTGTGCTGTACGTTAGACAGGGCCATTGCCGTGGGCTGCCCCAGATGGAGGCTCGGAGAGCCTCGGGAGAAAGGTGGGGTAGTGTTACGAAATGCCCTTACGGGAATACTAAATATAGAATTAGCTCAGTTCCCCATTAAATTCATGTATAGATAGGTTGTGTTATAAGGGACGATATGTGTGTGTCGGGAGGTGTAACAGACTGTTTTTGTGTTCGTGCTGATGTGTGAAAGGAAACGAGAGATCGCTATCATTCCTCCTCATTCTGGAATAGGCCCCTCCCAGTCGGCTGAGAGGAGTGGCCTAGAGCGAGGGGTGTGGCCTGACAGGAAGTGACGTGAAGGAGGAGCCTTTGGTCAGGGAGTCGCCGAGACAGACGTGTGTCAAAAGAGCTCGCCGTCGAGGCGAGAGAGAAAAGAAAAAGGCAGTGGTGACGCGGCACAGAAAGCGGAACCTGCACATCGATTCACCTCACGACTCGAAGGAGAAAAGAAAAGGGACGAAAGGAGTGCTGTGTGTTGAGGAACGGCCGTTCTCGAGCGTGCTCCGAGTCGCTTCGAAATGAGCAACGAAGGAGGCACCGTGTTGGTCTGCTGGAGAGACGCTGAACCGACCTGCACGTCGGTATATCGACCGAGAGAGGAACTGAGGGACGAAGCGGGAGTCAGGCTTCGAGGCGGGAGCCGGAAGGATACGCCGAGCGTCTGACAGTCCTTGCTCACCTCACGGCTCGACACGTGTGATCCGCCTGCGAACTCGGACCTCGACTGGGACCTTGTATGGAAAACAGCCAGCGGATTCGTGTGCTGAACCCTGGAGAGAATCGGCGATCTCGCATCGTCGACGTGGCGCGGAGCCGCGAGCGCGCGAGAACCGCGCACGCGGTGACTTGGGCGAGCTGGAGTGCTGCACCACCATTTCTTGCTGCGCGACACGTTCGAGCGGGATTCGAACCCGTGGAAACCCGCTGGTTTTACGAGCGACCTTCGTGCTTTTGGGACATGGTCCTCTCGTCCATGAGCCATCACCAAGTACTCTGTCTTGTCCTGCATGCATGTTTGTTTGCACGTTATAAGGCATATTTCGTAGTAATCCCCTCGAAACCTTTAGCCGTGGTTCCCTAGTTAAGAACGGGTTGATTGTTAATAAAACCACTGTCATGTTATTTGCTTCTGTTGTATCCCTGATGTCCCCAATAAATCTGGTTAATTCTGATGAAGTTGCCGCTATGGATTAATGCGTGTCGCGTCGAGGACGATCCGTTCGATTGGCATACAAGACCAAAATGGTTACAGACTGGTAGACTCCGCTCGGTCACTGACAAAGCCAGTCTGTGAACTAGGTTCTATCTCCCCAACTGGTAAGGTACAGGATTACGTTGGTATCCGATTAAAGACGCGTGATCCGAGCGCCGAGCCGGCCGCGTTATAGACTCCCGGAACGTGGCAGGTGGCACCAACCGGTCAATTCCCGCCACCCCGGATCCACAACAATATTGAAGAGAATGTGAAAGATGCTTCCACTGTGGGAAAAGTGAGGAATGAATGAGTATAGGTGAGTCGTGATTCTTGATTTTGGGAGTATTATGAGAAGGGGCTTGCTCATGAAATGCATGCACCCTGCATAAACATGAGGAGAGGCGGAGGGGGAGTTGCATGGAAGAGGCAGAGGATGCAAGACCAGAAAGGTGGCAATATAAGACAGAGAGACCACCGACCTGCCTGTGATGGCAAAGTGATAAGCCCACAGACACAGCTTTATTGCGGGAGATTATAATAATGTTGAAGACCTTGGTTTTCATGCCGTCAAACTAAGCAAGGTGTGAGGCAGAGCACCATCCAGAGGGAAGAGCAGTGCTCCATCAAGCTGTGTATGAAGGCCTTGTAGGTGAATATGAGTTCAGTTGTGCCAAGGAAGGACTTTGAATGATAGAGGATACCCAGTCAGTGGATGGCTTTGGAGGCCAACTTTGAAATATGGTTTGCCCAAGAAAGATCATGGCTGATAGTGAGACCCAAGAGTTTGAGTGACTGAACTTCTTCAATAGGATTGTCAAGAAGGTAGATAGGATGGTTTGCCAGACGGTCCTTTCGGAGAGTGTGTGAGATTTGTTAGGATTGAAACACGTATTCCAAGTTGTTGACCACCTTGTGGTTTTTCTCAAGGTCTGAATGGAGAGAGGAGGCTGCTGCCTGCTACTCTGAAGGAAAAGGGTTGAGTCATCAGTATATCGATAAAGGGGATTTTCCAGAAAGTCAGAGTTCGTTGATGAAGATGAGGAATAGGACTGGGCCCATAACACTGCCTTGGGGCACTGTAGCCTTGACAGAGAAAGAACATGAGAGGATTCCATTGAGAGCCACATCTCCGCTATGATAGTAGAGGAAGCATAAGAGAAGCGTTGGTGTTAGATGTCATAGGCAGTTGTTTGAAGAGCATGGTGAGGGGAAAGACTGCATCGAAAGCATGAGCTATCTCTGGAGAGATGGCCCTGATCTCATGTCTAATGTTGAGGGCCTCCATCCATTGTTGAGAGAATAGGAGCAGCATGGACAAGCTTTCATGACCTGGTATGAATCCAACTTGATGATCTGAGATAACGTTGTGGAGAAAAGGAAGAATTTTATGTAAACTGCGGTGATGGATTCCATGACCTTCAATGATGATTGGAAGCAAGCTGATAGGTCTGTAGTTAGGGGACCGGTTCCTGCACCACGTTTATATAATGTGGTGATGTTCACTGACTTAAAAGCAGATGCAAGATGATCTCAGGAAACAGTAAGGTGCAAAGGGCAGAAAGAGAATGTGCAAGAGCAGCAGAACAGGTTTTTAGGACATTTGAGATAATGCAGAATCATAGTCGAGGGTTGCCATAAACTTCTCCACATTCTCAGATGCAAATCATCCAGTGTCCAGGAGCAGCTCGGTCTGACTAGGTAGATTTTTGTGAACAGTTTACTAGTAGAACTACAGAAGGGAGTACAGAGAGCAAGGGGTTGGGGACATATGATTTGGAAGCAAACATAGGATTGAAGCATTCAGCATTCTCACAAGCTGAGTCTGCTGTGGTGCCATTTGAAGTGAGGGAAGGGATAGAAGTGGAGCATACACCAGAGACAGACATAACAAGGCACCACCAGGTTTTATTTGAGGGAGAAAAGTATGAAGGTTCAATCTTGAGGTTGGACAGATGTTGTTTTCTCGCTCTCCTGAGCATGGACACACACTTATTGCAGGCTTTGTGGTATGATCTGACATGACCTTTGGTCTGATTTGCCTTCCAGGAAGAGAAGGGAAGTTGTTTCAAAGCAACTGGCTCACCACAGGATTCAGTTTACTATGGGTGGGTGGTTGTGTAATATAACTGAAGACGAGATGGGATGAATCTGTGCATAAGAGAAAGAGCAGTTTTCTGTGGAAGAATTCGCAGGTTGAGTTAATATCAAGGATGGGAGATATAAGAGACCAGTCTTGAAGTGAGATGGCTGCTTGTAGTCACTTACAGTCTGCCTGAGTGAACTGCTAGACTGGGCGTCGCTGGGGCGACTCTAGGAGAACAACCAGAGAAATGTTGACTCTCACAAGAATATGATCAAATGAATCACTTGGAGCAGAGGAATTGTAGGAGACATTTGTGGGGAAATCCGTCATCACCATATTCAGAAGGGAGGATTTGCCTTTGGAAGAAATCGTTTTGGAAAGTTCACAGATTGATTTGGTCCCATAGAATCACAGAAGACTTTTGCTGAAGTGCCATGACTGGTGAGAGAGGAAGCAATACCCAGCCAAATGGCATGGTGATAATTTAAATCATGACATATGAGGAAGAGCAAGTTAGGATGTGTGGTTCAAAGTTGGTTCATGTTGTGTGGGAGAGAGATAGAGAGATAGATGTGGATGGAGTCATTACTGTTTGGAGGACCATGCAACACACAGGAAGACTCGAGGTGGGTGCGGAGGGGTAGTCGCAGCCAAAGGTCCTCCTGGGGGCAGGTGGGAGTGGAGGGGTATCTGCAGCCAAAGGTACTCCTGGGGGTTGTGAGGTGTACGGTTAGTCCATGGACAGTGATAAATTGAGTTATTGATGTAAAATGCATCTCCACCACTCAGGCAGCGTTCAGAGGACGTGTATTGCCTAATATTGGAAGTCGTGTGTTGTCTAATAGGTTATAATTTGTCAGCAGTCTGGTTGCCATTAGTTAGTTTGTTCTTCACCAACACCAATGGTTTTATTACTGATCTTCCACCATACTTCACCTGTTCTGATCTTCCACCAAACAATCACAATAGATGTAACTATGAGAGCATTCTCTTCTACTTTGTTGAAAAAATTGTTGTTGATCGTTGCTGGACAATGCAAACTTGCTGAGTCTTGTTGCATTTTTTTCAAAGATGTATCCTTCACTTACCGAAATCTGGATATACACACACTTGCGACGCGTTTTTTTTTCAGGCCGAGTTGCTATTGATCGATTCAGGTTATCACAACTATCAGGCATTGTGTGCCTGTGTACTTTACTCTTACTTGGCTTTATATACCAATATGGCACTTTCTCATTTTTTTTAATGACAAAGAACCATATTTGTAAACTATCAGCATATCATTGCTCTCTGGTGCAGTTCCTTTTCCATAGGACGATGGAGTGGCATTCCCGCCACGTGCTGTTTAGCATTTATACTGCACAAGCCGTGGAATGTATGGTTTGTAGTCAATGGCAGATTGCATGTGATTTCAGGCAACTGAATGTAATATGAGACTGCCAATGAAGGAATTGTCAATTACATTGAAGCAAATGTTCTTGTAGATCTTAAAGACTTGCTCTTGCTTAACCCTTTTCATCAAGCATACGCTACAAAAGTCGTGAAATTCTCATCTCCTCCCATGTGAAAAGAAACGACCGCTAGACACTGCTTTCAATTGCAGTGAACAGAAGTATACATTTGGACAATAACCTCTCGAGAATGTGAAAGAAAATTGGAAATTTCTGCCACATCGCCGGTCACGTTTGTGCGTGCCCAGTCACGTCGAGGGAATGAAAGGTTCATGAGTCCAAGAAGGTGGGAAAGGAATTGACAAAGAAACAGGATGTGAAATCAGAAATTGTAGCATCATACTCGTTTAAAAGGACAGATGAGATTGGGGCCACAAGATCACGAGGAAATGCTGCAAGAAGAGTAAAGTACGACCCCAGCATCAAAACCCAGCACTGCAGGCAGACAAAGGAGAATGTGGTGTCTTGTGCTGAGGTTCCTTTATTGCTCGTTGGGCTGGAGGCCATGGGCAGTGATCCATCGTTTCAACACAAGACTAACGCAGTGAGAAGTTTGTCATGAGGTGGGGGCAGGTTGAATATATATATATATATATATATATATATATATATATATATATATATATATATATATATATATATGGGATCCAGAAGAGATGAGAACAGACGTGATGAGAAAAGGTTTCAATTGAAACGCGCCTCGACCTTGATTCACTCCAACTGAACCTCTGAACCCTCTCTGCATCCTCGGGGAACAATTTTGAAATGTCAAACTTTCACAATTACAGACCCCTTGGGACTGCGACTCGGGTTTCCGACCTTGATGTTTGTGAGCAAACTTAGAGGGCGACAACAGCCTTTCTTGTCGGCTGATTACCTTGAATTTTCGACAAAACTGTCTCTATACCAGCTTCATCACTTCGCTGTTAATATTGCATGAGCATGTGCAACTTGCCATGATCGGGGTGCATATCATTGTGTGCGATTGCAGAAATAATTCAGCTCGGCAAGAGCACCTGTTGTGAAATCATAACTGTCAGCATCTGGAGTTCAGAAGTCCTGGATCATAATTTTTTTTTTAAATCATGATCTTTTCTCTATGGGAATTGCATGTTACAATTGCCATCTTGCACTGAAGTATATGACCAATGTAGTTTCGGGTCTTGGCTAGTGTTTATACGATTTGTGGCCGAGAGGGTGATTTAATTGTGTGGGATGCATGTCCAGGAGGCTGACGGTAAAAAAAAATTTGAGAATTCGCTGCTCTCTGCTGTGTCAGCATGACACTCATCCCTATCCTCTGATCACATTTGGCAGGGAGATGGATGGAGGAAGGGAAATGCAAGGTGTTACGCAGAAGTGCGCCAACACAATGAGAATTGAGCAATTTCTGTTCTTTTTATCCTGCTCCTCCCCTTTCCTCTCATTCTTGCCCTCGTTCCCACAGCCTTCCCCTTTCCTTTATTGCATTCTACCACTCGACCTCCACCCTCATACTCCTCTTCATTGCCAGGGACCCGCCTGGGTTGTAGTTTCCGCACCGCGGGGGCTCTGGGATTGCAATCACAAGGGCTTTTGTACATTACGGGCCACTGCCGATATCTCTTTATTTCCTAATGGAACCATACCAGACATCCCACAAGTTCACAGGTCTGGATTTGCATTGGCCCACTGATATTACCCTTCGAACGCCAACAACCGTCCCCATTTGTTGATAATCAGCAGCGATGAACGAAAAATGATTTTGCAGCATCGTGCTGTGACAGAAAGCCACTCCAGCAATTTTCTGCTAAATTGGCTTCCGTTGCTTAGCTTGCCAGGAACTAATTTTATCGCTATTGACACGAGACTATCTAAGCCCGAAGGCTCAGGCCAATGCTGATGCCAAATAGCAACTCGGTAAAGCAAAAGCAACAGAATAATCCAGAAGGCAATTTATATTTACAATGCGGAGGAAGCAAAATGGGAATAAGAAAAAAATTTAAACCAAACTAGTGGATAGAGGAAGGTGAAGGTTGGGGGATGAAGAAATGGCATTACTGTGCAATTATTTTTTTTATTATGTTTACAGCTAAGGTATCATAAATACTTCATGGAATTAAATTTTTATGTGAGACAGAATCAGGGCGCATTCTTGCTCATTTCGCTTCAAATGTGTTTGAAATGAAAAGTCCCTCTCTGTCTGACAGGCAGCATCTTTGTTTATTAATAAATATTATCTGAATACAGTATTGTATTCCTCTATAAGGTTATGGTGTTGCCTTGACGACAGCAAGGTGCTGACTGCTCCCGGCAATCTATATAATCTATTAAATTTGTGAGAAGGCTCCCTTCTAGATCAAACAATAATATTGAATTCGTCGTTTCACCTTCAAGGTGATTCACGGTCAAGCAACGTAAAACGTTGTTGTTTGAAGCATGGAGTCGTGAACTTCGAACAGAGTCAGGCTCCGACTCGGAACGGTTTGTCTCTTTCCTCTCTTTGGGGTATTTTGTCATCCCATCTGTCATGATTCAATGTTTGTTGCAGATAATATACTCGTGCTGAACTTTTCCATCTGATATGCCAGCTCTACTGGCCTGACGTTTGATTAAAGGTGGCAGGAATATGGAATTTGTTTTTGGGTATCAGGGATAACTCGCCTACACTTAGTGAAATAAGGTGGGATCTTTAACATACACCAACTAAGAGTTATGGTAGACAGGTCTTCCGTCTGGATCAATATCCATCCGATGAAAGGCGCACACATTATTGCATCGTCCTGAAAGCGGAACACCAGGGTCGAAACAACAAACTCAGAATAGACAACTCCAAGGCAAGTTTTTTTTTTAAGTGACCACCAAGCTTTCGTATGTGCATGTGTATATGTGTGCACAATAGATCTTCAAGCTGTCTTACCAGGTTTGAATCGCGACTCAAAAAAAAAAACTGTCATTCCGGTGTTTCACAGGCAGAGTGATTCATCAATGTGTGTGTCGTCCCTCATATGGACGTTAAACTGGGCGTCCTGTCCGTCGATATTAGTTAGTGGACGCTAAAGATCCCACGGTATCCATTGCAAAGAGTGGACGACCTATTGCCAGCAGCCTGGCGAAACATATCTACATTCCTGCCCTAACCACTTCTGGGAGATGTGTGTCAAACTTGTCTTTTGACAAGAGTAGACTGGTGCCCTGGCCAAATCATGTCGTATGACTAATTATGAAATTGGTTTTTTGGTGGTTGTGCTAAACTCTGATTTCATGCAATGTATGACGAGAGGATGAGATTGCAGGGAAGGAATGACATGAGAAAGTGAACAGATCGTTCATTGAAGGTTGGGCAGGGATTGAGCAGAAAGGGTCAGTGAAACAGTCGTTCTCGGCAGAGACTAAATTTAGGCGATCAGCCATGTCTTGAGCCACATCCATGACAAAAAATTGAGGGGACAGAGGAGGAAACACACACTCGATCATTCCTGAGAATAACTTGGAGTCAGTGTAACTTAGAGGTGTTTTGCGTGCCTCAATTCTGAAATACACTTAATTGAACATCCCTCATAGCATATGCAATAAATATTTTACATTACTTGTGAATCATCGTCAAAAAGGGCCATATTTTTAATTGCAGAGTTTGACTCTCATGAAAGAGCTGACAGCAGAGATCAGAGTTCAACATACTTGCAAGAGAGTAAAAAAACACAGGCAGACAAGGGACAAGCAACAAGGGTCGTTTTGCCTGATGGGGATTAAAAAAAAGACAGAGCAAACATAATAACATTTTAATACCTCTACCACCAAAGGTCGATGGAGGTTATGTTTTCACCCCCGTCTGTCTGTTTGTCTGTCTGTGAACACGAAATCTCAAAAAATTGTGGATGGATTCATACCATATTTGCTGCGGAGCTTGGGTATGTGAGACGGACGAAATGATTAGATTTTGGTGAAGATCCGGATCTGGATCCGATAATTTTTAAAGTGATTTTTCACTATTGTGAGATAGGGCCAAAAACCACATATCGCAGGATATCTCAAAAAGTTGTGGACGGATTTGCATGAAACTTGGTGGGCAGGTTGGGATGTGTAACAAGGAAGAGTTGATTCAATTTTGTTGAAGAACCAGATCCGGATCTGAAAATATTTTAAGTGATGGAGCTGAAATGATATATAGTAGGATATCTGAAAAAAAGTTATGCACGGATTCGGGCAAAAGTTGGTGGATGAATTGGTTAAGTGACAATAACAAACCAATTAAATTTTCGTTCAGGTCAGAATCCAGATCCAGCCTATTAGTGGGACACAAAATGTAAACTAATCAGCCTGGCGGAGGTATGCGCTATACCGAGTGCCCTTCTAGTATTACAGATGTATGGCAGGTTGAGGGACTTGGGGGTGTTTTTGGGGATCATTTGCGACAACAGAACAGGCCATGATTGGGGATGACATGAGATGGTGGTGGGTGGCAACAATAATATGAAGGAGGAACAAGCCCACACAAATTCCACAGTTGAGAGAAGAGGGAGACAAAGGAGCAAAGGTGAGCAGTAAGCCTTGATGTGTGATGGCTAATTAGGTGCATACAGTATTGCTTTAGAAGCATGTGTGACCAGGAGGGGTTGGAAAGAGAAAGCACAAATAACAAGTAAAAAAGACATAAAATGTCATAGCCCCCATTATTTCAGTAATTTCACGACATGGAGTGAAAGGGCTAGCCCATATATATATATATATGTACAAATAAAATAGCCACCAGTCTACCAGTCGGCCATCTTTGATCAGATCGCAAAATAAAGTGAAGTGCACGTGTATGCCATCATGTGCTGTGCTTGTGCCAAGTTTGAACAAGATCGGTAAATGCGTGTCTGAGAAATGGTTGAGGACGTGTTCAACATCAGGTTTTAAACAACTAAAATGGCTGCCAGTCAGCCATCTTTGATCGCATCGCAAAACAAAATGACGTGTGTATGTATATATATATATATATATATATATATATATATATATATATATATATTATATATATATATATACATGTGTTGTCTTTGTGCCAAGTACGAGTCCATACATGTCCAAGATATACAAGATGTGGACACGCGTGCACACACACACACACACACACACACACACACACACACACACACACCACACACACGAATGCACGGGCACGAAAATCGAGACCAAATCCATAAGCCCCCGTTTCGGACTAAGTCCAATGAGGTCTCATAAAGTGAGGTGATGTGAGGTGGGGGAAGGAGGTGAATTATTACACATAACAAAACATGGCAGATTTTGACCTCATCACCATATAATCCCATACATGTTTCCTCCTTGCCCTTACTCCCATCTCCTCCCAAAAAGGCTTTGTGCACATGACAAACATTTCCCCTTCACGTCCATTCGTGGTGTCAAACCCCTCCAAGTCAGTACCATCCCACCTTCTGCTCACCCTCGTCCTGCCCCCTCTCAACTTCAACCTCATCCTGCCCCTCTCAACTTTTCCCCGTCATTCCTCTCCCAGCTTCATCCCTGCCCTCCCCCTCCCAAAACCCCCTGCTTTCCCCCACCCTATACCCTCTCCTTGTTCATTTCCAATCCCTATGTCCTCTCAGCAGCTCCCCTCCCCCTGTCCTGAACTGTGTGGACCTCAAACATCCGAGGCCTCTGTTCCAACCTGATAGATCTCTCATACAGGCCGCTTCAGATAAACCGGACATCATCTGCTTAACTTAATCCTTCCTCCCACAGGACGTCCTGACTCCTTAGTGTCTCTCCCTGGATATTGTCTTCTCCGGTTTGATTGACCTGAACCCGTCCTGGTGGTGGAGTCGCGCTTTATATCAAAAACTCAATTTTTCACTCATGTACTGCTCTTACACCTCCCAAACCACAGGTATACCTCTGGTTGCTAAGTCCCTCTGTTATCACCCATGTTCGTCGGTATTTTCCCATCCTCCCAACAGTGACTCTCTCCCTCTCTCTCTCTCTCTCTCTCTCTCTCTCTCTCTCTCTCTCTCTCTCTCTCTCTGTCTTCCTCTCTCTCTCTCTCTCATGACGTGGACCAACTTTTTAATCACTCATTCCAACTCTCACTTCCTCATACGTGGTGACTTCAATTGTCACCATGCTAATTGGCTGGATGTTGTAACCTCTCACCATCCATGGCACTTCTGCAAAGGACTTCTGTGATTCTATGGGTCTGACTCAATCTGTAAACTTTTCCACCCGGATTTCTCCCAATGACAAATCTTCCCTCCTGGATTTGGTGATGACCAATTTTCCCGCCAATAATTCGTGCTCATCCTCTGCCCCAATTGGCTCTTCTGATCATGTGCCAGTGAAGGTCACCTTCTCTTTGGCCAATCTCAGAGAACATCCTTTGCGCTGGTGAGTCTGGCAGTACACTCAAGCAAACTGGCATGGACTGCAAACAGCCATCACACTTCAAGACTGGTCTCTCCTATATCTACCGACCCTGATATTACTTCAGCCTGAGAATTCTTCCACAGAAACCTGCTCTCTCTTATACACAGATTCATACCATCTCATGTTCAGTTATCTTACCCATCCTCCTGCTCTTGGTACTCTGAATCCTGTGGTGAAGCAGTTGCTTCAAAACAACTTGCTTGCATTCTCCTCCAAGAAGGAAAATCCAACTGAAGGCAACCTTGGATCATTCCACAAAGCCCACAACAAGTGTATGTCTATTCTCAGGGGAGCCAGAAAACAACATCAGTCCAATCACTCGAATGAACTTTCAAACCTGTCTTCCTCCTCCAAAACCTGGTGGTGCCTTGTCAAATCAGTCTCTGCTGTATGCTTCCCTTCCATCCCTTCTCTCACTTCAAATGGCACCACAGCCAACTCTGCTCGTGAGAAGGCAGAATGCTTCAATTCTGTTTGCTTCAAAACTTGTGTTCCTCACCCCTCTCTCTTTCTCTCGGTACCCATCCTTCCCAGTCATACCCAACTACTCCTGAATTCTGTTTTTTTCACCTGAAAAGGTGGAAATGTTTCTGGCAACCCTCGACTGACTCTGCAACTGGACCAGTCGGCGTCAGCTCACGTGTCCTAAAAATCTGCTCTGCTGCTCTTCTGTCCGCTGCCCTTTTCATCCTGTCATTTACCATAGGTCATCTTCCATCGGCATGGTAAACAGCCAACATCACAGCATTACATAAAAAGATGCAAAAACGGATCCTCATAACTGCAGACCAATGAGCATGCAATCATCAGCAAGTTAATGGAATCCATCATCGCTGTTGACATAAAATCATTCGTTTTCTCCAACAGCCTCATCTCAGATCATCAATTCGGATTCTGACAGTCACTCTTCCTTCGACATGCTGCTTCAACTCTCCCAACAATGGTGGAGGGCCTCAATATCAGACATGACATCAGGACCGTCTTCTTCCACATCATTTCTGGACTTGCACCCTCTGCCCTCTCCTTGCTTTGTTCCCCCCAGGTATCTGCAGGATGCATGCAGTCTACCAGTAACCCCATCATTGTGAAACTGCCTAAATCCAGAACCACTGTCCACCTCCACTCAATATTTCCTATTTTTTCCTGCCTGTGGAACCACCTTCCTTACTCTATTCAATATCATTATACCCTCCAGGTCTTCAAGACAGCTGTTCATCACCATCTCGAATCATCCCAATCAAAACCTACGATATTTTCTACACCTGTTAAACCTCCCCACACCTCTCCCAATATTTACCCTCACCAAAGGAGAAGGTATTGCATTTGGGTCTGTCTGTTTGTCTGTTTGTCCGCACAGAACTTTCTTGTTTTTCTCCGCAACCACTTGTTTATTCCCTCGACTGACTCCTCGTCGTTACCTGCATCCCTTGTTTGTCCATCTCCATCTACTTTCTCCCTCTTTCCTGCTGTTGGTGTTTTCCCCTTTCTCCTGCTGTTCCCTTTGTTGTGTTGTGTTCTTATTTTGTTCTGTGTCATAGCTCTTCCACAAACCGAGAGTTTGTATATATAAAAAATATGTATTATAAGTATATTTGGAAAAATTACATGCCTAGACCTTAAATCAAACCCAGTTCCTCTGGAAAACCGTACCAGTGCTCTGCCATCTGAGCTATCTGGGCAACCCACAGGCTGCAGCGACCCACCAAAGGAGCAGCAAGTGCCTGTCCATGACAGGGTCTTCCCCTCATGGGGGGACAATTCCATGTCTGCTATTAATCACCAGAGGGGGTGTAGTAATGCAATTATCAATGAACAGGAATATGTGTATATTTTCCTACTTTGTCAATTTCTCTCACCCACCCCCACCCCCCTCCCCACCCTCTGCTTTCCTTTCCTTTTCTCATTCAATCTTACCCTCCCTCCTTCCCCCCACATAAACAGTGAACTTACAAACAGCCTGACCTCTACTTTTATTTAATAAACGGAAGAAAGAGTATAACGTTGTGGCGCAGGTAATACAAATATACTTGTTTAGTATGTCATCAAACTCATTCCGTTCCATCTACAACTGCTGATCTGATCCTCCAGACAATGGATCCCCGAGGCCTCAAAGCCATTTGGGAGGGTCTACAACAAGTGCATCACTCTTGGTGAATGTGAAAAACATATTTTCTGATACTGATAGTGACAAAGGTCTCTTCTGATGCCAATTGTGACAACTTTTGAAAATGGCCCCCAAAGATGCATGTGTTAGTTCAGTCTTCAGCAGTTAGTACATATAAACGCAACTAAGCCTGGTGTTGGCTTCGTGGTTAGGGTGGCTGGGTTAGGATCTTAGGGTCCTGAGTTCGACTCTGTTGGCCACTAAATTAATAGCAGGTGGGTTTGATTCAGCCTGTCATCTTTCCGAGGTTGGTGAAATGAGTACCGTTGTATTGGTGGAGGGGCACAGCATCGCAGCACAGCCATGCTTCCAATAAATGATAGCTACCAGGCGGCCAAGCTGCCATATGCAAGAACAGATAAATGCAACTACAACTTTCCATCCCATCCTCCAAATTATGGCGCAATGAAGCTGAGAAGCCATTTCAGAATATCCATATATATTGTATCGCTGGATTGAGGCATGCAAAAAACTTCCAGATTATCATGGCATCCTCTCAGGAATTTTTTGGTGTGTATTTCCTCCTCTGTCCCATCAATGTTTGTCATAGATGTGGCTCAAGGCACGGCTGAGCGCCTAAATTTAGTTTCTGCCTTGAATGACTGTTCCACTAGCCCTACCTACTTAATCCCTGCCCTACCACCAATGTACAATCTTTTCACTTTCTCATGAGTCATTCATTCCCTGCAATCACATCTCCGGTCATACATTGCATGAAATCTGAGGATAACTGAGGCACAAGCAATCAATTATATAACTGTAGTCATAAGGACAGGATTTGGCCAGGGTACTTACTAGTTTATATTTTCAAAAGATACTCAATCACTGGGATACATAATGTGCACTTAATTGAAATGCATATGGGATTTTTGCCAAATTTATATCAATCTCGAATGGAGAGAGTACCATGAAATACCACCCCCTTTTCTGACATACCTACACTTCTTCCTGTCCAGATTCACCAAGGCCTTGGCTATTGTTGGGTTAAGCTCCAAGGTGGTTGCCATAAATTCTTATGTCACAGCAACAACATCATGACAATAAACTGAGCCAGCATTTTTGTTTACACTTCTTAACAAATAAAGGAAGAACTCAAACTCTTTTAATGTGCAACACTTTCTTAGGCCTCATTTGATCATCTCTTCTCCTACCAAAACCCAATATGTTGTGTCACATGCTTCATATTAGAGGTTATCCAATATTCATATGTTCTAAATATTTTACCTATTAACAATAACCCCTGGAGTTGTAAAAAAAACTATCAAAGCTTCCAAGCAGTTCGACATATAATTAAAGAAGGAAACATGAGACACCTTCATATTTAGCTTTTTTAAATGAGCATAACAACAATCCTATAAAATGGTGTTTTACTTTCTGAATTTTTTTTTTTTAATATACTTCCACTTATTGTGGTGGCATGATTTCATGCTTTCAAGTGGCTATGATCAACGATGCATCACCACTGCTACCGAGTATGGGGGCACCACTGATGAAATGCCCCTATTACCAGTTCACTGATAGTCATTTCGCCAATCTCAGAAGGATGACAGGCTGA
>CM068956.1:54483966-54498902 GCA_035128595.1 Eptatretus atami | reverse complement strand
TCCTTCTTCACAACAGAACTCTTGGTTTGGGGTGACGGCTGCTCCTCTCAGGGGGTCTCTGCTGAGTTTCTCAAAGTGAAGTTTCCGGTCACTATCTGTCACGTTTTAACTGTTTATTTTCTCACGTACATGTTACTGTGTGTTCCTAGTTCAGTTTTGTTTCAAAAATCGTGCTATTTGTGGTTTTCGTCGACCTTGTCTTATTGGGTTCCTTGAGGCCACCCGTCCTTCCTGTCGACGTGAATGATCGTTTTTATTTGTATTCTCTCCCTATTACCATCAATTTCTATTTTCCACACTTTTCCCAACACCCCGCATCTACTCCCTCCCACTACACCCTCTGTTCTTGTCTTCAATTAAAAACAAATAAAAAAAACAACAACCCTTTCTCCCTCCATACCCAGGAGTACCGATTCTTCTTCTCCTTCTTCTTCTTCTTCTTCTTCTTCTTCTTCTTCTTCTTCCTGCTGCGGCACACCACCTTTTCTTATATTTAAGCTGACCCACTATCACCATTACTTCACGATTTCTTCCTGCAACCTTCCATTCCCGAATCTTACCTAATCTTCATGAATCCTTCCATAAAATGAAATTCCTTGGAGGATCTCCCGCGTTCTCAAAAAAAAATTCATTTTTTTTTTCCTTTCTAACGATCACCTGAAACCACTGTCTCTCTACACTCTTCCTGGTATATTTCATTGATCCATCAGCTTCACCCTGCATTTATCGATCCAAATTCACCATATACCTTCACGATTTTACTTCAACCTTTCCGTTTTGAATCTTACACAATCCTTATGAAAAAAAGATTAAACAAATAAATTAATTAATTTATTCACTTTCAACTATACACCTCCCGTAACCACGTGGTTCTCCCGTAACCACGTGATCTGTTTCGACCCTCTGCGTTTACCGATCCAAATTCAACGTTCACCTCACGATTTTTTCTTCAAAATTTCCTTTACCTAATCTTATGCAATCTCTATCAAATAATAATGATAATCATAATAATAATAATGATAATAAAAACAGTCTCTTATAATGCTTCATCGTCCTCTTTCACACGTGTGGTTCTCATAACTGCATCATAATTCACGACTCTTTTTCGATTTGAACAGACTGCTCTCAATTCGACTTTTCCTTCATACCTTGTCGAAAAAATACAATTGTAACAACGGTTCTTCTTCATCTTCTCTTATATTCGCCTTTTATTTCATCCCTCAAGAAATGTCTTTGGTCGCATTTCTGACCTAAATTTTTTTTTTTAACCACTTTGTTTATGCATGTTCACTTTCCATCAATCATCCTTTTTTTCCAACTTAAGTACCAATTCACCCCGATCACCACTCCTCTCCAAAGCAACCATCACACTCTTCCCCCTCCAAGCTTCTCTCTCACCTCTCTCAAAAACTCCCCCCTCACCTTTCTCCCTCACTCTCCCCACTCACCCTTCTCCACCATTCACCCTCCTCACTCACCCTTCTCAAAGTTGTCTCCCTCTCTTCCACAAAGCTACCTCTTCCCCTGCTCTCTCCTCCATCTTATCACTCATCTCCTCAAATCCTCAACTGCCTTCTGCCCCCTCTCTTATTACTCCTACTGTACTCAACCCAGCACCACAGAGCCTTTTCTCCTCCACATCCGGCCCCCTCCCATCACTCTTCTGCAATCCCCCACACTCTTTCAACAACTCTCTTACCTACCCCCCCCTCCTCCCTTGTCCTACCCTCTCCCTCCCTCCCACTCCCCCAAAAGCACCCTCCCCTCCCTCTTCATTGACAGTGTGGACCTCAAATATCTGGGGCCTTCGTTCAAACCTGACAGATGTTTCCCGACAGGTTGACACTGACTAACCAGACCTAATCTGACCAACAGAAACTTCCTCCCTCAAGACATCTCTGACTCCCGAGTATCTCTCCCTGATTACTCCTCCTCTGATACGACAGACCTGAACCTCTTCCTGGTGGAGGAGTTGCTCTCTTCATCAAAGACTCTATTCCTCACTCTCCATGCACTGGCCTCACTCCCAAACCCCCAGGAATACCTCTGGCTAAGGCTTCCCCTCCACTCCCACCTCATGTTTATATGTGTGTTGTACCATCCACCAAACAGTGATGACTACATTTACACCTCACTATCCGAAAACATGAACCAACTTCTATGCTCTCATCCAAACTCTCTCTTCCTCATACGTGGTGACTTGAATTGTCATCATGCCAGTTGGCGAGGTGTGGGTACCTCTCTACCTGCCATGGGACTTCAGCAAAAGACTTCTGCGACTCATTGGGACTGACTCAATCGGTCAACTTCCCGAAAAGGATCTCAACCAATAATACTCCGTCTCTTCTGGATCTCATTTTGATAAATTTCCCTGAAAATTTCTGCTGTTCTTACTCTGCTCCAATTGGTTCTTCTGACAATGTCCTTGTCAAAGTGGACATCTCTCTGACTGTTATCAGAGAACCACATCTGTGCCGTCGAGTCTGGCATTTCACTCAGGCTGAACGGCAGGGTCTCCAAGCAGCCATCAAACTTTGAGACTGGTCTCCCATCACTACTTTCTCCAACATCAACTCGTCCTGCGAATTCGTTCAAAGAAACTTGCTCTCCCTCATGCACAGATTTATCCCCTCTCATCTTCAGTTGTCCTACCCTTCCTCCCACCCATGGTTCACTGAAGCTTGTGGCGAGGCAGTTGTCCTATAACAACTTGCCTTTTCCTCATGGAAAGCAATCCCAACTGAGGGTAATCACAGTTCCTTCTATAAAGCTCAGAACAAGTGTGTATCTACCCTCAGGAGAGCCAGAAAAGAACATCTTTCTAATCTCAAGTCTGAACTCTCAAACCTCTCTCCCTCCTCCAAATCCTGGTAGTCTAATCAAATCTGTTTCTGGTGATGTTGCCTTCCAACCCCTCCCTTACCTCAAATGTCACAATGCTGATACCGCATGTCAAAGGCTGAATGCCTAAACTCAGTGTTTGCATCAAAATCTTCTGTCCAAAATCCATTGCTTTCTGTACCCTCCTTACCCAGTCGCACCCACTGTCCTGGACTCTGTGTCCTTTTCTTCTGACAAAGTGAAGAGCTTGCTGTCAAACTTCGACTCAGATTCTGCAACCTGTCCAGAGGAAATCAGCCCACGTGTCCTAAAAAACTGCTCCTCTGCTCTTGCTCACCCCCTCTCTCTGTTCTATTCACCCTCTCATTTGCTCAAGGTGATCTGCCATCTGCTTGGAAATCAGCAAACATTACTGCTCTGCATAAAAATGGTGCATAGACAGATCCCTGCAACAACAGACCAATCAGCCTTCTCCCAATCATCAGCAAGGTAATGGAATCCATCATCGCTCAGACATTAAATCCTTCCTCTTCTCCAAGGGCTTGATTTCCGATCATCAATTTGGTTTCAGACCAGGTCACTCTACCCTGGATATGCTGCTTCTTCCCTCCCAACAATGGATGGAGATTGGAGATACTCAATGCCAGACATGAAATCAGAGCCATTTTCCCAGACATATGACGTGCTTTTGACACGGTCTGGCACCCTGCCCTGCTCACCAAACGCTCTTCCCATGGAATCCAAGGCCATCTCCACTCATGGCTCACGGACTTCCTCTCCTGTTGCAGCCAATGGGTGGCCCTAATGAAGTTCTCTCATCATCTCTTCCTGTCCAGGCTGGAGTTCCTCAAAGTAGCATTCTGGCCCTGTTCTTTTCTGGTTTCATCAATGATCTCTCGGCTCTCTCAAAATCCTCTTTATCTTTTTGCTGATGACTCCACCCTCTGATGTACCATCCGTCGTCCTTCAGACAGCAAGCAACAGCTTCTTCGCTCTCTGGCAGATCTGGATAAAATCACAAACTGGTCCAACACGAGGAACATGTCTATCATCCTGACAAATCTCACACTTCACTATGTCTCTCCAAAACTCTCATATGTCTCTACTTTCTCAACAATCATCTGGAAGAAGTCCTTTCATTCAAGCTTCTGGGTCTCACTATCTGCCATGATCTTTCCTGGGAAAGCCACATTTATAACCTGGCCTCCAAAGCCAGTTGCTGACTGGGAATCCTCCTTCATGCAAAGTCCTTCCTCGGCCCACCTGAGCTCCTGGCACACTACAAAGCCTTCGTCCACAGCCTGATGGAGTACTGCTCTCCCCTCAGGGCTGGTGCTCCTGCCTCAAACTTTTCTCGGCTTCACACTGTGAAACTAAGGCATTTAGGATCATTGGTGTCTCCCATGGTGAGGCTTGTCTTTGGGCCTCTCACTCTCTCACTACAGGCAGGTCAGTGGTTTTTTCTCTCCACCGTCTCCTCTCCATCTCGCCCCCTGCTCTGTAGGCATCCCCCCCCCCCATATTTCCCCAGAGCACTCAAGGTCCACCAGCAACCCCCTCTCTGATAAAACTACCAAAATCACGATCACTGCTTACCTTCATACTTTCATTCGTCTTTTTGTATGTTCATTATGAGTAGTATGTTGAATATGATAGTTCAGTGATTGGAAATTGCATGCCAAGGGAGCCATTTCTTATCGACATTTCATTGGAGTGCTGCTCGAATGCTTGAGCCACTTGGCGAGCACTCCCAAGCTGCCTGGTTGTTCGTTCGGGAAAAAGTTCACGTGCTTTCAATCTCACATCGATTAGACGTACGTTTACACCTTTGTTGGGTTCCACGGTGCAGTGCTGTGGGTGCCTCAGGAGATGTCTCATCCACTGAAAATGTGCAATTTTATTTTTACAGGACATCACTTTGTTTAACCTTTTGTGGCGATCTCCTATTGTTATCACCTCTCACTTCGACATCGATACATATTATAAATAACAATGAGGTCCACGACCAGGTGTTCGCATGTTTGTTCAAGCTCTGAAGGCATAAAGTAGAAATCGCCATTTTGTGTTCTGTGGCTTGGTCCATTTTTTGAATTGAATTTCGCTAATTACCCACTTTAAATCCTCTTTCCTATATGGAGATAACAACCAATAAACGAATAACCAATACACAGAATGATGTTTCAAGGTAAATCCTTGTGTTTGTCGTTTTTATTTACTTGATTTGTGTGAACATTTGCATGTATGTGTATATAAACTGTTTTACCACAATGGCACTTGTCACTGGTGTGTGTGTTATTGGTTATTAATTTATTGGTTGTTATCTCCATATAGGAACAATAGGCCCATAGTGGCGTGCGCTGTAATCCGGCTATTCGGAGGCTTGGGTTGGAGGATCGCTTGAGGACGGGAGCTCTGCGCTTGTCAGCGCTATGAGAGGGTGTAGGGCAGCCCAGAAGCCCGGAATCATGGCGAAACCCAATCCTTATCCCTGTGTCGTAAGAGGCGACCAGGGTTGCGTCAGGAAGGGCATCCGGCGTAAAACCTGTGCTAAATCAGTATGCGGATCATAACAGATGATCCGCTGTGGCGACCCCTAACGGGAGCAGCCGAAACGAACAACAACATCTCCAGATAGGAAACAAGGAAATCCAACACAGGTGGAGGCCATTCAGCCCATCATGCCTGTGTGAACAGCACACCAATCCAAGATCCAGAAAGAAAATGCAAAAAAACAAAAATTGTTTTTAATTAATGAAAGAAAAAAATTGTATTTTTTCTGTTGTTTTTGTAGTTTTTTGCTGTTGTTGTTGGTGTTGTAATTTTTTTTTTTCTTTTCTTTTCTTCCCCTCAGAGAGGGGGCATGGGCTTGGTTAAAACAACATCAACACACACACCCCCCTTAACAGCACTCTGTACACAATCACCCATCAATACTCAAACTACCTAAAAGTCTTATCAACATCCCCATACCCCTCTATCTCCATCACTTCCAGGTACCTATCTAATTCTAATTTAAACTTATCTACTTTTTCTGCTGCCACTACCTTTCCAGGGAGACCATTCCATGCATTAACTACTCTCTGAGTGAAAGTCCTCTGCCTTACTACCGTCTTAACTCTCCTCTTCTTCACTCTACAGGCTACGGCCCTGGTTCTGTCACTGTCCACTCTGTTGAATAATTAATCTTCACTTATTTTATCTGTACCTTTCATTATCTTAAACATCTCTATCATATCTCCTCGTAACCGCCTCCTTTTCTAGTGAATAAAACCCTGTCTCTTTTCAACCGCTCCTTATAGCTGAGTCTAGCTAGGCCTGGAATCAATCTAGTAGCCCTACGCTGAACCTTCTCTATGGAATCTATGTCCTTCC
Organism: Eptatretus atami; assembly: GCA_035128595.1. NCBI lineage: Eukaryota > Metazoa > Chordata > Myxini > Myxiniformes > Myxinidae > Eptatretus > Eptatretus atami. The sequence goes on along the minus strand of CM068956.1, from coordinate 54,492,689 downwards.
GGAACTGTGGTGGTCAAAACTGCACACAATATTCTAGATGTGGCCTCACTAAATTACTGTACCATGTTAACACCACCTCTTTTGATTTATAATTTTAATTGATTCCCCTCCGAATACAACCTAAAACCCGATTTGCTTTACCTACAGCTGCCTGGCACTGTGCTGCCTGTCTTACCTTCCGTATCTATTACCACCCCCAGATCCTTCTCCTGTGTGACACGCTGCAAAATTACCCCTTGCATCCTGTAATCTCTATTCTCATTGTTCTTTCGCATCCTCAACACCTTACACTTGCTCAGGTTAATTCCATCTGCCAGTCTTTTGCCCAATCCATCAAGTATCAATACTCTCTTGTATCTGTTCACCACCCCCTCTGCTATCCACCTTACCTCCAAGCTTTTGTGTCATCCGCAAATTTGGAAAGCTTACTCTTTACCCGCATTATCCAAATCGTTGTTGTAAATAATGAATAGTAATGGTCCGAATACTGATCCCTGAGGTACCCTGCTACTTACATCCTCCACACACTGCCACTCTTTGCTTCCTATCACTAGCCAGTTTGCAATTCAATTAGAATACCTGACCAGCCACTCCACAAGCACTCACTTGGCTAACAACCTTCCAATGTGGTACCTTATCAAAATCCCTTCTTAAAGGTCTGATTATACTATGTCCACTGCCTTTCCCTCCATCCACCCAATCAGACACTGCTCATAGAACTCTAAAAGATTTTGTTAAACAGGAACTACCTTTGGTAAACCCATGTTGCTCCTTTAATTAGTTTGTATTTATTTTCAATGGTTCCTCATCCGGTCCTAATGAATGTCTCCAACACCTTCCCCACAACGGAAGTCAAACTAACAGGTCTATAGTTTCCCAATTCTTCTCTGGATCCTTTCTTAAATAATGGTGTTTCATTTACTACTCTCTAATCCTCCAGTACCTGTCCTGACTCCAGTGAGCGATTGAAAATATCCGCTAACATCTCGCTCACCGCTGCTCACCCTCGCTCAATACTCTCAGTTGCATATATCACTGGACCTGCAGCCTTGTCTACTCTGAGATGACCAGAGCTGTTCCTTTACTTCCTCCACTCCACCCTGAATCTCTGTAAAAGCCCTTCCTCACTCCTTGAGAGATACTCTCAGTATTGAATTCTCCTGGCTGTTCTTGTTGTAAAAGTTGAAGAAAAATACCTGTTTAATAAGCCTGCCATCTCACTTTCATCATAACCATTCTCCCGGTGCTATTCTCAATGGGCCCACACTGGTCCTAACCTGTTCTTTTCTCCTTATACACTTAAAGAAAGCTTGCTATGATGTTTTAATATTCTGTGCCATGTTCTTCTTTTGGCTTGCCGAGTTATTTTCTTAACTTGCTCTGTTTACTTCGATAGTGATATAAATCTAACTCCAGTCCTGTTATTTTAAACCTAATAAATGCTTTGCTTTCCTTTATAGCGTTCCTTATCTCACTGCTCAACCACGCCTGGTCTCTTACTTCTAGTTTTACACCTCATCGGAATTTACTTACTCTGCACTCTGCACATTTGGTCCTTAAAGGTTTCCCCATTTCTCTGATGCTGATTGTCCTGTGTTAGAGTTCTCTCAACTACAATCACCCAATTCTCTCCTCATACCCTCAAAGTTTGCCTCCCTGAAATCTAATATCCTTACCTACTATCCTGAACTCTAATCCTTAACAGAATCTTTGGACACACAATGTTAGGGTCACTTGCTCCTCAATGCTCCCCAACCTCCACCTCCTCCACCATATTGGGATCGTTACTTTAAAGTGGTCAAACACTGCACTCCCCCTCATGGGCTTATCTACAAACTGGGTTAAAAAGCAATCCTGGACTAAAACTCGGAAATCCTCATCCACTCTGCCCTTTCCCTGTTCCTGGACCCAATCTATCCCTGGCAAGTTAAAATCCCCCATAATCAATACTCTTCCCTTACCACATGCCCTTTTGAATTCTTCAATGTACTCCTACTTCCTCCTCTTCCTTCCCATCATGGAGCCTATAAAAGCATCCTACCAGTATTGTACTGTTTTTACAATCTCTAATCTGCGACCCATACAGAATCCTCAACATTATATTTTTCCTTAATGTCATCCCTTCTCTTGATAAATGTAATGCTGTCCTTTACCAGATTGCTATTCCTCCTCCTATTCTCTCCTTCCTATCACATTTCGATACACCTGTGTAGGCCTTCTATCCTGTCCTCAGTTACTCTCCTCCTTAATCCTTAGTTACCTCCTCCTCCTCCAACTTTATCGTACTCCTCACTATCTACTTTGGCTTCAAACTCTTCCATTTTTTATTTAAACTTCTTGCATTGGTATAGAATATATTTAACTTTTCCCTTCCTGAAATTCTATTTTCCTGCCTGGCCTTACTCATCCCAATTACTTCACATCCGCGTTCCTTCCTTTATAGCTTCCCGCACCTCCGTGATCTAAAAAAAGCCTGAATTCCTTCTCAATTCCACTGCAAACCTTCTGCCCCCTTTCTATTTTAATATACGGCATCATTCTGGAAACACTCCTTTGTCCCCTCAATGATTCCCACTGTTGTTTCCTAATCTTGGAGGATCCCAGAAAACATGACCTCACAACCCTTTGCTTTCAACCATTTACCCAATATCCTGTATTATTTTTCAAAATCTCTGAGTAAACTTTCCCTACATCATTCTCACCTCGGTGTACCACAACCAACTTCTTCTTGCCATGACCCGATACAAATCGTTTACCCTTCCTTCAATGTCCCGAACTCCTGCCTCCTTCAAAACTACACACAGAATATATATGTCTACAATCCTTCTGCAGAATGAAGAATCTACATATTTAATTGTCTTCATCACCCACAAAAACTGTCTCCCATACCTGCATTTTTTTCCAATTTCTATTGCAGCACCTCCACAACTGCCTGCAACCCTCTGCACATCAACCACTGCCCGCACCCGCTGCACATCCACACGGCCCGTACCTGCTGCACCTCCACCACTGCCGCTGCACCTGCGGCACCTCCGCACATGCCCGACCCCGCTGCACTCCACCACTGCCTGCACCCGCTGCACCCTGCCAATGCCCGCACCTGCTGCACATCTGCACTGCCCACACGCCGCTTGCAATCTCTGCCAATGCCCGCACCTGCCTGGTATTCTGCCGCTGCGGCTGCCCCGCGTGTGGCACCATCACTCGACTAATTCCTGAGCAACCTCACTCCATAACGGTAACTCGAACCTATTATCTACAAATTTCTCACATTCTGACTACTTGCTGCAAATTATCGATGTTGTCCTTTCAACTTCGTAATAACTTCCTCAATTGGACGATTTTCCTCCACTTCCTACAACAATAAGAACCTCTGCTTCCCCCATTGTTTGACGTGCCGACATAGAGCAACTGTGACATTTTATGATAACCTCACTCCTTTCTCCTTTGCACTCTATTTTATAACCTGTCTTCACCCCATACTCCCAAGCGCCCAATCTGCCTTCACACTAAACTTATCACGAGCCTCGCCCTCTTCTTTCAATAAACGTAACTCACTACCCGCTAAAACTGTTAAGACCAAAACACGAAAAAAAATAAGTGCATTCCACAGCCCCTGACACAAATCTCGAATAACAAAATTACGCAAAACCGCTTTGGGACTGGAAACTTAGCCTTTTGAGGCTTGGAAGGAGACTTGCCACCCACGTCGTCCTCACCGTCCTAAGGGGTTCCAGGAAATGGAACGGAGCCTCCCAGATAAGTGTGTGTGTTGTGTGTAGTGTGTGTGTGTGTGGTGTTGTTGTTGTTTGTTTGTTGTTATCGTCCATTGGTGGGTTCCAGAAAGTGGAATGGGCCCCCGCCCCCCCCCCCCCCCAGCCCTCTCAGGTCTCAAAGTATTCACCTCTATGTTGAGTGTGTGTGTTTTGTGTGTGTGTGTGTGTAGTGTGTGTGGTGTGTGTGTGTGTGTGTGTGTGTGTGTGAGTGTGGTGTGTGTGTGTTGTTGATTGGTATCTTCACATGCGAGTTTTCAGAAAATGGGAATGGAGTCCTCCCAGGGTGGGTCAAGTATCCACCTTTCATTATTGGTTAAGGGGTACGATCCACGGATCAAGCTGTGGAAGTTTTCTGTCTCAAAGTTTTATGTTGAGGGTCTCTTCAGGATCGTTGCTGAGCCTGGAGAGCTTCCAACTGTAAATCCGTTTGTGTAATATTCCCAGGGATGGTTTTTAATATCTCTGTTGAGTTCTTTGCCATCAATTCCGGGAGCTCCAAATATCACTGGGACAACTCTGGACAAATTCTTCTGCTCCCGGATCTTTTCAACGTTTCATTCTTGAGGTTCTTGGTATTTTGGTGAATTTCTGATTTTCTGCATTGTTTAGTCCAATATCGTTTTAGTTAGTCCATATAGGTCGTACGTGGAGCGGTACTTCCCTGTTTTCAGTCCATTATCTTTGGTTAATGTCCACAACATTTTCTGGAACTGGAATATCATAGTTTTTGTGGAGATGTGATTGTTTGGTTAACATGACAAACTCGTTGTGTCTGTGGTACAAGCTGTTCTGACATGATTGTTTTTTATTTGTGTTCGGTCATTAAAACGTAACATAGCATCTCTTTACTTACGCCACCTTCACCCTCACCTATTCTCCTTTTCTCTTCTCTTCTCTCTCTCTCTTCTCTCTCTCTCGTCTTCTCTCTCTCTCTCTCTCCTCTCCTCTCTCTCTCTCTCTCTTCTCTCTCATTCTCTCCTCTCTCTCTCTCTCTCTCTCTCTCTCGTCTCTGCTCTCTCTCTCTTCTCTCCTACTTCTAACCACTCTCTGTCTGGACCCCGTCCTCCGTCTCCCCATCCGAAATAAAACACAGCACTCTCCTCGCAAACATCTCTCTGTCTCTCTCTCTCTCTCTCTCTCTCTCTCTCTCTCTCTCCTCTCTCTCTCTCTCTCTCTCTCTCTCTCTCACGCCCTCCCCTTCCACTGTGTATACCTCGCTCTTCCCCTTCTCACCCATCCTCGCTTCCCCTCCTCCTCTCCCGGCCCTCCCTTCCTCCGTCTCTCTGCCTTCCCTCTCCCACCCCTCACAACCCCCAATCAAGCGAAGCGACGGGTTGTATTTGGCTTCGTGGTACAATATCTGCAAGATGAGCCCAGACAGTCCCAGGACGATTTTGTTTATACAATATGTTGTGTTTTCTCTCTCGTGGTATCACATCACTGCTACCAGCCGTTCTTGCACAGTTCAAAGGACTGGCGTCTTGGCCATCTTGGTTTAATGTATTTACTTTTATTATCTGAAAAAAAAGAAACCAGTATGAATAGATGGTGTAAACAGATCTTGCATGAGCAGCTAAAACTGATTCTGGGACTTGTGACCCATTCTGGAGGTTTAGGAACGGCACGAAAAGACAAAGGCAAATTACTTTCAGTAGGGCCACGTAGAGCAAGTCCAGTCACAAGCAAGATAATGAACGGATAGAAAAAGGAGAGAGGAGAAGAGGGAAACACACGTGACCTGAATAAAGATAGTTGCATTACAAGAGTTATTCACCAAACAGGGAAAGATGAAAACACAGGTAGTGGAGGTGCATGCAAAGCCTGGACTTTGTTGCAGTGTTGTTATTTTTACAGTATGAGAGTATTGGATAGAACATTGTATCCTGGAGATGGGGAAGGGTTGAGAGCTTCAGAGTGGCACAGAGGGAGCTCGATCAGAGAGGCGCAGTAAAAAAAAACACGGAGACGTTTAGACGCCTCAGATGCTGAGACACTGCTTCCAGGTGACCCTCCTAGAACGCTGACCTGTCAAACCCTTGCGCTCATTTTCCTGAGCCAACCAAAATGTAACTTCCTTGAATCTGAGATAGGACTGAGAGTGGAAGATGCCAATTGTCATCGGTGCCGCTTCATCAGTCATGTCGAGATAATGAGGGATCCTTGTGGTGAACCTAACTGTAGCACTCTCAGTATTTGCATGAAGTCTCTATGATCTTGTCAGAAATGGGTTGCTTAATGTCTTTTTGCGTGTTAAATAATGATATACAATTACTTTCCCATGAAATCGACCAATGGCCCAATATATAACCTAATCCACTGTTACAAATCACAATGGCTACAAACGCTGGTATTGGAGCGCAACTTGGAATATGTGTCAGCAATTGAGACTACAATCAGTTGTCCTTCGGGATTGTTTGTATCTTCATGAGTATTCAATATTCATATGCAGGTTCTTGCTGGAGGCAGTTCAGTGTTGCCGAAGCAGTTTATTGGCAAGCTATACTGAGTGGTTTGCCATTGTTCCAAGAGTAATTAGAACATACATTATGATTTGCCACGGTGCCGAGGAATGCTCGCCTACTTTCTGTGAAAGACATCCTGTGATGTTTATTTATTTATTTATTTTTTCATATGCAGCCTGGCTGCTTGGTTGCATAATTTCCTGGGGGCACAAGCTGTACCGTTGAATGTAGTGTCCCCTGTTGCCAGCGCACTGATACTCGTTTTGCTGACTTTAGAAGGATGACAGGCTGAGCAACCCCACCTGGTGTTAATTCAACGAACCAGGGTTCAACTCAAGACCCAAGATCCCAAGCTAACCACCCTAACCATTCAGCCAACACCAGGCTTGATGAATCATCCTGCCTGTGAAACACCGGGATGACATTCTACAGCTGGGTCTGGATTCGAAACACAGGCGCCCCGTCCTTCCTGTCGACGTGAATGATCGTTTTTATTTGTATTCTCTCCCTATTACCATCAATTTCTATTTTCCACACTTTTCCCAACACCCCGCATCTACTCCCTCCCACTACACCCTCTGTTTCTTGTCTTCAATTAAAAAACAAATAAAAAAAACAACAACCCTTTCTCCCTCCATACCCAGGAGTACCGATTCTTCTCACTTCTTTTACTTCTTTCTTTCTTCCTTCTTCTTCTTTCTTCTTCCTGCTGCGGCACACCACCTTTCTTATATTTAAGCTGACCCACTATCACCATTACCTTCACGATTTCTTCCTGCAACCTTCCATTCCCGAATCTTACTAATCTTCATGAATCCTTCCATAAAAATGAAATTCCTTGGAGGATCTCCCCGGTTCTCAAAAAAAAATTCATTTTTTTTTTCCTTTCTAACGATACACTTGAAACCACTGTCTCTCTACACTCTTCCTGGTATATTTCAATTGAACATCAGCTTCACCCTGCATTTATCGATCCAAATTCACCATATACCTTCACGATTTTACTTCAACCTTTCCGTTTTTGAATCTTACACAATCCTTATGAAAAAAAGATTAAACAAATAAATTAATTAATTTATTCACTTTCAACTATACACCTCCCGTAACCACGTGGTTCTCCCGTAACCACGTGATCTGTTTCGACCCTCTGCGTTTACCGATCCAAATTCAACGTTCACCTCACGATTTTTTCTTCAAAATTTCCTTTACCTAATCTTATGCAATCTCTATCAAATAATAATGATAATCATAATAATAATAATGATAATAAAAACAGTCTCTTATAATGCTTCATCGTCCTCTTTCACACGTGTGGTTCTCATAACTGCATCATAATTCACGACTCTTTTTCGATTTGAACAGACTGCTCTCAATTCGACTTTTCCTTCATACCTTGTCGAAAAAATACAATTGTAACAACGGTTCTTCTCTCCATTCTCTTAATTCGCCTTTTATTTCATCCCTCAAGAAATGTCTTTGGTCGCATTTCTGACCTAAATTTTTTTTTTTAACCACTTTGTTTATGCATGTTCACTTTCCATCAATCATCCTTTTTTTCCAACTTCAGTACCAATTCACCCCGATCACCACTCCCTCTCAAAGCAACCATCACACTCTTCCCCCTCCAAGCTTCTCTCTCACCTCTCTCAAAAACTCCCCCCTCACCTTTCTCCCTCAACTCTCCCCACTCACCCTTCTCCCATCAATCACCCCTCACTCACCCTTCTCAAAGTTGTCTCCCCTCTCCCTACCACAAAGCTCCTCCTTCCCCTGCCCTTCTCCTCCATTCATCACTCCACTCCTCAAATCTCAACTGCCTTCTCCCCCTCTCTTATTACTCCCCACTGTACCTCAACCAGACCACCAGAGCCTTTTCCTCCACATCCGGCCCCCTCCCCCACATTTGCAATCCCCCACACTCTTTCAACAACTCCCTTACCTCCCCCCCTCCTCCCTTGTCCTACCTCCCCTCCTCCCACCCTCCCCAAAAGCCCCTCCCCTCCCTTTCCTTACAGGTGGACCTCAAATTGGGCGCTTCGTCAAACCTGACAGATTTCCACAGGTTGCACTGACAACCAGACTAATCTGACCAACAGAAACTTTCCTCCCTCAAGACTCTCTGACTCCCGAGTATCTCTCCCTGATTACTCCCTCCTCCGTATGACAGACCTGACCTCTTCCTGGTGGAGGAGTTGCTCTCTTCATCAAAGACTCTATTTCTCACTCTCCATGCACTGCCTCACTCCCCCAACCCCCAGGAATACCTTCATGCTACGCTTCCCCTCCACTCCCACCTCATGTTTATATGTGTGTTGTACCATCCACCAAACAGTGATGACTACATTTACACCTCACTATCCGAAAACATGAACCAACTTCTATGCTCTCATCCAAACTCTCTCTTCCTCATACGTGGTGACTTGAATTGTCATCATGCCAGTTGGCGAGGTGTGGGTACCTCTCTCACCTGCCATGGGACTTCAGC
>CM068956.1:54455154-54479820 GCA_035128595.1 Eptatretus atami | reverse complement strand
CCTGCTTTACCTTCCGTATCTATTACACCCCCAGATCTTCTCCTGTGTGACACGCTGCAAAATTACCCCTTGCATCCTGTAATCTCTATTCTCATTGTTCTTTCGCATCCTCAACACCTTACACTTGCTCAGGTAAATTCCATCTGCCGATCTTTTGCCCAATCCATCCAAGTATCAATACTCTCTTGTATCTGTTCACCACCCCCTCTGCTATCCACCTTACCTCCAGCTGTTGTGTCATCCGCAAATTTGGAAAGCTTACTCTTTACCCGCCATTATCCAAATCGTTGTTGTAAATAATGAATAGTAATGGTCCGAATACTGATCCCTGATTACCCTGCTACTTACATCCTCCACACACTGCCACTCTTTGCTTCCTATCACTCAGCCAGTTTGCAATTCAATTAAACTACCTGACAGCCACTCCACAAGCACTCACTTTGGCTAACAACCTCCAATGTGGTACCTTATCAAATCCCTTCTTAAAGTCTAGATATACTATGTCCACTGCCTTTCCCTCATCCACCCAATCAGACACTGCTCATAGAACTCTTAAAAGATTTGTTAAACAGGAACTACCTTTGGTAAACCCATGTTCCCCTTTAATTAGTTTGTATATTATTTTCAATGGTTCCTCATCCGGTCCCTAATGAATGTCTCCAACACCTTCCCCAAACGGAAGTCAAACTAACAGGTCTATAGTTTCCCAATTCTTCTCTGGATCCTTTCTTAAATAATGGTGTTTACATTTACTACTCTCTAATCCTCCAGTACCTGTCCTGACTCCAGTGGAGCGATTGAAAAATATCGCTAACATCTCGCTCACCTGCTCAGCCACCTCGCTCAATACTCTCCTTACCTCCAAGCTTTGTGTCATCCGCAAATTTGGAAAGCTTACTCTTTACCCCATTATCCAAATCGTTGTTGTAAATAATGAATAGTAATGGTCCGAATACTGATCCCTGAGGTACCCTGCTACTTACATCCTCCCACACACTGCCACTCTTTGCTTCCTATCACTCAGCCAGTTTGCAATTCAATTAGCTACCTGACCAGCCACTCCACAAGCACTCACTTTGGCTAACAACCTCCAATGTGGTACCTTATCAAATCCCTTCTTAAAGTCTAGATATACTATGTCCACTGCCTTTCCCTCATCCACCCAATCAGACACTGCTATAGAACTCTTAAAAGATTTGTTAAACAGAACTACCTTTGGTAAACCCATGTTGGCCCCTTTAATTAGTTTGGTATTTTTTTAAATGGTTCGCTCATCCGGTCCTAATGAATGTCTCCAACACCTCCCCAAACGGAAGTCAAACTAAACAGGTCGTATAGTTTCCAATTCTTCTCTGGATCCTTTCTTAAATAATGGTGTTACATTTACTACTCTCTAATCCTCCAGTACCTGTCCTGACTCCAGTGAGCGATTGAAAATATCCGCTAACATCTCGCTCACCTGCTCAGCCACCTCGCTCAATACTCTCAGTTGCATATATCACTGGACCTGCAGCCTTGTCTACTCTGAGATGACCAAGCTGTTCCTTTACTTCCTCCACTCCAACCTGGATCTTCTGTAAAAGCCCAAAGAACAGCCAGGAGAATGCAATAGCTGAGAGGTATCTCTCAAGGAGGTGAGGAAGGGCTTTACAAGAAGATCCAGGTATGGAGTGGAGGAAGTAAAGAACAGCTGGTCATCTCAGAGTAGACAAAAGGGCTTGCAGGTCCAGTGAATATATGCACACTTGAGAGTATTGAGCGAGGTGGCTGAGCAGGTGAGCGAGATGTTAGCGGATATTTTCAATCGCCTCACTAGAGTCAGGACAGGTACTGGAGGATTAGAGAGTAGTAAATGTAACACCCATTATTTAAGAAAGACTCCAGGAGAAGAATTGGAAACTATGACCTGTTTAGTTGACTTCGTTGTGGGGGAGGTGTTGGGACATTCATTAGGACCGGATGAGCAACCATTAACTAAAATACCAAACTAATTAAAGGGAGCAACATGGGTTTACCAAAGGTAGTTCCTGTTTAACAAATCTTTTAAGAGTTCTTCTAATGAGCAGGTCTGATTGGGTGGATGAGAGGAAAGCCAGTGGACATAGTATACTACTAGACTTTTAAGGAGGATTTGATAAGGGGCCACCACATTGGAGAGGTTGTTAGCCAAAGTGAGTGCTTGTGGAAGTGCGGTCAGGTAGCTAAATTTGAATTGCAAACTGCCTGAGTGATAGGAAGCAAGCAAGTGCAGTGTGTGGAGATGTAAGTAGCAGGGTAACCTCAGGGATCAGTAATTTCGGACCTTACTATTCATTATTTACAACAACGATTTGGATAATGGGAAAGAGTAAGCTTTCCAAATTTGGGATGACACAAAGCTGCGAGGTAAGTGATAGCAGAGGGGGTGGTGAACAGATACAAGAGAGTATTGATTACTTGGATGGATTGGGCAACAAGACTGGCAGATGGAATTTAACCTGAGCAAGTGTAAGGTGTTGAGATGCGAAAGAACAATGAGAATAGAGATTACAGGGATGCCAAGGGGTAATTTGGAGGGTGTCAACACAGGAGAAGGACTCTGGTGGTAATAGATACGGAAAGGTAAGCAGGCAGCCTACAGTGCCAGGCAGCTGTAAGGTCTAAAGCAAATCGGGTTTTAGTGTATTCGAGGGGAATCAATTAAAATTATAAATCAAAGAGAGTGTGTAACATGGTACAGTAATTTAGTTGAGGCAATCAGAATATTGTGTGCAGTTTGACCACCACAGTTCCGGAAGGACATAGCATTCCATAGAGAAGGTTCAGCGTAGGGCTACGATGCATTCCAGCCTAGCTAGCTCAGCTTATTAAAGAGGCGGTTGAAAAGAGAAGGGTTTAATTACTAGAAAGGAGGCGGTTACGAGGAATATTGATGAGAGATGTTTAAGATAATTGAAAGGTACAGAATAAAATAAGGAAGATTAATTATTCACAGAGTAGAACAGTGGACAGAACCCAGGGGCCTAGCCTGAGAGTGAAAGAAGCAGGAGAGTTTAGACGGTAGTAAGGCAGAGCGACTTTTCCACTCAGAGAGTAGTTAATGCATGGAATGGGTCTCCCTGGCAAAAGGTAGTGGCAGCAGAAAAAGTAGATAAGTTTAAATTAAATTAGAAGGTACCTGGAAGTGCATCGGAGATAGAGGTATGCCGCGGATGTTGATAAGAAACTCTTTAGGTATTTGAGTAATTGCATGGGTATTGTGTAAGAGGCTTTAAGGGGTTGTGTGATTGATGTGATGTTTTAATAAACCAAGCCCAATGCCCCTCTCTGAGGGGAAGAAAAAGAAAAGAAAAAAAAATTACAAACACACAACAACAACAGCAAAAAACTACAAAAAACAACAGAAAAATACAATTTTTTTCTTTCATAATTAAAAACAAGTTTTTGTTTTTTTGCATTTTCTTCTTGGATCTTGGATGGTGTTGCTGTTCACACAGGCATGAATGGGCTGAAAATGGCCTCCAACCTGTGTTGGATTCCTTGTTTCCTATCTGGAGATGTTGTTGTTCGTCTTTCCGGCATGCTCCGTTAGGGGTCGCCACAGCGGATCATCTGTTATGATCCGCATCTGATTTAGCACAGAGTTTTATCGCCGGATGCCCTTCCTGACGCAACCCTGTGTCGCCCTTTACGACACGGGGATAAGATTGGGTTTCGCCTGAATTCGCGGGCTTCCGGGCTGCCCTACACCCTCTCATAGCGCTGACAAGTCCAGAGCTCCGTCCTCAAGCGATTCCTCCAACCAACTCCGAATAGAGCGGATACAGCGCACGCCACTATGGCGCGGTATTGTTTCCTACTATGGAGATAACAACCAATAAATGAATAACCAATAACACACACCCAGTGCAAGGCCATGTGGCAAAACAGTTTATATACACATCACATGCAATGTTCACAGCAAATTCAAGTAAATACAAAACGACAAACACAAGGATTTACCTGAAACATCATTCTGTTTATGTTATTCGTTTATTGTTTATCTCCATATAGGAAGAGGATTTAAAGTGGTAATTAGCGAAATTCAATTCAAAAATGGACCAAGCCAAGAACACAAATGGCGATTTCTACTTTTAATGCCTCAGAGCTGAACAAACATGCGAACAACTGGTCGGATGGACCTATTGTTATTTATAATATGTATCGATGTCGAAGCTGAGAGGTGGAAACAAAAGGAAGACGCACAAAAAAGTTAAACAAAGTGAATGTCCTGTAAAAATAAAATTGCAACATTTTCAGTGATGAGAACATCTCCTGAGGCACCCACAGCACTGACACCGTGGAACCAACAAAGTGTAAACGTACGTCTAATCGATGTAAGATTGAAAGCACGGACTTTTTCCCCGAACGAACAACCAGGCAGCTTTGAGAGGCTGCTCGCCAAGTGGCTCAAGCATTCGAGCAGCACTCCAAGAAAGGTCGATAAGAAATGCGCCCCTTGGCATGCAATTGCATCACTGAAACTAACTATACCACCCCAAACTCAAAATTCAAAAAATACAAAAAGAATGAAACTTACAGAAACACGTGATGTGAACCAATGTAACAAACCCCCGTTTTATAAAAAAACAGAAAGGGTTCTAAGTGACTACTGACTCTGGGGAACAAGGGGGAAACTGCAACTACAAAAAGCAGGGCGACCCGACTTTTTTCTTTGAAACACCCTCCCTAAAAAAACAGAAACCCTGCCTGTATGAAGACGGAGCCAACAGCTCTACAGAACCCTAATGATCCAATCCTATTAACCCCAAAAACCCGACGAATGAACCAGAACAACCCCAAAACCTGGAAAACTCCAAACTCCCTAAACCTCTTAACCCAACAACGTTTAAACCCTCAAAACACAACACCCACCCCTCTCTAAAAACTTAAACCCTTACCCACCCAAACCCCAAAAACCTCTTTCCCAAACTATCATAAATCAAAACCTATGACATACGGATAGCGTGGAGCATCGATTGGTATTTTTCAGGGGTGCTGGGACCTGATGTCTGGTAGGGGAGCTCAAAGGCGCTTGGAAGACGGTGAGAGAAACACTGACGATGAGAGTAGAAGAGCTACCAGGGGCTATTCAAATGCATTTACATTGAGCGAGAAGTTACCGGAGCACAGCCCTAGGGAGAGTCTCATAGGTTTGAGAAGGCTGTTGTGCCAGAGTCAGTGGCGAAGGAGGATTTGAGGAGATCCCAGTCAGCCAACTGGCTTGGAGGCCAGGTTATAAATGTGCTTTCCCAGGAAAGATCAGGGCAGATAGTGAGACCAGAAGCTTGATGAAGGACTTCTTCCAGATGATTGTTGAGAAAAAGTAGAGACATATTGAGAGTTTGGAGAGACATAGTGACAGTGTGAGATTTGTCAGGATTGATAGACATGTCCTCGTTGTTGGAACAGTTGTGATTTTATCCAGATCTGCGAGAGCGAAGAAGCTGTTGCTTGCTGTCTGAAGGACACGATAGGTACATCAGAGGGTGGAGTCATCAGCAAAAAGATAAAGAGGATTTTTGAGAGGATCCGAGAGATCATTGATGAAACCAGAAAAAAGAAACAGGGCCCAGAATGCTAACTTTGAGGAACTCCAGCCTGGACAGGAAGAGATGGATGAAGAGAACTTCATTACTGGCCCCAATTGGCTGCACAGGAGAGGAAGTTCGTGAGCCATGAGTGGAATCGCCTTGGATTCCATGGGAAGAGCGTTTTGGTGAGCAGGGCAAGGGTGCCCAGACGGTGTCAAAAGCCGTTCATTAATGTTCTGGGAAATGGCCTTCTGATTTCATGTCTGGCATTGAAGTATCTCCAATTCCATCCATGTTGGGAGGGAAGAAGCAGCATATCCAGGTAGAGTGACCTTGGTCTGAAACCAATATTGATGATCGGAAATCAAGCCCTTGGAGAAGAGGAAGGATTTAATGTCTGAACGTATGATGGATTCCATTTACCTTGCTGATGATGAGAGAGAAGGCGATTAGGGTCTGTAGTTGCAGGATCTGTCTATGCAACCATTTTTAGCAGAGACAGTAATGTTTGCTGATTTCCAAGCAGATGGCAGATCACCTTGAGCAAATGAAGGGTGATAGAAACCGGAGAGGAGGGTGAGCAAGAGCAGAGGAGCAGTTTTTTAGGACACGTGGCTGATTTCCTCTAGGACAGGTTGAGAATGCTGAGTCGAAGTTGACAGCAAGCTCTTCACTTTGTCAAGAAGAAAGGACACAGAGTTCCATGCGACAGGATGGGTGCGACTGGGATAGGAGCGGTACAGAAAGCAACATGGATTTTGACAGAAGATTTGAATGCAACACACTGAGTTTAGGCATTCAGCCTTTGAGCATTGCGTATCAGCATTGTGGACATTTGAGGTAAGGCGGAGGGGTTGGATAGGCAACATCCACCAGAAAACAATTTGATTAGACTACCAGGATTTGGAGGAGGAGAGAGAGTTGAGAGTTCAGACTTGAGATTAGAAAGAAATTTCTTTTCTGGCTCTCCTGAGGTATACACACTGTTCGAGCTTTATAAGAAGGAATTGTCTGTGATTACCCTCAGTTTGGATTGCTTTCCATGAGGAAAAGGCAGTTTTTATAGGACAACTGCCTCGCCACAAGCTTCATGAACCATGGGTGGGAAGGAAGGGTAGGACAACTGAAGATGAGAGGGGATAAAATCTGTGCATGAGGGAGAGCAAGTTTCTTTGAACGAATTCGCAGGACGAGTGATGTTGTGAGAAAGTTAGTGATGGGAGACAGTCTCAAAGTTTGAATGGCTGCTTGGAGACCCTCGTTCAGCCTGGTGAAATGCCAGACCTCGACGGCCACAGATGTTGTTCTCTGGATAACAGTACAGAGAGATGTCCACTTTGACAAGGACATGTCCAGAGAACAATTGGAGCAGAGTAAGAAACAGCAGAATTTTCAGGGAAATTATTCAAATGAGATCCAGAAGAGACGGAGTATTATTGGTTGAGATCCTCTTTCGGGAGTTGAACCGATTGATCAGTCCAATGAGTCGCCAGAAAGTCTTTTGCTAGTCCCATGGCAGGTCGAAGAGGTTACCCACACCTCGCCAACTGGCATGATGACAATTCAAGTCACCACGTATGAGGAAGAGAGAGTTTGGATGAAGAAGCATAGAGTTGGTTCATGTTTTCGGATAGTGAGGTGTAATGTAAGTCATCACTGTTTGGTGGATGGTACACACACATATAAAACATGAGGTGGAGTGGGGGGAAGCCTGTAGCAGAGGGTATTCTGGGGGTATTGGGGGAGTGAGGCCAGTGCATGGAGATGAGAGAATAGAGTCTTGATGAAGAGAGCAACTCCTCCACCGGAAGAGTTCAGGTCTGTCGTATCAGAGGAGGAGTAATCAGGGAGAGATACTCGGGAGCAGATTGTCTTGAGGAGGAAAGTTTCTGATTGGTCCAGATTAGGTCTGGTTAGTCAGTGTCAACCTGTCGGGAAACATCTTCAGTTTGAACGAAGGCCCAGATATTTGAGGTCCACACTGTCAATGAGAGAGGGGAGGTGGTTTGGGGGAGTGGCGAGGGGAGGGGAGGAGAGGTACGGACAAGGGAGGAGGGGGGGGGGTAGGTAAGGAGAGTTGTTGAAGAGTGTGGGGGATTGCAGAAGCAGTGATGGGAGGGGCCGGATTGGCAGGAGAAAAGCTCTGTGGTGCTGGGGTTGAGGTACAGTCGAGTAATAAGAGAGGGCAGAAGGCAGTTGAGGGATTTGAGGGAATAGTGATAAGATGGAGAGGAGAAGGGCAGGGAAGGAAGGTATGCCTTTGTGCGAAGAGAGGGGAGACAAACTTTGAGAAGGGTTGAGGTGAGGAGGGTGAATGGTGGGAGAAGGGTGGAGTTGGGGAGAAGTTGAGGGAGAAGGTGAAGGGGGGGTTTGAAGAGAGGGAGAGAGAAGCTTGGAGGGGAAGAGTGTGAATGGTTGCGTTTGAGAGGGAGTGGTTGATCGGGGTGAATTGGGAACTGAAGTTGGAAAAAAAGGATGATTGATGGAAAGTGAAACTGCCATAAACAAAGTGGTTAAAAAAAAATATTAGGTCAGAAATGCGACCAAGACATTTCTTGAGGATGAAATAAAAGGCGAATTGAAGAGGAATGGAGAGAAGAACCGGTACAATTGTATTTTTTCGACAAGGTATGAAGGAAAAAGTCGAATGGGAAGCAGTCTGTTTCAAATCGAAAAGAGGTCGTGAAATTATGATGCAGGTTATGAGAAGCACACGTGTGAAAGAGGGACGATGAAGCATTATAAGAGACTGTTTTTATTATCATTATTATTATTTATGCATTATATTATTATTGATAGAAGATTGCATAGAGATTTAGTTTTTTTTTTCGGTAAAGGGAATTTTTGACGAAAAAATCGTGAGGTAACGTTAGAATTGGATCGGGTTAAACGCAGAGGTCCGAAAACAGATCACGTGGTTACGGAAAGAACACACGTGGTTACGGGAGGTGTAATAGTGGAAAGTGAATTAAATTAAATTAATTTATTGTTTTAATCTCTTTTTTTCATAAGAATTGGTGTAAGATTCAAAACGGAAAGTTGAAGCTAAAATCGTTGGAAGGTATATGGTGAATTTGGATCGATAAATTGCAGGGTGAGCTGATGGATCAATGAAATGTACCAGAAGAGTGTAGAGAGACAGTGGTTCAAGGCTGTAATCGTTAAGAAAGGAAAATAAATGAATTTTTTTGAAGAACGGGGAGATCCTCGCAAGTTCATTTTATGGACAGGATTCATGAAGATTAGGTAAGCATTGCGGATGGAAGGTTGCAGGAAGAAATCCGTAAAGGTAATCGGTGATAGTGGGTCAGCTTAAAATAAAGAAGTGGTGTGCCGGCAAGCAGGAAGAAGAAGAAGAAGAAGAAGAAGAAGAAGAACGAAGAGGAAGAGAAAAGAATCGGTACTCCTGGTATGGAGGAGATAGGGTTTGTTGTTTTTTTTATTTTCGTTTTTTAATTAAGACAAGAACAGAGGGTGTAGTGCGGAGGGAGTAGATGCGTGGTGTTGCGAAAAGGTGGAAAAATAGAAATTGATGGTAATAGGGAAGAATACAAAAAAAACGATCATTCACGTCGCAGGAAGACGGGTCAGGCCTCAAGAACCAATAAGACAAGGTCGACGAAAACCTCACAAATAGCACGATTTTTTGAAAAAAAACTGAAACTAGGAACACACAGTAACATGTACGTGAGAAATAAACAGTTAAAACGTGACAGATAGTGACGGAACTTCACTTTGAGAAAACTCAGAGCAGAGACCCCTCCTTGGAGAGCAGCCGTCACCCCAAACAAGAGTTCTTTTGCTGAAGAAGGAAGAGTTGCCTGAATGTGCCTGAATGGTTAACGTGGTTACTTAGAAAAAATGAATTTATTCAAGCATTTTTTTTACTATTTGCTCTGAATGATACATGCATAATGCTGAATTTGTATCCAATACCTAATCTTGCGTTACGAACACCATGTGCTTCCACAAAAGTTAGTTCTTAAATCGGGAGTGATTTCTCCACAGATATAAAATTTTCTCCATGACAGAACTTCGTGTTTTTTGGATTTACACTCCACCCAGAGGTGCCGATGGGATGCGAGCACGTACCACGCATGATCTTTTCCTTGTTACTGGCATGTTCGAATCACCTATGTATTTTCAGGACAAAATCACATGCAATGTCTGTAAAGGCGAAAACAGCCGTCAAAAGCTCGTTTCGAATTTCTCATCTCCTTTCTCAACAATACCACTTTCCTGTATTTCTTTCCACTAGTAAGTTCCTTAAGCACTTGGGGCGTGGGGTGAGAGAGGGTGCAAAAATTTTGTTCCCCCCCCCCCCCCTTCCACCCGCATGCCGGACACGCCTCAGTACACCACTATGGCATGGGGTAAGGTGTTTATGAACTCGTTTTAATTAAGAAACCAAACAAATAGTGTGACTATAATATTTACAAGACATTCATAAATAGTTTAGACAATATACCTTGTAATATTTTGCAATCACCTGGACCGTTTTACTTCAAAAGATGCAGTGGGTGACCAAATTTGTGTGACGACTCTCACAATCCAGTGTATGTGGTAGCAGTAAGCACTGAATGGGAAACCTCTTGGCATATCTTGAATTACTTCACCCCGCTGGACATGCGGACATTCTGTTGCTGGGTGCGAGAAGGTGTAAAGTGTTCACAACAGGCTACTATTGCAAATTAAAATTGGTACTGAAAAGGCCAAACTCGACAGAATGCCTGGCATGCTGACTGTGCCATCTCTGGCATCTGCGGTATAAAAGCACTACGTGTTATCGGCGTCTGTTGACGCGGCAAAGTCTTTCTTTAACACGCGAATAAATGGAAATTCAAGTGATTCAAAGGACAATTTCGTTTTTTTTTTTTTTAATCAATCAGCTTCTCAACGTTTTATGCATTAGCTCTATGATTACAAGAACGTGTACCCACAGCTTGGCAAAGAGGCTTGGAGTGCCTTTATAAAGCCACCCTCGACACTAGAATTTCCTCCACGATGAATTTCAAAATAAAGTGCGCACACTTAACATTACACTATTTGGAGCCAAATAAATTGTCATTGGTTAATGTGGGGCTTGATGCATGTTTCCCGTGAACAAGGCCATACTTATCATTTAGAAATCATTAAAAGTCCACATGGCGTTAACTGAAACAAGAGGTTCCTTGTTTAAGTATTTTTGCAGCTATCAGTTAACACCAATGGTCTTTGAAACCTATAAACAGTTTACAAGATCCAGTGTATAAGAGATATAAAGATTACGGGTGGAAGTTTTGGTTCTGTTACTGTTATATTTTAAAGAAAGGATTTATAAAGAAAACAGAAGGCCATTTGGCCCATCATTGCTTGTGCCTCTCCCAAACCCATTAACTTATTTTTTCAATTTGGCCCCCCTTATCTTTGTATAGCACGAACTAATATTTTTATATATACTTTAAATTATTTATATTTATTTTATAATGATTTATAATTTATATATTTACAATTTTTTCACAATTCTCTTTATTCATTCTAAATTCTGCTTTTCTTCTCTTTTATCTTTACTCTCTATTCTCTCTTTCATTATCTATCTCTCTAAAAGAGAAATGAATTCTGCAGAATTTTTTCTGTAAGGCTCACTTGGCTGCGCCTGGAAGGGTTTGAAGTCGAGGAGTAGTGGCTGAAATGGTTATAATCGATCCAGGTTCCTCCTGATAAACCCTCTTTGCTCTTTACTTCTTCGGTTCCTTCTTGGTCTTCATTTCATAAGTTAGATATTATCTATAACCATCCAGAATCCATTTATTAATTAAACTTGCATATCTCTATTAATCTCAAGAGCAGAGAATTAGACCAGGTACCCACAAAACAAGGCCCTACTCCTTTAAAAAAAAGAAATAGATATGCACTAGAAATATTTTAAAGTCTAAAAGCTAATTGAGATACAACACTGACTTTAAGAACCTTCTCCAAAGGGACAGTGTGTCAAGATGCACCCCTCACCCCGCTGATACTCACGTTCAGAGTTATGCTGCTCATGTTTGTCTGAATCAATAGTCAAGTTGTCTCATATCAATTTGTCTACCATGTGTTGCAAGCGGATTGTGTTTCAGCTCTTCCAAGAGTATTCTGCCATGGTAATAAAAAATAAATAAAAGATGAGCAGTCTATCAACTGAGCTTTCCCACAATCCTTCAGCTTTTACAACACAAAGCCTGTCATGGTCTTCCATCCAATATTAACCTTGTCAAAGTACTAACCAGACTCAACAACTGCTTAGCTCCTGAGATCATGATGTATCGGGTGCATTCAAACTAAAAAGTGACAAAAAGAGGTGATAATTTCACGAACGGATAACAATCGTACTCAGCCCTCAAGGCCAACCGGAAGTGTGGTGGGGGTGACCATAGGAGGACATAAAGTCTGGCACAGAGCAGAAATCCAGGAGATGAATGTGTAATGTTTCGTGTGATCACGTGTTCATTTAACAGCAGTTACAATCTGCCAATTTAGCGAAAGGCTTGCGCAAGGCACGGCCGTATGCGCCGGCCACAGCGGGCGTGCCTGATTAGCAAAGGCCTGTCTATGCATACTCGACTTGTTAGCATGTTTTATTGCAGAGTTGTGCTCAGTGGGGGGGGGGAGGAAGGGGAGGGGGTTCTGTTCTTGTAGTGGCAGGAACCATCGTCACCGGTGCAATCAGCCACTTTAGCTCATTTTCTCCTCATTATTATCATGGGACAGCACAGTGGGCCAGTATAAACGTCTTGGTGTGCTCTGATGGATCAGTGCGCAATTTATTCAAGCGCATCCAGTGGCGCTAACTCTTAAGTCAGCTATCCTGTCCAACTTGAATTCTATTTACGTGTCTTAACTGTTTGTAAAGATAGTTTAAAGGTGGGAGGATACTCTGTTTGGTAGCGATGGGATTTTTAGACTGTGAGCATGTCATGTCGAGGGATTTGGTATTCTGGCACGCTTGCCAACAAGGGTTGGGTGAGGGAGCTCTCTAGTCAGGTTCGTACATTTTTGAACTGTCTCTGCATGGGTGATTGCTAACCGGGAATTGAAGTGAAAAGCCGCTGATATCGGTCAAGCTCTTGGAATCTATTGGTACTCGCAAGCTTACAGCACCACAATGAGGTGTACTTCTGATGGTTGGGAGTGTGCTCTATACTGAATGGAACAAATTAAGCACGTAACAAAGGGCCATGGAAATAATGTCTCGGTAAAACAAAAAGAGACAAGAAAGAGGCCAATGGATCAGAACAGAAAACTAAATTCGACAATGGAAATTAATGGAACTAAGCTGGACATTCAGAAAGAAGGGACACTGATGGAAAACACAATTCCAAACTGGCAGCTGAATAGGGAAGGACTTGGGCGCAGGAAAGAGAGACTGAAATGGATGGAGGGACGAAAATTGCAAGATCACTGTGGTATAAATGGTGCGGAATTTGAAAGAACAGAAAATAATGGACAATGTATATGGTCAGACTCGGTGGCAAATGATTCAGTGTCCGCTATGAGTCTGGGAGGTCTGCGGTTGGCCCAACCCCGGAACATGTTGTACCAAAACACTTCAAAAATAGTATGAGCTTTCTTCATTGCTTGATGCTCAGAATTTTAAAATGATAGCACACAAACACCTAGGTGGAAACCTTGCACAGGCCTTGGTGGGCTGAATTGGCCCCCTGCTATGAAGTTCCTTGTAAGGAAACTCCATATTATTATAATGCTGGCCTTCATTCTGAAGTGGTCTACATAGGTTGGTCGAGTAAGTCAGGTCAAGTAGAAAGGTTGCTTGTCGAGCCCGTTTACTGTGGTGTTTGATTCCTGCCCTTTGACAAGTAAAAAAAAAATGGCATTACGGTGCAGTACAGAGCTAATGTGTAAAGTTATTGTATCAAAGCAGTAGTTTAGCTTCCAAGTCAGAATAGTTGGAAGGTTTATTATTATATTATAATCATTATATCCATATGTTGTGAACAAGTTTTCTCAGAGAGACCATAATTTTTCAATGCCCGTTTCAATAAAGGCCTGGTGTTTGGCTAAGTGGTTAGGGTGGTGGGCTTGGATCTTCGGATCCTGAATTCAAGCCCCTGTCACCGCTGCTGAATTAAACCAGGTGGCGGTTGACTCAGCCTGTCATCCTTCCTGAAGATGGCGAAATGACTATCAGTGAATCTGGTATAGGGGCTTTTATCAGTGGTGCCCCATACTCGGTAGCAGTGGTGATGCATGCTTGATCATAGCCACTTGAAAGCATGAATCATGCCACCACAATAAAGTGGAAGTATATTAAAAAAAAAAATTCAGAAAGTAAAACACCATTTATAGGATTGTTGTTTATGCTCATTTAAAAAGCTAAATATGAAGGTGTCTCTGTTCCTTCTTTAATTATATGTCGACGCTTGACCTTTGTGTTTTTTTTATTTTTTTTTTTTTTTTTTTTTTTTAATTTCTCATACTCTTTTTTTTTTACATTTTTTTTGTATTTTCTAATTCTAATTCATAATTGTTTTTTTTTATTTCGTCTTTTTTTTTATTTTCTATTTACAACTCCAGGGGTTATTGTTAATAGGTAAAATAATTTAAAAACATATGAATATTGGATTAACCTCTATATGAGCAGTGTGAAACACAACATATTGTTTGGTTTTGGTAGGAGAGAGATGACAAATGAGGCCAAGAAAGGTTGCACATTAAAAGAGTTTGAGTTCTTCCTTTATTTTTTAAGAAGTGAAACAAAAAGGCTGGCTAGTTTATTGTCATGATGTTGTTGCTGTGACATAAGAATTATGGCAACACCTTGAGCTTAACCCAAATAGCCAAGGCTTGGGTGAATCTGGAACAGGAAGAAGTGTAGGTATGTCAGAAAAGGGGGTGGTATTTCATGGTACTCTCTCCATTTGAGATTGATATTAAATTTTGGCAAAAATCCCATATGCATTTCAATAAGTGCACATTTGTATCCAGTATTGAGTACTTTGAAAATATAAACTAGTAAGTACCCTGGCCAAATCCCTGTCCTTATGACTACAGTTTATATAATTGATGTGCTTGTGCCTCAAGTTATCCTCAGATTTCATGCAATGTATGACCGGAGATGTGATTGCAGGGAATGAGTATGACTCATGAGAAAGTGAAAAGATTGTACATTGGTGGTAGGGCAGGGATTTAAAGTAGGTAGGGCTAGTGAACAGTATTCAACAGAAAACTAAATTTAGGCGCTCAGCCGTGCCTTGAGCCACATCTATGACAAAACATGATGGGACAGAGGAGGAAAATACCACCAAAAAATCCTGAGAGGACTGCCTTAGATAATCTGGAAGTTTTTGCATGCTCAATCCAGCCGATACAATTATACTATGGATAGTTCTGATGAATGGTTCTCAGCTTCATTGCGCCATAATTTGGAGGATGGGATGGAAAAGTTGTAGTTTGCATTATCCTGTTCTGCATTGCAGCTGGCCGCCTGGTAGCGTATCATTTATTGGAAGCATGGTGTGCTGCCGATGCTGGTGCCCTCAGCACAATAGAACGTGACTCATTTCACCCAACCTGAAAGATGACAGGCTGCAATCAAACCACCTGCTATTAATTTAGTGGAGCCAACAGAGTCGAACTCAAGGACCTAAGATCTAACCCAGCCACCCTAACCACGAAGCCAACACCAGGCTTAGTTCGTTTATATGTACTAACTGCTGAAGGAACTGACTAACAGCATGCATTTGGGGGCCATTTTCAAAAGTTGTCACAATTGGTTACATAAGAGACCTTTGTCACCTATCAGGTATCAGAAAATATGTTTTTCACATTCACCAAGAGTGATGCATGTTGTGAGCCTCCAAATGCTTTGAGGCCTCGGGGATCCATTGTCTGGAGGATCAGATCAGGCAGTTGTAGATGGAACGGAATGAGGTTTGATGACATCTAACAAGTATATTTTGGTATTACCTGCCCGCCACACGTTATCACTCTTTCTTCGCGTTTATTAAAAATAAAAGTAGAGGTCAGGCTGTTTGTAGTTCACTGTTTATGTGGGGGGAAGGAGGGAGACGGTAGAGATTGAATGAGCAAAGGAAGGAAGCAGAGGGTGGGGAGGGGGTGAGGGTGGGTGAGAGAAATTGACAAAGTAGAAGAATATACACATATTCCTGTTCATTGATAATTGCAATTAAACTACACAACCCCTCTGGTGGATTAATAGCAGACATGGAATTGTCCCCCATGCAGGGGAAGACCTGTCATGGACAGGCACTGCTGCTCCTTTGGTGGGTCGCGCCAAGCCTGTGGTTGCCAGAATAGCTCAGATGCAGAGCAACTGGTACACGGTTTTCCAGAGAACTGGGTTTGATTTAAGGTCTAGCATGTATTTTTTCCAAATTACTTATATACATATTTTTATATATTATAACAAACTTCGGTTTTGTGGAAGAGCTATGAAACAGACACAAATAAGAACCACAAACAACAAAGGGACAGCAGGAGAAAGGGAAAACACCAACAGCAGGAAAAAGGCGAGAGTAGATGGAGATTGACAAACAAGGGATGCAGCGTAAGCGACGAGGAGTCAGTTCGATGGAATAAACCAACGTGGTTCGCGGAGAAAAACAAAATTCTTGGGACAAACAGACAAACAGACAGACCCAAGCAATACCTCTCCTTTGGTGAGGTAATATTGGGAGAGGTGTGGGGAGGTTTAACAGGTGTAGAAATATCGTGGTTTTTGATTGGAGATGAGATGGTGGAGAACAGCTGTCTTGAAGAACCTGAAGGGTAATACATGATATTGAATAGATAAGGAAGGTGTTCACAGGCAGGAAAAAATAGAAATATTGAGTGGAGGTGGACAGTGGTTTCTGGATTTAGGTAGTTTCACATATGATGGGGTTACTGGTAGAGTCAGCATCCTGCAGATACCTGGGGAAACAAAGCAAGGAGAGGGCAGAGGGTGCAAGTTTACAGAAATGATTGATAGAAGGAACGGTCCTGATGTCATGTTCTGATAATTGAGGACCCTCCACCATTGTTGGGGAGAGTTTGAGCAGCATTGTTCGAAGGAAGAGTTGACTGTCAGAATCCGAAATTGATGATCATGAGATGAGCTGTTGGAGGAAACGAATGATTTTTGTCAACAGCGATGATGGTTCCTAACTTGCTGATGATTGCATGCCATTGGTCTGCAAGTTATGAGGATCCGTTTTTTGCGATCTTTTTTGTAATGCTGTGATGTTGGCTTTTACCATGCCGATGGAAGCATGGATTATGTAATGACAGCGATGAAAAAGGGAGCGGACCAGAAGAGCCACAGAGAGATTTTAGGGAACGTGACGCTGAGCGTGGGTCCATTTGCAGAAGTCAGTCTGAGGGTTGCCAGAAACATTTCACCTTTTCAGGTGAAAAAAACAGAATTCAGGAGCAGTTGGTATGACTGGGGAGCTGGGTACCAGAGAGAAAGAGAGAGGGGTGAGGAACACAAGTTTTGAAGCAAACAGGAATGACGCATTCCGGCCCTTCTCACGAGCAGAGTTGGCTTCGTGGTGCCCATTTGAAGTGAGAGAAGGGGAGGGAAGCATTAAGCGAGACTGACTTTACAAGGCACCACCAGGTTTGGAAGGAGGGAAGACAGGTTTGAAGTTCATTCGACGTGATTGGACTGATGTTGTTTTCTCTGGATCCCCTGAGAATAGACATACACTTGTGTGGGCTTTGTGGAATGATTCCAAGGTTGCCTTCAGTTGCGGATTTCCTTCTTGAGAGGAGAATGCACAGCCAAGTTGTTTTTTGAAGCAACTGCTTCATCCACAGGATTCAGAGTACCAAGAGCAGGAGGATGGTAGATAATCTGAAACATGAGAATGTATGAATCTGTGTATAAGAGAGAGCAGGTTTCTGTGAGAGAATTCTCAGAGCTGAAAATATCAGGGTCGGTAGATATAGGAGACCATCTTGAAAGTGTGATGGCTTTGTTGCAGTCCATGCCATTTGCTTGAGTGTACTGCCAGACCAACCAGCGCAAAGGATGTCTCTGAGATTGGCCAAGAGAAAGGTGACCTTCACTGGCCATGTCGAAGAGCCAATTGGGGAGAGGATGGACACGAATATTGGCGGGAAAAAATGGTCTATCAACAAATCCAGGAGGGAAGATTTGTCATTGGGAGAATTCCGGGGTGGAAAGTTTCACAGATTGAGTCAGCCACCCATAGATCACAAGAAGTCCTTTGCAGAAGTGCATGATGGTGAGACGGTTACACATCCGCCAATTAGAGGTGACAATTGAAAGTCACCACGTATGAGGCAAGTGAGAGTTCGGATATGAGTGATTGAAAAAGTTATGGTTGCCACGTCATGAGAGAGAGTAAGAGGAAGAGAGAGAGAGAGGAGAGAGAGGGAGAGATAGAGAGAGTAGAGGAGAGGAGAGAGTCCTGTTGCGGAGGATGCGGAAATACCGGACGAACATGGAGTGAACAGAGCGGGCTAGCAACCAGAGGTATACCTGGTGGTTGGGAGGTGTAGAGCAGTACATGAGAGTGAAAATTGAGTTTTTGATATAAAGGCGACTCCACACCAGGACGCGTTCGAGGTCAATCAAACCGGAGAGCACAATATCTCAGGCGAGAGACACTAAGGCAGTCAGGAACGTCCTGTGGAGGAAGATTAGTTAAGAGCAGATTGATGTCCGGTGTATCTTGAAGCGGCCTGTATGAGAGCAATCTATCAGGTTGGAAACAGTAACGGCTTCGGATGTTTGGAGGTCCACACCATCGTTCAGGACAGGGCGGAGCGGGAGCTGCTGAGAGGACATAGGGATGTGGAATATGAACAAAGGAGAGGGTATAGGGTGGGGAAAGCAGAGGGGTTGCTTGGGAGGGGGAGGGCAGGGGTGAATGCTGGAGAGGAAGATCGCGGGAAAAGTTGACAGACGGGGCAGAGATGAGTTGCAAGTTGAGAGGGGGCAAGGACGAGGGTGAGAGAAGGTGGATGGTTACTGACTTGGAGGGTTGACACCACGAATGGACGTGAAGGGAAAGTTGTCATGTGCAACAAAGCCTTTTTTGGGAGGAGATGGGAGTAAGGGCCAAGGAGGAAACATGTAATGGGATTATATGGTGATAGGTCAAATCTGCCAGTTTTTGTTATGTGTAATAATTACACCTCCTCCCCCACTCAATCATCACCTCACTTTATGAGACCTCATTGACTTAGTCGAACGGGGGCTTATGGATTGGTCTCGATTTTCGATCCCGTGCAATTCTGGTTGTGTGGGTGGCTGTGTGTGTGTGTGTGTGTGTGTGTGTGTGTGTTGTGTTGTGTGTGCCGCGTGTCCACATCTTGTATATCTTGGACATGTATGGACTCGTACTTGCCGAAGACAACACGATGTATAGATTATATATATATACATTAATTATATATAATATTATATATATATAGATACATACACACGTCTTTTGTTTTGCGATGCGATCAAAGATGGCTGACTGCAGCCATCTTTAGTTGTTTAAACACTGATGTTGAACACGTCCTCACCTATTTCTCAGACCGCATTTTACCGATCTTGTCAACTTTGGCACAAGCACAGCACATGATGCATACACGTGCATCACTTTATTTTGCGAATTCTGATCAAAGTGGCCGACTGGTAGACTGGTGGCTATTTTTATTTGTACATTATATACTTAATATATGCGGCTAGCCCTTCACTCCAATGCGTGAAAATTACTGAATAAATGCGGCATGACATTTTATGTCTTTTTACTTGTTATTTGTGCTTTCTCTTTCCAACCCTCTGGGTCACACATGGATTCTAAAGCAATACTGTATGCAACCTAAAATTAGCATCACACATCAAGGCTTAACTGCTCACCTTTGCTCCTTTGTCTCCCTCTTCTCTCAACTGTGGAATTTGTGTGGGCTTGTTCCTCCTCATATTATTGTTGCCACCCACCACCATCTCATGTCATCCCCAATCAATGCCTGTTCTGTTGTCGGCCAAATGATCCCAAAAACACCCCCAAAGTCCCTCAACCGCCATACTTCTGTAATACTAGAAGGGCGCACTCGGTATAGCGCATAACCTCGCCAGCTGATTAGTTTACATTTGTGCCCACTAATAGGCTGGATCTGGATTCTGACCTGAACGAAAATTCTAATTGGTTTGGTTATTGTCACTTAACCAATTCATCCACAACTTTTGCCCCGATCCGTGCATAACTTTTTTTCAGATATCCTACTATATAATCATTTCAGCTCCATCACTTAAAAATATTTTCAGATCCGGATCTGGTTCTTCAACAAAATTGAATCAACTCTTCCTTGTTACAACATCCCAACCTGCCCACCAATTCATGCAAATCTTCCACAACTTTTTGAGATATCCGACGATTATGTGGTTTTTGCGCCCTATCCACATAGTGAAAATCACTTTAAAAATTATCGGCATCCAGATCCGGATCTTCACCAAAATCTATCGAATTTCGTCCGTCGCACCATTACCCAAAGCTCCGCAGCAAATATGGTATGAATGTCCATCCACAATTTTTTTAGATTTCGTGTTCACAGACAGACAAACAGACAGACGGGGTGAAAACATAACCTCCATCGACCTTTGGTGTAGAGTATTAAAATGTTATTATGTTTGCTCTGTCTTTTTTTTAATCCCCATTCAGGCAAAACGACCCTTGTTGCTTTCCCTTGTCTGCCTGTGTTTTTTTACTCTCTATTGCAAGTATGTTTAACTACTGACTCTGCTGTCAGCTCTTTCATGAGAGTCAAACTCTGCCAATTAAAATATGGCCCTTTTTGACGATGATTCACAATTAATGTAAAATATTTATTGCATATGCTATGAGGGATGTTCAATTAGTGTATTCAGAATTGAGCACGCAAAACACCTCTAAGTTACACTGGACTCCAAGTTATCTCAGGAATTGATTCGAGTGTGTGTTTCTCCTCCTCTGTCCCCTCAATTTTTTGTCATGGATGTGCTCAAGGACATGGCTGATCGCCTAATTTAGTCCTGCGAGAACGACTGTTTCACTGACACCTTTCTGCCTCAATCCGTGCCCAACCTTCAATGAACGATCTGTCACTTTCTCATGTCATTCCTTCCTGCAATCTCATCCTCTCGTCATAACATTGCATAAATCAGAGTTTAAGCCACAACCCACCAAAAAACCAATTTCATATTAGTTCATACGACATTGATTTGGCCAGGGCACCACCTTCTACTCTTGTCAAAAGACAAGTTTGACACACATTCTCCCAGAAGTGGTTAGGGCAGGGATGTAGATATGTTTCGCCCAGGCTGCCTGGCAATAGGTCGTCCCACTCTTGGCAATGGTGACCGTGGGATCTTTAGCGTCCACTAACTAATATCGACGCGACAGGACGCCCAGTTTAACGTCCATATGAGGGACGACACAACATTGATGAATCACTCTGCCTTGTGAAACACCGGAATGACAGTTTTTTTTTTGAGTCGCGATTCAAACTGGTAAGACAGCTTGAAGATCTATTAGTGCACACAATACACATGCACATACGAAAGCTTGGTGGTCCACTTAAAAAAAAAACTTGCCTTGGAGTTGTCTATTCTGAGTTCTGTTGTTTCGACCCTGGTGTTCCGCTTTCAGAGACGATGCAATAATGTGTGCGCCTTTCATCGGTATGGATATTGCATCCAGACGGAAGACCTGTCTTACCCATAACTCTTAGTTGGTGTATGTAAAGATTCCCACTTATTTTCACTAAGTGTAGGCGAGTTATCCCTGATACCCAAAAAACAAATTCCATATTCCTGCCACCTTAACAAACGGGTTCGGCCAGTAGAGCTGGCATATCAGATGGAAAAGTTCAGCACGAGTATATTATCTGCCAAACAACATTGAATCATGACAGATGGGATGACAAAATCCCCAAGAGAGGAAAGAGACAAACCGTTCCGAAGTCGGAGCCTGACTCTGTTCGAAGTTCACGACTCCATGCTTCAAACAACAACGTTTTACGTTGCTGACCGTGAATCACCTTGGAGGTTGAAACGACGAATTAATATTATTGTTTGATCCTAGAAGGAGCCTTTCTCACAAATTTCAATAAGATTATATAGATTGCCGGGAGCAGTCAGCACCTTGCTGTCGTCAACAAACACCATAACTTATAGGGAAATACACATACGTACTTCAGATATATATTTATTAATAAACAAAGATGCCGCCTGTCAGACAGAGAGGACTTTTCATTTTTCAAACACATTTGAGCGAAATGAGCAGAATGCGCCCTGATTCTGTCTCACATAAAAATTTAATTCCATGAAGTATTTATGATACCTTACTTGTAAACATAATAAAAAAAATAATTGCCACAGTAATGCCATTTCTTCACTCCCCCAACCTTGCACCTTCCTCTATCCACTAGTTTGGTTTAAATTTTTTTCTTATTCCCATTTTGCTTCCTCCGCATTGTAAATATAAATTTGCCTTTCTGGATTATTCTGTTTGCTTTTGGCTTTACCGAGTGGCTATTATGGCATCAGCATTTGGCTGAGCCTTCGGGCTTAGATAGTCTCGTGTCTATAGCCGATAAAATTTAGTTCCTGCAAGCTTAAGCAACGAAGCCAATTTAGCAGAAAATTGCTGGAGTGGCTTTCTGTCACAGCACGATGCTGCAAAATCATTTTTCGTTTTTCCATCGCTGCTGATTATCAACAAATGGGGACGCGTTGTTGGCATTCGAAGGGTAATATCAGTGGGCCCAATGCAAATCCAGACCTTGTGAAGCTTATGTGGATGTCTGTATGGTTCCATTAGGAAATAAAGAGATATCGCAGTGGCCCGTAATGTACAAAAGCCCTTGTGATTTGCAATCACCAGAGCCCGCCGCGGTGCGGAAAACTTACAACCCAGGCGGGGTCCCTGGCAATGAAGAGGAGTATGAGGTTGGAGGTCGAGTGCGTATTGTAGAATGCAATGAAGGGAAAGGGGAGGCTCGTGCAAACGCAGGGCAAGAATGAGAGGAAAGGGGAGGAGCAGCGATTAAAAAAAGACAGAAATTGCTCATTCTCATTGGTTGGCGCACTTTGGCGTACACCTTGCATTTCCCTTCCTCCATCCATCTCCCTGCCAAATGTGATCACGAAGGATAGGGATGAGCTGTCTGCTGACACAGCAGAGGCAAGCGAATTCTCAAATTTTTTACCGTCAGCCTCCTGTACAGAATCCCACACAATTAAATTCACCCATCTCGGCCACAAATCGTATAAACACTAGCCAAGACCCGAAAACTACATTGGTCATATACTTCAGTGCAAGATGGCAATGTAACATGCAATTCCCAAGAGAAAAGATCATGATTAAAAAAAAAATTATGATCCAGGACTTCTGAACTCCAGATGCTGACAGTTATGATTCACAACAGGTGCTCTTGCCGAGCTGAATTATTTCTGCAATCGCACACAATGATATGCACCCGCGTCATGGCAAGTTGCACATGCTCATGCAATATTAACAGCGAAGTGATGAAGCTGTATTAGAGACAGTTTTGTCGAAAATTCAGAATCAGCCGACAAGAAAGGCTGTTGTCGCCCTCTAAGTTTGCCACAAACATCAAGCGTCGGAAACCGAGTCGCAATCCCAAGCGGCGTCTGTAATTGTGAAAGTTTGACATTTCAAATTGTTCCCCGAGGATGCAGAGAGGCGTTCAGAGGTTCAGTTGGAGTGAATCAAGTCGAGGCGCGTTTCAATTGAAACCTTTTCTCATCACGTCTGTTCTCAATCTCTTTCTGGATCCCATATATATTATATATATATATATATATATATAATATATATATATATATATATATATATATATATTCAACCTGCCCCCACCTCATGACAAACTCTCTCACTTGCGTTCAGTCTTGTGTTTGAAACGAATGATCACTGTCCATGGCCTCCAGCCCAACAGCAATAAGGA
Source organism: Eptatretus atami (assembly GCA_035128595.1). Lineage (NCBI taxonomy): Eukaryota > Metazoa > Chordata > Myxini > Myxiniformes > Myxinidae > Eptatretus > Eptatretus atami. The sequence continues at coordinate 54,456,322 of CM068956.1, read as the reverse complement.
ACCTCAGCACAAGACACCACATTCTCCTTTGTCTGCTGAGTGCTGGGTTTTGATGCTGGGTTCGTACTTTACTCTTCTTGCAGCATTTCCTCGTGATCGTTGTGTGCCCCCAATCTTCCATCTGTCCTTTTAAACGAGTTATATGCTACAATTTCTGATTTCACATCCTGTTTCTTTGTCAATCCTTTCCCACCTCTTGGACTCATGAACCTTTCATTCCCTCGACGTGACCTGGGCACGCACAAACGTGACCGGCGATGTGCAGAAATTTCCATTTTCTTTCACATTCTCGAGAGGTTATTGTCCAAATGTATTACTTCTGTCACTGCAATTAAAGCAGTAGTGTCTAGCGAGTCGTTTCTTTTCACATGGGAGGAGAATGAGAATTTCACGACTTTGTAGCGTATGCTTTTGATTGAAAAAGGGTTAGCAAGAGCAAGTCTTTAAGATCTGACTAAGAACATTTGGCCTCAATGTAATGACAAATCCTTCATTGGCAGTCTCATATTACATTCAGTGCCTGAATCACATGCCAATCTGCATTGACTACAAACCATACTTCCACGGCTTGTGCAGTTATAAATGCTAAACAGCACGTGGCGGGCAATGCCACTCCATCGGTCCTATGGAAAAGCAACTGCACCAGAGAGCAATTGATATGCTGATAGTTTCAAATATGGTTCTTGTCATTTAAAAAAATGAGAAAGGGTGCATAATTGGAATAAAGCCAAAGTAAAGAGTAAAGTACACAGGCACACAATGCCCTGATAGTGTGATAACCTGAATCGATCAATAGCAAACTTCGGACCTTGAAAAAAAAACGCGTCGCAGTGTGTGTATATCCAGATTTCGGTAAGTGAAGGATACATCTTTGAAAAAAAATGCAACAAGACTCAGCAAGTTTGCATTGTCCAGCAACGATCAACAACAATTTTTTCAACAAAGTAGAAGCAGAATGCTCTTCATAGTTACATCTATTGTGCATTGTTGGTGGAAATCAGAAATAGGTGAAGTATGGGTGGAAAGATCAGTAATAAAACCATTGGGTGTTGGTGAAGAACCAACTAACTAATGGCAACCAGACTGCTGACAAATTATAACCTATTAGACAACACTACGACTTTCCAATATTAGGCAATACACGTTCTCTGAACGCGGCCATCTCTCT
>CM068956.1:54429449-54454069 GCA_035128595.1 Eptatretus atami | reverse complement strand
ATACACCTTGTAGCCTTCTAATCCTGTCCTCCAGTTACTCTCCTCCTTAATCCTAGTTACTCTCCTCCTCCTCCAACTTTATCGTACTCCTCACTATCTACTTTGGCTTCAAACTCTTCCATTTTATTATTTAAACTTCTTGCATTGGTATAGAATATATTTAACTTTTCCCTTCCTGAAATTCTATTTTCCTGCAGTGGAATAGAGGAATTCAGGCTTTTTTTAGATCAGCGGAGGTGGCGGGTAGAAAGCTATAAAGGAAGGAAGCGGATGAAAGTAATTGGATGAGTAAGGCCAGGCAGGAAATAGAATTTCAGGAAGGGAAAATTAAATCATATTCTTTAACCAAGCAGAAGTTTAAATAATTAAATGGAAAGAGTTTTGAAGCCAAAAGTAGATAGTGAGGAGTACGAAAGTTGGAGGAGAGGAGAGTAACTAGGATTAAGGAGGAGAGTAACTGTGAGGACAGGATTAGAAAGGCTTACACAGGTGTATCGGTTTATGATTGATAGGAAGGAGAGAATAGGAGGAGGAATAGCAATCTGGGTAAAGGACAGCATTACATGTTATCAAGAGAAAGGATGACATTAAGGAAAAAAAATACAATGTTGAGGATTCTGTATGGGTTCCGAGATTAGACGATTGTAAAAAACATACATACTGGTAGGATGCTTTTATAGGTCTCCACAGATGGGAAGGAGAAGGAGGAAGTAGGAGTACATGAAAGAATTCAAAAGGCACTGTGGTAGGGAAGAGTATGATTATGGGGGATGTTTAACTGCCAGGATAGATTGGGTCCAGGAACTAGGGAAAGGAGAGTGGATGAAGGATTCCGGAGTTTTAGTCCAGGATGCCCTTTTTAACCCAGTTTGTAGATAAGCCATGAGGGGGGAGTGCAGTGTTTGACACTTTAACAGTAACGATCCCAATATGGTGGAGGAGGTTGGAGGTTGGGGAGCATTGAAGGAGCAAGTGACCCTAACATTGTGTGTCCAAAGATTCTGTTAAGGATTAGAGTTCGGATAGTAGGGTAGGATATTAGATTTCAGGGAGGCAAACTTTGAGGGTATGAGCGGAGAGAATTGGGTGATTGTAGTTTTGAGAACTCTACAACAGGACATCAGCGATCAGAGAGAAATGGGAAAAACCTTTAAGGACACAATGTGCAGAGTGCGAGTAAGTAAATTCCGATGAGGTGGTAAAACTAGAAGTAAGAGACAGGGTGGTGAGAGCAGTGAGATAAGGGAACGGCTATAAGGAGAAGCAAACAGGCATTTTATTAGGTTTAAAATAACAGGACTGGAGTTAGATTTAATATCATATCGAAGTAAACAGAGGCAAGTTAAGAAATAACTCGCAAGCAAAAGAAGAACATGGCACAGAATATTAAACCATCTAGCAAGGCATTTCTTTAAGTGTCATAAGGAGAAAAGAACAGGTTAGCGACCAGTGTGGGCCCATTTGAGGAATAGCACCGGAGAAGGTTAGTGATGAAAGTGAGATGGCAGGCTATTAAACAGGTATTTTTCTTCAACTTATTACACCAAGACAGCCAGGAGAATTGCATAGCTGAGAGTATCTCTCAAGAGGTGAGGAAGGGCTTTTACAAGAAGATCCAGGTATGGAGTGGAGGAAGTAAAGGAACAGCTTGGTCATTCAGAGTAAGACAAGGGCTGCAGGTCAGTGAATATATGCAACTGAGAGTATTGAGCGAGGTGGCTGAGCAGGTGAGCGGATGTTAGCGGATATTTTTCAATCGCCTCATGAGAGTCAGGACAGGTACTGGAGGATTAGAGAGAGTAAATGTACACCATTATTTAAGAAAGATCCAGGAGAAGAATTGGGAAACTATACGACCTGTTAGTTTGACTTCCGTTGTGGGGGAAGGTGTTGGAGACATTCATTAGGACCGGATGAGCGAACCATTTAAAATAAAATACAAACTAATTAAACGGAGCAACATGGGTTTACCAAAGGTAGTTCTGTTTAAACAAATCTTGTTAAGAGTTCTATTAATGAGCAGGTCCTGATTGGGTGGATGAGGAAAGCCAGTGGACATAGTATACTCTAGACTTTAAGAGAGGATTTGATAAGGTGACACCACATTGGAGAGTTTTAGCCAAAGTGAGTGCTTGTGGAAGTGCGCGTCAGGTAGCTTAATTTGAATTGCAAACTGCGGCTGAGTGATAGGAACAAAGACAAGTGAGTGGTGGAGGATGTAAGTAGCAGGGTAAACCTCAGCGGATCAGTAATTTCGGACCTTACTATTCTATTATTTACAACAACGATTGGATAATCGGGAAAGAGTAAGCTTTCCAAATTTTGCGGATGACACAAAAGCTGGAGGTAAGGTGATAGCAGAGGGGGTGGTGAACAGATACAAGAGAGTATTGATTACTTGGATGGGATTGGGCAACAAGACTGGCAGATGGAATTTAACCTGAGCAAGTGTAGGTGTTGAGATAGCGAAAGAACAATGAGAATAGAGATTCAGGGGATGCCAAGGCGTAATTTGCGAGCGTGTCACACAGGAGCAAGGGACTCTGGTGGTAATAGATACGGAAAGGTAAGCAAGGCAGCCACAGTGCCAGCAGCTGTAGGTTAAAGCAAATCGGGTTTTAGGTTGTCATTCGAGGGGAAGTTCATTAAAATTATAAATCAAAAGAGTGTGGTTAACATGGTACAGTAATTTAGTTGAGGCCACATCAGAATATTGTGTGCAGTTTGACACCACAGTTCCGGAAGACAATGATTCCATAGAGAAGGTTCAGCGTAGGGCTACGATTGATTCCAGGCCTGCTAGACCTCAGCTATAAGAGCGGTTGAAAAGACAAGGGTTTAATTCACTAGAAAGGAGGCGGTTACAGAAGGAGATATTAGATAGAGAGAGTTTAAGATAATTAAAGGGTACAGAACATAAAATACAGGAAGATTAATTATTCAACAGAGTAGACAGTGACCAGAACCAGGGCCTAGCCTGGAGTGGAAGAAGAGGAGAGTTAGACGGTAGTAAGGCAGAGCGACTTTCCACTCACGAGAGTAGTTAATGCATGGAATGGGTCTCCCTGGCAAAAGGTAGTGGCAGCAGAAAAAGTAGATAAGTTTAAATTAGAATTAGAAGTACCTGGAAGTGCATGGAGATAGAGGTTATGCGCGGATGTGATAAGAACTTTTAGGTATTTGAGTAATTGGATGGGTGATTGTGTAAGAGGCTTTAAGGGGGTTGTGTGGTTGATGTGATGTTTTAATTAAACCAAGCCCATATGCCCCTCTCTGAGGGGAAGAAAAGAAAGAAAAAAAAATACTAACCCAACAACAACAGCAAAAAAACTACAAAAAACAACAGAAAAAATCAATTTTTTTCTTTCATTAATTATAAAACAAGTTTTGTTTTTTTGCATTTTCTTCTTGGATCTTGGATGGTGTTGCTGTTCACACAGGCATGAGCGGCTGAATGGCCTCCACCTGTGTTGGATTTCCTTGTTTCCTATCTGGAGATGTTAGTTGTTCGTCTTTCCGGCTGCTTCCGTTAGGGGTCGCCACAGCGGATCATCGTTATGATCCGCATCTGATTTAGCACAGAGTTTTATCGCCGGATCCCTTACCTGACGCAACCCTGTGTCGCCCCTTACGACAGGGGATAAGGATTGGGTTTCGCCATGAATTCCGGGCTTCGGGCTGCCTACACCCTCTCATAGCGCTGACAAGCACCAGAGCTCCCGGTCCTCAAGCGATTCCTCCACCAACTCCGAATAGCGGATTACAGCGCACGCCACTATGGCCGCGGTATTGTTTCCTACTATGGGATAACAACCAATAAATGAATAACCAATAACACACACACCAGTGACAAGTGCCATTGTGGCAAAACAGTTTATATACACATCACAGCAAGTTCACAGCAAATAAGTAAATAACAAAACGACAAACACAACGATTTACCTGAAACATCATTCTGTGTTTATGGTTATTCGCTTTATTGGTGTTATCTCCATATAGGAAAGAGGATTTAAAGTGGTAAATTAGCGAATTCAATTCAAAAATGACCAAGCCAAGAACACAAATGGCGATTTCTACTTTTAATGCCTCAGAGCTGAACAAACATGGCGAACAACTGGTCGGATGGACCTCATTGTTCATTTATAATAAGTATCTGATGTCGAAGTGAGAGGGTGAGATAACAAAGGAAAGATCGCACAAAAAGTTAAACAAAGGTGATGTCCTGTAAAAATAAAATTGCACATTTTCAGGCGATGAACATCTTCCTGAGGCACCCACAGCACTGACACCGTGGAACCAAACAAAGTGTAAACGTACGTCTAATCGATGTTGAGATTGAAAGCACGTGAACTTTTTTCCCGAACGAACAACCAGGCCAGCTTTGAAGCTGCTCGCCAAGTGGCTCAGCATTCGAGCAAGCACTCCAATGAAAGGTCGATAAGAAATGGCTCCCTTGGCCATGCATATTGCCATCACGAACTACTATATCCACCAAACTACAAAATTCAAATAAAAACAAAAACGAATAAAGTTTGAAAGAAAGCTACGTTCTGACAAAACAAAAACCTCTTGTACAAAAACCGTTTTATAAAAAACAGAAAGGGGTTCTAAGTACTCTACCCTGAACCATAGGGGGGCACTGCCAACTACAAAAAAAAGCACCGCGACCGATTTTTCAGAAACCCCTGTGAAAAAAACATGAACCCTCCTTATGAGAGAGAAGCCAACACTCTTAACAAGACACCTATTCCAAATCCTAGTCCCAATAAACCCGAAATTGAAGCAGACAAACCCAAACCCTAGGACAAAAACCCTCACTTAACCTCCAACCAACTGCTACACTAAAAAACCAAACACTCCCCAACATACATCTCTCTCTAAAACCCAAAAAAAACACTCATTTTAACAAAATATTTTCAAATCTCCATGGAACATCAAAGAGAGCGAAGTAACGGATCGATTTGGTTTTACGAGGGTTGCTGACTGAGTGTCTGAATAGGTGGATGAAAAGGGGGGCGACATTAAGCGTAGAAAAACATGATCTAGTGAGAGTGGCAAGCGCTCCAGGAGCCACTAATGTTTCCACGTTAGCAGAAGTTTGAGGAGACAGCCCTGGGAGAGTACTCCATAGTTGCGACTGTTGTGGCAGGCATGGAAGAAGGACTTTCGAAGGAGGATCCCAGTCAGCAACTGGCTTGGAGGCCAGGTTATAAATTGTGGCTTTCCCAGGAAAGATCATGGGCGATAGTGAGACCAGAAAGCTTGATGAAAGAGACTTCTTCCAGATGATTGTTGGAAAAAGTAGAGACATATTGAGAGTTTGGAGAGACATAGTGAAGTGTTGAGATTTGTCAGGATGATAACATGTTCCTCGTTTAGTTGGAACAGTTTGTGATTTTATCCAGATCTGCGAGAGCGAAGAAGCTGTTGCTTGCTGGTCTGAAGGACACGGATAGGTACATCAGAGGGTGGAGTCATCAGCAAAAAGATAAAGAGGATTTTTGAGAGGATCCGAAGAGATCAATGATGAAACCAGAAAAAAGAAACAGGCCCAGAATGCTAACTTTGAGGAACTCCAGCCTGGACAGGAAGAGATGGATGAAGAGCAACTTCATTATGGCCACCAATTGGCTTGCACAGGAGGGAAGTCGTGAGCCATGAGTGGAATGGCCTTGGATTCCATGGAAGAGCGTTTGGTGAGCAGGGCAGGGTGCCAGACGTGTCCAAAAGCCGTTCATAATGGTCTGGGAAAATGGCCTTCTGATTTCATGTCTGGCATTCGAAGATATCTCCAATCTCCATCCATGTTGGGAGGGAAGAAGCCACATATCCAGGGTAGAGTGACCTTGGTCTGAAACCAAATTGATGATCGGAAATCAAGCCCTTGGAGAAGAGGAAGGATTTAAATGTCTGAAGCGTATGATGGATTCCATTTACCTTGCTGTGATGGGAGAGAAGGCGATTAGGGTCTGTTAGTTGAGGGATCTGTCTATGCACCATTTTTAGCGCAGAGCAGTAATGTTTGCTGATTTCCAAGCAGATGGCAGATCACCTTGAGCAAATGAAGGGTGATAGAAACGAGAGAGGGGGTGAGCAAGAGCAGAGGAGCAGTTTTTTAGGACACGTGGCTGATTTCCTCTAGGACAGGTTGCAGGAATGCTGAGTCGAAGTTTTGACAGCAAGCTCTTCACTTTGTCAAGAAGAAAGGACAAGAGTTCCATGGGACAGTGCATGGGTGCGACTGGGTATAGGAGGGTACAGAAAGCAACATGGATTTTGACAGAAGATTTGAGATGCACCACACTGAGTTTAGGCATTCAGCCTTTGAGCATTGCGTATCAGCATTGTGGACATTTGAGGTAAGGGAGGGGTTGGATAGGCCAACATCACCAGAAAACAGATTTGATTGACTACCAGGATTTGGAGGAGGAGAGAGAGGGTTTGAAGATTCGACTTGAGATTAGAAAAGAATGTTCTTTTCTGGCTCTCCTGAGGGTAATACACACTTGTTCGAGCTTTATAAGAAGGAATTCTGTGATTACCTCAGTTGGGATTGCTTTCCATGAGGAAAAGGCAATTGTTATAGGACAACTGCCTCGCCACAGCTTCAATGAACCATGGGTGGGAAGAAGGGTAGGACAACTGAAGATGAGAGGGGATAAAATCTGTGCATGGGGAGAAGCAAGTTTCTTTGAACGAATTCGCAGGACGAGTGATGTTGTGAGAAAGATAGTGACTGGGAGACCAGTCTCAAAGTTTGAATGGCTGCTTGGAACCCTGCGTTCAGCCTGGTGAAATGCCAGACTCGACGGCCACAGATGTGGTTCTCTGATAACAGTACAGAGAGATGTCCACTTTACAAGGACATGTCCAGAAGAACCAATTGGAGCAGAGTAAGAACAGCAGAATTTTCAGGGAAATTTCAAAATGAGATCCAGAAGAGACGGAGTATTATTGGTTGAGATCCTTTTTCGGGAGTTGAACCGATTGAGTCAGTCCCAATGAGTCGCAGAAGTCTTTTGCTAAGTCCCATGCAGGTGCGAGAGTAGGTTACCCACACCTCGCCAACTGGCATGATGACAATTCAAGTCACCACGTATTGAGGAAGAAGAGTTTGGATGAAGAGCATAGTAAGTTGCGTTCAGTGTTTTCGGATAGTAGAGGTGTAATGTAAGTCATCACTGTTTGGTGGATGGTACAACACACATATAAAACATGAAGGTGGAGTGGGGGGAGCCTAGCAGAGGTATTTCCTGGGGGTATTTGGCGGGAGGACGGCCAGTGCATGGAGAGTGAGGAATAGAGTCTTGATTGAAGGAGAGCAACTCCTCCACCAGGAAGAGGTTCAGGTCTGTCGTTCAGAGGAGGGGTAATCAGGGAGAGATACTCGGGAGGTCGGATGTCCTGAGGGAGGAAAGTTTCTGTTGGTCCAGATTAGGTCTGGTAGTCAGTGTCAACCTGTCGGAAACATCTGTCAGTTGAACGAAGGCCCAGATATTTGAGGTCCCACACTGTCAATGAGAGGAGGGGAGGTGGTTTGGGGGAGTGGCGAGTGGGAGGGAGAGAGGTAGACAAAGGGAGGAGGGGGGGGGGTAGGTAAGGAGCAGTTGTTGAAAGAGTGTGGGGGATTGCAGAAGCAGTGATGGGAGGGGCGGGATGTGGCAGGAGAAAAGCTCTGTGGTGCTGAGGTTTGAGGTACAGTAGGAGTAAATAAGAGAGGGGCAGAAGGCAAGTTGAGGATTTGAGGAGATATGAGTGATAAGATGGAGAGGAGAAGGGCAGGGAAGGAGGTATGCCTTTGTGGAAGAGAGGGGAGACAAACTTTGAGAAGGGTGAGGTGAGGAGGGTGAATGGTGGGAGAAGGGTGAGTGGGGAGAAGTTGAGGGAGAAGGTGAAGGGGGAGGTTTTTGAAGAGAGGTGAGAGAGAAGCTTGGAGGGGGGAAGAGGTGATGGTTGCTTTGAGAGGGGAGTGGTTGATCGGGGTGAATTGGGAACTGAAGTTGGAAAAAAAGGATGATTGATGGAAGTTGAAACTGCATAAACAAAGTGGTTAAAAAAAAATATTAGGTCAGAAATGCGACAAAGACAGTTTTTGAGGATGAAATAAAAAGGCGAATTGAAGAGAATGGAGAGAAGAACCGGTACAATTGTATTTTTTTCGACAAGGTATGAAGGAAAAGTCGAATTGGAGCAAGCAGTCTAGTTCAATCGAAAAGAGTCGTGGAATTATGATGCAGTTATGAGGAAGCACCGTGTGAAACGAGGGACGATGAACATTATAAGAGACTGTTTTTATTATCATTATTATTATTTATGCATTATATTATTATTGATAGAGATTGCATAGGGATTTAGTTTTTTTTTCGGTAAAGGAATTTTGAGAAAAAATCGTGCAGCGGAACGTTAGAATTGGATCGGTTAAAACGCAGATGGGTCCGAAAACAGATCACGTGGTTACGGATAGAACACACGTGGTTACGGGAGGTGTAATAGTTGGAAGTGAATTAAATTAATTTAATTTAATTGTGTTTAATCTGTTTTTTTCATAAGGAATTGTTTGTAAGATTCAAAAACGGAAAGGTTGAAGTAAATCGTGGAAGGTATAATGGTGAAGTTTGGATCGATAAATATGCAGGGTGAGCTGATGGATCAATGCAAATCGTACAGAGAGTGTAGAGAGACAGTGGTTTCAAGGCTGTAATCGTTAAGAAAGGAAAAAAAATGAATTTTTTTTGAGAACCGGAGAGATCCTCCAAGATTTCATTTTATGGACAGGATTCATGAAGATTAGGTAAGCATTCGGATGGAATGGTTGCAGGAAGAAATCCGTAAAGGTTAATGGTGATAGTGGGTCAGCTTAAATATATAAGAAGGTGGTGTGCCGCAAGCAGGAAGAAGAAGAAGAAGAAGAAGAGAGAAGAAGAACGAAGAAGAAGAAGAAGAATCGGTACTCTGGGTATGGAGGGAGAAGGGTTGTTGTCTTTTTTATTTGTTTTATTAAGACAAGAAACAGAGGGTGTAGTGGGAGGGAGTAGATGCGTGGTGTTGCGGAAAAGGTGGAAAAATAGAAATATTGATGGTAATAGGGAGAGAGATACAAATAAAAACGATCATTTCACGTCGACAGAGAAGGACGGGTCGGCCTCAAGAACCAATAAGACAAGGTCGACGAAAAAACCTCACAAAATAGCACGATTTTTTGAAAAAAAAACTGAAACTAGGAAACACAGTAACATGTACGTGAGAAAAATAAACAGTTAAAACGTGACAGATAGTGACCGGAAACTTCACTTGAGAAACTCAGACAGAGACCCCCCTGAGAGAGAGCAGCCGTTCACCTCCAAACAAGAGTCTTGTTGTGAAGAAGGAGAGTTGCCCTGAATGTCCTGAATGTTAACTGGTTACTTTAGAAAAGAATGAATTTATTTCAAGCATTTTTTTTTAACTATTTGCTCTGAATGATACATGCATAATGCTGAATTTGGTATCCATACCTTAATCTTTCGATTTACGAACACCATTGCTTCCACAAAAGTAGTTCTTAAATCGGGAGTGATTTCCACAGATATAAAATTTTCTCCAATGACAGAATTCGTGTTTTTTTGGATTTACACTCCACCCAGAAGGTGCCGATGGGATGGAGCACGTACCACGCATGATCTTTTCCTTGTTTGGCATGTTCGAATCACCGTATGTATTTTCAGGACAAAATCACATGCAATGTCTGTAAAGTGCGAAAACAGCCGTCAAAGCTTCGTTTCGAATTTCTCATCTCCTTTCTCACAATACCAACTTTCCTGTATTTCTTTCCACTAGTACAGTTCCTTAAGCACTTGGGGGTGGGGTGGAGGGAGGTGCAAAATTTTGTTCCCCCCCCTTCCACCCGCATGCCGGACACGCCTCAGTACAACCACTATGGCATGGGGTAAGGTGTTCTATGAACTCGTTTTAAATTAATGAAACCAACAAATAGTGTGACTATATATTTTACAAGACATTCAATAAATAGTTAGACAATATACCTTGTAATATTTTGCAATCACCTGGACGTTTTACTTCAAAAGATGCAGTGGGGTGACACAAATTTGTGTGACGACTCTCACAATCCAGTGTATGTGGTAGCAGTAAGCACATGAATGGGAAACCTCTTGGCATATCTTGAATTACTGTCACCCCGCTGGACATCGGGACATCTGGTTGCTGGTGCGGAGAAGGTGTAAAGTGTCACAACAGGCTACCATTGCAATTAAAATTTGGTACTGCAAAAGGCCAAACTCGACAGAATGCCTGGCATGCTGACTGTGCCACTTGGCATCTTGCGGTATAAAAGCACTACGTGTTTATCGCCGTCGTGTTGACGCCGGCCAAAGTCTTTCTTAACACGCGAATAAATGGAAATTTCAAGTGATTCAAGAGGACAATTTCGTTTTGTTTTTTTTTTTAATCAATCAGGCTTCTCAACGTTTTAATGCATTAGCTCTATTGATACAAGAACGTGTACCCACAGCTTGGCAAAGAGGGCTTGGAGTGCCTTTATAAAGCCACCCTCGACACTAGAATTTCCTCCACCGATGAATTTCAAATAAAGTGCACCACTTACATTCACTAGTTGAGCCAAATAAATTGGTCATTGGTTAATGTGGGGCTTGATGCATGTTTCCGTGAACAAAGGCCTACTTATCATTTAAAATCATTAAAAGTCCACATTGGCGTTTACTGAAAACAGAGGTTCTCTTGTTTAAGTATTTGTTGCAGCTATCAGTTAACACCAATGGTCTTTGAAACCCTATAAACAGTTTATAGATCCAGTGTATAAGAGATATAAAATTACGGGTTGGAAGTTTTGGTTCTGTTACTGGTTATATTTAAAGAAGGATTTATAAGAAAACAGAAGCCATTTGGCCCATCATTGCTTGTGCCCTCTCCCAAACCCATTAACTTATTTTTTCAATTTGGCCCCTTATCTTTGTATAGCACGAACTAATTATTTTATATATACTTTAAATTATTTATATTTATTTTATAATGTATTTATAATTTATATATTTACAATTTTTTCACAATCTCTTTATTCATTCTAAATCTCGCTTTTCTTCTCTTTATCTTTACTCTCTATTCCTTCTTTCATTATCTATCTCTCTAAGAGAAATGAATTCTGCAGAATATTTTTCTTGTAGGCTCACTTGGCTGCGCCTGGAAGGGTTTGAGTCGAGGAGTAGTGGCTGAAATGGTTATAATCGATCCAGGTTCCTCCCTGATATAACCCTCTTTGCTCTTTACTTCTTCGGTTCCTTCTTGGTCTCATTTCATTAAGTTAGATATTATCTATAACCATCCAGATCCATTTATAATTAACTTGCATATCTCTATTAATCTCAAAGCAGAGAATTAGACCAGGTACCCACAAAAACAAGGCCTACTCCTTTAAAAAAAAGAAATAGATATGCACAGAGAATATTTTAAAGTCTAAAAGCTAAATTGAGATACAAACAGCTGCTTTAAGAACCTTCATCCAAAGGACAGTGTGTCAAGATGCACCCCTCACCCCTGCTGATACACGTTCAGAGTTATGCTGCTCATGTTTGTCGAAATCAAAGTCAAGTTGTCTCATATTTTTGTCTACCATGTGTGCAAGCGGATTGTGTTTCAGCTCTTCAAGAGTATTCTGACCATGGTAATAAAAAATAAATAAAAGATGAAGCAGTCTATAACTGAGCTTTCCCACAATCCTTCAGCTTTTACAACACAAAGCCTGTCATGGTCTTCCATCCAATATTAACCTTGTCAAAGTACTAACCAGAACTCAACAACTGCTTAGCCCTGAGATCCATAGATGGTATCGGGTGCATTCAAACTAAAAAGTGACAAAAAGAGGTGAGTAATTTCACGAACGGATACACAATCGTACTCAGCCCTCAAGGCCAAACCGGAAGTGTGGTGGGGGTGACCATAGGAGACTAAGTCTGGCACAGAGCAGAAGATCCAGGAGATGAATGTGTAATGTTCGTGTGATCACGTGTTCATTTAACAGCAGTTACAATCTGCCAATTTAGCGAAAGGCTTGGCAAGCACGGCCGTATGCGCCGCACAGCGTCGGCGTGCCTGATTACAAAAGGCCTGTCTATGCATACTCGACTTTTAGCATTGTTTTATTGCAGAAGTGTGCTCAGTGGGGGGGGGGGAGAAGGGGAGGGGGTTCTGTTCTTGTAGTGGCAGGAACACACGTCACCGGCTGCAATCAGCCACTTTAGCTCATTTTCTCCTCATTTATTATCATGGGACAGCACATGGGCCAGTATAAACCGTCCTTGGTGTGCTCTGAATGGATCAGTGCGCAATTTATTCCAAGCAGCACCAGTGGGCTAACTCTTAAGTCAGCTATCCTGTCCAACTTGATTCTATTTACGTTGTCTTAACTAGTTTGTAAAGATAGTTAAAGGTGGGAGGACTATCTCTGTTGGAGCATGGGATTTTTAGACTGTGAGCATGTATGTCGAGGATTTCTGTATTCTTGGCACGCTTGCCAACAAGGGTTGGTGAGGGAGCTCTCTAGTTCAGGTTCTACATTTTGAACTGTCTCTGCATGGTGATTGCTAACCCGGGAATTGAAGTGAAAACGCCGCTGATATCGGTCAAGCTCTTGGAATCTATTGGTACTTCGCAAGCTTACAGCACCACAATGAGGTGTACTTCTGATGGTTGGGAGTGTGCTCTATTACTGAATGGAACAACATTAAGCACCGTACAAAGGCCATGGAAAATAATGTCTCGGTAAAACAAAAAGAGACAAGAAGAGAGCAATTGGATCAGAACATGAAAACTAAATTCGACAATGGAAAAATTTAATTGGAACTAAGCTGGACATTCAGAAAGAAGGGACAACTGATGGAAAACAACAATTCCAAACTGGCAGCTGAATAGGAAGGACTTGGGCGAAGGAAAGAGACTGAAAATGGATGGAGGGACGAAAATTGCAAGATCACTGTGGTATAATGGTGCGCGAATTTGAAAGAACAGAAAATAATGGACAATGTATATGGTCAGACTCGGGTGGCATAAATGTTCAGCGTGTCCGCTATGAGTCTGGGAGGTCTGCGGTTGGCCCAACCGGACATGTTGTACCAAAACAACTTCAAAAATAGTTGAGCTCTTCTTCATTGCTTGATGCTCAGAATTTTAAAAATGATAGCACACAAACACTAGGGGAAACTTGCACCAGGCTTGTGGCTGAATGGCCCCCTGCTATGAAGTTCCTTGTAAGGAAAACTCAATTATTATAATGCTGGCCTTCATTCTGAAGTGGTCTACATAGGTTGGTCGAGTCAAGTCAGGTCAAGGTAGAAAGGTTGCTTGTCGAGCCGTTACTGTGGTGTTATTCCTGCCCTTGACAAGTAAAAAAACAAATGGCTTACGGTGCAGTACAGAGCTAATATTAAAGTTATTGTATCAAAAGCAGTATTTAGTTCCAAGTCAGAATAGTTGGAAGGTTTATATTAATATTATAATCATTATATCCATATGTTGGACCACAAGTTTTCTCAGAGAGACCATATTTTTCAATGCCCGTTTCATAAAGGCCTGGTGTTTGGCTAGTGGTTAGGGTTGGTGGCTTGGATCTTCGGATCCTGAATTTCAAGCCCTGTCACCGCTGCTGAATTAACACCAGGTGGCGGTTGACTCAGCCTGTCATCCTCCTGAGATGGCGAAATGACTATCAGTGAACTGGTAAGGGGCTTTCATCAGTTGTGCCCCATACTCGTAGCAGTGGTGATCATCGTTGATCATAGCACCTTGAAGCATCGAATCATGCCACCACAATAAGTGAAGTTATATTAAAAAAAAAAATTCACGAAGTTAAAACACCATTTATAGGATTGTTGTTATGCTCATTTAAAACAGCTAATATGAAGGTTCTCTGTTTCCTTCTTTAATTATATGTCGACTGCTTGAACCTTTGAGTTTTTTTCAATATTTTTTTTTTTTTTTTTTCTTTACCTTCTTATTTTTTTTTTTTTACATTTTTGTTTTTTCATTCTTTAACATATTGTTTTTTTTTATTCGTTTTTTCTTTCTATTTACAACTCAGGGGTTATTGTTAATAGGTAAAATTTAATTTGAAACATATGGAATATTGGATAACCTCTAATATGAGCAGTGTGACACAACATATTGTTGGTTTTGGTAGGAGAGAGATGATCAAATGAGGCCATAGAAAGTGTTGCACATTAAAAGAGTTTGAGTTCAATTCCTTTATTTTTAAGAAGTGTAAACAAAAATGCTGGCTCAGTTTATTGTCATGATGTTGTGCTGTGACATAAGAATTATGGCAACACCTTGTGAGCTGTAACCACACATAGCCAAGGCCTTGGGTGAATCTTGGAACAGGAAGAAGTGTAGGTATGTCAGAAAAGGGCGGTGGTATTTCATGGTACTTCTCCATTTCGAGATTTGATATAAATTTGGCAAAAATCCCATATGCATTTCAATAAGTGCCACAGTTTGTATCCAGTATTGAGTATCTTTGAAAAATATAAACTAGTAAGTACCCTGGCCAAATCCTGTTCCTTATGAACTACGTTTATATAATTGATGTGCTTGTGCCTCAGTTATCCTCAGATTTCATGCAATGTAATGACCGGAGATGTGATTGCAGGATGAGATGATCATAGAGAAAGTGAAAAGATTGTACATTGGTGGTAGGGCAGGGATTTAAGTAGTAGGGCTAGTGGAACAGTCATCAAGCAGAAACTAAATTTAGGCGCTCAGCCGTGCCTTGAGCCACATCTATGACAAAACATTGATGGGACAGAGGAGGAAATACCACCAAAAAATCCTGAGAGGACTCCTGATAAGCTGGAAGTTTTTGCATGCCTCAATCCAGCCATACAATTATATATGGATATTCTGATGAATGGGTTCTCAGCTTCATTGCGCCATAATTTGGAGGATGGGATGGAAAGTTGTAGTTTCATTTCTGTTCTGCAATGCAAGCTGGCCGCCTGGTAGCGTATCTTTATTGAAGCATGGTGTGCTGCGATGCTGGTGCCCTCGCACAATACGAACGGTACTCATTTCAACCCAACCTCGGAAAGATGACAGGCTGAATCAACCACCTGCTATTTAATTTAGTGGGCCAACAGAGTCGAACTCAAGGACGCCTAAGATCTAAACCCAGCCACCCTAACCACGAAGCCAACACCAGGCTTAGTTGCGTTTATATGTACTAACTGCTGAAGACTGAACTAACACATGCATTTGGGGGCCAATTTTCAAAAGTTGTCACAATTGGATTCATAAGAGACCTTTTGTCACTATCAGTATCAGAAAATATGTTTTTCACATCACCAAGAGTGATGCATGTTGTGACCCTCTCCAAATGGCTTTGAGGCCTCGGGGATCCATTGTCTGGAGGATCAGATCAGCAGTTGTAGATGGAACGGAATGAGGTTTTGATGACATTCTAAACAGTATATTTGGTATTACTGCCGCCCACACGTTATCACCTCTTTCTTCGCGTTTATTAAAATAAAAGTAGAGGTCAGGCTGTTTGTAAGTTCACTGTTTATGTGGGGGGAAGGAGGAGGGTAGATTGAATGAGAAAGAAAGGAAGCGAGAGGGTGGGGAGGGGGGAGGGTGGGTGAAGAAATTGACAAAGTAGAAGAATATACACATATTCCTGTTCATTGATAATTGCATTAACTACACACCCCTCTGTGGATTATAGCAGACATGGAATTGTCCCCCCATGGGGGAAGACCATGTCATGGACAGGCACTGCTGCTCCTTTGGTGGGTCTGCCAAGCTGTGGTTGCCAGATAGCTCAGATGGCAGAGCAACTGGTACGGTTTTCCAGAGGAACTGGGTTTGATTTAAGGTCTAGCATGTAATTTTTCCAAATACTTATATACAATTTTTTTATATTATACAAACTCTCGGTTTTGTGGAAGAGCTATGACAACAGACACAAATAAAGAACACAACACAACAAGGGAACAGCAGGAGAAAGGGAAACACCAACAGCAGGAGAAAAGGCGAGAGTAGATGGAGATGACAAACAAGGGATGGCAGAGCGAAGCGACGAGGAGTCAGTTCGATGGGAATAACCAACGTGGTTGCGCGGAAAAAACAAAATTCTGTGCGGACAAACATGACAAACAGACAGACCAATGCAATACCTCTCCTTTGGTGAGGTAATCATTGGGAGAGGTGTGGGGAGGTTTAACAGGGTAGAAATATCGTAGGTTTTTGATTGGAGATCAGATGGTGGAAGAACAAGCTGTTTGAAGAACCTGAGGGTATACATGATATTGAAATAGATAGGAAGGTGTTCCACAGGCAGGAAAAATAGGAAATATTGAGTGGAGGTGGACAGTGGTTCTGGATTTAGGCAGTTTCACAATGATGGGGTTACTGGTAGAGTCAGCATCCTGCAGATACCTGGGGGAAACAAAGCAAGGAGAGGGCAGAGGGTTGCAAGTTACAGAAATGATGTGAAGAAAGACGGTCTGATGTCATGTCTGAAATTGAGGACCCTCCACCATTGTTGGGGAGAGTTGAAGCAGCATTGTCGAAGGAAGAGTTGACTGTCAGAATCCGAAATTGATGATCATAGATGAGGCTGTTGGAGAAACGAATGTATTTTTTGTCAACAGCGATGATGGATTCCTAACTTGCTGATGATTGCATGCCATTGGTCTGCAAGTTATGAGGATCCGTTTTTGATCTTTTTATGTAATGCTGTGATGTGGCTTTTACCATGCCATGGAAGATGGATATGGTAATGACAGCGATGAAAAGGGCAGCGGCCAGAAGAGCAGCAGAGCAGATTTTAGGGAACACGTGAGCGCTTGACGCCGACTGGGTCCCAGTTTGCAAAGTCAGTCATGAGGGTTGCCAGAAACATTTCACCTTTTCAGGCTGAAAAACAGAATCAGGAGGAGTTGGTATGACTGGAGGACTGGGTACCGAGAGAGAAAGAGAGAGGGGTTGAGGAACACAAGTTTTGAAGCAAACGAATTGAGCATTCGCCCTTCTCACGACAGAGTTGGCTTGGTGCCCATTTGAAGTGAGAGAAGGAGTGGAGGGAAGCATTACAGCAGAGACTGACGTTTGACAAGGCACCACCAGGTTTTGGAAGGAGGAAACAGGTTTAAAGTTCATTCGAGTGCATTGGACTGATGTTGTTTTCTCTGGTCCCCTGAGAATAGACAATACACTTGTTGTGGGCTTTGTGGAAATGATCCAAGGTTGCCTTCAGTTGGGATTGTCCTTCTGGAGGAGAATGCACAGCCAAGTTGTTTTTGAAGCAACTGCTTCATCCACAGGATTCAAGAGTACCAAGAGCAGGAGATGGTAAGATAACTGAACATGAGAATGTATGAATCTGTGTATAAGAGAGAGCAGGTTTCTGTGAGAATTCTCAGGCTGAAGAATTCAGGGTCGGTAGATATAGGAGACCATCTTGAAAGTGTGATGGCTGTTGTTGCAGTCCATTGCCAGTTTGCTTGAGTGTACTGCAGACTCAACCAGCGCAAAGGATGTCTCTGAGATTGGCCAACGAGAAAGGTGACCTTCACTGGCGCATGTCGAAGAGCCAATTGGGGAGAGGATGGACACAATATTGGCGGAAAAATTGGTCATCACACAAATCCAGGAAGGGAAGATTTGTCAGTTGGGAGAATTCGGGGTGGAAATGTTACAGATTGAGTCAGCACCACATAGATCACAAGAAGTCCTTTGCAGAAGTGCATGAATGAGTGAGAGGTTACACATCCACGCCAATTAGCAGGTGACAATTGAAAGTCACCACGCTATGAGGCAAGTGAGAGTTGGATATGAGTGTATAAAAGTGATGGTTGCCACGTCATGAGAGAGAGTAGAGAGGAAGAGAGAGAGAGAGGAGAGAGAGGAGAGAGTAGAGAGAGTAGAGAGAGGAGAGAGTCACTGTTGGAGAGGATGGGAAAATACCGACGAACATGGG
Organism: Eptatretus atami; assembly: GCA_035128595.1. Classification (NCBI taxonomy): domain Eukaryota; kingdom Metazoa; phylum Chordata; class Myxini; order Myxiniformes; family Myxinidae; genus Eptatretus; species Eptatretus atami. The sequence continues at coordinate 54,436,089 of CM068956.1, read as the reverse complement.
TGTAACAGAGGGCTAGCAACCGAGTATAACCTGTGGTTTGGGAGGTGTAGAGCAGTACATGGAGTGGAAAATTGAGTTTTGATATAAAGCGCGATTCCACACCAGGACGCGTTCAGGTCAATCAACCGGAGAAGCACAATATTAGGGAGAGACCAACTAAGGCAGTCAGGACGTCCTGTGGAGGAAGATTTAGTTAAAGCAGATGATGTCCGTTATCTTGAAGCGGCCTGTAGAGAGCAATCTATCAGGTTGGAACAGAATAAGCGCTTCGGATGTTTGAGGTCCACACCATAGTTCAGGACAGGGGGAGGGGAGCTGCTGAGAGGACATAGGGATTGGAAAGAAAAGGAGAGGGTATAGGGTGGGGAAAGCAAGGGGTTCTTGGGAGGGGGGGGCAGGGGTGAATGCTGGAGAGGAAGATGGGGAAAAGTTGACAGACGGGGCAGGATGAGGTTGCAAGTTGAGGGGGGCAAGGACGAGGGTGAGCAGAAGGTGGATGGTTACTGACTTGGAGGGTTTGACAACCACGAATGGACTGAAGGGAAAGTTTGTTCATGTGCACAAAGCCTTTTTGGGAGGAGATGGGAGTAAGGGCAAGGAGGAAACATGTATGGGATTATATGGTGATGAGGTCAAACGTCTGCCATGTTTTTGTTATCGTGTAATAATTACACCTCTCCTCCCACCTACATCACCTCACTTTATGAGACCTCATTGGACTTAGTCCGAACGGGGGCTTATGGATTGGTCTCGATTTTCGATCCCGGCATTCTGTTGTGGTGGTGTGGTGTGTGTGTGGTGTGTGTGTGTGTGTTGTGTGTGTTGTGTGTGCACGCTGTCCACATCTTTGTATATCTTGGACATGTATGGACTCGTACTTGCACGAAGACAACACATGATATTATATATATATACTATATAATAAAAATATTATATTATATATATATACATACATACACACGTCTTTTGTTTTGCGATGCGATCAAAGATGGCTGACTGGCAGCCATCTTTAGTTGTTTAAACACTGATGTTGAACACGTCCTCACCATTTCTCAGACACGCATTTTACCGATCTTGTCAAACTTTGGCACAAGCACAGCACATGATGCATACACGTGCATCACTTTATTTTGCGAATTCTGATCAAAGTGGCCGACTGGTAGACTGGTGGCTATTTTTATTTGTACATTATATACTTAATATATGCGGCTAGCCCTTCACTCCAATGCGTGAAAATTACTGAATAAATGCGGCATGACATTTTATGTCTTTTTACTTGTTATTTGTGCTTTCTCTTTCCAACCCTCTGGGTCACACATGGATTCTAAAGCAATACTGTATGCAACCTAAAATTAGCATCACACATCAAGGCTTAACTGCTCACCTTTGCTCCTTTGTCTCCCTCTTCTCTCAACTGTGGAATTTGTGTGGGCTTGTTCCTCCTCATATTATTGTTGCCACCCACCACCATCTCATGTCATCCCCAATCAATGCCTGTTCTGTTGTCGGCCAAATGATCCCAAAAACACCCCCAAAGTCCCTCAACCGCCATACTTCTGTAATACTAGAAGGGCGCACTCGGTATAGCGCATAACCTCGCCAGCTGATTAGTTTACATTTGTGCCCACTAATAGGCTGGATCTGGATTCTGACCTGAACGAAAATTCTAATTGGTTTGGTTATTGTCACTTAACCAATTCATCCACAACTTTTGCCCCGATCCGTGCATAACTTTTTTTCAGATATCCTACTATATAATCATTTCAGCTCCATCACTTAAAAATATTTTCAGATCCGGATCTGGTTCTTCAACAAAATTGAATCAACTCTTCCTTGTTACAACATCCCAACCTGCCCACCAATTCATGCAAATCTTCCACAACTTTTTGAGATATCCGACGATTATGTGGTTTTTGCGCCCTATCCACATAGTGAAAATCACTTTAAAAATTATCGGCATCCAGATCCGGATCTTCACCAAAATCTATCGAATTTCGTCCGTCGCACCATTACCCAAAGCTCCGCAGCAAATATGGTATGAATGTCCATCCACAATTTTTTTAGATTTCGTGTTCACAGACAGACAAACAGACAGACGGGGTGAAAACATAACCTCCATCGACCTTTGGTGTAGAGTATTAAAATGTTATTATGTTTGCTCTGTCTTTTTTTTAATCCCCATTCAGGCAAAACGACCCTTGTTGCTTTCCCTTGTCTGCCTGTGTTTTTTTACTCTCTATTGCAAGTATGTTTAACTACTGACTCTGCTGTCAGCTCTTTCATGAGAGTCAAACTCTGCCAATTAAAATATGGCCCTTTTTGACGATGATTCACAATTAATGTAAAATATTTATTGCATATGCTATGAGGGATGTTCAATTAGTGTATTCAGAATTGAGCACGCAAAACACCTCTAAGTTACACTGGACTCCAAGTTATCTCAGGAATTGATTCGAGTGTGTGTTTCTCCTCCTCTGTCCCCTCAATTTTTTGTCATGGATGTGCTCAAGGACATGGCTGATCGCCTAATTTAGTCCTGCGAGAACGACTGTTTCACTGACACCTTTCTGCCTCAATCCGTGCCCAACCTTCAATGAACGATCTGTCACTTTCTCATGTCATTCCTTCCTGCAATCTCATCCTCTCGTCATAACATTGCATAAATCAGAGTTTAAGCCACAACCCACCAAAAAACCAATTTCATATTAGTTCATACGACATTGATTTGGCCAGGGCACCACCTTCTACTCTTGTCAAAAGACAAGTTTGACACACATTCTCCCAGAAGTGGTTAGGGCAGGGATGTAGATATGTTTCGCCCAGGCTGCCTGGCAATAGGTCGTCCCACTCTTGGCAATGGTGACCGTGGGATCTTTAGCGTCCACTAACTAATATCGACGCGACAGGACGCCCAGTTTAACGTCCATATGAGGGACGACACAACATTGATGAATCACTCTGCCTTGTGAAACACCGGAATGACAGTTTTTTTTTTGAGTCGCGATTCAAACTGGTAAGACAGCTTGAAGATCTATTAGTGCACACAATACACATGCACATACGAAAGCTTGGTGGTCCACTTAAAAAAAAAACTTGCCTTGGAGTTGTCTATTCTGAGTTCTGTTGTTTCGACCCTGGTGTTCCGCTTTCAGAGACGATGCAATAATGTGTGCGCCTTTCATCGGTATGGATATTGCATCCAGACGGAAGACCTGTCTTACCCATAACTCTTAGTTGGTGTATGTAAAGATTCCCACTTATTTTCACTAAGTGTAGGCGAGTTATCCCTGATACCCAAAAAACAAATTCCATATTCCTGCCACCTTAACAAACGGGTTCGGCCAGTAGAGCTGGCATATCAGATGGAAAAGTTCAGCACGAGTATATTATCTGCCAAACAACATTGAATCATGACAGATGGGATGACAAAATCCCCAAGAGAGGAAAGAGACAAACCGTTCCGAAGTCGGAGCCTGACTCTGTTCGAAGTTCACGACTCCATGCTTCAAACAACAACGTTTTACGTTGCTGACCGTGAATCACCTTGGAGGTTGAAACGACGAATTAATATTATTGTTTGATCCTAGAAGGAGCCTTTCTCACAAATTTCAATAAGATTATATAGATTGCCGGGAGCAGTCAGCACCTTGCTGTCGTCAACAAACACCATAACTTATAGGGAAATACACATACGTACTTCAGATATATATTTATTAATAAACAAAGATGCCGCCTGTCAGACAGAGAGGACTTTTCATTTTTCAAACACATTTGAGCGAAATGAGCAGAATGCGCCCTGATTCTGTCTCACATAAAAATTTAATTCCATGAAGTATTTATGATACCTTACTTGTAAACATAATAAAAAAAATAATTGCCACAGTAATGCCATTTCTTCACTCCCCCAACCTTGCACCTTCCTCTATCCACTAGTTTGGTTTAAATTTTTTTCTTATTCCCATTTTGCTTCCTCCGCATTGTAAATATAAATTTGCCTTTCTGGATTATTCTGTTTGCTTTTGGCTTTACCGAGTGGCTATTATGGCATCAGCATTTGGCTGAGCCTTCGGGCTTAGATAGTCTCGTGTCTATAGCCGATAAAATTTAGTTCCTGCAAGCTTAAGCAACGAAGCCAATTTAGCAGAAAATTGCTGGAGTGGCTTTCTGTCACAGCACGATGCTGCAAAATCATTTTTCGTTTTTCCATCGCTGCTGATTATCAACAAATGGGGACGCGTTGTTGGCATTCGAAGGGTAATATCAGTGGGCCCAATGCAAATCCAGACCTTGTGAAGCTTATGTGGATGTCTGTATGGTTCCATTAGGAAATAAAGAGATATCGCAGTGGCCCGTAATGTACAAAAGCCCTTGTGATTTGCAATCACCAGAGCCCGCCGCGGTGCGGAAAACTTACAACCCAGGCGGGGTCCCTGGCAATGAAGAGGAGTATGAGGTTGGAGGTCGAGTGCGTATTGTAGAATGCAATGAAGGGAAAGGGGAGGCTCGTGCAAACGCAGGGCAAGAATGAGAGGAAAGGGGAGGAGCAGCGATTAAAAAAAGACAGAAATTGCTCATTCTCATTGGTTGGCGCACTTTGGCGTACACCTTGCATTTCCCTTCCTCCATCCATCTCCCTGCCAAATGTGATCACGAAGGATAGGGATGAGCTGTCTGCTGACACAGCAGAGGCAAGCGAATTCTCAAATTTTTTACCGTCAGCCTCCTGTACAGAATCCCACACAATTAAATTCACCCATCTCGGCCACAAATCGTATAAACACTAGCCAAGACCCGAAAACTACATTGGTCATATACTTCAGTGCAAGATGGCAATGTAACATGCAATTCCCAAGAGAAAAGATCATGATTAAAAAAAAAATTATGATCCAGGACTTCTGAACTCCAGATGCTGACAGTTATGATTCACAACAGGTGCTCTTGCCGAGCTGAATTATTTCTGCAATCGCACACAATGATATGCACCCGCGTCATGGCAAGTTGCACATGCTCATGCAATATTAACAGCGAAGTGATGAAGCTGTATTAGAGACAGTTTTGTCGAAAATTCAGAATCAGCCGACAAGAAAGGCTGTTGTCGCCCTCTAAGTTTGCCACAAACATCAAGCGTCGGAAACCGAGTCGCAATCCCAAGCGGCGTCTGTAATTGTGAAAGTTTGACATTTCAAATTGTTCCCCGAGGATGCAGAGAGGCGTTCAGAGGTTCAGTTGGAGTGAATCAAGTCGAGGCGCGTTTCAATTGAAACCTTTTCTCATCACGTCTGTTCTCAATCTCTTTCTGGATCCCATATATATTATATATATATATATATATATATAATATATATATATATATATATATATATATATATTCAACCTGCCCCCACCTCATGACAAACTCTCTCACTTGCGTTCAGTCTTGTGTTTGAAACGAATGATCACTGTCCATGGCCTCCAGCCCAACAGCAATAAGGAACCTCAGCACAAGACACCACATTCTCCTTTGTCTGCTGAGTGCTGGGTTTTGATGCTGGGTTCGTACTTTACTCTTCTTGCAGCATTTCCTCGTGATCGTTGTGTGCCCCCAATCTTCCATCTGTCCTTTTAAACGAGTTATATGCTACAATTTCTGATTTCACATCCTGTTTCTTTGTCAATCCTTTCCCACCTCTTGGACTCATGAACCTTTCATTCCCTCGACGTGACCTGGGCACGCACAAACGTGACCGGCGATGTGCAGAAATTTCCATTTTCTTTCACATTCTCGAGAGGTTATTGTCCAAATGTATTACTTCTGTCACTGCAATTAAAGCAGTAGTGTCTAGCGAGTCGTTTCTTTTCACATGGGAGGAGAATGAGAATTTCACGACTTTGTAGCGTATGCTTTTGATTGAAAAAGGGTTAGCAAGAGCAAGTCTTTAAGATCTGACTAAGAACATTTGGCCTCAATGTAATGACAAATCCTTCATTGGCAGTCTCATATTACATTCAGTGCCTGAATCACATGCCAATCTGCATTGACTACAAACCATACTTCCACGGCTTGTGCAGTTATAAATGCTAAACAGCACGTGGCGGGCAATGCCACTCCATCGGTCCTATGGAAAAGCAACTGCACCAGAGAGCAATTGATATGCTGATAGTTTCAAATATGGTTCTTGTCATTTAAAAAAATGAGAAAGGGTGCATAATTGGAATAAAGCCAAAGTAAAGAGTAAAGTACACAGGCACACAATGCCCTGATAGTGTGATAACCTGAATCGATCAATAGCAAACTTCGGACCTTGAAAAAAAAACGCGTCGCAGTGTGTGTATATCCAGATTTCGGTAAGTGAAGGATACATCTTTGAAAAAAAATGCAACAAGACTCAGCAAGTTTGCATTGTCCAGCAACGATCAACAACAATTTTTTCAACAAAGTAGAAGCAGAATGCTCTTCATAGTTACATCTATTGTGCATTGTTGGTGGAAATCAGAAATAGGTGAAGTATGGGTGGAAAGATCAGTAATAAAACCATTGGGTGTTGGTGAAGAACCAACTAACTAATGGCAACCAGACTGCTGACAAATTATAACCTATTAGACAACACTACGACTTTCCAATATTAGGCAATACACGTTCTCTGAACGCGGCCATCTCTCT
>CM068956.1:54388444-54416592 GCA_035128595.1 Eptatretus atami | reverse complement strand
TTTACGTTTTGTATACCTCTGAGAGGCCGAATCTGGATCCAGACCTCCAAAATCTAATCGGCTTGGTCTTGCCACTTACTCAACTCATCCATCGTTTCTTCCGAACCCATGCACAACTTTTTGAGATGTCGTACGATGTATCGTTTTTGGCCCCATCTCTCAATGTTGAAGAATCACTTAAAATATTCCAGTAGCCGGATCCTTATCCGGATCTTCCCCAAAATCTCATCATTTTGTCCTTGTCACACACCCAACCTGTCCACCAAATTTCGGTCGAATCACTCTACAACTTTTTGAGATATCCTTTTCACAGACAAACAGGCAGAGAGACAAGGGGTGGAAACATAACCTCTGCCTACCTTTGGTGGTGGAGATACCTATTGTATATGATCGGAAGTAAAATAAATGGGTGTATGACATTGTATATTGGTGTATGACAAGGACGTATCGATTCGATTTTGGTGAGGATATGATAATTTTTTTCAAATTTTGAAGTGATTCTTCATCATTGAGAAATAGGACCAAAAACAAAATACAGTAGAGCATATTTTAAAACACTATGTTTGGGTTATGACAAACAAAACTTTGTGGATAAGTTGGGTAGGTGACGAGAACAAGCCGATTAGATTTTGGAGGTCGGATACAGATCCGGCCTATCAATGGGATACGACACGTAAACTGTTCAGCGTGGTAGAGGTATGCGCTCTACTGAGTGCCGTTCTAGTTCATGTTTCATTTTCGAATTGATTGCGTTTAAGCTTGACCTCATCGTCCTAATTTTATTTTCATTGTGTCATTCCACCGTTCACCCAAGCACTCAGGAATCAATAGTTGGATTCATTCCTCATTGATTCATTCATCTGGGAATGTCTGAATGTGTGAAAATGGCCCTCTGGTTCAAATCAGAGGTCGATTTAAACAAGTGATTCAGAATCGCTGAATTTCAGACTCTGGTTTCCTTCACCAAAGACAGACCCACGGGAGACCATGTCTCCAGGGCTCTTCGGTCAAAAAGCGTCCTTGCGTCGACACTCGTCGCAGACAATTATGAAACGCAACTCCGATGAAGGATGCCACACAATTTCAGACAGGACAGCCGACTTCATCGCCCCGCCAACAGTACTTCACCAGGATGATGGCTTTAGTCTCATTGAATTGCCATGTATTGAACACTGCAGAACTGTAAAATTATATTCTTCGCTGCTGGTAGTCATTCGAAGGAGCCAGGGAAGATGTGCATTAACATTTGTACACAAGATGTGCAAAATATTAATTCAGCATCGTTTGCATTCACATGTTTGCACATGCTCATCTCTCCCATTCATGCTTCACCGATGATCTTTACCCGACAGTGCATGTTTTAAAGAATATTAATTGCCAGCATCCGTGTGATTCACTAATCCTAGACATTGCCACAACAATGCAGTCTAATAAACATATTGGAAGCGTCTGTCAAATGCAATGACATCAACCCCCTATTGCACTGTGTCACCACCGATAAGTAGAGCTATACTCTCTTATTGCATATATTTAAATAGTGGTGTCAGGTGAAGTGGTATTCCAATATCTCACAAGTTCATTGGCTTTGTAATATGCAGAAGGCAGCCACTGTTCTTCCAAGGATTAGCAACAGGGTATTAGATAATCTTGATGGAAGTTGCGATGCATGCAAATTACAGTAATCGGGCATGGGCTCAGACTGTGAGATCCCCTTTTCCCCCACATTTACAGCCACAAAAACCACCCACGCTCACACTCCCCCATTGTGTTGATGCTTGCCAGACTCCTTCTCCATGCATATTGCTGTTTCGTTTGGTACAGTTTATAAAACGCCTCTTTGCAATTGATGACTTTTGGCCAAAGCCGAACGCCGATTGTTTCAGTATCCCTACACTCCTTAAACTTACCGGAGATAGCTATCGTGTGCAGCCTGTGGCTGCTGGTTACATCATTTTCTGTGGGTGCAGCTCTGCCGCTGATGAGGTTCCCTCTATTACCAGTACACCGGTACTCATTTTACCAACCTCGGAAGAATGGCAGGCTGAGTCAACCCCACCTGGTGTTAATTCAACAGCCAACAGGGGCTCGAACTCAAGACCAGAAGACATTGAGCCAGCCATCTCAACTGTTAATTCAACACCGGGCTTAACTTGTGGGAAAAACCAACTGAGATGAGGATTCCCGTGGTTGAAATGTCACAGAAAAAAACGACACTTAGCATCCCTCGAGAGTCTTCTCCGATCTCCTCCCAGTAATTCATGAATGGAGCCTCGTGGGTGCTGCACTGTTACACACTCTCATGTGCAGCCTTGTGGCTGCTGGTTGCATCATTGGTTCGGGACGCAGCTATGCCGCTGATGTAGTACCCCGATTAACAGTACACTGGTGCTCATTTCACCGACCTTGAAAGGATGACAAGCTGACTCAACCCCACTTGGTGTTAATTCAGCAGCCAACAGGGCTCAAATTCAGGACCCTAGGATCCCAAGAGGAGATTGAGACCATACTCTGTGCAGAGCGTTGGTGCTACTTAAGTAGTCTCCTTGGCTATTGGGCACAATCCTGGACGGGTCGCCACTTCGACACAGTATACCAGCATGCTGGCAATCATTTTGCCGACCTCGGAAGGATGACAGGCCGAGTTAACCCCACCTGGTATTAATTCAACAGCTGAGCGGGATTTGAACTCAAGACCCTAGGATCCAAAGCCCACCACCCTAACCATTAAGCCAACACCAGGCTTGCTGCACTCTTGAAGAGCGTTCTTGAGACAATGTGGTCAACACGACACTCGATCTTGAATATAACCACAGAAATATAATATAATTAATAGGATAATTTAACGACAAAAAAAACTGGCTGTGAAAAACACTGGACCGGAAATTTAACCAGAGAAACCGGATATAATAGTAGATGATGACAAAAACTGATGAATCCAAACTAGATTTGTCTTGTGGAGGAGATATACTCATGATTGCTACTGATGGGGAACTATCCCTCTTGGCCCTATTCACATTCCTACTTAGGTGACACCAAATGATTAGCCCCTGCTCTTCCTCCCTAGGTTTTGATCACACTGTGCTGTCGTCATTGTAGTTTCAGTATTATCAAAGCTGATCAATCCATATGTTTGAAAATCTAAATCTAAGGCTTGGGAGATCAAATCCTCGGCTGACACTGATCAACAAGGCCTCATTCACAGCAAATTGGTTTAAGAGGGTTACTTCGTCAGCATTGCTGGTGAAAACCAATATAATAAACTCACCAAGCATCGGGAAAAATAATCTGCTTCAAGTGAAAGATTTTGTTGAGCTATAAAAATTTAGCCTGCAGTCGTGTATCTATTGCACAGTTTATATTATGTTGTGTGAAGTAGTTAGCCTTGCCCAATTCTGGAGGGATGGGAGAGGGTATTTTAATGTTTCATGGATTTTATGATGAGTTGTAAATATGTTATGATACATTAAATCCTCGAGCGAGTAAAGTTTGATGAGTGATGTTGCATTGACGGGTTGATTGACTGCCTGGACTCAACTGAGGATGTGGATCCCTGACCGAGGTTGTGGGTCCACCGTTTGGAGGGGTTCTGGGCTGAAAGGATCAAAACCTCGAGGAAGAACGATGCCCAGCTGATGATTGATCCGTGTGGTCGGGAAAACATTCAATTCCTTTGAACTGTTGAACACACCAAGTTGAACATGGGATGTTGTGAAATTAACATCATTTACAGCAATTCTTTAAATTATATTATATTTTAGGAATAACCGATACTGGACGATTAATTAAAAGTGTGTGTGTGTGTGTGTGTGTGTGTGTGTGTGTGTGTCATTGGTTGTTATCTCCATATGCAGGATTCAGAAGGTGGACAGGAGTCCTCCCAGGTCTCGAAGTATCCATCCTGTTTCAGTAAGGGATTCATGGACCAATTTGTGAAATTTCCTTGTTCTCAAAGTTTTGTTCCGAGGACTCTTTTGAAGATCGTCACCGAGCCCCGGACAGCTTCCAACTCCAGTTTGTTTGTAGTAATATTCCCAGGGATGTTTTTAAGATCTCTGTAAGGTTATTTTTTTATCATTCCCATTGGTACAATATTCACGTGTACAATTTTTGCACTTCAGCTTCGAGGATTTTTTCCTATTTTCACTTCATTTTTGAGATCTTGGTATCTGATCATTTTCTTCATTTCTGCATTGTTTAGGCCAAAATAGCTGCATACCGACACCTCAATAAGTAACGTCCTCTTTTCTTTTTTTATACCTCAGTACTACACCACACGGCCAAAAGTATGTGGACACCTGATCATCCAACATCTCATTCTAAAATCATGGGCATTAATACGGAGATGGTACCCCCTTGGCTGAGTTAACAGCCTCCACTCTTCTGGGAAGGCTTTCCACTAGATGTTGGAACATTGTTGTGGGGATTTGCTTCCATTCAGCCACAGAAGTATTACTGAGGTCGTTGGGTGATTATGTCTGGCTCGCAGTCGGCGTTCCAATTCATCCCAAAGGTGTTCGATGGGGTTGATGTCAGGGCTCTGTGCAGGCCAGTCAAGTTCTTCAACACCGATCTCGACAAACCATTTCTGTATGGACCTTGCTTTGTGCATTGGGGGCATCGTCATGCTGAAACAGGAAAGGCCCTTCCCCCAAACTGTTGCCACAATGTTAGAAGCACAGAATCGTCTAGAATGTCATTGTATGATGTCGCGTTAAGATTTCCTTTCACTGGAACTAAGAGGCCTTGCCCAAACCATAAATAACAGCCCCACACCATTATTCCTCCTCCACCAAACTTCACAGTTGGTACGAGGCATCGGGGCAGGTAGCGTTCTCCTGGCATCCACCAAACCCAGATTCATCCACCAGACTGCCAGATGGTGAAGCATGATTCATCATTCCAGAGAATGCGTTTCCACTGCTCCAGAATCCAATGGTGGGGAGTTTTACACCACTCCAGCCGACGCTTGGCATCGCACATGGTGATCTTAGGCTTGTGTACGGCTGTTCGGCCATGGAAACCCATTTCATGAAGCTCTCGACGAACAGTACTTTTGCTGACATTGCTCCCAGACTCAATTTGGAACTCGGTAGTGAGTGTTGCAACAGACTACAGACGATTTTTCTGTGCAACGCGTTTCAGCACTCGGCGGTCTCGTTCTGTGAGCTTGTGCGGCCTACCACTTCGTGGTTGAGCTGTTGTTGCTCCAAGACGTTTCCACTTCACAACTAGAAGGGCACTCGGTACAGTGCATACCTCTGCCACACCATGCCTGCTCCACGAGAACATATCGGGCCCAATACATTTTTGAACTAGAAGGGCACTCGGTGGGGCACTTACTTCCGCCACACAATGCCTGATCCATGAGAACGTAACGGGCCCAATACATTTTTTAAATATCATGCTATACAGTATGATGTAGTTTTTCTCCCAATCTCTCAATGGTAAAGAATCACTTAAAAAATCAAATAATATCTCATATCCAATGTGGATTCAGATCTTCACCAAAATTGAATCAATTCTTCATCATCGACACACCAACCTGTCCACCAAGTTTTGTCCCAGTCTGCTCACAATTTTTGAGATATCGTGATATATATCGTTTTTGGCCCATCTCTCAATGGTGAAGAATCACTTAAAAATTAGACAACTCTCTGATCCATTCTTCACCCAAATTGAATCAATTCTTCCTTGTCACACACCCAACCTGTCCACAAATTTTGTCCAGTCTGCTCACAACTTTTTGAGATATCGTGATATATATCGTTTTTGGCCCGACTCTCAATGGTGAAGAATCACTTAAAAATTAGACAACTCTCTGATCCATATCTTCACCCAAATTGAATCAATTCTTCCTTGTCACACACCCAACCTGTCCACAAAATTTCATCTGTCCTTAACTTTTTGACTTTTTGAGATATTCTGCACAAATAGACAAACAGACAGAAAAGGGTTGAAAACATAACCTCCTTCATCTTCGGTGGTGGAGGTAATAACAGCGTTTACAGTTGACCATGGCAGCTCTAGCAGGGCAGAAATTTGATGAACTTCTACAGATTGGTATCCTATGACATAGATATCCTACAGGTATCCTATGTTTAAAAGGTGGTATCCTATGATGGTGCCATGTTGAAAGTTACTGAGCTCTTCAGTACAGCCCATTCGTTTGCCAATGTTTGTCGATGGAAAATGCATGGCTGTGTGCTTGATTTTATGCACCTGTCAGCAATGGCTGTGGCTAAAATAGCCAAATCCACTAATTAGAAGGGGTGTCCGCATACTTTTGGGACATGTCATGTATATCTGGTCGGAATGCTTTGTTTTCTATGTTCATGCTCGATGCGGTTATTAGGTCATACATCAGCATTACATCCTTGTTTTCAGTGATTGCTTTTGCTTCATGTTTGCATGAGTTTTCGGGAACTGGGATATTGAGACTTTTGAAGATGTGCCAGTGAATTGCTCAACATACCTTGTTCTGTCTCTGGTTGTACAGCTGTTCTGACATGAGTTTTTTACATCCCGATAGGAGGTGGCTCGTACTCCCTGTTTCAACCTTGCAGAACCTACACTTGTCCAATTGACTCGGTCCCACCATTTTCTTAAAGCCATTGGTGTATTGTCCTTGGTGTTGAGTGCTTATAATGATTCTTTCTCCATCCCAGTTGAGCTGGCCTGTTCTTCGCCATTCCAAAGAGCCTTCTTTGTCTATCCTCAATCTATAGAACCCTTGTTTTATACATTCCTGATCTTTTGTCGTTTTCCCAGTTGTCGGTATATATCTGTTGATCTTTCATTTTATATTTTTATTTTGTCCTTTTTGCAATTGTTGAGGCTGTATTCATTCTTGTTGTTTCGGTTTATTGTGTGAAATTGTCCATTCGCACCTGTCTTTGGATTTATTTATTTTTTTGCTGGGTGGGTTAGTGATACCTTCTCTGCTTTATTGTCTATGTGTTTGCTTGCAAAATGGATTCTGTCGTCTGTTGTACTTTCACTTATTCAGCAAATCCTACAGATGTCATTCTATGCACTTCGTTGAGCTCCATCAAGCCGCTACCTCCTTCTCATATCGGTAGGTACATTCTCGGGATGAATTGATTTTTGTAAAACATTTGTGGATGGTGAGGAACCAGGCGTAGTGGCGTGCGCCTGAAATCCGGATATTCGGAGGCTTGGGTTGGAGGATCGCTTGAGGCGGGCACTCTGCGCTGGGCCACGCTATGAGAGGGTGTAGGGCAGCCCGGAATCATGGCGAAACCCAATCCTTATCCCTGTGTCGTAAGAGGGACCAGGGTTGCTTCAGGAAGGGCATCCGGCATAAAACCTGTGCCAAATCAGTATGCGGATCATAACGGATGATCCGCTGTGGCGACCCTAACGGGAGCAGCCAAAAGAAAAACAACAACAACAACAACAACATTTGTGGATGGTGAGGAGATTCCTTGTTTTGATATCTAGTTTGTTGATTTCTGATTGTGGCCAGTATATTATTCCACAGCTGTACTGGAATACTGGGTATTGTGAGTTGGTTTATGGCTTTGTGTTTTTTCCTTGGAGAAAGGTATGTTTTCAGGATCGGCCTTGTTCCATGCAGGTATTCTTTGGAAATTGTTTTGCACATTTGTTTGTGACATATTTGGTGGCCTTCTTCTACTCTGAGGTATTTGTATGACGCTTCATTGTCTAGCTCCTGTTTTGTTGTATGTATTTCAATTTTTAAGTTGTCTGTTTTGCTTAGTCTGCCTTGAATGAATGTGCACTTGGCACACTTATCGAGGCCAAATTCCATTTGAATATCGTCAAGAGTACCGTTTCACTAATTTGAGTTGTTCTGCCAATTTTTCGTCGTTTGTTGCAAAGAGTTTTAAATCATCCATATGAAGTAGAGGTGTCATCATTCTTGTTTCTTTAAATGTTCTCTTATTTGATGTCAGGATATATCCATGTCCTTGCTCATTAATGAGGTTGCTCAGTGGGTCCAGGTCCAGGCAAAACAGGAGGGGTGAAAGGCTGTCTCCTTGGAAGATCCCTCAATGTATCTTGACCCCTCGTATTTCGATATTTCCTTCAAAGTATATATATCAATGTATGTATATATATATATATATATATATATATATATATATATATATATATATATATATATATATCAATGTTGTATTCCAAAGCTCCATTGCTTTCTCAATCAGCTTGATTATTTGGGGGTTGATCTTGTACAATTGCATGCATTTTATCATCCATGATTGTTGGACACTATCAAAAGCTTTTTGTAGTCTATCTATGCTGTGGATAATTTGGTTGTTCTTGTATTGCAATTTTCGAGATATGTCTCCTTGTTCTCTGAGAACTGGCTTGTTTAGAAGTAGGTGGTCTATTGTTCTGCAGCATCCTCTCTTGCATCCCTTCTGTTCTTTCTCCTGGCCTCCTTCTTGTGTCAGGTGATGGTATATCATTTCTGTGAGGATCTCCATCAGAAGTTTTACGTTGTTGGTGGACAGCTTATTATCTTGCCAAAACGAAGTTTTTGCAAGAATATGTTAGTCAGTCTGGATGTTTTTTTTTATTTTTTTATTTTTTTTTGTTTGTTTGTTTGTCTGTAATCACGAAAAAAAAATTCTGCAGACCACAGTTTTCATGAAATTTTTGTAACTTCGCATATCAGAGGCCTATGGAGGTCCCTTTCAGGCCATAAAATTTTGAAGGTCAAGGTCAAAGGTCAAGGTCACTGTCGCAAATCAGGGAATCGCCAAAACCCTTATTTTTTTGAGTAATTTTGATCGGATCGTCTTCAAACTTCATGGGAATATAGTTCATGGTCTGGCGCTCAGCTGATTAATTTTTGGTGGCGATTGGCCTTGACCTTCATGTGTTTTTTTTGTTGTTGTTTTTTTTTTTTTATCTGTAATCACGTATAAATCACTCTGCAGAGCACAGTTTTCATTGGAAATTTTTGTAACTTCGCCTATCAGAGGCCTATAGAGGTCCCTTTCAGCGCATAAAATTTTGAAGGTCAAGGTCAAAGGTCAAGGTCACTGTCGCAAATCAGGGGAATCGACAAAACCCTTATTTTTTTGAGTAATTTTGATCGGATCGTCTTCAAACTTCATCGGAATATAGTTCATGGTCTGGCATTCAGCTGATTAATTTTGTGTGCGATTGGCCTTGACCTTCATGGTTAACGCCTAAGGTCAAACATATTTGACCCAAGGTCAAATTTTCAAGTTTTAGGAACCATATCGTGTAGTACCTCAAATTGAACACCTCGATGAGTGCTTTCTAGATATATCAAGTTTGGACATTATGACGTGATTTGGTGACGTTTTGAGGTAAACGCAATATTTTCATGGTTACTCTGTAGAACGATTCTCATCGGAATCTCTCGTAGGCAGATATTCCTCAAGGAGTCGCTCCTGGTGGATAGCAGCTCTGTTCACCTCAGTGTGACCTTAAAGAAGTCACACGTGGTCACCTTTTGGCAAGATACGGATCACCCTATGGGTGACATTGGTTTATTTTGTTGGTCGACAGGTTGGTAGACAGGTCTATGCTTGTGAGGTAGTTGGGTGTCTTCAGATTTTGGGATGAGGAAGGTGTTGCCTTCTGTGAGCCACTTATCCAAGGTCTCCTCCTCTTGGATAAGTTTGTTGAATGCTCGAGCATAGTGATTGTGAAGAACATCGAGTTGCTTTAGCCAGAAGTTTGGAATTCTTTCTGGGCCTGGGCTTTTAAATTTGGCATTTTTGCTCGTTTTTTTTCTTCTTCATTTAAATATCACTGGAAACATTTCTTTAAGATGTTTATTTTTTTTTCTCCAAGTTTTGGATCCACTCTGCCTCTTTGTTGTGCTCTTTTGGGTCCTCATAGATTCCTTTACAGAAATTTTCAAGTTTATCTTTCTTGGAGGGATTTGATATGTTTTACTTTTATTTCCCTAGTTCGCAATATAATATTTTTGGGTCATTTTCAAACATGTGGTTTTCTTTTCTCCCTTTGTTGGCTTCGTCATAGTATTTTTTTGTTGTTAATCTTCCTTGCGACCATTACGCTCACTGGAGGAGAGGGTATTGCATCTGGCTCCGTTTGATACTTGCAAAATCGAAGATTTTTTCAAGTATATTGGTCATTCGATTTTGTTATTCTATCTCTGTCTGTCTGTTTGTCTGTCTGTCTGTCTGTCGCCTACAGGTCACAATTTTAAACCAATCTTCACGAAACTTCACCACATGGTAGAGTTTGTCATAAGGAAGAAGCCTGTTGTTTTTGAGGTCAAAAGGTCAAAAGGTCAACACAGGCCAAAGGTCAACAACTTAGGTGAGATTTCTAAAATCCTCATTTATCATCCGATTGACTAGAAATTTGAAGAGGATTTATATTTCAGGTCACTGAATTCAACCACCAATTATTTTTGAGGTTCACATTGGCCAAAAGGACAACATATGCCAAATTTCTAAAATTGTCAAATTTCATCCGATTGACTTAAAATTTTAAGAGGAGTTGCATATTTTGTCAGTGAATTAAACGAGCAAATATTTTTGAGATCAACACGAACAAGAGGTCAACATAGTCCCATGGTCAACAAATAAGGTGGTATTTCTAAAATCCTCAATTTTCATCAGATTGACCTAAAATTTGAAGAGGATATATATGTCAGGTCACTGAATTCAACCACCAATTATTTTTGAGGTCAACTTTGGCCAAAAGGTCAACATAGGCCGAATTATTTAAATTGTCAATTTTCATCTGATTCACTTGAAATTTGAAGAGGAGTTGCATATTTGGTCATTGAATTCAACCAGCGAATTATTTTTGAGGTCAAATTTGTTTTATGGATTTTGCAAGTATCGTGCTCTCAACGACGTCTTCTTCTTGTTTGTTTGTCTGTTTGTCTGTTTGTTTGGCCACACAGAACTTTCGTTTTTTTTCTCCGTAACTGCTTGTCGGATTGATACAAATTTTTATCATAGGTGTGACTACTCATGTAGAAAGATATAATGATAATTTTGACGTCATAGGTCACGTGGTGTTGCAGCCATGTTGGATAAATGGAAAAACTTTTGACCTCTGTATCTCTGAAACCACACCAAGGAAAAAATTGCACATGGCAAATACTCCTCATGGGGAATGTGAGTTTTTTATGACTTCAGAGGTGCCATCGTTATGACGTCATAATTGCATATGCAGAACGCTACATCTGATCAGTATGTAAATTTTTGATGGTCATCTATGGCTAAAATGGTCAACAGAAAAACATTTGATGATATAATCGGTCATGTGATTCAGCAGCCACATTCTTTTTTTTGAAAAAAAACCTTAAAAAGTCTTCTTCTCTGAAGTGGCTGAACAGATCGAGGCAAACTTTACAAGTATGACCTTCCATCCATGAGGAACAAAACATATGGATGACATCATAGATCACATGGTCTGGCAGCCATATTGGATTGAAGAAAAATATTAAATAATGTTTTCTCTGGAACAGCCTAATCAATTGACACGAAACTTCACAATTATAACATAGTGGTGATGTGGAATTAAAGTTTTAAATTTCAACTTGATTGGACACATGTTCTGGCAGCCAGAATTATTCAATTTTTTTATCTGGGTTCAATTTTTTTTATCATCATTATTATTAGTAGTAGTATTATTATTATTACTATTATTATCATTATCTCTTGAATAAGTCTCACTTGGCTGTGCCTGGTTGGGTTTGAGGGTAGAGGAGTAACATCTGTAATGTGAATCCTCTCCAGGTTCCTCCTGATGACTTCATCTTTGCTTTTTGCTTGTTTGGGTTCGTTCTGATGATTCCAATGTAGGACTGTACCGATTTGTCTTCCATTTGATTTGAATTCAATTATTTTAATCCCATTCTAAATTAAATTGAATGATAATGAAAAACGCCATGGGTCAGGGTCAAGTGTCCAATCAAAGCGGGGTTGCATCAAAGCCAGACATCTTGGTACACGGTCATCACTGCCAGCAGTTATAAAGTGGCAGTTCTAATTATGTCTCTTATTAATTATGTACCACACCAGTACACAAACAACACACAAAAGAAGTCCTGGCAAGGGTCTGCAATCTCTGATTGCTCTTTCTAGTTTCTATTTTGAGTTTGCTTTCAGCAACCCTTACCTCTTGGTCTTTATTTCCAATGTTGTATGCTTTTTATTTTTGGATTCTCATTAGCTTTGGCTTCCATTTCCCCATATAAATTGCTGTATTTTGTCCTGTTTCTTTTCGCAGTTGCTCCCTTTGTGTCTCTGTCCTCCGTTTCCATGGTGGTTCCTGGTCTCTGTCTCTATGAGCTGGTTTGCCCTTCTTGCGATGTTGTTTTCCCATTACTATTTCTTGTATGAGCAGTGCCGCTGCAAAGCTCACGGTGTTGAGTTCCTTTAATGAGGATGATTTTGGTACCGATCTCTTGAGTGCTTTCTTTGTTCTCCCAAGCAGCATTTTTGTCTGATGTTTCTAGTGTGTGTGTTGTGTGTGTGTGTGTGTGTGTGTGTGTGTGTGTGTGTGGTGTGTGCGTGTGTGCGTGCGTGCGTGCGAGCGTGCGTGTGTGTGTGTGTGTGTGTGTGTCAGTGAGTTTAACAAAGTTTTTTTTGTGTGCAACCACACATCCTTTAGATCTAATAGTTATGTGCACCCATTCTTGAATGTGTGTTTAGTCACACCACCTGTGGATTGAAGTGTGCTGCAACACCTATGGGTTTACTTTCATCCCCAACCTGCCTTGGGCATGGTTCGATAAAGATATCTCGTGTAACCATAACCTATTTTGGTTTTTTTTCATCTAATTTAACCGTAAGTTGTTTTTGTTAACTCTAAATGTGTATTATATCCAAGTTAGAGACAATTAATCCTGCATTTCATAAGCTTGTGTAATCTCTTCACCCTACGTCTATCTGTGCATCGATGTGTTATTGTCAAGGGCCATACATTTCTTATTTTCATACATTAACCCTGTATCGAGGGACAACATATTATTTTTGGCCCTATCTCTCAATAGTGATGAATCACTTAAAAATTCTCGTATCCGGATGCGGATCTTTACCAAAATCAAATCAATTTGTCGTGGTCACACACCCAACCTGCCCACCAAGTTTCACCGGAATCAGTGCATAACTTTATGAGATGTTTTGCTCACAGACAGACAGACAGGTGAAAACATAACCTCTGTCCACCTTCGGTAGTGGCGGTAATCAACAGCACATTGACTGAGGTATGCTGACCACTGTGGGAAGCAAGGAGAAACTGACGTTTCCGGTGTTAACCCCTCGTTTGATCTGATGAAACGTTAACATTAACAAAAAAAAGTCATCTTTCTTCCCATTGCAGTTACCATACCTCGATCAACGTCGTTTTGGGGATTTCATCCATTCTTCACCCTCGGATGAGTTCCCTTTTGATAAGCGCAATTACCACCCGATCACGTTTCGAGCTTTTCTTATGCTACAATCCTTGTGGAAGGCTACATGAGGTCCCATGACTAATGAAGCTCCTACAGAATGAGGATCAAGGCAAACATTGTTTTGAGTGTGAATTAGTCCACCATGAATGAAGTGTTTTGCTTTTATCCTCCTCCACTTGAGTGTTGAATTGCTCTGTTCTCTTAAAATATTGAATTGCTAATTTCCTTCTAAGTCCCCTGTTATTATCTGACCATTGCCTTTTCATTGCTTGCATATAAAAGTGATTTTATTACAAGCCCAAGCCAACAGATTCACAGATATTGCCTGTGATGTGAGCAAACTGTTTTGAAACATTACGCAAAACGGCTTGTGTCTAAACGCCTTCAGGTTAAATTGCTATATTTTTATGTTCAAGCATCATTTTCTCCATTTTACTGGTTGTAATATATTTTCTCTTTTGGAGACATACCTCCAATGTTTGCATAATCCCTTGCACTCAGTGAAGTTAAAAAAAAAAGTTTTGTCAATGAGTTTCCCGTTGAATTGATGGCTAGAGCCGTGAAATATAGGCTACTGCCTCCTGTGACTGATAAATTCAAGTAGTAAGAACATCAGGTTACCAAGGCACCAGAAATGAGCAACCTTGAAGCAAATACAATTATGACCCACAGGAAGCTTTGATCTACCCAGAAGGTGGCCTGTGCCTAACATAGCATGCTGGTCTTGTTATCCTACTGTTGTTTTAAGCTCTCTGCATGGAGCCTCATGAAACTGGCAAGGTGGTTTTGATGAGGAAACCAAGTTTAGGTGGACACACTTCTGGCTTCATTAGTTATTTGAGTATGGCTATGGGATGTGGAGGTTGTCTTTCATATCCAAAGAAGGTCATTCACAACGCATGCAAACTACCCGGTCATTTTGTTTATTGTGCAGAAGCTGCTGCATATGAATAAACCGTGCTCTCAGATAGCTAGCTGATTAGCCTGGTGTCAAGGAACCTACAAGCAGACAATCCAGTTGCTACCCACAGTCTAAGTAGGTATTTGGAAAAAAAATTGATAACTTGCCTACCCTTGCCAGTGATAACTAGCCTACCCTTCACGAAAAAAAAAAATCCACGGGATCTTTAACGTCCACCAACTAATGTTACCAGACAGTACACCAAGCTTAACGTCCATCCCATCCGTGGCCCATCTTGATGTTTCGACCTGCCTTTAAAACACCAGGGTGACATTTTATAGCTGGGCTGAGATTCAAACTCTGGATAGACAGCTTAGAGGCTAGTGTGCATACCTCTCAGGAGTCCAGGCTCTCTTGCCAACACATATGGTCAGGATACCAGATCAAAGGCCTGCGTTTTTGTGAAAGATTCCTTATATCTTTGGTGCCATAAAGTGAGGGAAGCGAATCAGACAGTTTTTCACCTATAAATTCATGCTTCGTGATGCAATGGCTATTCCATCAGAGCAGATTGCATCAGGAAACAGAACATGTGCAAGACAGCACAAAGGTGTCCATGCTCTTGATTGAGGTCACTTTCCATTCCAATTCTATATCGTTACTATGCAAAAAAGATAAGTAAAGCTTCAAGTCAATATTCATTATCGCTGAGATATTCTTGTAAAAAGCAGATTGTATTTCTGGTTGTCTTTAAACTTACTGAACACAGGCTGTTTCACATGTTATATTTTCGAAAAAAAACTCCAACATTGCTGTTTCTTTTGTAAAATTTACATACTTTCATTGTTCAGATGGTGTGAAATACATTTCACCAAAATTTAGGAGGATGCATGTTAAATCGGGCAAAATTTAATGATCCATAGCAAAGGGGAATTTTTTTTGCAGATATGTCCATATAATCAATATACATAATCAATTATTAAATAAAGGCCCATACTCTTGGGTGTGTCACGACAAGTCGAGAAAGGGTGCTAAGCTGGAACCAATCCTGGATGGGTCGGCACTCCGACGCAAGATACTCGACTGAAGGTGGCACAAATTTGTAATTTCTTCACAGTGCCAGCAAGAGATCTCCGACTCTTCACCAAAGACCTATGAGATATGTGACGTCCACCAACGACAACTGCTGGTGGATAAGTGCCCCTTACTTGATGTCTTCCGATGGACGGTGCATCCAATGACGTATCAACCTGCACGTGATCCACAAGGATAATGGTTTTAAGCCAGGCCGAGATTTTAACTCAGGATAGACAGCTCAGAGGCGGGTGCTCGTTACATTGAAAAGAAGAAATGAAGGGAGAAAAATATAAAAGGCGGTTTATAAGAAAACTGGATGCATCATATGGAATGAGTGCTGAGACCTAATGGTTCGTCCACTTCACATACACATTGTAATAACTTTCCTTTTACAGAGAATGCAAGATCAGAAGTCACACACACTATATACACATATATCTATATATATATATATATATATAATATAATATATATATATATATATAATAATATATATACAGTGGGGAGAACAAGTATTTGATACACTGCCGATTTTGCAGGTTTCCCACTTACAAGACAGTAGAGGTCTGTAATTTTTATCATAGGTACACTTCAACTGTGAAAGACGGAATCTAAAACAAAAATCCTGAAATCACATGTATGATTTTTAAATAATTAATTGCATTTTATTGCATGAAATAAGTATTTGATCACCTACCAACCAGTAAGAATTCCGGCTCTCACAGACCTGTTAATTTGTCTCTTTAAGAAGCCTCCCATTCTCCACTCATTACCTATTAACTGCACCTGTTTGAACTCGTTATCTGCATAAAAGACAGCTGTCCACACTCAATCAATCAGACTCCAACCTCTCCACAATGGGCAAGACCAGAGAGCTGTCTAAGGACATCAGGAACAAATTGTAGACTTGCACAAGGCTGGGATGCTACAGGACAATAGGCAAGCAGCTTGGTGAGAAGGCAACAACTGTTGGCGAATTATATAAAATGGAAGAAGTTCAAGATAACAGTCAATCTCCCTCGGTCTGGGGCTCCATGCAAGATCTCACCTCGTGGAGCCTCAATGATCATGAGAAAGGTGAGGGATCAGCCCAGAACTACACGGCAGGACCTGGTCAATGACCTGAAGAGAGCTGGGACCACAGTATCAAAGAAACCATAAGTACACACTACGCCGTCATGGATAAAAACCTGCAGCGCACGCAAGGTCCCTCTGCTCAAGCAGCGCATGTCCAGGCCCGTCTGAAGTTTGCCATGACCATCTGAGATCCAGAGAAGGAATGGGAGAAGTCATGTGGTCTGATGAGACCAAAATAGAGCTTTTTGGTTTAACTCCCACTCGCCGTGTTTGGAGGAAGAGAAGGATGAGTACAACCCCAAGACACCATCCCAACCGTGAAGCATGGATGTGGAAACATCATTCTTTGGGATCTTTCTGCAAATGGGACAGGACGACTGCACCGTAGAGGGGAGGATGGATGGGGCCATGTATCGCGAGATCTTGGCCAACAACCTCCTCCCTCAACAAAAGCATTGAAGATGGGGCGTGGCTGGTCTTCCAGCATGACAATGACCCGAAACACACAGCCAGGGCAACTAAGGAGTGGCTCCGTAAGAACATCTCAAGGTCCTGGAGTGCCTAGCCAGCTCCAGACTCTGAACCAATAGAAAATCTTTGAGGGAGCTGAAAGTCTGTGTTGCCCAGCGACAGCCCCGAAACCTGAAGGATCTGGAGAAGATTGTATGGAGGAGTGGGCCAAAATCCCTGCTGCAGTCTGTGCAAACCTGGTTAAGAACTACAGGAAACGTCTGATCTCTGTAATTGCAACAAGGTTTCTGTACCAAATATTAAGTTCTGTTTTCTGATGTATCAAATACTTATTTCATGCAATAAAATGCAAATTATTATTTAAAAATCATACAATGTGATTTTCAGGTTTTTTGTTTAAGATTCCATCTTTCACAGTTGAAGTGTACCTATGATAAAAATTACAGACCTCTACGTGCTTTGTAAGTGGGAAAACCTGCCAAATCGGCAGTGTATCAAATACTTGTTCTCCCCACGTATATAATACATATTGTTACGAATTTGGAATTCGACGCACTCAACATACAGTCCTTTAGCTCAGTTATGCCGGTAAGTTCATGTTCCCTAGATAGTTCACCTTCCATTGTTTAATGGGCAGAAATGATTAAGTGCGCTGCGCGATTCAATTTAATAGTTAGGGAGCGATATAAACACAATGAGATGCACCACCCCCCCCCCCTTCTGCGAAGAGAAGAAGAGCCTCCCGTCCCGTGATTCATGATGTCAACAACTCCTCCCACCCGTGATTGGCGGGATGGATCACGAGGGCATGATCACCGGGCAGGGAGGGCAGAGAAGGATAAAGAGGAGATCCTTTCTTTGTTCGGTTTGAGTGGTTGTTCAGCAGGCCATCGAGTCCTGCTTGCTTGGGTTAGGGAGGAGGCTTTATGAAGGCTTTCTGCTTTGCTTGTTCAGCAGGCCTCTCGGTCCCTGTTGGTTCGAGTGGGTTTGCTCAGGGAGCTTCGCCTCGGCTTGGCTCGGGTGGAGACTTTTTGGAGAGCTGCTTTGTTTGGAAGAGAGTGCCGGTTGCTCGGCTCGAGCTGCGGGTGGTTCTCTTCTTCTTTGGTTCGTGGAGCTCTTTGTTCTCCATTTTGGTTCCCCTTGTTGCGACTCATCGGCCTCATCTTGGAGTGGTTCTCGGGAAGCGGCGCATCGACGGGAAGGATCGGTGCCTCGTCTCACCAGCACGTTGTGAGAAGCACGGAGGATTTGCTGAGCTCGGGAAGGATCGCCTCACGGCGATTGGGTCCAGCTCGCTCTCGCTGGAGCTCGGGTCCGAACAACTTGAAGACCACACGAGGTGGAGAGGTTGAGATAGGTCTGTTTCAGCTCACCTCTCCTCCGAGCTGGAGCCCGTTATTAAAGGCATCAGCCACCATTTCTTGGGTGTGTTGGTGCATTACTGTGGTCGCCGTGTCTACTAAGTAGTAAACTTTAAGTGATTGTGTAGAAGCTGTAGTTCTCCTGTCATGCTTGTTTGCCTTGTTTAATTGCATACGTGCATGCCTGCATACGTGCTTTATTATAATAAATGTCCTTGTGTAATGTAAACCTGTTTGTTGCGTCCTTTCCCTCCATTGAACTGCCGTATTGCACGGAATAATAGTTGGTTTTTAAATAGCCGATAATAGAATCGGTCCAACGCGGCATCGCGATAATACCCGCTCGGTTATCCAAAACGAAGTGAGCTGCTTAAGCGGCTCGTTTCAAGCGGCCCCGTTGAGGTAGGTCAGTCTCTCGTAGTCTGCCCGCCGTAATAAGGATATCGACAATCGCGATTGACCTGTAGCGCGTGGGTCGAGTGTTGACTAGGCTGTGGGTGTGCATCTAAAACACACCCGTAGCGGATTTGGCGGTTTGATCGCGGAAGCTGCGACTAGATTGTCCGTTTGGTGGGCGAGAGCGGCCGCCTTGGCTAGAAGCGGTCGTCCCGCACGTCGGCGGGCGAGAATCTACAACAATAATATATATATATATATATATATATATATATATATAATAATAAATTTACGGCTGTGGAATTCGCAAAGCCACCATGAAGGGCCGTAGGTGAGATATCTCTAAGTACATGTGTAGTTAGCCCCAAACCCGTTGTTTAGAGGGAATTTATGGATTCATTCGGGCTGCGACGCTTTGAGATAGCCGTTTTTCTGTTCTATCTTTATTTTGAACCAACCAAGTCTCAACCGCAACCACCTTAACCACCACGCCAGCCATCGTCACCAACTGCAACCACGCTTCAACCCTCAGACAACAACAAACACGCCAACAGCCACGACCTTCACCTTCACAACTCGTCCCACATCATCGATCATGCCATTCCCAAACGGCACCATGACCATCAAAGCACCACCAAAAACCCTCCACCACCCTCACCTCTCTCCTTCTACGGCCATCCCGCACACACCTGTGAACACTGAGCATCGGGCTGTCTTGGGCTCGTTCAGCGATACGCACGAGCCGCGAGTGCAAATAGCGGCCTTTCGCAGGAGAATTCGGATCAGGAACGCTACACGCCACTTCAGATCCGTCCAATTAGCAAGCGCGGGGCGGCTTGGCCCGCCTCCAGGCGCGTCTGTGTGAAATCGAGATATGCAAATTCTAGGATCAGAGAGATTCACGCCCCCTTTCCTCCGACCAATGGGCGAGCGTGGCCCCGCCCCCGAGGTCATCCTGATCCGGAAATTTGCATACTGTTTTCTCCTGCCGGCCTATAAGAAGGCGACGCGCAAGGCAGAAAGAGAGTTTATGGTTGGAGAGTCATCGGCAGAAGTGTGGCAGTGAGTCAATGGTGGAAAGTGAGTGGAGTTTTTGGTTGGAGAACGGAGTCGAGTCGGGTGGCGAAGGCATCGAGTTGGGTTCTGCAGTCGCTGTGAGGAGAATTGTGGGAAGAGGCCAAGGAGCTCGGGTCCGAGGCAGGGAAGTCGGCGAGACGAGGTCGCGGTGGGTATCGCTCGCGCGGACCCAAGCCAGCCAGCCATTCTCCTCCCCCAGGGCATCAACAATTCCCTTTTCCCCGCGCTGAGATAGTGCAAAAAGGGGCCCCGTTCCACCCCACTCCAAGTGGTGCCAACGAAACCCGCGAAGGAGCACGAAGTCGGGGCACGCCGCGCAGCCACATTTGCGGCTCGTCACGAGACGCGGGTAGGACCACCCGGTCTCGCGGACCTGGCCGCTCCTTCAGGTCCCGCGCACATATTGGCCTACAGGCCCGTCGTGCCCCTTGTCTATGAGGGTGGCTTCTTTCCTTTGCTTTTGAGTAAATGTGTGTGCGCGTCTGTGAAGTAAAACTGTATAAGTGTTGGCGTGTGTCGCGTAGTCGGTAGTAGATCTGCGTCATTGTGCTTTGTTTTTTGCTGATATAGTGTGCATTCTGACTGTTTGACTGTATATGTGTGCTTTCCGTGGGCCGGGTAATAAATGTGCATTGTGTTGAACTGTTCCCGTTTGCTTCGTCTCCTCCTTTTAATTGATCTCCATCCTTCACGTAAAGGGTTCGTCGTGGTTGCAAAACGCCGGTAAATAATCTGAACCGAGGTCGACGATAACACCGCTCGGTTATCCCGATAGTACGGAACGGGCCGCCCAAGCGGCTCGCGTCCGGAGTCGACCTGCGGCGAGGTGCGATCGCCCGGTTTACCATCCGCGTGGGTACTTAGGTAGGTCGAGTTTGGCGACAACCCTATCCCACGCGGGTGGCCGATTGGCACGATCGTTGTGAGGCCGAAAGGCCCACCGTGACTAGCTCCGGCTTAGTCCGAGAGGGTCACGACAGAATTGTCCGCCCAGGGGCGACGTGCCGCGATTCGAGTCACGTGGCCGTTCGCACCGCCGGCGGGCGCGAAATCGCAACACTGTGTCAGATGGATGTCGACCCTCCCGCCTCCAAGCAAAATTCCACGGGAATCGGTCCAGGGGTGAGAGGAGCGACCCCGATTCCTCCAAATTACGAGCAGGCTAAATTAACACCTTACGAGAAGTAAGATGGAGTCTCAAGCGAGCGGTGCCCGGGGGTAGATATGGATAGAATTTTTAGATCCATGGTCAAGGACACCCCGTGAGGAACACAATCTTTACGCCGAGGGATGGAAAAGTGGCTATGCCATGCATCGGGTTATTTTATTACAATTCACATACCACTGAACGTGGTCAGTGGATGCGGCCAGGGCATGTGACAATGCAGCAACTAATGGCCGTCATGGACTTCGTGATGAAGCGAAAGGATGGGATCTGGAACAATGGCGGAGAGATATAAAAAGCTCCGGAATTTGCAAACGGGACCAGACCTACCTGAAGGAATACTGAGTCGAGGGAGTGTGGCGGCGGTTGGACCACGATAACGGTGAGAAGAATGACGGGAAATGATGATGATTGGACGAGAAGTGTATGAACTCGCACAGTGATGACGAGCGTTGCTGCCACGACAATTATCGGGGAAATAAAAACTCGGACACGAGGGGACGACGCAAGAGAAGAAAATAACGGAGAAATTGAAGGAGCAGAGTACGGAGACGCGGGGAATTAAAGAAATAACGGAGAAATTGAAGGATAAGGGACGGAACCAGCAGGAGTTGGAAGGAATAACAGAGACAAGGAGATAGAAAAAGTAGAAGGAGAGTTACACGATAAAGACAGTGGCAACAGAACACACCCACACAATGAACATACACATGAGGGGGAGCTCGGGGAATGTCGTCGACGTGCAAGCAGCCGATAGCTCCTTCGACGGAGACCTATGCCCCTGAGCGATCCGACCAGGGTTCGGTCGTGCTTGCGAGGTCGAGGGATAGTGCTGTGATACCCTGCACGTGCAAGCTGAGGATACACGACCCCAGCCAACACCCTTGTGCGCAGCGAGCCCCTGTGATTGTCCACTCACCCACCACGGTGTGGTTGCAAGTGAGTGCGCCCTTTGTGCAGTGGTGTGGTTGCGAATCCGTGCGCGGAGTGCGTCTCCCGGCGGCGGCGCGGGTGTGGGAATGTGAGCGCCTAACCGACTTTTGAATGGTGGTATGTGCGGTGGCAGTGTGAGCTGTTGATCAGCGGTGATGGTAGGGTGGTACATGACGGAGGAGGGCGATCGAAGTGAGTGAGCGGTCAGCTGCAAGTGCAGAGAGACCACGGGTGTGAGAGAGCGTATGTGAGGGAGATGACGGTGGACATCTTGAGCATGCAAGCCGCGTCCCTGTGTAATAGTGTAGATAAGATGTGAGCGTCGGTACAACGCAGGAGTGCGTGTGTTGAACGGCGACGGAAGACAAAAGCGGTAGCGGCCGAGCTGTTTCGGGGAACCGCGCCGGGGTTCACCCAGCAGCGAGCGCGAGGTCCGTGCTGTGCAACGCAGAGACCCCCACTGGCTCGCTTGCGGTAGTGAACCCGTCCGGAAACGCCCGCGCGGTTGATTGCCGATCCCGCGACGGACAAGAGTCGGCAGGACAACGGATTTGGACCGGACGGAGTTCTCACCCGCAGCTGTGTTAACCCCAACGGCAGAGCACACAGGTCGCGGGAAACCCTCGAGACGTGAGCTTGTTCTTTTATGCGCCGGGGACGTCATGCGCGCTATGGTTGGAATCAGCAGGAGAGAACCCCTGCCGATGGTACCCCAAGTCCAAGGAACGAGGAACACGTGCAGCTGCATGACGTCACGGGCAAGGTCAAAGTGCCGCGAGCTGTGAGTTGCCGCGCGTCCCCACGCAAAAATGTGAAAAAAATTAACAAATAGCAAGCCTCGCTTTCGGGTGAACAGAGATTCCCTGGCAAGGGGTGATGATCCCCTTGGCCAGGCACAGGATGGAAATAGTTAGGGGAGGGTTAGTGTTAGCTAGACCCGGCATCGGGGGTAAGTCCTCATGGCGCCCGTGGAATGGATTAGGTAGAGGGATCTAGATGAGATTTAGTTGGGAAAATGGGAAATGACATTTGAGGACAGTGACAGACTGTGAACATGTGTTAGTGGGACGTAGCTTAGCTACGTAGTGTTAAAAGGAACGTGCTGTAGTTTAAGGGACGACGTGGGAGCACGAGTTAGTTAGGGATTTAGTGAGGCAGGTGGCAGAGTAGCGGTGGTGCTGTTGAAGATTTGTGATGTGGAGACATGTTAGTGAGTGAGGCCACAGCGTCTGTATGTATGGAGTGATTGTGGAATGCATGGTGCGATGAGTGATTGGGTGGAGAGTGATTCCCGCCAAGGGACCCCGGGGTCAGTGTAAAGTGAGTTAGCTGGGTTAGTCAAATTGACAAAATGGAAGTCGTTCTGCTGTGGTGGGAGTGTAGCTCGATACCCATTTGGAGGGTGCAGGAGCCCTGTTGACGGGCTGGGAGCGTGGCTGCGAAAGGTGAGTATCGCTGAGTGGTACCCCGGCACCAGCCAGTCGGCCGTGGTAGGCCAAGGGCCCATGGGGGCCGGATAGCGTAGTGGGCATGGGTCACCCGCATGATGTGGGGCCCGGGCGCCGTTAGCCGCGGTGCATGTGGGCACGGGTGACCCTCGGAAAGGGCCCGGGAACAGCCTGCCACGTTAGCGTTTCAGGGGAGTCGCCATGGAGGCACTCCCGGTGTTTAGGGAGCTGGTAGGCTCGGAGGCAGTGTAGCCCGGGGTGCCATTGTTGGAGAATCGCAAGGGTCGTGCCTGCCAAGGGAGCCACGCGTCCCAGCCATGAGACCGTGTGAGGGCACGGAAGGAAAATTGGGGGCGAGCCCAAAATTGTAAGGACACCAACACAGGCGATGGAATCTGGGTGATAGAACCAATAGATTAAGCGAGAGGCCTTTTGAAAGCCCCGGGGTATTAAAGGTTAATAGTTAGGGTAGATTAGAAGTGTACCCTCCGCACCATCCATCCCTTCGCTCTCGTTGTGGCCACTGGACCCACTTTGGTTAGATCGCTGAAGTCTGGGAGCCATCGTGAGGCTTTGTTGGGCCTCGACACAGGACGCTAGCTCTCCCTTGTTCCCCTCCGGAAGGGAACGTAGTTGTTGGGAGTAGGCTAGGGGACGATAGGTTAGCCGAACAAGGACAGTAAAGGGGGTAGGGGACGATTTATAGAGGGAAGTAAAAATAAAAACAACAAAAAAAATAAGTTGGGGCTAAATTGGTTTTACAAATTAAGGGAGTGGGTATGGACAGTGACAGGCCAAAGGCGATAGGTTGGGAGGGAGACCGAGGTAGGTCCGAGCCGCCTACGAGTGCCAGCACCACCGCACTCCCCCACCAACCTCCACGTATAGGCAAAGGCCGGCCAACTTCATCGGCAGCTGTGTTTTGCTGCGAGGCTGTACCGCCGGATCGTCTGCAGCTGTGTTCTGCAAGGCCTGTGCCGGTCGGATCATCTGCCGGCTGTGTTTGCCTGCAACGGCCTTGTTCTGCAGGCTGTGTTGCCTGCTCACCTTTGCCATGCCATGCCCACTGCCCATGTTCACCAGCCCCCGTTCTATTTTGCTTTGCCCCCCCCCCCCCCTGTTCATTGCCATGTGCGCCGCAGATCAACAAGCAACAGTTTGCAAACTGCAGACATGCCCTGTAGGCAGCGCATCACGGGACCGCATTGGCAGCCCGTGCAACGTGTTTGCTGCGTCAGATCGTCGCGCCGTACTGCAGGACTGCCGTAGAGCACCCGTCACGGAACCGCATTGGCGGCCCGTGCAACGTTGTTTGCTGCGTCAGATCATCACGCGTGCTGCAGGACTGCCCTGTAGGCAGCCGCGCCAGAGAGACTGCATTTGCGCAGCCCATGCGCCATTGTTCGCTGCGCCCATTTAAAAGGGAGGCCTAGGACTGCCGTGTGCAGCCGGCCACTTCCCTGCCACCTGCATTGCTTGAGCCAGAGACTGCATGCAGCAGCTGGCTCCCTGCTAACTGCTTTCTTTTTGCAGAGTCCATTGATCCTGGGCCATGGTTTAGTGTAAAATTTGTAAGTTAAGTTAAGATGTACTGAACATATGAGTGCGCCCCCGCATGTCTGTCTAGCGCCGGCAATTTTATTTAAGTCGTCCGTGTGAGTGGTTTGTTTAGTTAGTTACTCAGCCCTCAGGTTATTTATTTTGGGGACACGAATACCATGAATGTCGCACTCAGGGATCCAAAGGTAAAACGTACTAGGGAAGAACTACACATGATGGCACACGAGAATTTGACGACTCGGGACGAGTCGTAAAAAGGGAGGGGTAGTGTTAGGGTGTGGAAATTCGCAAACCACCATGAAGGCCCGTAGGTGAGATATCTCTAAGTACATGTGTTATAGCCCAAACCCGTTGTTTAGAGGAATTTATGTGATTCATTCGGCGCTCGACGCTTTGAGATAGCCGTTTTTCTGTTCTATTCTTTATTTTGAACCAACCACGTCTCAACCACAACCACCTTAACCACCACGCCAGCCATCGTCACCAACTGCAACCACGCTCCAACCCTCAGACAACAACAACAACGCCAACAGCCACGACCTTCACCTTCACAACTCGCTCCCACATCATCGCATCATGCCATTCCCCAAACGGCACCATGACCATCAAAGCACCACAAAAACCCTCCACCACCCTCACCTCTCTCTTCTACGGCCATTCCCGCACCACCTGTGAACACTGAGCGTCGGGCTGTCTTGGCTCGTTCAGCGATACGCACCGA
This sequence comes from Eptatretus atami, assembly GCA_035128595.1. Lineage (NCBI taxonomy): Eukaryota > Metazoa > Chordata > Myxini > Myxiniformes > Myxinidae > Eptatretus > Eptatretus atami. The sequence goes on along the minus strand of CM068956.1, from coordinate 54,390,994 downwards.
GCCGAGTGCAAATAGCGGCCTTTCCGAGGGAGAATTCGGATCAGGAACGCTACACGCCCACTTCAGATCCGTCCAATTACAAGCGCGGGCGGCTTGGCCCCGCCTCCAGGCGCGTCTGTGTGAATCGAGATATGCAAATTCTAGGATCAGGAGAGATTCACGCCCCCTTTCCTCCGACCAATGGGCGAGCGTGGCCCCGCCCCCAGGTCATCCTGATCCGGAAATTGCATACTGTTTTCTCCTGCCGGCCTATAAGAAGGCGAGCGCAAGGCAGAAAGAGAGTTTATGGTTGGAGAGTCATCGGCAGAAGTGTGGCAGTGAGTCGAGTTGTGGAAAGAGTGAGTGGAGTTTTTGGTTGGAGAACGGAGTCGAGTCGGGTGGCGAAGGCATCGAGTGGGTTCTGCAGTCGGCTGAGAGAAATTGGGAAGACGCCAAGGAGCTCGGGTCCGAGCAGGAAGACGGCGGTCGCGACGAGGTCGCGGTGATCGCTCGTCGCGGGACCCAAGCCAGCCAGCCATTCTCCTCCCCCAGGCATCAACAATTCCCCTTTTCCCCCGCGCTGAGATAGTGCAAAAAGGGGCCCCGTTCCCACCCCACTCCAAGCGGTGCCAACGAAACCCGCGAAGGAGCACGAAGTCGGGGCACGCCGCGCAGCCACATTTGCGGCTCGTCACGAGGACGCGGGTAGGACCCACCCGGTCTCTGCGACTGGCGCTCCTTCAGGTCCCGCGCACATATTGGCTACAGGCCCGTCTGCCCCCTTGTCTATGAGGGTGGCTTATTTCCTTTGCTTTTGAGTAAATGTGTGTTGGCGCCGTCTGTGAAGTAAAACGTATAAGTGTTGCCGTGTTGCGCGTTGTCGTAGTAGATCTGCGTCGTTGCTTTTGTTTTTGCTGATATATATGCATTCTGACTGTTTGACTGTATATGTGTGCTTTCCGTGGCCGGGTAATAAAGTGCATTGTGTTGAACTGTTCCCGTTTCCGCTTCGTCTCCTTCCTTTTAATTTACCCTCCATCCTGCTTCACGTAAAGGGTTCGTCGTGGGTGCAAAACGCCCGGTAAATAATGAACCGTCGAGGTCGACGATAACACCGCTCGGTATCCCGATAGTACGGAACGGGCCGCCCAACGGCTCGCGTCCGGAGTCGACCTGCGCGAGTGCGATCGCCCGGTTTACCATCGCGTGGGTACTTAGGTAGGTCGAGTTTGGCGAACAACCCTATCCACGCGGGTGGCCGATTGGCACGATCGTGGTGAGGCCGAAAACCCACCCGTGACTAGCTCCCGGCGTTAGTCCGAGAGGGTCACGACAGAATTGTCCGTCCGGTGGGCGACGTGCCGCGATTCGAGTCACGTGGCCGTTCGCACGCCGGCGGGCGCAAATTCGCAACAATATATAGATAGATAGATAGTTGTGGATTTCAGAATCGGATCCGAGTAATAGCACACAATATCCAGCCTCGAGACGTATTCTCCATAAATGCATGTTCAGAATAGACCCATCCCCTCATCTGGTGGGATTCTAACTCTTTGATGCATTGGAGAAGGGTAAAGAACAGGTTCTCTTTCTTTCCTATGGGATAACCTTCTCCTCTTTACGACGTGTTCATGAGGTATGATTTCACATCAGTTTTCATTTCTGCATGAGCGATATTCACCGTTCGTGCACGTGATAGATAACAGTTAGCCCAACGGAGACTCATTCTATTCCCTTTCCATCATAACACATTGGCTTGGAAATGCACGATTTATTTACACATTTTTGAGGGTTATCATTTTCACTTTGGACTTGCAGGACATTGGAGTCATCACACCACAAGCTATTCCTAAACAGTTTATTCTGACGGTCAAACATGGCTATGGTCTCGGATCATTTACCTCAGGACCCACCTTTTTCCATTGATGTTCGACACCCACCTTTTTCCATCGGCGATCGACACCCTGTTAAGCAGCTCTATCGACGCTAACTGGCTCTTATTCTTATCAGGCTCTTATGATCAAAGAGGTGATAATTGCCCGTTGATGTTTTGTGAGCACTTCTTGTTTTCGCTCGATTGTTCTGGCAAATGACTGCTTTCTGACATTAATCCAGTACCCCAAACATGGCATCGTAAGCCAGGCCTGTGTTAATTGGGAGTTGCATTTTGTTTGATGGTCAGGAGAGAATGACCACGAGAATTGACAGTTGGAGGTCACGTGAAGCGATGCGCCAAGAGTCAGGCTGGACTTGGCTGAGGTTGTGCTTGAGGCTCCACCCACACTGGTCGCCCATAAATAGATGGCAGGACTGCCTTGTTGGCAGTTGGTGGGAGATCCTGCTGCTGGTTGGTGACAGCTCCTGACAGCTCCTGACGGTTGGAGACAGCAGCAATGGCGGTTGGTGACAGTTGGACTGTTCCTGCTGGTTCCTCTTGGTGCCTGGTTCTTGGCGTACCTGGCTCTTGGTGTAACTGATTATTGGCATACCTGGCTGTTGGCATACCTGGTTCTTGGCATACCTGGCTCTTGGCACACCTGTTTCTTGGTAAACCTGGCTCTTGGCATACCT
>CM068956.1:54354011-54378968 GCA_035128595.1 Eptatretus atami | reverse complement strand
AGCTCTCCAAAGTCATATCTCACTCTTTATTCCCCTCCAAAGGAATGTCTTGAACTCCCCCCCCCATGCTGCTCAAAATCCTCTTGAAAGAAGTCCCTTCATTTAAGCTCTGGTGGGATCTCACTAATCTGTCGTGATCTTCCTGGAAAGCCACACTCAAACCTTCGGCCTGCCCAAAGCCTTAGCGCAGTCTGGGAATCCTCCAACGGTGAAAAAATCTCCTCCTGGCACCACGCGGAGCTCCTGACACATACAAAGCTGTGGTTCTCCTACGATGGCACACTGTATGGCCAACGTTACTGGCCGATCTGAGGGATGACAGATGGTATGGCAGAGGGTGGAGTCATCAGCAAAGAGATAAAGAGGATTTTCAAAAGAGTTGGAGAGATCATTAATGGAAACCAAAAAAAAAACCAAGGCCCAGTACGCTGCCTTGAGGAACTCCAGCCTGGACAGGTAGAGGGGATACGAAAACTCCATGAAGGACCACACGTTGGCTGTGACAGGAGAGGAAGTCTGCAAGCCATGAGTGGAGATGTTCTTGGATACCATATGAAGAGAGTTGGTGAGCTGGACAGGGTGCCAGATTGTATCGAAGGCATGTTATATGTCCAAGGAGATTGCTCTGATTTAATGTCTGGCATTGAGGATCTCCATCCATTGTTTGGTAGAGCTAGAAGCAGCATATCCATGGTAGAGTGACCTGTTCTGAATCCAAATTGATGATCAGAAATGAAGCCATTGGATAAGAGGAAGGATTTCATGTCTGAAGCGATGATGGATTCCATCACCTTGCTGATCATTGGGAGAAGGTTGATTGGTCTGTAGTTACAGAGATCTGTTTTTGCACCTTTTTTATGAAGAGCGGTAATGTTTGTTGATTACCAAGCAGATGGCAGATGACCTTGAGCAAATGAGAGGGTGAATAGAACAGAGAGGGTGTGCAATAGCAGCAGAGCTGGTTTTTAGGGCACGTGGGCTGATGCCATCTGGACCGGTTGGAGAATCTGAGTCGAGGTTTGACAGCAAGCTCTCCACCTTGTCAGGAGAAAAGGACACAGAGTCCAGGGACAGCTGGGTGTGATTGGGTAAGGTGAATACAGAAAGCAATGGGTTTTGGACACAAGATTTAAATGCTCCCACCCAGTTTTATATAGAATCCGGTGGTTAAAAAGAAAATGTTGCTGTTTGGGTGTGTTTTATTGCCCTTCCCTTCCCCTCCTCTCACGCTATGCCTGGTGTAGGCTTATATTGTGTTGTGTGTTGGCCAGCATGCTGGTATATTGTGTCGGAGTGGCTACCTGCCCAGGATTGTGCCCAATAGCCAAGGAAACTGCTTAAGCAGAACCAACACTCTGCACAGAGTGTGCTCCCAATCTCCTCCTCTCCTCCTCTCATGCTGCCTTCCTTTCCCTGACTCTCATGCCACCTTCCTTCCCTTTCCCTCATGCTGCCTTCCCTTCCCTTCACAACACATTCCTTCCTTCACACTGCATTCCCTTTCCCTTCCCTATGCTGCTATCTCTCCCCTGCCCTCACAATACTCCTCCCCTCTCCACTCCCATGGAATCTCTGGACGGTCCCTGTGTGCTGTATTAATGTACTGTTTAAAAATACTCCGTTTCGTTCAATTTTAAAAATATACTTACTACCCCCACCCCCTCCCAGCTCCACTCTCCACAAGTCCCACTACCAAACGTAATTCGAGAACCCCTCCCCCCTTATGTCCCCTTCAAATACAAGTCTAGAACCCCCTCCCATCCAGACTGACCTCCTCTCAAACCTCCTCCCCACTTCCCCACCCTCCTCTCTCCCATATCCCCTCCGATAGCAACATTTTTGTGAGCGTCGCTTCCCCACCTGTCCTCGCTCACCCTTCCCTCCTTCCTCGCTTCCCCCTCCGTCCTCTCTTCCATCCTCTGTCCTCCTCCCTCTCTTTCTCTCCTCCCTCCATTCTCTCTCTCTTCTCCTCTCTCTCTCTCTCTCTCTCTCTCTCTCTCTCTCTCTCTCTCTCTCTCTCTCTCTCCAACCCTTCTCCCACTCTCTCCCACCACTCTCTCACTCTCTCCCACCCCTATGGACACGACAGGGACTTTTTGTAAATTATTTAAACTTCACACAAAGTCCAACTAAAAAGTACTTGAATAAAAATGTCAGAAAAGAAAAAAAAGGATCAAACACAAGGGTTTGAAAACAAGAGATCAATGTCATGAGTGATGATTCTCCTCTTCGACAAAGCATCATTCTTATGATCGAGTGATAACATGTTCTCTTCTCTATTCCTTCCTCACCTCTCTCTTTGTCATCCAGAGACATTGCAGATGTCTCTCTCTCTCTCTCTCTCTCTCTCTCCTCTCTCTCTCTCTCTCTCTCTCTCTCTCTCTCTCTCTCCTCTTTCTCTCTCTCCTCTTTCTCTTTCTTTTCTCTTTCTCTTTCTCTTCTCTTTCTCTTTCTCTTTCTCTTTCTCTTTCTCTTTCTCTTCTCTTTTCTTCTCTTTCTCTTTCTCTTCTCTTTCTCTTTCTCTTTCTCTTTTCTTTTCTCTTTCTCTCTCTCTCCCCTGGCAAAAAGAGTCACTTGCAGTCAGATATCCATTGCAAAACGAGGGCCATGACAACAAATACAGGGAATCCCGAAAATGAAATGCAGACTGGATATACAATGAATAAGATAAATATTAATTACACATGGTATCATGAAAATAACGTAAAACAGAGAATAAAGCCTATATTGCCACTTGCACAGTGGTGCGTGGGGGCGGAGGGTGGGGGCAGTGTGACGACTCCTTGGCTTTTTTCACAAGAACCTTGGCTATTCGTTGTTCACCTTGGCGTCTTGGTTTTCTATGGGTTTTCTTGGCGTATAGGTTTTCTGTTATCATCGCTTTTCTGAAACCTGGTGAATTCTTGGCTTTTTTCATTAGCCCACCTTGGCATTTATGAAAATGAGGAGTGGTCACACTGGTGGGGGGTGAACCAGGCAAGTTATTTTAAAAGGACACCAGTACTGGGGATCAAGCGAGCTCCACCATGAACGGTCCCTGCCCACAGCACGAAGTAGCAAACAGTAGGGTCCAGTGAGCAGCGTGGACCAGCCCACAGCCGCAGCACCCAGCAGAAAGGTGAAGCATCCAGTGGCACCTCACCTAGTTCACAGAGACGACAAAACGAACTCGAACTAAGTTGTCGATGGCACACCATCGCATATTCCCGCGCGCACTGCTTTGTCCCATTAACGCTGGTGAAATTTATCTTTCAAAATGGATTGACTATCTTTTCTATTTGATGTGCTTTATGACCAAAGACTTACTATGTTTACTAAATCAGAAGTCATTGCAAGCATGTCAAATGTCATGAAAACATTAATTTAAACACTGTCCAGTAATATAGAACTGTGCATCAATTTTAATCATAGGAATGAACTGTGTATAATATTAATTATAATTATTCATAATCAATTAGATAAATACAGTAAAACCTGTGTCTGTTTGTCACTCATGGGGGCCACATAAGTAAGTTCTTTATAAAATAATTTACCATGTACAATGGTAAATATACTTTAAAAAAATCAGCCCCCATGACCCCCACCCCTCTGGCCCGGCCCCTAGGGGTCATATCAAAAATCCGACAGTGTGTGCACTTCCCCATACATATATCTACTATGTCCCAAAGTTTCAAGTTCCTATCTCAAACGGTGTAGGGAGAGCTATTTTGACCCCCCTATCCGCTAAGCACCCCCTACCCCCCCCCCCAAGCACCCTCTGATCATCATGTGTTTAAAAAATATGTTGTTAAATGTATAACTCATGAATATTTTGATTTAAAAAGCTATAACACAATTTTTTTATCGACCCCCATGACCCCAACCCCTCTGGCCCAGCCCCTAGGGGTCATATCAAAAATCCGAAAGTGCACTTCCCCATACATATATCTACTATGTCCCAAAGTATTCAAGTTCCTATTTCAAACGGTGTAGGAGGAGTTACAGGGTAAGACAGACGGACGGACGGACGTACGGATGGACGGCGGAGACAATCACAATATTCCCGCTTTTCTTCGAAAGCGTGGGAATAAAAACGCTTTCCTACCTAATGTCTATGTCAACTATGCCCCTCTCACAGCATACATTAGAACAGCACAACTTCACTGCAACGGGTCCCTGTTCACCGAAAAATGTTCTAATTACACGAACACACGGACTACACTGACTTAACATCTACCTAATATGTACCCCCTCAACGTATTAACATTCTCAGGCTCATTTTGGAGCTTGTACAGTACATGTATCACACACAAACAATGACAATATAATACATCAATGTACTTTTATATGAATTACAAGGACATTAGTGGACAATAAACAAATCAACACAGTATATGGGATTTGAACCTGGGATACCAGCATCATGTGACATAGGCTCAATAGGACCACCAAACAGGCCAACTCAAAATGGTCATATTCATACTTACCAGGGAGGAAAACTAAATACGAATTTGCTCCCAGCCGATTTTTTCTGGGTTAACAATGATCGGTTTGATGAGGAAGTAAAAGGTAACTTAATTTGGTGAGGGGAAGATATCAATTCAGTTTCTGCTTCAATTCCCGAAGGTGATATGATGCCTTAAACCATGTAGAGACAAATTAACGTTATTAAGTGCTTTTAATAACACCTCTAACTCCCTTTATGTATTAATTTTCACTGTAAATAAAAGAGTAGATTGGAGAGTATGCAGAATTATTATTCTACTTAATATTTGGAACTATAGTTACAAACAGGAATGTCACTGCTATATGCTGACAACTAGCTACGGCTGCCAATCCTGATCATTAGTCCATAAGGTGATGTTCAGCATATCTGCAACATCATAAGATTAGAATTACAATTAATCATCGATTTTAATCAGCAGTTCAAGTTCTGAAGGAAATATATAATTCAGACTAAAATTACTACTTGGAACGTCGAGTCATTCATGAAAATGTTCAGCACCTGCGACACTCTCATCTGCATCTTGCAGTCACTGCAGCGTGTGATAGCATGATGCAGTCCTTGTGGCTCGACCAACTGTAATTGCAATATCAACATTGGCTAAATACTCTTTTGGGTTCAATGGAAGGCATACCATATCAATCCATCAATACTTTTTGCTTCCCACCTTTCCATTTGTATTTTTTCAGCTCGAGTCACAACATCAGTTTTACACTTTTCGCTATTCCACCTCACATTACATAATCGTTTGTCAACACGCCTCTATTTACTGTGCAAAGTTCCACATATTTCACATCTTTCCTTTCATGTGGCATCCAATTTCTTTCCATTTTTGTTCATCCTTGCAGAAAAGACGAAAGATGTCTTCTGACTCTAAATTTTACGTCTTATTGATAATTCCAATAGTACGCTCCATTGTTCAACTCTGACTTAAGAAAGTTGTCACTTCGAACTATATTATGAAGTGCAAGCAGATAATTTGGGGGAAGGTGGAAGTGTGGTGGTGGACAACCAAACATACACTGCATGGCCAAAAGTATGTGGACACCTGCTCATCCAACATCTCATTCCAAAATCATGGACATTAATATGGAGTTGGTCCCCCCCCCCTTTGCTCCTATAACAGCCTCCACTTTTCTGGGAAGGCTTTCCACTAGATGTTGAAACATTGCTGCGGGGATTTGGTTCCATTCAGCCACAAGAGCATTTATGAGGTCAGGTACTGATGTTGGGTGATTAGGTCTGGCTCACAGTCGGCGTTACAATTCATCCCAAAGGTGCTCGATGGGGTTGAGGTCAGGGCTCTGTGCAGGCCAGTCAAGTTCTTCCACACCGATTTCAACAAACCATTTCTGCATGGACCTCATTGTGTGCACGGGGGCATTGCCATGCTGAAACAGGAAAGGGCCTTCCCCAAACTGTTACCACAAAGTTGGAAGCACAGAATAGTCTAGAATGTCATTGTGTGCCGTAGCATTAAGATTTCCCTTCACTGGAATTAAGGGGCCAAGCCCGAACCATGAAAAACAGTCCTAGACCATTATTCTTCCTTCACCAAACTTTACAGTTGGCACTATGCATTCGGGCAGGGAGTGTTCTCCTGGCATCCGCCAAACCCAGATTCATTCGTCGGACTGCCAGATGGTGAAGCATTATTCATCACTCCAGAGAACGTGTTTCCACTGCTCCAGATTCCAATGGCGGTGAGCTTTACACCACTCCAGCCGATGCTCAGCATTGCGCAAGGTGATCTTCGTCTTGTGTGCAGCTGCTCGGCTATGGAAACCCATTTCATGAAGCTCTCGACGAGCAGTGCTTGTGCTGACGTTGCTTCCTGTGTCAGTTTGGAATGCGGTAGTGAGTGTTGCAACTGACCAAAGACAATTTTTCTGCGCTCCGCGCTTCAGCACTCGGTGCTCAAATTCTGTGATCTTGTGTGGCCGACCACTTCGCAGCTGAGCTGTTGTTGCTCTGAGATATTTCCACTTCACAATAACAGCACTTACAGTTGGCCGGGGCAGCTCTAGCAGGGCAGAAATTTGACAAACGGACTTGTTGGAAAGGTGGCATCCTGTGATGGTGCCAAGTGGAAAGTCACTGAGCTCTTCAGTATGGCCCATTCTACTGCCAATGTTTGTCTATGGAGATTACATGGCTGTGTGCTTGATTTTATACACCTATCAGCAATGGGTGTGGCTGACATAGCCAAATCCATGAATTAGAAGGGGGTGTCCTCATACTTTTGGCCATGTACTGCAAATGTATGAGAGCAGTGAAGCAGGTTGACCAGTGTATCATTTCTCAGGTGCAATACAATGCTATTCAAGAGAGAATACTGGATGCTAAACTGGATAAGAAATCAAAGTGAACACAAAGGGAATGGCTTCCATTCTTGGACACCCAAGATAGTCATCATCAGGTGAGTCTTTTTGACTGCCACTGGTAACATGTAACTCAGTGCTACCAGCTACATTGTCGGGTTGTCAGCGACTAAACTGACACCCCTCATTGGGATTGCGAGTGAGGAGGGTCTCGGTGACACCCTGCCAGGACTAAAAACAACACCTGACAAAGGGCGGATGAGCTCCCTTTGGGACCCAATGGTTATCCAGAAAGAAAATAGTGTCTCATCTCATCCTAAAAAAGACTCATCCAGATTGGACTGGTTTGCAGCAACTCAGGTAGCAAAGAGGGGCAGTGGAACACTTGATGTGAGGCACATGAGCTAGTATTCAACAACAGAAACCATCAATCAGGAGATAAGCTAGTATGTCGTCAATGGCAACAACAAAACTACACACGTTAGGAAGAGGGCATGTTCCTCGTCTGGTGGATGGCAGTGCAGTCCAATTCTTCAGGTTAGGTCAGGTATGGGAGCATGTGCCGGAGCAGTGCGTCGCTGCATACACTCTACAGGGGTACTCCAGGGGCCTCTGTCTGACCATCCACCAGGTAGATGCCTGGCCCATCCCTATCTCCTTGAGATGCTGATCAACCTGCAGCAACCACAAGGTACATGGTCAGCCCATTGGCCTCCTCCACTCACGAGGCTCCCTCAACGAGAGAATCTGGTGAGCAGGATCAGCATCAGGAAAATGAGCCACATGTTCATACAGCCGCAGCTGACACTCAGGAACTATGCGGGTAACAAATCTCATTTGAGTCTCTCTCAGCAACCGCTCGTTGGACAAAAAGTCTGACCAGCAATAGCCAAGGATTCTCCGAAGAGACCTGGTACCAAAGGAATTAAGTCGCTTTCTCAGATCTCTGGTCAGAGTGCAAATCTCACATCAAGGACCTGAAGACTCGGACTTTCGTCCTCCCACAAAGGTACCGGCAGCGCCACACCCCATGATCCAGTGAATCCATGACTCCCCAGACGCAACCCAGATGTCTATTGAACTCTGGCTCACAGCCAGCATAGACATGAATATTACTGCCTAGGTAAATGAATATCTCCGTGACCTTAACATCCTCACTAAAAACAGGTACAGATAAGATGGTGGCATCCACGATGTCATTGGAAGCTTGGATCTTAGTTTTGACCCAGGAAACCCATAATCCCAGTGGCTTTGACTCATCATTCAGCACCTCGAAGGCCCCCAAAAGGACATCCAGAGTCTCTGCAAAGATGACTCCATCATCTGCGAAATCAAGATCAGAGAACTTGACATTCCCAAACGATGCACCGCAGCTTGATCTCTCTGACATCCTCCACAAAATCCAGTCCATACAAGCACTGAAAAGTGCGGGGGCCAGGGCACACCCCTGAAGAAACTCCAGTAACAACTGGAAATAAGTCAGAGATGGCATCACCAGATCTCACAGCACTCTCAGTACGAGAGTAGAATTCAGACATCAGATTTATCAGTTTTGGTGGCACCCCACAAAGACCAAGTGTCCTCCAGAAGGTATCTCGATTCACTGAATCGAGTGCTTTGCAGAGATCAACATTGGCTGCAAGCAGCCCCTGCCAAAACTCTCGCCTGCCTTTGGTGAGGACCAGAAGAGCAAGGACACGATCAATCGTTGACCTCTTTGGTGTAAAGCCTGACTGCTCTAGACGCTGGTGCTTAAGCAGATTGTGGTGAACCCGATCAAGAATTATCCGAACAAAGACCTTGCCCGGCACTGAGAGCAGCGTAACCCCTCTGTAGTTGTTGCAGTCATGGCGATCACCCTTCCCTTTCCAGAGAAGAACAACAAGGCCCCTTCCAGGAAGTTGGAGTGATGCCTGTGTTCCGGGCAGAGCACAGAACTGCATGCAATGACATGAGTACAGCATTTTCACCAGCCTTAAGAAGTTCAGCATGGATGCCACGTATCCCAGGAGCTTAACCCCATTTCAACCGCTTCACCACAGCCTCTGTTTCCCCAAACAAAGGTGAATCACAGTTGATTGGAGGATCAGCAATAGGGATTGTAACACCCCTGACATACAACTCGACAGCTGATGGATCAGCCTGGTACAGCCACTCAAAGGATCCGGCCCAGCGTGCCTTCACTTCAGACTCCTCTGTCAAGAGCTCACCGCCCTCCTCTCAAGCTGCAGTACACCGAGGGAAGGGCTTGGAGGAACGCAATGCTTGAATTCCCCTGTAAGCATAGCGAGAATCACTTGACCACAGGTGATGCTTGACGCTCTCGCAGATTCCTCACACATAGGCCTCCTTGTCCACACTTGGCGTACGTACAGTTTTACGCCTCAGCTCCCTGAATAGCTCAACTCTGCCATTCAGCCTGGCCCTGCGACTCTGGTCAATTGTATCCAATATCCCTTGAGAGACAAAATTCTTCTTTGCCCTACGGTGAGTTCCAAGACATCCACCGGCATCATCAAGGATGGTGGTCTTGAAGGCACTCCACAACTCTTCGGGATTCTCCAAAGCACCCAGACCCCACAAATCCCCACTCAGCCTGTTCGCAAACTCTTCAGCTACCCTCTCATCCTTGAGATGGCCAACATCCAGCCTAGGCTGTGATGGTACCATTCTCCCGGATTTAAGGTGCAACTTCAGAGTTGCGTCAACAAGCCTGTGCTTGGTAATGAGGAACTGAGCAATCCCATCGACCTTGCAGTTCTGGATCATCCTCCAGCGACCATTAATGATAACATGGTCAATCTCCTTTGCCACACCACCTGCGTTGGAATACCAAGTCCAGTGATGAGCCTCTGGTTGCTGAAACCATGATCCAAACTTATTTTAGGTAAATATGAACAAAGTTACATTAAAGCACAAGGTTCTGCTGCTGAGCCACAAGAAAGGAGAAAATTATATAATCCTCTGCTTGTGTCAATCCCAGCACCAGCAGGTATACCAACTTGAGCTAGATATTTGGGATTATGGTGGAGCAGCATCTGTGATTGCAGGTTCCACAAACTAAACCACTTTTCACTAAAGCAGGACAGTGGCTGTCTTTCTTCTTGACACCTGCTTCCAAATTGCATCTGGTAGGAAGAATTAATGTGTACAAAGTGCAAATATACCCCATTATGGGATATGCACACTCCATTTGATTGTCTGCTGGCAAGACACATTTGAAAAATCTTGAGGATGTTTAGCAGAGGGATATCCATAACACCTTCATTGATGAACCACCCCAAGGGATATATAAATCTTTCGTCTCAATTATAGATTCCTTTTCCCAGGACATTCCTGCCTACATAAGATAGTGGGACTAAATTTTCAGTCTTCTGGGTATTTTAACATTGACTGCAGACCTTTAAAAGGAGGACATGGCAGGTCATGGCGGCTCACACCAAAATATTTGAGGTTTCAAAATCTTGCAAGGCTTCTCAAAGCTCGACCTTTGGTCCCGTTCTGATTTCAGTCTGGAACTGCTTTTCAGGACAGCTTTTACCACTCCACCCACGCTCAAATATTTTAAAATGCTGACTTATAAGAACCTTGCCAGAGTTTTTTTCTTCTTCTTCCAGTGTATGACTATTCTTGCAGTTGGAGCCATGTAGTCACCATGTGAAAGGACCTGACTGAGATTTACAGCTTCAGTTCTGGAATAAAAAAGTGAAACAGCTTACATGAGGATGAAAAACTAGTCTTAGTTGTGAAGGCTTCTTTTTATGAGCTTCATGAGCAAGAAGCCTGCTGTTAGCTTAACTGTTAAGGTGGCTGGCTGAAGATATTAGGGTCCTGAGTTCCAATCCTTGTCATGTCGTTAAAATAACACCATGTGGGTTGACTCAGCCTGTCATCCTTCCAACGTTGGTAAATGAGCACCAGCTTACAGAAAATAATGAGCCATTCGATTATCCTGCAATTGGAGTGATGACCAATCGAGCACTCTGCCCCCGAGCCAAGGAAACACTGCATCAGCAGCCTTATGTGTCTGAAGATGTGAAAGGAAGGCTTGTTCTTATTATTATCCTTCTTCTACTTCTAATGAGCAACTGTTCATTTCAGAACAACTCTTTGTCACTGGTATGTTTGTGGATTTAGGAATGAAAGTAAGAAAGTTGTGTCATCAATTAATACCTTGGAACATGTCGATGCCCTCCTTCATTTGAAGTTTTCTTGATTCTGAAACCTTGACTTCAGATAAATTACCAAATCAAAATTGAAGTCAAACTGCCTTAAATATTGCATATAGCCGATATAGGCAACAGGAAGCTGCCTTAGTCGAGGCTCATGGAGGAGTTTCACAGGGTTGAAATAAAAGAAATGCAGGAGGCAAGGTAAGTGAGGAAGAAGCAGCAGAAATGTGAGTGGAAAGCCAGTGTAATTGAGTCCTTCATTGATGAATATCACTGCTGATTGAAAATCATAATTATTTTATTTTTTGAAAGAGAAGAAAAACACCATATTTTAAAAGTGGGAACAAGGGTACAGTTAACATGGCTGAAGGAGTGTGGTTATAGTGGCCACAGAGCATGGCCAAGGTCCGTGGGCTATGATGTGGAAAGTGGTAGCGTAAACTGGGGTCTGAGGGTTTGGACAGAAATCAAGCGGTGTGGCTGAGCCAGTAAGCTGTGAAACATTGCGGCAGTTGGGTAGCCCTACTGTGACATTTGAGAATTATTGTATGCCAGTCTGCAATAAAACCTTGCTTGTTCGAAGAAATTCCAGACTGCTGTGTGAAACCCCTGAAGTGTGTAATGTTGTCTCAGACCATTAACTTGGGGGCAGACACACCAAGCTATTTCAATACCTTGAGGAGAAGGAAGACAGGAAGACTCTTCAGGAGAAAGAAACAACTCTGTGAATCAACTCACCGACTGGAATCCCAGTTCTCTGTCTTCTATACTGGCTTAACTGTCATGCAATGAATGAAAACTGTGGGATGTCACAGTGCCTTCAGAAAGAATTCACACCCCTCCAGTTTTGTCACATTTTGTTGTGTTCATCCTGAATTTAAAATTGATTACATTTAAATTTTTTGCCACCGATCTACACAAAATATCCCATAATGACAAAGTGAAAAAATGTTTTTGGAAATTTTCACAAATTAATTCAAAAAAGATAAGCTGAAATGTCTTGAGTCATTAAGTGTTCAACCGCTTTGCTACGACACTCCAAATTGAGCTCAGGTGCATCAAATTTCCTTTGATCATCCTTGAGATGTCTGCAACTTCATGGGAGTCCACCTGTGGCCAATTCCTTTGATTGGATATGATTTAGAAAGAAATACACCTTTCTATATGAGGTCCCACAGTTGACAGTGCATGTCCGAGCAGAAACTCTACCATGAAGTCCAATGTATTGTCCGTTGAACTCCAAGATATAAATGTGGAGGCATATATCTGGGGAAGGGTACAAAATAATTTCTGGAGTGTTGAAAGTTCCCCAGAGCACAGTGAGCTCCATCATTCGGAAATTGAAAGAATATGGAACTTTCCAGACTCTTCCTAGAGCTGGCTGTCTGACCTAACTGAGCAACAGGGCATGAAGGACCTTAGTTAGGGAGGTGACCGAGAACCCTATAAACACTCTGATATAACTACAGAGTTCCTTGGCTAAGATGGGAGAACCTGCCGGAAGGACAACAGTCTCTGCAGCACTTCACATCTCGGCTTTCTGGGAGAGTTGCCAGACGGAAGACACTCCGAAGAACAAGGCACAAGACAGCACACCTGTAGCTTGTAAAAAGGCATGTGAAAGACAGAGAGAATGAGGCAAATGATTCTGTGGTCTGGTGAAACAAAAATTGAACTCTTTGGCCTGCATTCAAAGCACTATCTGGCAGAAACCGAGCACAGCTCATCACCCATCTCACACCATCCCTACTGTGAAGCATGGTGGTGGCAGCATCATCTTTTGGGGATGCTTTTCAACAGCAGGAACTGGGAGATTTGTAACGATAGAGAAAACATAAATCTTTGTCACAGTGAAAGGTCTTTTGCACTCTGAAGCAGGTTCTCCTCAAGGATTTGCCTGTATTTGACTCCATTTATACTTTGACTGCAGGGAATGGGGTCAAATACAGGCAAATCCTTGAGGCGAACCTGCTTAAGAGTGCAAAAGACCTTTGACTGTAGCGAAGATTTACATTCCAATGGGACAATAACCCCAAGCATACAGCCAAAGCAACATTGGAAGGGCTTCAGAACAAGAACATGAAAGTCCTTGAGTGGCCCAGCCAAAGCCCAGACTTGGATCCCATTGAGAATCTGTGGAAAGACTTGAAGATTGCTGTTCAGCGACGCTCCCCATTCCACTTGACAGAGCTTGAGCAAATCTGCAAGGAAGAATAGGAGAAAATCCCCAAATACAGATGTGCAAAGCTGATACAGACATACCCAAGAAGACTCGAAGCTGCACTTCTGTGAAGTAATGACTCAGGTGGCTGAATACTTCTTGACGCAAGACATTTCAGTTTTTCATTTTGAATTAATTTGTAAAAATTTCTAAAAACGGGTTTTTCACTTTTTCACTATGGGGTATTTTGTGTAGATCGGTGACAAAATATTTAAATTTCATCCATTTTAAATTCAGGCTGTAACACAACAAAATGTGACAAAAGTCGAGGGGTGTGAATACTTTCTGAAAGGCACTCACTGTATAAGGGATGCAAGATAACTACAGCATGTAGTTGGTATCAATAATGTAAACTTCCTTTGATGATAACACTATGTATGATTGCATCATATCTAATATGGTGGCACCCTTAGAATAATATGGTGGCACCCAATACTTCCATTATACAATACACCTGCAGGTAAAAACATGTGCATTGAGTGTTTTCCGCTTGCACCATATGCCACTCGGCTATTATGGCCAAGAATCACATTTACACAAAATGCTCTCATCCCTTAGACATTGTATCCTGAAGGCTGACTTAAACTACAACTTAAGGTTAAATCAGTCACTTTCTAACCTTTCTTTACGATCATACTCCTCGTGTCGGAATAATTTTAATCCAACTTGTGTTCTACATGATGATGCATTATTGGAGCAAAAAGATAACTTTATGGTAGTTTTCCTTTCTCTGAGCCATTTCAGAATCGATCTCCATTTAAATTATTTTGATTAAAACTATCCTTTACGTAAAGTGTCAGCAGTGTGCAATGCATTGTGAGCTCACATGTTATATGACCTTTGTCAACCTTTGAAATTGCATAAAGCAGGCCGTTCCATCTCCGCATTTGTATAAGTATCCCTTATGGTCAGTACTATGAGTATCCTAGCAGATTTACCCGGTGTTGTGCAGGAAGAGAAACTTGAATGAGTAACACTTTGTAGCCAATAACAAAGACTGATTAATTGTTTGGCTCATTGGAGCTCTGTTTCATTTTCCCACTTGCGTCCATCCCTGAATATGTCTGAAGAAGAAGATGTCTGACTACAAACTGCTTTGCATTTTGAATGTGGATGGGCTTTTCATTCTGCATTTTTATTGTGGTCTTCCTCTTAGTGTGTTGTTGTATATCATTTGCAAGTCAGCATCTAAAAAGGTTGTGATGAATATCCCATTAACAATGTACCCCTCCTCGCTCCTTACACTATCTAATTTTATTTTTCCCCAAAGCGGATGCGGACGGGCTATTTCAGCGGGGACGGTTGGGTACTTTCTAGTTTTATATAAACCCAAACCGGCATCACCTCAAATCAGTTTCAAACTATTCCCAGAACCCCCCCCCCAAACCCCCTTCCTCCCCCACTCTGGGCAGGTGGAACTACGTACTACCTTGGTATTTGATCGTGGGGATTCATTTACCGATGCAATGGCGTTTGAAAAGCAATAGCGAATATTGACTCAGGGCTTGCAATTGAGGGGGGGGGAGGAGAAAAGGACACGTTAACATTTACAGAGAGAATTTATGCCTGCCCCCACACTGAGCATGAAACCGCGGCACATCCCCTATGTTACCCCACACACTCAGTTTGATAAAAACGGTCTGGCGAGAACTCCACAGAGTGGGTACCATAGTCATGGTTTGCAAGTGCACAAACCGCTCATCACACCTGGAAATGCACGTTTGCGAATCCAGTGGTGCAAAGAGCACAGGCAATCCACCGAGCATTGGAGAAATGTGATATGGTCAGATGAATCACCCTACACCATGTTCTCAACAAACGGATGAGTGCACGTGTGGTGCCAACCTAAACAACTCCACAACCTTGAGTGACATCACTGTCATGGCAGACGATTATGTATACGGCTCCTGGAAGAGCAAATTACATTATACGTTATATTGCTTCTGACATTTTACAGTACCTTCAGAAAGTATTCACACCCCTTGACTTTTTCACATTTTGTTGTGTGACAGCCTGAATTTAAAATGGATGAAATTTAATTTTTTTGTCACCGATCTACACAAAATACCCTATAAAGACAAAGTGAAAACATGATTTTAGAAATTTTTACAAATTTATTGAAAATGAGATGCTGAAATGTCTTGCGTCCATAAGTATTCAACCCCCTCAGTCAATACTTTGTATAAGCATCTTTGGCAGCAAATACAGCTTTGAGACTTCTTGGGTATGTCTGTATCAGCTTTGCACATCTGGATTTAGGGAGTTTCTCCCATTCTTCCTTGCAAATTTGCTCAAGCTTTGTCAAGTTGGATGGGTAGTGTCAGTGAACAGCAATCTTGAAGTCTTTCCACAGATTCTCAATGGGATTCAAGTCTGGTCTTTGGCTGTGCCACTCAAGGACTTTCACGTTCTTGTTCTGAAACCATTCCAGTGTTGTTTTGGCTGTATGATTGGGGTCATTGGCCTGTTGGAATGTAAATCTTCGCTGCAGTCGAAGTCGAAGGTCTTTTTTACAATGAAGCAGGTTTTTTTCCTCAAGGATTTGCCTGCATTTGTCTCCATTCATTGTTCGCTCTATCCTGACAAGTTTCCCAGTCCCTGCCACTGAAAAGCATCCCCAAAGCATGATGCTGCCACCACCATGCTTTACCGTAGGGATGGTGTTAGATTGGTGACGAGCTGTGCTCAGTTTCTGCCAGATGGAGTGCTTTGCATTAAGGCCAAAGAGTTCAATTTTCTTCGCATCAGACAACAGAATATTTTGCCTCATTCTCTGAGTCTTTCATGTGCCTTTTTGCAAACTGCAGGCATGCTGCCATGTTCCTTTTGGCTTCTATCTGGCCACTCTCCCATAAAGACTTGATTTGTGAAGTGCTGCAGTGACAGTTGTCCTTCCAGCAGGTTCTCCCATCTCAGCCAAGGAACTCTGTAGTTCTGTCAGAGTGGTTATTGGGTTCATGGTCATCTCCCTGACTAAGGTCCTTCATGCTCAGTTACTCAGTTTTGTCAGATGGCCAGCTCTAGGAAGAGTCTGGGTACTTCCATATTATTTCCATTTAATAATGATGGAGCTCGCTGTGCTCTTGGGAACTTTCAACACTCTAGAAATTGTTTAATACCCTTCCCCAGATCTGTGCCTCTTCACAATTCTATCTCGGAGGTCTACGGACAGTTCCTTGAACTTCATGACAGCGTTTCTGCTCTGACATGCAATGTCAACTGTGGGACCTTATATAGAAAGGTGTGTTTCTTTCTAAATGATGTCAAATCAATCGAATTGGCCACAGGTGGACTCCAATCAAGTTGTTGATCAAAGGAAATTGATGTTCAAGTACCTTGGGTTAGTAGTGCAGCAGGATGGTGAGTTGAATGAGGTGATGAGCATCAGGATACAGGCAGGATGGAGGAACTGGAAGAAGGTTACAGGAGTGCTTTGTGATAGAAAGATGCTGATGAGACTGAAGGGAAAGGTTACAGAACGGTAGTGAGGCCGGCGTTGTTATCCGGTGTGAAGACATGGCTGATGATAAGAAGGTTTAAGCAAAGATTAGATGTGACTGAGATGAGGATGCTGTGAGGGGTGTGTGGTGAAAACATAAGAAGACCACCATCAAATGCCGATACCATCTCAATCTACTTCCCTGTACCTTCTTAGATATTTTTATTCTGAGGAACTAATCCATCAGAGGAACTGTGGAGGTGGGTGAAACATCTAAGAAGGTACAGGGAAGTAGATTGAGATGGTATCGGCATTTGATGAGAAGGAATGAGGAGTATGTCGGCAGAAGGATGATGAAAAAGATACCACCTGGAAAGAGATGGTGGTGCAGACTGAAGAGGAGATGGACTGATTGTGTGGAAGCAGACATGAAGGAGAAAGGTGTGGATAAGGAATAGGTATACAATCGACCCAAATTGTGGAGCAGGATCCGTGTCAGTGACCCCACTTGAAATGGGATAATGATGCTGCAGAAGAAGAGTGTGTAGCAAGATACTGTTTTCACAGCTCAGCTATGGATACACATAGAGGAAAGGGAACATACATTCGCCTCAAAAAAGAAGTTGGCACATTGAATGAAAGTTCACATTTTTTAATGCAGCTTCATAACCTGGCGGACAACAATTACACGATCGTTGGGTTATCACTAACTTGATTGTGGAGCTTCAGGCACAGATGGCAATCCGACAGAAAGGATTAAAGTTTGCTGTTTCACTCCAGCATGTTTACCATTTGTTAAGATAGCTGCAAGGAGTGAATCAGCCAATTGCAGGGATGGCTGAAGAGACTTGTTAAAGATCAATCCCAATAAAGCCATGATATCTGTTGATGTGGTGTCTCTCTCTCTGGTATGGTGCTAATTGAAATGACTCTGAAGGTTTCCAGGCAGATTCTGATGGAGGAGGATTCTTGAAACGTTGTGCTGCAGAGAATTATCGACACTGAAAATCCATAATATTTGTTATTTCCTAAGGCTGTTTCATTTCGACATATTTCCCCACATTTCCCCATATGACTGTTTCACCACAGTGTTGGTTCCACTATGTGGATGAAACTTTTGTTAAGTGTCGCAGTGATGCTGCTATGGTACTACGTAGTTACATTCATTCCATTTTACCATCCATGAAGAAGATACTTTAAAATGAAGATCTTGATGGTTTTTTAAGAGCATAATTGTACAGGAAACTAACATATATGGAGCATTACCTTGACTTTTCTTCATGCCATCCAGTTGGCACAGAAGTGCAGGATCATCTGTACACTTTAAGTTTAAGAGGAGGACAGGTGCTATAATATCCACCATGAGGGTCATGAGGAAGGGGGCACTCTCACATAAAACAGGCGGAGAGGACCAATGGATACCCTCAGACCATTCTCTCAGCACCAAAACCATCACCCACACCATGTGATACTCAGCGAGAGACAAAGACTGACGCTCAGAGTGAGAAACTATATTTCTGCCTCCTGCCTTATTAACCTGACTTGCTAACTTCCTCCACTGTCTTCCTCCAAACGTCAGAACAACTTGGAAGAGTGATGAGGATACCTGGAATTAAGGTGGCACACCAAACCATCCATACAAACCATACTTCTAACTAAGGATGAGGATGAAATGCAACAAAATGAACATGTCGGACAGTTTATTCTATTTCAAGTTTGGAGTACCTTCGAGAAATATGAAGCATTTTGGATCAGAAATCATAAGGGGGCATCAGTCTTGGATATCTATAATGATCTATCATGATAATACATTACCCTTTGAATGGGTCACGAGCTCCTATGGATGACATCAGTATTCCAGCTTTCACTCCACAACGACCTCGACACGTGTTTTTCTGGAGACATGGTGTTCAATAAGACGGCGTCTTTCACGGAGAAGATTAATGATATCCCAGCGGTTTGGGGGTCTTTGATTATAATCAAAGACCCCAAACCGCTGGGATATCATTAATCTTCTAATTAGGATATCATTAATCTTCTAATTAATTATCAATTACTAATTAGTAATTGCATATGCGTTTGGAGAGAAGAACATAAACTTTCTTTGGCTCAATTTATTTGAACTTTTGTGAAACATCAATTCTGATTTCTGCGTCTTCATGCACAACGTTTTTACTGTTGCGCTGCTTTGCTCACGTTTGATCCCATCAGGTACCATGTGATTTCATTGGGTTACAAGTGTTCACAGGGTTACATTTATCATGCACATTGTGTGTCCTTGGTTTGGCATGTGCTCACATTTCAACTTCAAAGGATGATTTTTCACGTGGAGGATTATATTAACATGCTTTGCTGCATTTAATTCTTTGTGGTTCATCCAACTTCATGTAACTCTGATAGATTACTTTGTTGAAATTTGCCTCATTTCTACCGTGATAATTTTGTTGTTGAGCATTTTAATTTTGCCTCTTCATACTGTGTGATGCTGCTATTCCAATGTTGCTTAGATTCTCTTCATGTTTTGGATGGTTTAGTTTAAATAGTGTTAAATTGCAAAATTTACATTTCCAATTTGGTTTTCGTTTCATTCGATGTTCATGATTTAGATCCTAATTTAGTTCACACCTCATGTTCATGTATTTATGTGCAACATTGTAAATTTTTGAAGAATGATGACATGGAATGATAACGGCGCTAAAACATTGTGGATCTAATCACAGGAACTGGTTTGCACTCATGTTGTTTTCTACACCTCATCCACACAGTTGCATTACATCTAACATATAGATATATACTCGCAGGGTGTGCTTACACATTGTGTAAGGATACGAACCGTGCTTCCCCATTGTCTCGTGTTGCACATCTGCATTTGATTTTTCATCTTTTTTTTCATTTATTTATATTTTTATTTCCGGATTCTTCTAACGGTTTTGTGATTTTTTCGCTGGTGTAATGGCTTCGATGTCCGCGGCACCAAAATTACTCTGCTTCCCCATTGTATCGGGTCACTCACATGTAATTTTTTTTCATTTTTTTTTTTTTTCCATTTATGGATGTTATCCGACGATTCTGTGTTTTTTCCCAGTGTCCTGGCTTCAATGTCCATTAGCACACAGCATTTCAGCTTTCTACGTCACCTGGAAGACACCGATCTTTAATATCAATCATTGAGTCAGAAAGTCAGTGGTTAGAAAGAGCTTTATATATGAGATACTAGCAAGGGGGGGGGGGGGAAAGAGGGAGAAGGAAGAAAGATGGAGAAATGGGTGGGGGAAAGACAGGGGAAGAGTGAAGAGGTGGAGGGGAAAGGAGAGAGGAGTGGAGGGGGGAGGGTGGAGGGCTGGGGGAGCGTGGAGGGGTGGGGAAGCGAGGAAGGGTGTGGGAAGGGAAGACAGTGGAAGTGAGAGGAAAGGAAGGCAGATGTGTGGTGGAACATTAATTACGATTCATACTGTTTCATCAAAATGATTCTACAAAGACTAACAGTGAAGATGGAAATAAAATCGTCTGAAATCCATTTCTACTGGTCATATTATAAACACGGCCCAGTGACAAACACCGCCTGGACACGTCCTGAGACAAAACCCGCCAGACACATCCAGAGCCAAGCTGCCCGGACACTAACACTGCTCGTACACATCCTTAGACAAAGTCCCATCCGGATGCATCAGAAGACAAACTCCCATCCAGAGGCAAACTCCCATCCAGACATGTCCAGAGACAAACTCCCGTCCGGACACATCTGGAGACAAACTCCCATCCGGACACGTCCGGAGACGAATTGCCTTCCGGACACGAACGGAGACAAACTGCGGTCCGGACATAAATACCACCCAGACGCATCCAGAGCCAGGATGTTTGGAGACAAACATTACCCGGACGCATCCGGAGACAAACACCGCCTGGACATGTCTGGACACAAACAACACCCGAATGCGTCCGGCGACAAACACTGCCCGGACGCGTCCGGAGACAAACTCCTGTCTGGACACGTCCGGAGATAAACTCCCGTTCAGGCATAAACACCACCTGGATGCATTCGGAGACAAACACAGCTCGGACCGATCTGGAGAAAAACTCCCATCTGGACACGTCCGGAGATAAATACCATCCGGAGATAAACCCCACCCGGACACGTCAAGAGACAAACACCGTTCAGACATAACCACCATCTGGATATGTCCAGAGAGAGAGCGAGAGAGAGAGAGAAGGGGTGAGTGAGAGAGGTGTAGGAGGAGGGTGCTGCACTGTATTGTGAGGGGGTAGAGCAAGGATGGGACAAAAAGAGAGAGGGGTGGGGATAGGGGAGTTCACAGAAATAATATTTCTGCAGTTCTGCAAAACCGCATGTCTCGAAGGCAATGGCACCGAACATACAGTGATCCCCAGGCAGTTATTTCATTAGTCTTCGTGCAGTCAGATCTTCCCCTCATGTCTTGTGCGTTAACGGGACGAAGTGCGTTGCGTGGGTCGCGAGGTCTAATTATATCCCTATCTTCCATTCAATCCTGATTTCCATTTCAACCTTTTCCTTTTATCCATGGTACAAATCATATCAAGCAAGCAAGCAAACACACACAATATGAATAACAAGCACCCGCGTAGCCTCCAGTGGAAGAAACACAATGGATACTGTACAGCACGCGCATGGCGTGCCCTTTCATTCAAATATGCGTGCCAATTTACAACTGCATCTCACATTGCTCATCCCTCGTTCACCCAAAAACTCACCACCTCGACCACCAACATCTCCCTCACATGGGAAAAATGATCGCGTGCCTCCTCATACCTCTGTATCGATACAATTCATCACTAAACAGAGGCATGCTGCATGGCTCAGGTTACTCTGACCGCGTGATGCGGAGATAAGCTAAGAACGTCAGCAGTACCAACCGCATCTCACTGGAGGTGCCCTGAAAGGGCACGTGGGATTGATATGACCCTCGTCCAGTCGCCAGAACATGGCAGGATGAGCAGCGAGGAGGGGGGTCGCAGTAAGTGTGGTCCGGGAGTTCGGTACGGAGCTCCGGGCCGCGTCGCGCCGGTTGTGCAAATGAGACTGCTTCCGGCTCCAGGAGCCTGGCAGGGCGTGGGCTTGGACCGCCGTGGCCTAATCGGGAAGCGCAATTCGGGTCATGGCGCATTGCTTCGGTTCGTCACCCCACTCTTAGCCCGGGGCTTATAAAAGACGGATTGCGATGCCATCCACCCTCTTTTTCACCTGTCTGCTTCGCCCTCTCATTTTCTTCTCTGCTCCGACCTCTTCTTCACTGCTCCTCTTTGTCTGCCCATCGGTGGAACTACATTCATGGTTGGTGAGCGACAGAGGTTACTCTGGGAGCAGTGTGGAGCACACGTTTCCACGAGCCCCGGCAAATTGACTAAGCAGGAGGTAATGGGCCGACTCTTGAGGTGGAAATGCTCAAGCGGTGTGTCCGACGGAGATACACGCTACACTCACAGACCTATGCACGACATGGCTAGGAATCTTTTGACTCATGCATCTTCTCTCCACTCTCTCTCTCTCTCTTTCCACCCCTCTATCTCATCCCCTTTGGATGCACAAAAGAGTAACACACTGATTTGCAATCACAGTTTCCTCTGGCATGACACTGCACTCCCCCATATTGCACCCAGTGTGACCACTCCTTGGCTTTTTTCACAAGATCTTGGCTATTCGTTGTTCACCTTGGCATCTTGGTTTTCCATAGGTTTTCTTGGCGTATAGGTTTTCTATTATCATCGCTTTTCCGAAACCTTGTGAATTCTTGGCTTTTTTCATTGGCTCACTTTGGCATTTATGAAAATGAGGAGTGGTCACACTGATTGGCAGGATGGACAGGGGGAAGAGTCACACTGATTGGTGTCACACCACACCACACCTCCCACTTCCACACCTTAGACACCAGTATTTCTCCCTCCTACCTCCCCCAAAGTGTACTGGGTTGTGTTGGTCAGCTGACCGCGCCAGGTATTGCGAGGCTGTTTATCCTCATCTGCTCTCTTTCTTTCTGTCTATCTAATCTTCCTCAGGTTTGTGTGTATGTGTATGTGATGGCATCTGTCATAGCATAAGTTAAGATTGTAGAAGTAATAATGGGATAAGTCTACTCTGTGTCTTCTTTTATAAATTGCTTGCCATTTGTCGCACCCCATAAATTCCTTGCTCTCCCTGCTATACATAATAATAAACCCCATTTACTGTGCCACATACCTCTCCTCACTTGATTGTAAATAAATGCTTGTATAGAAATGTCCCCAGCTCATTTTCGACTTTTCCTTCATTGGTCCAGCATGGTCCGTATCCTAGCTTAGCCGGGACATTATCCACCAAGGATCTGTTTTCTAGCCGGTACGTTCTTGGGCAGTTACACTCGGCTGCATCTGATCCAGTTTGAACAAGGCGTACCGAGGGCATGTTCCCCAGCAATTAGTTTGCATAACCATTAGGTAAACGGTATTCATTTGATTGAGGACCCTATGTCACGTGGTCGAGTTATTGGCGTTCATGGTTGATTAGCGACCCGCTGCATCACAAAGCTTATTCATGTGCGATGGCCTACGATTACAGAGTCTGCTGGGAACCTGAGGTAGTTTACCCCCCCCCCCCCCAGTGGTCTTCTCGCACCCGACCCCGGATCCGCAACAATATGTTACGCTTTATGAACAACACACACACACACACACACACACACACACACACACACACACACACACACACACACACACACACACTTTAGTGCTTGGCTGATACCGGCAATATTTCGAAATCGGCAGGTTGGAGTCAGTGTGATTATCGATTACAGTACGTACCGTATACAACTCAAAAACCTTGAGTTGCTTTCACTGAAAAACAACGTTGAATTAATGTAGACATTTCAGGGATATGTTTACAAACATTAATCTTCATAAACAGCTGTGTGCGCCGGGTGGAAAAAAAATTTGGCTCGGTAATTTATAAAACATGTCAATACGGCAAAAGGCTTGGAAACCGGGTGTTATTTCACAACAACTCGCTCAGGATGACGGAGCACGAACCACTTGCTCAGGATGACAGAGCACGAACCACTTGCTCTGAATGACATGGTGCGGCAAAAGCGTCTGCAGCGAGTGAACGATTCGCTCAGAATGATGTATTGTGGTACTGCTATCGACTATAGGGCACTCAGCAAGTGGCTTAAGCACTCAAGGAAGCACTCCAATTAAATGGTTGATAAGGAACAACTGGCCAGTCTGTGGCTGCATACCACATAGGAACTCTTTCACCTTAAAGCTGGTCTTCACTGTGCCCGCAGCTGTTAAAGAAATGAAATGAATTAGTTCAAATAATGAGTTTATCCACAAAAGAGTTTCTGTTTAATGTAGAGCAACCATGGAGACATTGCAAAGTTGAATCGCCCGTGAAATAGCCATTTCAGGTAATCCAAATATATTCTCTGCTCATCTGTGCACATGTCATGGAGTACATCGTTTGCGGGCTGAACAAACGTTCCAACTTTATTTTAAAATGTCCGTTTTTTTTTTTTATTTGCTTTGATTCCCTGTCGAGCACATCGCGAAACCTCCAAAAATATTGACGCAGATCTGGCAGACGCTTTTGGATCTGCAGTCGTTCTGGGGGACAGGGCGCTAGGTCTAGCAGTGAATGCATTAAATCACACAGCTCAATGAAGCTGGTTAATTTTGGCACGTTCCTTAATTTTTTTGTTCACTCACTATCATTCTCCAAACAGCAGAAAAAGATAAGTTTCATGCTTTGGAAATTCCACATTTTCTTGTATTTGTATGCAGAATGAGGGAAGATAACCTTGCTTGCTTAAAGTAAATAGGTGTATCAGCTTAGTTGCAAGACCCGTTATTTCTTTAAATTATCAGATTTCACAACAGATTTCGACACAAATTCAGTCCGGACGATATCCGATCCTCAACACCGAAAGAGTATTTTTATAATATACTTTAATTAGTCCATCAGAGTAGATCTTGGAAAATCACATCATATAAATGCATCAAATAACTCCAAGCTCATCACATTTCAAAACTCTAGCACTTAGAAAAGTGATGTATACAGCGATTCGTAGCTATGATGAACAGACATTCGATAATATGAGTGAGGAAAGTGAAAAAAATACACCTGACAAAGGATAAGGCAGTTAATTATCCTCAAAAGAGGTGTTTTAATGAACCCAAACACCATATTTTCAGTCATGCCCTTACTTGGAGTTTTCTTACTATGCATGCAAAGATTCAGGCTTCTGGGTTTCATAGTTTTGGAGTTATGGAGGAGATACAAACACACACACACACACGCACTGCCATTTATT
>CM068956.1:54330392-54351340 GCA_035128595.1 Eptatretus atami | reverse complement strand
TCCATGGAAGGCATATGTTTAATGTGTGGCTAATCACGTTGAATATGTGGCAAGGCCACTTGTCAAGCGCTCTCCAAGCTGTTTGATGGTTTGTTTTGGTAAAACTATCCGTGCTCTCATTGAAACATCGATGAGACAGATGTACATTATACTGTGTTGGTTCCCTGCAGTGCGTGCAGTGCGTGCCTCGGGAGGTGTCTCACCAGCTGAAAATGTGCAATTTTATTTTTACAGGACATCGCTTTGTTACACTTTTTGTACGATCTCCTTTAATATAATCACCCCTCACTTCGACATTGAATATATATATATATTATATTATATATATATATTATATATATATATATATATATATATATATTATATATATATATATACTAATATGGTCCATCTGAACAGGTGTGTGTCATGATCTAGCTGTGAAGGCAGAGAGCAAAGATCAACATTTTTTGTGTTCTGCGTCTTGATATACTTTTCAATTGAATTTTGCTAATTTCCCACTTGGTTCCTCTTTCAAAGAACTCTGTTTGAAGGTAAATCTTTGTGTTTGTCGTTTTTATGTATTTTATGCTGTGTACGTTTATAAACTGTATTACCATAACGGAACTGTGTGTGTGTGTGTGTGTGTGTGTGTGTGTGTGTGTGTGTGTGTGTGTGTGTGTGTGTTGTGTGTGTGTGTTGTGTTGTTATCTCCATATGCAGGTTTCAGAAAGTGGAACGGGTAAACGATTATTGCCATTGTTTGTGTTCTTGGACTCACCTCACTTCTCTCCTCCAGGCTGTGAAGGCTAAAGCTTTTAACACCATTGATGTTTGGCTTGGAAAGGCAAGGCATTTTGGCTTGTTGCTGGAAGACTTTTTTCTTTCCTGAATTTTGTATTTTCTTTGTTTTTCTGTTTTGTTCATCATGTTCTTACTTATTTTTAACTCACTTATTTTCTACATTTGATTCTTTTCAATCTTCACCAGTTGTTTCCGATGCAGCTTATGGCTACTGGTTGCATCATTGCTTAGAGCATGGCTGTGCCACTGATTCAGTGCTCCTGTTTCCAGTACACTGGTACTCTTTTGCAGACCTCAAAGGATGACAAGCTGAGTCAACCCACCTGATGTTATTTCAACGTGTTTGACAGGGGCTTCAAACTCAAGACCCTAACATCTTAAGCCAGCACCTTAACCTGTTAAGCCAACACTGGGCTTATCTTCATAATTGAAATAAAGGGATATTTTTTCACACGTTTAATCTCAACCATTTTTGTCCCACTATAACTCATGAGGCAGATACAGTGCTGTTCAGTACTGGTGTTATTGGGAGCTTGTGAAAACGTGTGCACGTTTCCTTTTACCATATTGGTTGATGGTAATATCATGTAGATTTATGAGAGACACTTTATTGGTGGCTCCTTTGTGGGTTTTCAAACTCTCCATGTGGGGGTTTTCAAAATATTATTTGAATGAGATTCTCACAATCGTCCCAAAACACACCAATGAAAGTAAACTGAGGTGTGTATTTAAATATATGACTTTTGTACACTTCCAAGTTAATATATATATATATATATATATATATATATATATATATATATATATATATA
Source organism: Eptatretus atami (assembly GCA_035128595.1). NCBI lineage: Eukaryota > Metazoa > Chordata > Myxini > Myxiniformes > Myxinidae > Eptatretus > Eptatretus atami. Next base: position 54,349,745 of record CM068956.1, on the reverse strand, counting down.
ATATATATATATAATATATATATATATATATATATATAAATATATATATAATATATATATATATATATATATATATATATATTATATATAAATCATATACCGGGCGTAGTGGCGTGCGCCTGTAATTCCGGCTACTCGGAGGCTTGGGTTGGAGGATTGCTTGAGACGGGAGCTCTGCGATGGGCCGTGCTATGAGAGGGTGTAGGGCAGCCGGAATCATGGTGAAACCCAATCCTTATCCTGTGTCGTAAGAGGCGACCAGGGTTGCGTCAGGAAGGGCATCCGGTGTAAACCTGTGCCAAATCAGTATGCGGATCATAATGGTTGATCGCTGTGGCGACCCCTAACGGGAGCAGCTGAAAGAAAGAACAACATATATATATATATATATTGTTGTGGCCGAAAAATTGGTACTCTTGCACTTTTTCAAAAGAATGCACCATGTCTTCCAGAAAATTGTTGAACCGGGCGTAGTGGTGTGCACCTGTAATCCGGCTACTCAGAGGCTTGTGGTTGGAGGATCGCTTGAGGACGGCCGCTCTGCGTGTGGCCGCGCTATGAGAGGGTGTAGGGCAGCCCAGAATCATGGCGAAAACCCAATCCTTATCCCTGTGTCCGTAAGAGACGCAAAGCACACCGGCGTAAAACCTATGCCAAATCAGTATGCGGATCATAACGGATGATCCGCTGTGCGCACCCTCAGGGAGCAGCCAAAAGAAGAAGAAGAAGAAGAAGAAGAGTCTTCCAGAAAATTGTTGATGAAATTATGAAATCTTTTGGTATTCACACATGTATTTCTTTGTTTGCAGTGGAACAAAACAAAAAAAGCTGAAAAAAAATACGAAATATTAGCTTTATTCCACATAGAAATCCAAAAAATGGTTCGGACAATTATTATGCACCTTTTAGAAGTTGTGAGAAATAATTACATTTCAAGCAGGTGGATTCTCCTTTACTTTGGAATTGAACTCACCTGTGGTGAGCTGCAGATAACTGCAATATAAAAATCACTCTCTCAACCAGTTTGAAGAGAGAAAAACGAGTCATTTTTGATGTTTTGGGTACTGTGTGTACCAAAATGAGCATGGAGAAAAGGAAAGAAAAAACAGAGAATTGTTTGAGGAGGTCAGACCAACAGATTGTAGCCAAGCATGGACAATCTAAGGCTACAAGTCCATCTCCAGAAACTTGCTGTTCCTACTCCACAGTACACAATGTTATCAGGAAGTTTAAAGCCTAGAGCACTTCAGCCAAACCTCCCTGGACGTAGCCGCAAGGGAAAACTTGATCAAAGATTGCAGCGAAGGAATGTTCGAATGGTGGAGAAAGCACCTGCGACAACTGCCAAAACAGATTCAAACTGGACCTTCAGACACAAGGTACGACAGTTTCAACTCACACCTATCTGTCGCAACTCAGTGAAAGGGTGTTCTATTGGGGAGAGACCCAGGTTGACCCCACTGCTGAGAGTGAGTCATAAGAAAGTCTGACTGGAGATTGCCAAAACACACCTGAACAAGCCCAAAATTCTTCTGGGAGAATGTCCTGTGGACAGATGAGACCAAATTAGAGCTTTTTGGTGAAGCACATCATCTCCATGTTTGCAGAAAACAAATAAAGCCTTCAAAGAAAACAACACTTTCCTTCCAGTCAACCATGGATGATGTTCAGTGATATTTTGGGGTTGCTGTGGCTGCTCTGCGACTGGGTGCCTTGAATGTGTGCATGGCATCAATGAAATCAGAAGATTACCAAGGCATTTTGGAGCGCAATGTTCAACCCAGTGTCAGAAAGCTGGGTCTCCCCCGAAGGTCATGGGTCTTGAAGCAGGACAATGGATAGCAAAACCACCACCGTCACTTCAAAAAGCACCCAGGAATGGTTCAGGATAAAATGCTGGACTGTTATAAAGTGGCCAGCAATGAGTCCAGATCTAATCCCATTGAACATCTGTGGGGAGATCTGAAGACAGCAGTTGGCAGAAGGCACCCTTCAAATCTGGGAGAACTGAAGCAGTTTGCACAAGAAGAGTGGGCCAAACTGCAGCAGAGGGGAGGAAGCTCATTCATGGCGAAAGGAAATGCTTACTGCAGTTATTCTGTCCACATACTGTGCTCCAAAATATTAAGTTGAGGGTATCAATAACTTTTTTCAAATGCCATTTCTTTTTATTTTCTGATTTAAAAGGATATATTAAGTTCCTGAATCAAAAACAAAGGTTCTGTAATATTAACAGTGAAATAATGAATTGTGAAGACCAAATACTTTTGTCAATTTAAACTTATTTTTGGAGAAAATTGTGAGTTATTTGAAAAAAAGTGCAAGCTGCCAATATTTTTGGCCATGACTGTATATGCCTGGTGTTGGCTTAATGGTTAGGGCGGTGGGCTTGAATCCTTGGGTCCTGAGTTCAAAAACCTTCTTTTGATTAAATACCGGTGGGGTTGACAGCCTGTCATCCTTCTGAGGTTGGGCAAAATGAGAACCAAGTACCAGCTTGCTGGGATGATTGAGCCATTTGAGTATCCTCTGTTGGAGTGGTGACTGTCCAGGATTGTGCCCAATAGCCCAGGTGATTGCTTTGGCAGCACCAACACTCTGCACAGAGTATGGTCCCAATGGATGGATTACATATCTAATTATATATAGTACTGTGCAGTATATAATTTATTGTTACGGACCTGGGATGCGTGGGCGAAGGCCACGAGGGGTGAGCTACCTCGAGGTCCACCAGACTCCTCCGGAATCAGAGGCTGTCGCACACAATAACTTGGAATGCGGTGGGTCGCTAATTCGGCCGTGAAGCACATAACTCGACCACGGTGACTTGGGGTCCCCTATCATCTATTGAATACCGTTTACCTAAAGGTCACATGATCTAATTACCAGGGGACACGCCCTCGGTACACACTTGCTCAAACTGGATCACTTACCAGATCAGATGCAGCCGAGCGGAACTGCCAAGCACATACCGGCTAGGAAAAAGATCATTGGGGGATAACGTCCTGGTTAAATGAGGGGTACAAACCATGCTGCACCAATTAGGAAAACACGAAAACAAGCTGGGAACATTTCTCTGCAAATCATTTATTTACAATGGCGAGGAAAAGTATGTGGCACAGTGAACTGAGTTTTATTTTTATGGACAGCAGGGGATAGCATGGAATTTATGGGATGCGGCAAAAAGGCAAGCAATCTTACAAACGCAGAACACGAGCAGACTTATCCCATTATATCTTCTACACTCTTAATTTAAACTAGGACAGGCACCATAACACACACACACACACACAGCACCTGAGGAAGATTAGATATAGCCCAGAGAGAAAGAAGCAGATGAGGATAACCGACCTCGCAATAGCTGGCATGGTCGGCAGAACCAACGCAACCCCAGAACGCTTAGGGAGAGGTAGGTGGGAGGAATACTGGTGGTTCCTAAAGGTATGGGAGTGGGAGGTGTGGTGTAATGCCAGAGGAAAAATGGGGATTGGGATGCAGTAATGAATGCTCTTTGTGCATCCAAACAAGATAGGATAGAGGGGTGGATAGAGAGAGAGAGAATAGAATGTGTGAGGCCAAAAGATCCCTAACCTATCCATGTAAAGGTCTGTTTTGTGTAGCATGTACCTCCATGGGATTCTCTGCCTGAACGTTCCCACCTCAGTGATATGGCGGCGTTATCTTCCGTCTTAATTACTTTGCCGGTGCTCGTGGCAGCTAGAAAACGTCTGGCTGCAACGGGGTGGCGGAACATTGACATAATGGCAGGGGTCTCGGCAGTGGCCCTGGATCAGGCTCTCAAGTAGAAGAACATCCTGGCATTCGCACACCAATTGTGAGACCATGAGCGAAGTGAAGAGGTGAGCAAAGGCCAGCGAAAGAGGAGGCAAGCGAATAAGAGGCGAACAAGAGAGCTCACGGATCGTGCTCCCCCTTTTATTAAGCCCCAGGTGAAGGTGGGGTGATGACAGAAAGCAATGTGCTGTGACCGCGAATCCTGCTTCTTCCATTGTGGCACAAGCGCCTAGCCTCGCCCTGCGCAGGCTCCGGGAAACTTGGAAACTGTCTCAGTTGCCCATCCCGCTTTGGCACGATTCGAAGCTCCTGACTCAACATAGGGTATGCTCCCTGAGTCGGCACCCGGCCCCTCAATGTGCTCTGAGTGCAGTCTGGAATGTCGAGTAGCAACGGACCTCCCGCAAACCGCACGGGCCCCTCATGAGGCCAAAATGCACACGCGGGCCCGATACCAAAACTCCCGAATCACCCTTCTTGTGATCCCTCCTTGGTGCCCCTGTCTTGCCATGGTGCTGGCGACTTGGATTAGGGTTGCATCAATTCCGCGTGTTCACAAGGAGTCCGGCGTCCGGTGAGATGCGGTTGAAGCTATTAAACGTCTGTTGCTTGGTCAAGCATCACGCGGTGCTGAGGACAACCCAAGTCGTGCAGTACTCTTCAAAATAGAGTGGCGAATTGTAGCGATGCAGTGCGTAGGAGGGGGGCGGGAATATTTTTTTCCGTGTGCAGGAGGTGTTTGTGGTCGAAGTGGTGAGGTTTAATGAGCGAGGTGCGAAGTAACGGTGAAGTGCCGGTTGGGGATTGGCACGCAGATTTGAACGAATATATGGCGTGTGGTGCCCTGGTCGCGTGGGTTATGTCGTGTGTATGTGGAGGGAGTGTTGGGTGAATGCGAGCCATGGAAGGCATCGTGGTTGTGGCTTAATTATCAATCGCATCTTGCATGGCATGGTGTGCTTGCATTCTTGTTTTGTACTCTGGCTAAAAGGGAGGGAATCAGAACATGAATCAGTAGGAATCAGAATATGAATTAAGAGATAGTTTATAAGACCTAATGACAGACCCCACACAATGCATTTTGTGCCATTATCCCACTAGACATGAGAGGAGGTCTAACTGCACAAAGATTATTGAAATAACTGCCTGGGGATCACTCTGTGTTGGGTGCCATTGCCGTAGAAGCATGCGGTTTTGGCAGAACCGCAACAATACGTTGGCACATCGGACTCTATTGTATCTCTCTCATTTATATAACTTTTTGAACTCCCCTCACACACACTCATCTCTGGCTAGCATCTCACTCTCAGCCATTTGTTTTCCTGTGTCCATCCATCCATTCTCATTCTTTCCCCTCGTGCTTTCAAGTGACAGCTCAAAGCCATTTCCTGTCAACTTCCTATACCAACCCTTGATCTTCTCTACCCTCGTTAACTCCTGCCTCCTGTCTTTCCCAGAACCCACAGCCTTTTATATATTTCTCACAAATCCTGTCAGTTCCACATCCATGCTCCTTCCCTGCTGCTCCATTGTCATTTTTTCCCCCCATGAGCTTCAGTTCTTTGTTTTGACATAAAGGAGATGCCTGTTCAAATAAACACTTTCTATGATGCTTATACAAACTGGCAAATCTCCATGAAAGGATAGTAGCAGATATATATTATAACTTCTTACAAAAACAAGAAGTAGAAGCACCAGACTAATTGTCCCAGAGATAAATGCAATATCAATATCTGCATGTTCAATGAATGAGCTTTTAGGAATTTCATCGAAAGTATTTATTGGAGTCCTTTTTCAGAAGAAGTTGATAAATTGTGAAGATAATGCATCATAAAAATTGTGAGATAATGCATCAATAAATTGAAAGTGACAATGGGATCGTGAAAAACATTGAGAAAAACCTCTCAAAGCTTTTGAAAAGCTCAGGTAAATTGACCAACAATGCTCGGTACTTTCATACTACAATTGGTTGATTGTTTGAATAAATTTTACCCCAGAACTATGTACAAACAGAAAGCATGCAGAAGATGCCAAGGGTTGGGTATCCAGCACACACGACCACAGAAAGCTCTTTCGCTCATTAATGGCACTCCATACACTGATAAGTCACAAACACCATGCTATGTTTAAAACTGACTTCTAATTATTTTTGTCGAATTACACGTGTGAGGGTTTATACATAATGCTGGAAACTGTGGTTATTCAAGGCTGTAGAAACCAAGCAAAATGTACCCCCAAATGCGTCACTTCCATGGCAGACAGCTCATAGTTCAACTGATGGTCAGAGACACACTTTAGGTCCCTGGTAATTTTTTTGATGGCCACTTTGACAATCCCACCTATCTATCTAACTTATCTACCTTTCCGGTATCATTCGGAGCACCATGTCAACCGTAATTGTGTCCTGGTTATGGATTAACTCTGGACAGGTTGCTACTCTGTTGTAGTGTGGTGCCAAGCAGACCTCAACCCAAGGCAGAAAAGTAGAATTTGGCTACTGCACCAACACACATGGCCACACGTCATTTTTATAAGGTTCCATGTGGCTTTTAACATCTGCAAGGAAGTTCTCTTGTAGCTAGATTATAACAAGACAGCCAGCTTATATTTACGACTCAACAAGAATGGTGTCCTCAATAATGCACCGTCGAGGTGTGAAGTGCCAAGAATGCACGTAATATCGACGGATCTTATCGAGTCAGGAATCAAACGCAGACTAAAACAGTTCTTATGGCTGAGGGCAACACTTAAAATGAGCTATTCTGCCAGTATCTAGGCCTGTGACAAACCAAAGTGTTAATCATTGTGGAAGTTTCAGTGTTAGCTCGTAGAAATTGCGCTGCTAGTGACCTTAAGTTCCTCATTTGTCGCAATGCACACCTGCAAAAGAAACAAGGCAGCTTTGTGTAAGCCAAGCAGCTTGATAGAATAAAGGTGGGGGGTGTGTTGTGGAGCTTCAAGCTGTTAAGTGAACAGATTGCTACAGTGATGTGTGGCAATGAGCCATATCGCTTATGGCAGCATTCTGTGTTTTTAGCACAGCAGCTACAGTGTGCGTGACGATCATAGCCTGCAGTCACCTGAATGCTCTGTCACATATCCATGCCAATGGCGAGAGCAAGAACTTGATGAGTGGCTGCAAGAAGACTTAAACACAGTGAGGTAAGTTGGCAAGTTATGCCAGTACTGTCCCCAAATTCCCGATGACACAATCCTTCTGTGCATCAATGTGTTTACAGTCCCGTAAATGTAATTTGCATTCCAAATGTAATATAATCATTGATTGCATAGTTTGCTTCTATTATGTCTGAGAATCAAGGTTAAATGGAACAATGAGCTGCAAATATAATTCATATCAAAGGAAAAATGAAAAGCGATTCATATTTCAACAACATCCCATCTCTAAATTCTTACTTATTTGCTTCACAAGCACCATGTGGGTAATTCTCGCTATTTCTAGCTTACATCGTTTCCAGTAGAACGTGGATATGCTGCGCTCATGCCAATATGTTCTATGCGCTTTGGGCAAGAATTTAAGATTTGGTCAGAGTGCTCTTGTTTTTGTGGCTACAAGTTTGAGGCTCGTGGAAGAGGAGACACTAGAACGGAAGCCAGAATACAGTGGAATGGGAAAAACACGCCAACAGCAGTGTTGAAGGGACACTTGTTGAAAGAAGGGTGAGGTAAAATTCAAGTGAAGAGGGGAGCAAAGGAGGTGAACTGGATGGATACAAGTAAAACGGCACAGCAATAATGGGAAGATACAGGAAGGAAAAAGCAGCGATGAATCAGAAATTGAAAACAAAAAAAAAATGGAAAGGTGGGTAGAGGGGGGAGAAAATACCTGAAAAGGAAGGTGTGGGTATTGTGGAAATTAATGAGGGTGAAATACATGGTATTGGAATGGGGGGGCTGGCTTGAGGAGGAGGGGAACAGCTATGGCTGAGGCATTGGAATGAGAGTAGGGTTGAACCAGCATGAGGAACATTGAACTTCACAGGCAAAGAAAAGAGGAACAAATAAGTGGAGGTGAGCATGAGCCTATATTATTTGGAATGTGGATTTCTGGCACATGTGTGCACTTGGAGAAACCTGTAGAGGAAAGGGGGGGGGGGGGGAGGGGGACAAAGCATGCAAAAGAAATGGTGCAAAACCACAGAAAGGGGGTAGTAGAAAAGCAGACAACCAACTGCTACCTATGATGTTTGGAATAAGGCTCGACATGTACAAGTAGATAAACATAAAATGGAAAATAATGTAAATCCTGTTAAATACATGTCTGAGAAATGGTTGGGGCACGTTTTAAGTAACAAAATGGCCACCAACAGTAGGCATAATTGGGATCTGATCTCTAAAAAAAATGTGAATGTGGCATATATAAGTCGCAGAGCAGTACTCCATCAAGCTGCAATGAAAGGCTTGTGGGTGGAATAAAGTTTCAGATGTGTCAAGGAGAATTCATAACCAGACGGAAGGATGCCCAGTCGGCATGCTTCCCACAGACACTCGATGATTTGGAACGGAGCTAATTTTTGGTGTGGAATGCCATTCTCCCAGACCAGATTAGAGTGCTCATAAGATCAGTGGTAAAGATGGTGCAATGCAGTGATTGCTGCGAAGGTCGACATACTCGATGTTGAGAATGTTACTTTCACATTTAATCCCCATTTGAAATTTTCGCGCACAGATCAAGCATCACAAGATTAGGGTCAGCAATGAAATAGACATGTAATTATTTTAGCATCTTCTCTGTCCAAAAGTGTTTTGCACCTCATCTGTTGTGCATCAACAACAAACACATGTGGTTTTTTTTAGTGGAAGTGTGTGTGTGTGTGTTGGTGTGTGTGTGTGTGTGTGTGTGTGTGTGTGTGTGTGTGTGTGTGGTGTGTGTGTGTGTGTGTTGTGTGTGTGTGTGTCAGTGTGGTGTGTGTGTGTGTTTGGTTGTTGGTTTTTATCTCCATATGCAGGTTTCAGAAAGTGGAACGGGTAAACGATTATTGCCATTGTTTGTGTTCTTGGACTCACCTCACTTCTCTCCTCCAGGCTGTGAAGGCTAAAGCTTTTAACACCATTGATGTTTGGCTTGGAAAGGCCAAGGCATTTGGCTTGTTGCTGGAAGACTTTTTTCTTTCCTGAATTTTGTATTTTCTTTGTTTTTCTGTTTTGTTCATCATGTTCTTACTTATTTTTAACTCACTTATTTTCTACATTTGATTCTTTCAATCTTCACCAGTTGTTTCCGATGCAGCTTATGGCTACTGGTTGCATCATTGCTTAGAGCATGGCTGTGCCACTGATTCAGTGCTCCTGTTTCCAGTACACTGGTACTCATTTTGCAGACCTCAAAAGGATGACAAGCTGAGTCAACCCACCTGATGTTATTTCAACGTGTTTGACAGGGGCTCAAACTCAAGACCCTAACATCTTAAGCCAGCCACCTTAACCTGTTAAGCCAACACTGGGCTTATCTTCATAATTGAAATAAAGGGATATTTTTTCACACGTTTAATCTCAACCATTTTGTCCCACTAATAAATCCATGAGGCAGATACAGTGCTGTTCAGTACTGGTGTTAATGGGAGCTTGTGAAAACGTGTGCACGTTCCTTTTACCATATTGGTTGATGGTAATATCATGTAGATTATGAGAGACACTTTATTGGTGGCCTCCTTTGTGGGGTTTTCAAACTCTCCATGTGGGGTTTTCAAAATATTATTTGAATGAGATTCTCACAATCGTCCCAAAACACACCAATGAAAGTAAACTGAGGTGTGTATTTAAATATATGACTTTTGTACACCTTCCAAGTTAAATAATATATATATATATATATATATATATATATATAAATATAATATATAAATATATAATATATATAATATATAATTATATATAATATATATATAAATATATAATATAATATAAATATATATATATATATTATATAATATATATATTATATATAATATATATATACATATACCGGGCGTAGTGGCGTGCGCCTGTAATCCGGCTACTCGAGGCTTGGGTTGGAGGATTGCTTGAGGACGGGAGCTCTGCGATGGGCCGTGCTATGAGAGGGTGTAGGGCAGCCGGAATCATGGTGAAACCCAATCCTTATACCTGTGTCGTAAGAGGCGACCAGGGTTGCGTCAGGAAGGGCATCCGGTGTAAACCTGTGCCAAATCAGTATGCGGATCATAATGGATGATCTGCTGTGGCGACCCCTAACGGGAGCAGCTGAAAGAAGAACAACATATATATATATATATATTATATATATATATATATATAATATATTATATATATATATGTTATATGTTGTGGCCGAAAAATTGGTACTCTTGCACTTTTTCAAAAGAATGCACCATGTCTTCCAGAAAATTGTTGAACGGGCGTAGTGGTGTGCACCTGTAATCCGGCTACTCAGAGGCTTGGGTTGGAGGATCGCTTGAGGACGGCCGCTCTGCGCTGGCCGCGCTATGAGAGGGTGTAGGGCAGCCCAGAATCATGGCGAAACCCAATCCTTATCCCTGTGTCGTAAGAGACGCAAAGCACATCCGGCGTAAAACCTATGCCAATCAGTATGCGGATCATAACGGATGATCCGCTGTGGCGACCCTCATGGGAGCAGCCAAAAAGAAGAAGAAGAAGAAGAGTCTTCCAGAAAATTGTTGATGAAATTATGAAATCTTTTGGTATTCACACATGTATTTCTTTGGTTTGCAGTGGAACAAAACAAAAAAAGCTGAAAAAAATACGAAATATTAGCTTATTCCACATAGAAATCCAAAAATGGTTCGGACAATATTATTAGCACCTTTTAGAAGTTGTGAGAAATAATTACATTTCAAGCAGGTGATTCTCCTTTACTTTGGAATTGAACTCACCTGTGGTGAGCTGCAGATAACTGCAATATAAAAATCACTCCTTCAACCAGTTTGAAGAGAGAAAACGAGTCATTTTTGATGTTTTGGGTCACTGTGTGTACCACAATGAGCATGGAGAAAAGGAAGAAAACCAGAGAATTGTTTGAGGAGGTCAGACACAAGATTGTAGCCAAGCATGGACAATCTAAGGCTACAAGTCCATCTCCAGAAACTTTGCTGTTCCTACGTCCACAGTACACAATGTTATCAGGAAGTTTAAAGCCTAGAGCACTTCAGCCAACCTCCCTGGACGTAGCCGCAAGGGAAAACTTGATCAAAGATTGCAGCGAAGGAATGTTCGAATGGTGGAGAAAGCACCTCGCTCAACTGCCAAACAGATTCAAACTGACCTTCAGACACAAGGTACGACAGTTTCAACTCACACCATCTGTCGCCAACTCAGTGAAAGGGTGTTCTATTGGAGGAGACCCAGGTTGACCCCACTGCTGAGAGTGAGTCATAAGAAAGTCTGACTGGAGATTGCCAAAACACACCTGAACAAGCCAAAATTCTTCTGGGAGAATGTCCTGTGGACAGATGAGACCAAATTAGAGCTTTTTGGTGAAGCACATCATCTCCATGTTTGCAGAAAACAAAATAAAGCCTTCAAAGAAAACAACACTTTCCTTCCAGTCAAACATGGATGATGTTCAGTGATATTTTGGGGTTGCTGTGCTGCCTCTGCGACTGGGTGCCTTGAATGTGTGCATGGCATCATGAAATCAGAAGATTACCAAGGCATTTTGGAGCGCAATGTTCAACCCAGTGTCAGAAAGCTGGGTCTCCGCCGAAGGTCATGGGTCTTGAAGCAGGACAATGGATAGCAAAACCACCCGTCACTTCAAAAAGCACCCAGGAATGGTTCAAGATAAAATGCTGGACTGTTATAAAGTGGCCAGCAATGAGTCCAGATCTAATCCCATTGAACATCTGTGGGGAGATCTGAAGACAGCAGTTGGCAGAAGGCACCCTTCAAATCTGGGAGAACTGAAGCAGTTTGCACAAGAAGAGTGGGCCAAACTGCCAGCAGAGGTGGAGGAAGCTCATTCATGGCGAAAGGAAATGCTTAACTGCAGTTATTCTGTCCACATACTGTGCTCCAAAATATTAAGTTGAGGGTATCAATAACTTTTTTCAATGCCATTTCTTTTTATTTTCTGATTTAAAAGGATATATTAAGTTCTGAATCAAAAACAAAGGTTCTGTAATATTAACAGTGAAATAATGAATTGTGAAGACCAAATACTTTTGTCAATTTAAACTTATTTTTGGAGAAAATTGTGAGTTATTTGAAAAAAGTGCAAGGGTGCCAATATTTTTGGCCATGACTGTATATGCCTGGTGTTGGCTTAATGGTTAGGGCGGTGGGCTTGAGATCCTTGGGTCCTGAGTTCAAAACCTTCTTTTGAATTAATACCAGGTGGGGTTGACAGCCTGTCATCCTTCTGAGGTTGGCAAAATGAGAACCAAGTACCAGCTTGCTGGGATGATTGAGCCATTTGAGTATCCTCTGTTGGAGTGGTGACCTGTCCAGGATTGTGCCCAATAGCCCAGGTGATTGCTTTGGCAGCACCAACACTCTGCACAGAGTATGGTCCCAATGGATGGATACATATCTAATTATATATAGTACTGTGCAGTATATAATTATTGTTACGGACCTGGGATCGTGGGCGAAGGCCACGAGGGGTGAGCTACCTCGAGGTCCCACCAGACTCTCCGGAATCAGAGGCTGTCGCACACAAATAACTTCGGAATGCGGTGGGTCGCTAATCGGCCGTGAACGCCAATAACTCGACCACGTGACTTGGGGTCCTTCATCTATTGAATACCGTTTACCTAAAGGTCACATGATCTAATTACCAGGGGACACGCCCTCGGTACACACTTGCTCAAACTGGATCACTTTACCAGATCAGATGCAGCCGAGCGGAACTGCCAAGCACATACCGGCTAGGAAAAAGATCATTGGGGGATAACGTCCTGGTTAAATGAGGGTACAAACCATGCTGCACCAATTAAGGAAAACACGAAAACAAGCTGGGAACATTTCTCTGCAAATCATTTATTTACAATGGCGAGGAAAAGTATGTGGCACAGTGAACTGAGTTTATTTTTATGGACAGCAGGGGATAGCATGGAATTTATGGGATGCGGCAAAAGGCAAGCAATCTTACAAACGCAGACACAGAGCAGACTTATCCCATTATATCTTCTACACTCTTAATTTAAACTAGGACAGGCACCATAACACACACACACACACACACCTGAGGAAGATTAGATATAGCCCAGAGAGAAAGAAAGCAGATGAGGATAACCGACCTCGCAATAGCTGGCATGGTCGGCAGACCAACGCAACCCAGAACGCTTAGGGAGAGGTAGGTGGGAGGAATACTGGTGGTTCCTAAGGTATGGGAGTGGGAGGTGTGGTGTAATGCCAGAGGAAAATGGGATTGGGAATCAGTAATGATGCTCTTTGTGCATCCAAACAAGATAGGATAGAGGGGTGGATAGAGAGAGAGGAGAATAGATGTGTGAGGCAAAAGATCCCTAACCTATCCATGTAAAGGTCTGTTTGTGTAGCATGTACCTCCATGGGATTCTCTGCCTGAGCGTTCCCACCTCGTGATATGGCGCGTTATCTCCGGCTTAATTACTTTGCCGGTGCTCGTGGCAGCTAGAACGTCTGGCTGCACGGGGTGGCGGAACATTGACATAATGGCAGGGGGTCTCGGCAGTGGCCCTGGATCAGGCTCTCAAGTAGAAGAACATCCTGGCAATCGCACACCAATTGTGAGACCATGAGCGAAGTGAAGAGGTGAGCAAAGAGCCAGCGAAGAGGAGGCAGCGAATAAGAGGCGAACAAGAGAGCTCACGGATCCGTGCTCCCCCTTTTATAAGCCCCAGGTGAAGGGTGGGGTGATGACCAGAAAGCAATGTGCTGTGACCCGAATCCTGCTCTTCCATTGTGGCACAGCGGCCCTAGCCTCGCCCTGCCAGGCTCCGGGACTGGAAACTGTCTCAGTTGCCCACCCGCTTTGGCACGATTCGAAGCTCCTGACTCAACATAGGGTATGCTCCCTGAGTCGGCACCCCGGCCCTCAATGTGCTCTGAGTGCAGTCTGAATGTCGAGTAGCAACGGACCTTCCCCGCAACCCACGGGCCCCCTCATGAGCCAAAATGCACACGCGGGCCCCATACCAAACTCCCGAATCACCCTTCTTGTGATCCCTCCTTGGTGCCCCTGTCTTGCCATGGTCTGGCGACTGGATTAGGGTTGCATCAATTCCGCGTGTTCACCCGGGACGTCCCCGGTGAGATGCGGTTGAGCTATTAACGTCTGTTGCTTGGTCAAGCATCACGCGGTGCTGAGGACAACCCAAGTCGTGCAGTACTCTTCAAAATAGAGTGGCGAATTGTAGCGATGCAGTGGTATGAGGGGGGCGGGAATATTTTTTCCGTGTGCAGGAGGTGTTTGTGGTCGAAGTGGTGAGGTTTAATGAGCGAGGTGCGAAGTAAGGTGAAGTGCCGGTTGGGGATTGGCACGCAGATTTGAACGAAATAATGGCGTGTGGTGCCCGTGCGTGGGTTATGTCGTGTGTAGTGGAGGGAGTGTGGTGAATGCGAGCCATGGAAGGCATCGTGGTGTGCTTATTATCAATCGCATCTTGCATGGCATGTGTGCTTGCATTCTTGTTTTGTACTCTGGCTAAAAGGAAAGGGAATCAGAACATGAATCAGTAGGAATCAGAATATGAATTAGAGATAGTTACTAGACCTAATGACAAGACCCACACAATGCATTTTGTGCCATTATCCCACTAGACATGAGAGGAGGTCTAACTGCACAAAGATTAATGAAATAACTGCCTGGGGATCACTCTGTGTTGGGTGCCATTGCCGTAGAAGCATGCGGTTTTGCAGAACCGCAACAATACGTTGGCACATCGGACTCTATTGTATCTCTCTCATTTATATAACTTTTTGAACTCCCCTCACACCACACCTCATCTGGGCTAGCAATCTCACTCTCAGCCATTTGTTTTCCTGTGTCCATCCATCCATTCTCATTCTTTCCCCTCGTGCTTTCAAGTGACAGCTCAAAGCCATTTCCTGTCAACTCCTATACCAACCCTTGATCTTCTCTACCCTCGTTAACCCTGCCTCCTGTCTTTCCACCCACAGCTTTTATATATTCTCACAAATCCTGTCAGTTCCACATCCCATGCTCCTTCCCTGCTGCTCCATTGTCATTTTTTCCCCCCCATGAGCTTCAGTCTTTGTTTTGAACATAAAAGGAGATGCCTGTTCAATAAACACTTTCTATGATGCTTACTCACAAACTGAAATCTCCATAAGGAGTAACAGAATATTTAAACTTCTTACAAAAACAAGAAGTAGAGCACCAGACTAATTGTCCCAGAGATAAATGCAATATCAATATCTGCATGTTCAATGAATGAGCTTTTAGGAATTTCATCGAAAGTATTTATTGGAGTCCTTTTCAGAAGAAGTTGATAAATTGTGAAGATAATGCATCAATAAATTGTGAAGATAATGCATCAATAAATTGAAAGTGACAATGGGATCGTGAAAAACATTGAGAAAAACCTCTCAAAGCTTTTGAAAAGCTCAGGTAAATTGACCAACAATGCTCGGTACTTTCATACTACAATTGTTGATTGTTTGAATAAATTTTACCCAGAATATGTACAAACAGAAAGCATGCAGAAGATGCCAAGGGTTGGGTATCCAGCACACAGACCACAGAAAGCTCTTTCCGCTCATTAATGGCACTCCATACACTGATAAGTCACAAACACCATGCTATGTTTAAAACTGACCTTCTAATTATTTTTGTCGAATTACACGTGTGAGGGTTTATACATAATGCTGGAAACTGTGGTTATTCAAGGCTGTAGAAACCAAGCAAAATGTACCCCCAAATGGTTCACTTCCATGGCAGACAGCTCATAGTTCACTGATGGTCAGAGACACACTTTAGGTCCCTGGTAATTTTGATGCCACTTTGACAATCCCACCTATCTATCTAACTATCTACCTTTCCGGTATCATTCGGAGCACCATGTCAACTCGTAATTGTGTCCTGGTTATGGATTAACTCTGGACAGGTTGCTACTCTGTTGTAGTGTGGTGCCAAAGCAGACCTCAACCAAGGCAGAAAAGTAGAATTTGGCTACTGCACCAACACACAATGGCACACTCATTTTTATAAGGTTCCATGTGGCTTTTAACATCTGCAAGGAAGTTCTCTTGTAGCTAGATTATACAAGACAGCCAGCTTATAGTTTACACTCAACAAGAATGGTGTCCTCAATAATGCACCGTCGAGGTGTGAAGTGCCAAGATGACGGTATATCGACGGATCTTATCGAGTCAGGAATCAAACGCAGACTAAACAGTTCTATGGTGAGGGCACCACTTAAATGAGCTATTCTGCCAGTATCTAGGCCTGTGACAAACCAGTGTTAATCATTGTTGGAAAGTTCAGTGTTAGCTCGTAGAACTGCCTGCTTGTGACCTTAAGTTCCTCATTTGGTCCAATGCACACCTGCAAAAGAAACAAGGCAGCTTTGTGTAAGCCAAGCAGCTGATAGAATAAAGGTGGGGGTGTGTTGTGGAGCTTAAGCTGTAAGTGACAGATTTGCTGACAGTGATGTGGCAATGAGCCATTCTGCTATGCAGCATTCTGTGTGTTTAGCACAGCAGCTGTTGTGAACTGCAGTCACCCTGAATGCTCTGTCACATATCCATGCCAATCGAGAGCAAGACTTGATGAGTGGCTTGCAAGGAAGACTTAAACACAGTGAGGTAAGTTGCAGTTATGCCAGTTACTGTCCCAAATTCCGATGAACCACCAATCCCTTCTGTGGCATCAATGTGTTTACAGTCCAGTAAATGTATTTCATTCCAAATGTATATAATCATGATTGCATAGTTTGCTTCTATATGTCTGAGAATCAAGGTAAATGGAACAATGAGCTGCAAATATAATACATATCAAAGGAAAAATGAAAAGCGATTCATATTTCAACAACATCCCACTCTAACATTCTTACTTATTTGCTTCACAAGCACCATGTGGGTAATTCTCCTATTTCTAGCTTACATCGTTTCCAGAGACGTGGATATGCTGCTCATCCAATATGTCTCATGCCTTTGGGCAAGAATTTAAGATTTGGTCAGAGTGCTCTTGTTTTTGTGCACAAAGTTGAGGCTCGTGGAAGAGGTAGACACAGAACGGAACAGAATACAGTGGAAAATGGGAAAACACGCCAACAGCAGTGTTGAGGGACACTTGTTGAAAGAAAGGGTGAGGGTAAAATTCAAGTGAAGAGGGGAGCAAAGGAGGTGAACTGGATGGATACAAGCTAAACCACAGCAATAATGGGAAGAACAGGAAGGAAAAAGCAGCGATGAATCAGAAATTGAACAAAACAAAAAAATGGAAAGGTGGGTAGAGGGAGGGGGAGAAAATAACCTGAAAAGGAAGGTGTGGGATTGTGGAAAATTAATGAGGGGTGAAAATACCATTGGTATGGATGGGGGGGCTGGCTTGAGGAGGAGGGGAACAGCTATGCTGAAGCATTGGAATGGAGAGTAGGGTTGAACAGCATGAGGACATTGACTTCACAGGCAAAAGAAAAGAGGAACAAATAAGTGGAGGTGAGCAATGAGCCTATATTATTGGAAGTGGATTTCTGGCACAATGTGTGCAACTTGGAGAAACCTGTAGAGGAAGGGGGGGGGGGGGAGGGGGACAAAGCATGCAAAAGAAAATGGTGCAAAACCAGAAAGGGGGTAGTAGAACACAGACAACCAACCTACCTATGATGTGGAATAAGGCATCGACATGTACAAGTAGTAAACATAAAATGGAAACAATAATGTAAAAATCCTGTAAATACATGTCTGAGAAATGGTTGGGGACACGTTTAAGTAACAAAATGGCCACCAGTAGGCCATATTGGATCTGATCTCTAAAAAAAATGATGTGCATATATAAGCCAGAGCAGTACTCCATCAAGCTGCAAATGAAAGGCTTGTGGGTGGATAAAAGTTCAGATGTGTCAAGGAAGAATTCATACAACGGAGGATGCCCAGTCGGCATGCCTTCCCACAGACACTCGATGATTTGGAACAGGAGCTAATTTTGGTGTGGAATGCCATTCCTCCCCAGACCCAGATTAGAGTGCTCATAAGATCAGTGTAAAGATGGTGCAATGCAGTGATTGCTGCGAAAGGTCGACATACCCGATGTTGAGAATGTTACTTTCACATTTTATCCCCATTTGAAAATATTCGCCACAATGCAGCATCACAAGATTAGGTCACAATGAAATAGACATGTAATTATTTAGCATCTATCTCTGTCAAAGGTTTTGCACCTCATCTGTGTGCATCAACAACAAACACATGTGGTTTTTTTTAGTGGAAGTGTGTGTGTGTGTGTGTGTGTGTGTGTTGTGTGTGTGTGTGTGTGTCAGTGTGTCAGTGTGTCTCCACCATAACTCCAAAATGATAAAACCTAGCAACCTGAAACTTTGTATGCATAATAAGAAAACTTCAAGGAAGTGCATTAGTGAAAATTGTGTGTTTGGGGTAATTAAAACACTCGTTTTGAAGATAATAACGGCCTTATTTAATTATATCTTTCATCAGGTGATCCAAGCCTGGTGTTGGCTTCATGGTTAGGGTGGCAGCTTGGGATCCTAGGCAGCTTGGGATCCTAGGGTCCTGAGTTCAAGCCCCGTTGGCCGCTGAATAAAAAAAATATACCAGGAGGTTGACTCAGCCTGTCAACCTTCCGAGGTCGGCAAAATGAGCACTAGTGTACTGGTAAGGGGGACACTGCATCAGCGGCATAACCGCGTCCCCAACCAATGATGCAACCAGCAGCCACAGGCTGCACTCGATAGAGAGAGGGAGAGTGATTACTTTTGGTTCATGTTCCCACAAATTTTATGGAACTGGGATATCAAAGTTTTTTGCAGATGTGCCAGCGGATTACATTGTAAACTCTGCCATGTCGTTGTGTGTGCAGCTGTTCTGACACGAGTTTGTTTAAGCATAACATATATTCTCTTTACTAACCCCACCTCCTCCACTCACTTTCTCTCTTCTTTCTTTTTTCATATATATATATATATATATATATATATATATATATATTATATATATATAATATATACATAACACATAATATCTCTCTTTCTTTTCTCGTTCTCTCTCATTCCCTCCTCTCTCTTCGTTCTCTCTCTTTCGTTCTCTCTCTCTCTCCTCTCTCTCTCTCTCTCTCTCTCTCTCTCTCTCTCTCTCTCTCTCTCTCTCTCTCCCCCCTCCCACTTTGCACAGCTGTTGTTCGCTTGGCATGCACGTGTAACGCGAAGGGCTGTTGCTCAGTTCCTGGCGGGTCACGTGCGGAGCCTGTGTTGCTTCTCCTTTCTCTCTTCTTATCGTCTAAATGTTTTAGTCTTCGTTTTCTCTTTACCCCTTTTTCTCTTTGTTTTGTCTTATCTATTGAGCGAGAGAGAGAGAAAGAGAGCGCGCACGGTAGGAGGTGTTTGCCTCTATTTCAGAACCCCTCCCGGTTTTGAGGCCTGG
>CM068956.1:54311603-54329135 GCA_035128595.1 Eptatretus atami | reverse complement strand
TAACTCTGACTAATTCATTTGCACCACTCGCTGAATTGCCTGAGTTGTACGTGTGTGATGTAGACATTGACAACAATTGTGCCTCTCAGGAGGATACAAGTGAGTTTTTGAGATTTTTGGTGTCTGCAGTGATAAAAATGAATCTGTCACTGAGGTGTGCGCAAAAGTGTGTGTTTGTGAATGACAAGGCAGATAAGCCGGAAAGTCCCTCAGAGAAATCTGCAGTCCTACCCTTCTGGAACAAAATGCAAGGGATGGTAAGAAAGAGGCTGCATGTGATAGTGGCAGCTAAATTGGAATGGAAAGATCGATGGTTCAATTCTATGGACAGTGTGATTTAGAAATAGTTTGGAGCAGGAAGAGAATGACAGAGATGATGAGGTTGACTTTGATGTTACCTCTCCTACCCTGTCAGTTCGTGGTGTTGTGCCCAAGAGGACGATGGAGACACCATGGTAACAGAAGAGAAATTATTAAATTTTTAAAGAAACCTCCAGGAAAGGCATGTGAGAATTCGGGATTTTTCCCAATATCCATGCCTTTCTAAAAACTGCAAAAAACATGATTCATGAACTCAGCAAGTTATGATTTCAGAAACCTCAATTCCAGCGGTTGAGGAAGTGTGCCACTAAGGCCGGAAAAGAACTCAAGAGCAGTAATAGTAGTCGGTTCTAAAAATAAATAAATGAAGGTAGCATCCCTCAACATAAACGGAGGCCGCAGCTGTGTGCGTCGCTCGAGGGTTTGCAGATGTTTAAGAAAGAAAAAATTGATATTCTCATGTTATAAGACACACACCAACCAACCAACCTTGTGAGGACGAGTGGCGCAGGGTTTTTAAAGGTTGCCTTTTTTTCTCCAGTGCCTTTGAGGATGCTAAGGCAGGTGTGGCAATTGTTGTGCACCCTAGAATCCAACCCTCGAGATTTCTTGCAGGGTGGTTTGTAAAGGATTTTTAATTGCTGTAGAATTGATAAGCAGCAATCAAAAAATTTGTATTTTGATGTGTATTGTCCCAGCGACAGCGCTGAAAGGATTCTATTCCTTCAAAGTTAGCAGGTTTTCTAAACACTGTTGACTTGACTAGTCTATTTTGTATGGGGGGAGATTATAACTGCACACTCAACCCCCGACTGGACAGGAATACTCCTGAGCCCCATCCACCCAGTGCAATGGTTTTGGCAAAACTTGACAAAAAATTTAAATTTCGGGATGTTTGGGTCTACAAACTCAAACACCCGTCATATACATGGGTGTGCTGTTCAAAGAACCAGATAACCATGGGCCGACTGGACAGATCTATGTAAACCAGGGAATGGTGAATCTGGTTCAGAGAACAAGCATTAGCCATCTGCTTTTCTGATCATCATATGATTGCAATGGAATATATGTTACCCTTTCATTGTTGTAAAGTGCATACTGGACTTTCAATGTTAAGTTATTACAAGATGTACAGTTTGGAAATGCCTTCAGACTGGTATGGAAGAAGTTAGAACAACAAAAGTGTTCTTTCCTCATACCTGACAGTGGTGGGACTGTACAAAATCCCAAATTCGGATTTCTTGTCAACAATATTGCTCACATACCACAGTAATGCATCTGGGTTGATAAGTGCTCTGAAAGAAGATGTACTTAAATATGAGCAAGAAGCTGGAGCATCCAGTAGAAGTGATCACCATCAGCAGTTGGTGGAAAAAAAGACTTTACTGGCTGAACTAGTCAAGGAGCATGTGGCTGGAGCAATTGTTCATCTTCGGATGAGCAGAATTCAGCTGGAGTCTCCAAATAAGGAATTCTTCAACCTTGAGAAGGCGGTCAAGACCTCTCGGCAGATTCACAGTTTGACCTCTCCTAAGGTGTTTTGATTTGCCAGAGTGACATTAAACATTCGATACAGGGTTTCTACTCAAATCTGTTTACACCGAGAACTGTGGACAAAACAACTTATAAATGAGGTGATTGAACTTCTTCCACCCTTTCTCAAGACGCAACAGCAACTCGAATGTGACATTTCGTTTGAGGAGCTCACTGCGGCATTAAAACTGCTTGAGGACGGCAAAGCCCCCGGGCTTGATGGACTTCCTGCTGAATTCTACAAAGCTTTTTGGAACATTTTGGGTCCTGCTCTAATGGAGACCTGTTTGAAAGCTTAGATAGGGTGAATTGCCCCTGAGCTGCAGGAGTGCGGTTTTGTGTCTCCTCCCAAAGAAAGGGGATTTGCAGCATATTACAAACTGGCGGCCTGTTTCATTGCTAAACACTGATTACAAGATTGTATCAAAGTGCTTGCAATGCGTCTTAAAATGTCATCTCTCTCCTGATTGGAAAGAAACAAACGTATTGCATACCTGATCGATCCATTTATGACAGTATTTTTTTAGTTCGAGATTTAATTGCCATGGTCAAACTGTGCCTCAGGGGTTTGGGTTGTTACTCCTGGATCAGGAAAAGCCTTTGACAGTGCGGATCATTCGTTCTTATTTGCGGTCCTTAATAGAGGCAGGTTTTGGGGAAAAATTCATATCGTGCATAAAACTTTTGTATAGAAATGCATCATGCCTGCTAAAAGTAAACAATAGCTTGTGCCATCCCTTTCTTTTCAGTGTGGTATCCATCAGGATTGTCCACTGTCAGGCATGTTGTAACACTTTCTGTTGAACCTCTCCTGCTACCTTGCACACCTCACTGTCTGGTTATCCTTGTCAAACAGTCCGAACATTTTTATCTCTGCTTATGCAGATGACCTGTTGTTGTGGTCAAAACCCAAAAGATGTCAGTGAGCTATCCCGTTGTCTTGCAATTTGAACTGGCCTCATCAGCAAGAGTAAATTGGAACAAGAGCGTAGCTCTTTGGCTACACCCAAATACACTCCGTTCATCACACTCTCATGTCCACCTCTCCCAACTCTTCCAGGAGGAGTGTTATGGAACACATGGGTTTAAATACTTAGGAATCCATTTGGGAACTACGAGCTATATCCAAAGGAATTGGGATGGTTTCCTCGACAACATAAAGCAGAAACTATCAAGGTGGAAAGGAATGCTCCAGTTCTTGTCACTTAAGGCGCGGGTAATGATCATTAATAACCTAATACTTCCAACCGTATGGCACAAGGTTATCGCTTCCAGCCTCCTCAGCTGTGATCACAAGAATTCAGAAAAGTCTGATTGATTTTTTCTAGGGAGGCCACCATGGCTCAAGCCAGATGTATTGTGCAGGCACGAATGTCTGGTGGCCAAAACTTGGTGCACATCCCGAGTCGAATAATGGCTTTTCGATCTCATGGCAATGTAAAACACCTACTCTTTGGTGAAGTAGTGCCTGGTGTCCTCTCACCAATACTTGCTTCGGCAAATGGGTGGTTTGGGTTATGCCCGGGAACTCTTCCTTATAGACCTAAAGCAGGTTGATGGAGCTCAGCTCCCTGCGTTTCATCAATCTCTTCTGAATGCTTGGCAAACTCTTGGAGTGCAGCGGCTAGAGATCTCCTATGATGCCAGGAAATTTGTGCATGAGCCACTATTCCAAAACGTATTATTTGCTGGAATATCTACCAGCCGATCCTTCATAAAGTACTTCACAATAGTGGAATAAATAAAGTGCGAGATCTTCTGGAACCTTCCTTGAAACGCTGGTTGCCTGCTTGCTCAATTTCCCCAAAAATTGGATTGCATTCAATGAGAGTAGTGGGTGAGGTCATGAGGATAGTAACCCAGACTTTCCTACATTTAAATATTGGGTGGAATGGGGTAAGTGAAGAAGTTGATTTTCACCAAAATTTTCCTGAACTGTCAATCACTGCCCAAAAACACCATGACGTGTTATCTTCAACACAGTGAGAGACTGGTGTGTTCCAGTCATGGGGAAAAAACATTATATTGTATTTGTCGAGACGTGGTTTACCGGGCTGTACGACACTGTGGAACCACTGGAAAGAGACCTTACCTGCAGGAGCTTTTCTTACTCCCAATTGGAAGGTGATGTACAAATTTCCGACCGTTGGTCACACGGGAGACTTAAATTGGAGACTGGTCCATCAACCCCTGGCCACACAGGTTCTCCTACAGAAATTTAACCCTCTGTGTCTAATCATGCCCTTCTGTATGGATATACAAAATTTGAATCATGCGTTCATTGAGTACAAAGGTTGACACACTCTGTTTCTGTACCTGAGTCGGATTTTTGTAAATTTAAAATTGTTTTTTCCTTTCCAATCTTTATTTATGGGTCGTCTCAACACAGGAAACAATCTGTGTTTTTGCTTTTGAATTTTTTACTTGGAATTGCTAAGCCTGCAATTTATAAGACCAGGAAAGCCAGATTGGTAATAAGAAAAATGAAAATGCACTTTTTTGTTTCAAAGGCATGGTGTCTGCTCGTATAAAACTAGAACATGCATATCATGTAAACATGGGTAGTCTTCTGGTATTTGAAGACTTATGGGGCAGTGGTGGTGTCTGTGTAAATGCGTTGAGAATGAAGTTCACTTTTTTGTGAGTTGTAACTTGAGTTACAACTCACAAAAATTGTCTTGATTTCATTGTTTTTTGAACTTTCTGAACTTTCATTGAGTCTTGAACTTTCATTGTTTTTCTGACTCTGCTGGAGCACCTGTACTTTAAGAATGGCACTTTGATTCTCATGTGTTGATGCTTTTATGAACTTCAGGCAAATGGTGCCTCGATTTCTTTCTTTGTTTAAATTTGCCTTGTGAAATGTTTTATACTTTAGAATAAAAGTCTCTCTCTCTTCTCCTCTCTCTCTCTCTCTCTCTCTCTCTCTCTCTCTCTCTTCTCTCTCTCTCTCTCTCTCTCTCTCTCTCTCTCTCTCTCTCTCTCTTTTGCTTTGAAACTGACAAAGAGAAACATATGACCGAGTGTAAAGCACACTGAGTCATATAAAATAACCATTGCTTTAGAAACAGTGACAAGAACAAAGAAAAATGTGATGACTCGCACACTGCTGAGGATAAAAGTTAAAACCTCCACCACCCATCATCATGATCATAAGATAAGGGATGAAACTTTGCCACCACAGCGCCTGTAGCCAAGCATGCAGGCATGTACAAACAGCCACGGAGAGTCCTTTTACAGATCCAAATCTACCCATATGTTCCTCTACCTTGAAGCAACTGCGGACTGTTCATCCCGATTGGGATACGAACTGTACCACGATGAACTGTAGGGCGCTTGGCAAGTGGCTTAAGCAGTCCATTGAAATTGTTGATAAGGAACGGCTGGCTTGGCAAGTGTTAACAAGCTGATTGGTTATGGCACAAACCCACAAAACACTAAACATCGCCGATTTCTCAACATTTTCAGATTGTATTCCAGATTTTGAATTATTTCGTCCACATGATCCGATCCTCAAAACTCAAATTCTATTTCTATTATATACTTGAATTAGTCCGCGAGAGTAGATTGTGGAAAATCACATCATATAATGCATGATATCACTCCAAGCTCCTAATTTTAAAACGATAGCACTTTCAAAAGTGATGTACATAGTGATTCTTACACGGGACGATATCATTGAGGAAAAGTGAAAAAAAAATCAACCATTTTGAGCACTTTATCGTTAATAAACTGTTGCGGCCTGTTCCAACTCAAGACATTGCTGAGCAGGCCGAACAAAATGGCAACCGAGGATGCGCCTGATAAAGGGTATAATTAAATAATGCCGTTAATTATCTTCAAAAGAGCTGTTTTAATTATCTTAATCACCCAATTTTCACTCATGCACTTCCTTGGAGTTCCTTAGTATGCATACAAAGTTTCAGGCTGCTAGGTTTTATGGTTTTGGAGTTATGGGGGAGACACACACACACACACACACACACACACACACTTATTATTATGCATATGGACATAGATATATACATATACTGTACATCTCGAGATCAGACGAGGTACCAGGAAGTAAATGCCATATCAGCTATTACTGCATGCATCCTGACCACCAGGAAATGCCTGCCACACATTAACCTGTCTGTGGTACACAAAACAGTTATGGGAGCAGCCAGGAAATTAAAATTTTAAAAAGGCTCATCTGGCTAAACAGTTTAATAGACTCCACCTATTAGGCATGAGCTTAGCAGAGCTACAGCCCCCTACATCTCTGTCGGATTGTACTGCAGCTATTCCCAGTAATATAATTAAATTCTCAATTTTATAGGCCAGACCACCCCCTGGAGGACCCTTGTGTCATATTTGTCACCGATAGACCAAAATTCCGTGCATTAAAAATGGTTCTTGGTTAAAAACAAGAAAATTTCCAATAGCAGCAGGAAAACTTATTGCCTGTAATTGGATGATTGTTTTGCTAACAGAGGTAAGCAAGAAAATAATGTCGAATGAAAAATATGGCAACCTGTTTCTAATATTTTCTCTCTTCTATGTAATTGTGAATCCATTGTGCTGTTATCGTCCCGACTTACTGCACTGGAGGTGATGACGTGTGTTCTCTGCCTTCCTCCCTTAATTTCCATTCTCTCCATTCTTGGCTTATCTCCCACCTTCCCTCTTTAGGAATGTGCCACTGTCCTCAAACAGGCATCGTTTTGTTGTGCTTATGGAAATTATAATTATCAGGCACATTTCATTTGAATTATAAGAGTTTTCAAACATTTTAAACAAGTCTGAAGCATGGAACAACACATTGTGTGCAATTTCATGATCTAAAATTAGGCAGATGGTTTGGAGTTGCTGGGTGTCATCTATGATAACATATCTGTTAAATTTAACTTCATCTCATTGATGTGTTCGCTTTTGTCTGCCAGACAGCATGGCACCAGTGAAAATAAATTTCCTGCTAAGATTCATGATAGGGAACAAGTGGGTTTACAAATGACCACCGCCAGAAGGAGGAGCTGTGGGGGGTTTGGAGGGAAGGGAAAGAACACCTATCCTGAAAAAAAATCGTCTATGTTAGGGGGATATCCATTTTTTTATATCCACCATCGAGGCGCGTGGAAGAGCTAGTATACTGAACAGATCAGGAGAGAGTAGACAAAAACAGGATGCAAAACATGCATGCATGGAGAAGGAAACTCCAAAGAGGAAAAACTGGAAAAGTAGGAGGGATTTGGGTGGGGTTAACGAGAGTAGAAAAGATCATGGGTTTGGATTGGGGACGATCCAAGATGGTCGTGAACAGCTGCCGTCTTGAATATCTGGAGGGAAGAATGAGATTGAATTGGATGTGAAAGTTGATTCCACAGGTGGGAAAATGGAACAAATGAGTGGAGGTGAGCAGTGATCCTGGATTGAGTTCGTTTCAGCAGAAGAGGGTTGATGATGAACCATGTGAGCCCGACAGAAACCTGGGGTGGACAAAGTACGGAAAGAGCAGAGGGTGCAAGACCAGAAAGGAGGTGGTGGAAGCCAGACACCACCGACTTGTCTGCGATGGCGAAGTGATAGGCCCAAAGACTCAGCTTCATCGTGGGAAATTCCAATAATATAATCTTAAAGGCCTTGCTTTTCAAGGGGGTGGAACTGAGAAAGGTGTGAGGCAGGGAAGTCAGCCCAGAGGGGAGATCAGTACTCCATCAAGCTGGGGATTAAGTCCTTGTCGGTGGATAGGAGTTCAAGTGTACCAAGGAAGGACTTTGGATGATGGAGGATGCCCAGTCAGCGACTGGCTTCAAAGGTCAACTTTGAAATGTGGTTTGCCCAAGAAAGATCATGGCTGATAGTAAGACCCAGGAGTTTAACCTCAAGAAGACTGTTAAGAAAGTGGGGGAGGGAGTTGCCATATTGTCCAGATAGAGATAAGATATATTTGTCAGGATTGAAAGGCATATTCCAACTGTTTGACCAGCTAGTAATTTTTGTTTCAAGGTCTTAACAGAGGGAAGAGGCTGCAGCCCACCTTTCTGAAAGATGAGCGATGTTACGGCACAGGTTGAAGTCATCAGCAAATAGATAAAGTATTTTCCAGAGAGTCAGAGAGATCATTGATGAAGATCATGAATAGGACCGGGCCAAAAACACTGCCTTGGGTCACTCCAGCCCTGACAGCGAGAGGAGATTAAAGGATTCCGTTGAGAGCCACACATTCGCTATGAGAGTAGAGGAAGTCAGTAATCCTAGAGTGGAGTTGGCCTTGAATGCCATAGGCAGAGTTTGGAGAGCAGGGCAGGATGTCAGACTGTAGCAAAAGCATGAGATATTTTGGTAGCTTAGTTGGTTTCCCCTTCAAAAACTATCACTTCTGTCTGTAACTATGTCCCGTTCTCATGCTAATTGCCAGTGAAAATTACATTTCATATGAAAAGACACAAATTCTCTGTATGTATCTAGTATTTGTTGATTGAAAACATGCAGAGACTTCTGCTTTCTTCTTCCATGCTTTTGTAAGTGATTCACTGACCCCCATATTTTGCTCCTGGAGGTAAGGGGTATTACTAGTTTGTTTTTTATGTGTACATTGTCGAGGTTCATATGAGAGCTAACAAACAGAAACACACAACAAGGGGAGCAGGAGACAAGAGAGGCAGGAGAGGAAAGGAAAAAACAGTGGGGAACAGAGATATGAGGAGACATGGTGCGGGGTACACAAGGTAAACAAGATGGACACTACAGGGAGTTTCAGGTCCTTATTTTGCATGGGACACGACAGGGACTTTGTGTGAAATTATTTAAACTTCACACAAAGTCCAACTAAGAAGTACTTAAATAAAAATGTCAGAAAATAAAAAAAAGGGATCAAACACAAGGGTTTGAAAACAAGA
Source organism: Eptatretus atami (assembly GCA_035128595.1). Taxonomy (NCBI): domain Eukaryota; kingdom Metazoa; phylum Chordata; class Myxini; order Myxiniformes; family Myxinidae; genus Eptatretus; species Eptatretus atami. The sequence continues at coordinate 54,320,400 of CM068956.1, read as the reverse complement.
GATCAATGTCATGAGTGATGAATCACTCCTCTTCGACAAAGCATTGATCATTCTTATGATCGAGTGATAACATGTTCTCTTCTTCTATTCCTTCCTCACCTCTCTCTTTGTCATCCAGAGACATGGCGGATGTCTGTCTCTCTCTCTCTCTCTCTCTCTCTCTCTCTCTCTCTCTCTCTCTCTCTCTCTCTCTCTCTCTCTCTCTCTCTCTCTCTCTCTCTCTCTCTCTCCGATTGTAAAGCTCATTGAAATCAAAACATCTCATTTTGTGTAAAAAGTCGCACCATAGGTTTAGGGAAGTACGGTATATTGAATGAAACAGCAAAATCACAGTAAATCACAAAAAAATATATATTGAATGAAACAGTAAACCCAACTCAATGAATAACAAGACAGAGCATTTCACAATGCTAAGACTCACTGGAGTATCGGTATATAGAATTCAGTAGATTTGAGGATGAACGATCTATGGCTTGCCCAAAAGACCTGTTATGATGACGTGACTTCCATCTCCTAGTTGCCAACATTGAGAGAAGAAAAAGAGGTGGGAGGGAAAGGATTTGTGGTGCGAAGGAACAAAGCGACCGAGGGAGGCGGAGGTCGGGAGCTGGGAGGGTGTATCCCCCTCTCATGGTAGGGAAATTTTGAAATTTGAACCTCAAATTTGTGAATACCAAGACACCTCTTTTATGCAGAATAATCATGTTTTCCTAATGAATTTAAGTTGTTGTTTTTTTTTTGGGGGGGGGGGGGTTCATACAACTCCTGAATATGTTTTCAACTTTACATTGTATAGCATATGGGTAAAATAGGAACTAAAATTTAAAGAAAACTCTACTCTCCAATAGAGACTTCAGGTTATATCTACTGCTATTACTTCAAGTCACGCAGGAGGATTGGGACCGAGCACTAAGATTTTGGTAGGACGCTGCCTTTGCTTTTCCCAACAGTTTTTGTGTGTGCATGTACCCATGCATTACAGCTAACGCAGCACAGGTACGGTTCTCATTGGCACAATGTTTTGCACTGAGTTACATCATGTGAGTCAACCAATGAGAAATATCCTATGTTTCACGGGTTAATAATGATTGCCAATGAGACAGCATTTGTCATTTGCTGCTGAGTGGTTTGAATAGTTATGGAGTCGTTGAATCAAATGCAATGGGTTACGGATAATATTTTTCACGCAACAAAGAGGGAAATTGCCCAAAGACCGACAGAAACCTTGTCACAATATAAAAATAAAAGAGCAATCAGATTGCAAACCCTCGTCAGGCCTTCTTTTGAGTGGTGTATTTTATGTTTTCAGGTAAATCCAATATACTGTCAAACCATGTGACCTATGACGTCATATGTGTGACTCTTTGTTCCTCATGGATAGGCGGTCATATGTGTAAAGTTTCGTCTCATTTTCAGACATTTCAGAGAAGATTTTTGAAGGTTTAAAAAAAAAAAAAACAATATGGCTGCCGAATCACGTGACCGATGATGTATGATTTTTTTTTTCTGCAGACCATTTTGTCCCTCGATGAACCTCAAAATTTTCCATACTGATCGGATGTGGCATTCTACATATACAATTATGACGTCATAACGAGGGTACCTATGACATCATAAAAAATTACACTCATTCCCAATGAGAAGTACTTGCAATGGGCCAAGCTTCAAATTTTTCCTTGGTGTGGTTTCAGAGATATAAAGGTCCAATTTTTTCCCGTTTTTCCAATATGGCTGCCACACCACGTGACCTATGACATCATAATTAGCATTGAAACATTCTACATGAGTAGTCGCACCAATGGTGAAAACTTCGTCTCAATACGACAAGCGGTTGCAGAGAAAAACACAAAAGATCTGTGTGGACAAACAAACAGACAGACAAGCCGGTAGGCGTTGATGGGTTGCCGAGCATGGAAACTATAAAATATAGAGCAAAATGGATGTCATATAGCGGATAGGGAATCACCTTAAGATTATGCATATCAAATCTCATCCAGTTCCATCTACCGATAACTACTCGGTATCCATTTGAATGAAAAATACCGAAAATGTGGTTTGAAATCGGAAATCCAAAAAGTTTGAGGGAGTGCTGTGTGTGAACAAAGATCTAAATGGAAAATCCGGCTCGATTGTTTGTGCACAATGTATTCCAGACGATTAGTGTGAATTTTCATGACCATCCAACCATAACCCGAGGAGGAGGAGTAGCATTTGGCGCGAAGTCACCTCCAGCTCTCACATATTATCGATTTTTGCACTAATTGACCTTTGACTCCTGACCTAAGCGAAATCGGTCAATATGTCCTGAGGCAAAGTTGTAGTACTCATTGAGTACCATGAACCTGCAAAGTTTCATTCGTATCGATGCACTCACCTGGTCGCTAGGGGGCCTTCAATTTTCGCCAATTTTCACGCATACCCTAATTGTAGGGGGCGCTGCGGGTAAAGTATTCCCTATATCACAAAAACCGGAATATTTTTGATAGAGCATCACCTGGAGATCATTCGTGCCAAATTTCATAACGCTACGTGGGATAATGGCTTTCGGAATTGATTTCGCGTGAACGGTACCGATTTTGAAGGTTTTTCGGTTGTTGCTAGGCAACCAAAGCGTCCCTAGCAACCATCACAATTTCCAAAGCACGGGGTCATAAGATGTACCTACCACCCGAGTTTGGTCAAAATCCGCTCACGTTTACTACCAATTATGCTGATGACAAACGAACAAACATCCAAACAAACAGACATAATTACTGACAATAAGGGTCACCTATTTCGGCGACCCAACAAACAAACAAACAAACAAACAGACAGACAGACAAACAAACAGACTCAAATGCAATACCCTCTCTGAATCCTTCGTCGAGGGTAAAACATAAATTAGGATCCAGGTGAAAGCACAGCCTACAGTAGGTGTTAAAGGGGTAAAAAATCACGTCATTTACTGGAGTGCGTGAGAAGCGAAATGAGTTAATCACAGGAATATCATGTGTGTCGTTCTCCCTGATCCAGAGGGCTGGGGTTGCACCCCATCAGTGCTGTTTGATTAACATGGTTTACATTGGATACTTGACATGAGAGTTTCTGTGTCATGCACAAGATACGATGGAGGCCATGACCAGTTAAATTTACACTTGAATTCCAAACACTGATGAGGCTCACAAAGCACGACCTGGATTTTCTCCACTTTTTATCTTTTTACACCTAACTAATTAATTAATTTAAATGTGACCGTTTGGGGGTTCGTTTTTGTTGTCATGCCACGTCCCAGTCAATGTCTCATTCAATGGGTTTTAAATGTTTTATTTTGGAGAATATTTAAATTATTATCTCATTCATCATCAGGGAATAATATTTTCGCTCGGCAAGTGGAGCAAACCATTTGGATTGGACAAATTTGTCATGACAGGGGTTTAAGCCCTGCTTGAGACAATGCCACATAGCTATTTGGGTGGTGTATAGACTAACAGACCGCTGCCTCCATCGCTGAGGCTGATCTTCACAAGGCCTGTGATGCTGATCAGCAAAAAAAATTATTTAACTGTTGCTTTGGTAAGTTTACAAGGAAGGGAAAACTGATAGGGATTGTGAATATGACATCTCCAACATGTGGAACTGTAATTATAAAGCTGTAATTGTGTTCCTACCGGTTTTAGAGGGTGTTTGTGTTCGTTTGTTGAAAGAATCAGGGGGAGGCCAAGTGGTAAGTTTAGCGTTAAGTCAGTTGGGGCCTTGGGAGTGGGGGTGAAAAAGGGTATAAAAAGCGACCGAAGGAGAAAGGAAGAGGAGTTCATCAAATGTAAAAGTTGCTCAATATGGGCCATATCAACAACAGTGGAAGCAGAGGGTTCTTACTGTTGCAGGAAGTGTGAGGAAATAGCCCACTTGAGGATGGAAATTACTCTGTTGAAGGAACGCATCGATAATTTGCAGCAAGTAGCAGAATGTGAGAAATTTGGAGATAATAGTTGGTTATGGTTGTGGAGTGAGGTTGCTGAGGATATTGGAAGTGGTGACGGTACAGTGGGAGCAGGCAGTGGAGGAGGTGCAGTGGGGGCTGCAGTCGTGGAGGTGCAGCTGGTGCAGTGGTCATGACGGGGCAGGCGGTGGTGACGGTGCAGCGGGGCATGCGGTGGTGGCTGTGCAGCAGGGTGCAGGTGGGTTGTGAAGTGCAGTGGGTACCAGAAGTGGTGGTGCAGCATGTGCAGGCGCGTGGGTGGCAGTGGGGCAGGCAGTGGTTGGTGTGCAGTGGGTGCAGGCAGTTGTGATGGTGCAGTGGGTGCAGGCAGTGGTGATGGTGCAGTGGGACAGGCAGTGGTGGAGGTGCAGCAGGTGTGGTGTTGAGGCAGTGGGGGCAGGTGGTGGTGATGGTGCAGCAGAGGCAGTGGTGGTGGAGGTGCAGGGGGTACAGGTGGTGGTGGAAGTGCAGTGGGACGGAAGTGGTGGGTGTAGCCTGTGCAGGCGTGATGGATGTGCAGTGGGGGCAGGCAGTGGTGGGTATGCAGCGGTGCAGGCAGTTGTGATGGTGGCAGTGGGTGCAGGCAGTGGTGATGGTGCAGGGAGGAGTGCAGCGGGGACAGGCAGTGGTGGAGTGTACTGGGTGCAGGCAGTGCGGAGGTGCACCGGATGCGGGCAGTAGCGGAGGTGCACCAGGTGCAGGCAGTGGCGGAGGTGTACTGGTGCAGCAGTGCGGAGGTGCACCGGGTGCAGGCAGTGGTCGTACAGGAATAGAAATTGGATAGAAATGTGGTAGAAATGAGGTATGGGAGACAGTTTTTGTGGGTGATGAGCTAATTAAAAAAGTAGATTCTTCATTCTGTAGGAAGGATGGTAAACATTGAATTCTGTGCAGTTTTGGAGGAGCAGGAGTGAGGGACATTGAAGGAAGGGTAAACGATATTGTATCGGGTCATGGCAGGAAGAAGTTGGTTGTGGTACACCTAGGTATGAATGATGTAGGGAAAGTTTACTCAGAGGTTTTTAAAAATAGATAGAGAATATTCGGTAAGCGGCTGAAAGCAAAAGGTTGTGAGGTAATGTTTTCTGGGATTCTCCCAAGATTAGGAAATTATATCGAAAAAAAGAGCAATCAGAGATTGCAAACCCTTGCCAGGACTTCTTTTGAGTGGTGTATTTTTATAGCTTTTCAGGTAAATCAAATGTGGCTGCCAAACCATGTGACCAATGACGTCATATGTGTGAACCATTTGTTCCCCGTGGACAGGCGGTCATGTTTGTAAAGTTTTGCCTCGATCTGTTCAGCCACTTCAGAGAAGAGGATTTTTGAAGGTTTTTTTTACTTCTATTAAACAATATGGCTGCCGAATCATGTGACCGATGTTGTTGTCAAAAAAAATTTGTGGACCATTTTTTCCCTAGATGACCCTCAAAATTTTTTATACTGAACGGATGTAGCGTTCTACATTTGCAATTATGACGTCATAACAAAGGCACCTTTGATGTTAAAAATACCACACTCATTCCCCATGAGGAGTTCTTGCTACGTGCCACTTCCACACCCATGGCTTGGGGAACACTTGTGTGATGTTTCCCCTCGATTTGTCCAGCCGTTCTGGAGAATATTTTTAGAGGTTTTTGGGTAAATCCAACATGGCTGCCAAATCATGTGACCAATGACATCATATGTGTGAACCTTTTGTTCCTCACGGATAGGCGGTCATACGTGCAAAGTTTCGCCTTGATCTATTCAGCCAATTCAGAGAAGATTTTTGAAGGTTACAAAAAATAAAATAAAAAATATGGCTGCCAAATCACGTGACCGATGACGTCAGGAATTTTTCTCTGTGGATATTTTTATCCCTAGATGACCCTCAAAATTTTTCATACTGATCAGATGTGGTGTTCTACATATGCAATTATGACATCATAACGAGGTTACCTATGAGATCATAAAAAATTCACTTATTCCCCATGAGGAGTACTTGCAATATGCCAAGTTTCAATTATTTCCTTGGCGCGGTTTCAGAGATAGAGGTCAAAAAAAAAATCCGTTTTTCCAATATGGCTGCCACACCACGTGACCTATGGCATCAAAATTATCATTGAAACATTCTACATGAGTAGTCGCACCAATGGTGAAAATTTCGTCTCAATCCGACAAGCGGTTATGGAGGAAAACACGAAAGTTCTGTGCGGACTAACAAACAGATAAACAAACAAACAGACAAACAAACAAACAGACAAACAAATGGACCCGAATCCTTCAGCGAGGGTAAGAATGGATTACAATGTTCTGGATTTTGTTACACAAGTGCTTGTGAAACAGCAGTGGAGCAATTAATGGAAAATGTGTAATTTTATCAGCTTTATATCTGTAATTAATCTTGTTCTTTAGTTTATAACAATGACTGCTCTGGCTCTCTGAGCAACACCTTGCACTTCTTGTTACCTCCACCACCAAAGGTGAAGGAGGTTGTGTTTTTACTCCTCTCTGTGTTTGTTTGTCTGTCTGTGTGTGTGCCGGATATCTCAAAAAATTGTGGACGGATCCGGATGAAATTTTGTGGGCAGGTTGGGTGTGTGAAAAGGACGAATTGATTCGATTTTGGTGAAGATCTGGATCCGACTACTAGAATTTTTAAAGTGATACTTCACCATTGAGAGCTCGGGCTAAACTAATATATCGCACGATATCTCAAAACGTTGTGGACGGATTCGGACGAAACTTGGTCGACACGTTCGGTATGTGACAAGGAATAATTTATTTAATTTTAGTGAAGATCCGAATCCGGATCTGGATAGCAGAATTATTTAATTTTTAAAGTGATTCTTCACCATTGAGAGATAGGGCCAAAAATGATACATAGCATTATGGGCGTCGATTGGTGGGGGACGGGGGGGACATGTCCCCCCCACTTTTTATTGGGGTCAAGTGCAGTCAGACGATCTCGGTGAACATGACAGATCATGAGATGGTTGAGGCTTGTTGGGTCATTGTGGAACGTAACCAAGTCTTCATACGTCTGAGTGGCTGAATACCGTTCAGCTTCGCATGAACTTGCTGGGGAAACCAATAGAAGCCTAAGCAAACGTTCTACCTGTGGGAACATTCGACAGACTTCCGGCACCATGTCTACAAATATCTTAGGTAATCCTCAACAGATGAACCACTGAACTGGTTACGAAAGAAGCCAAGTTCTTGCCTAGGGAATCCGAGTTCGGATATTTGCGGACTATTTGTGGTTTGAATGACCCAGACAGGAGCATTTCACCCAAGTCCCTATACGCCATGAGGTCGGTTGATGTGAAGTACTCGTTCAAGTTCTCGGATGCGCAGTCGATGACTTTGAAAATTCAACTCTGTATACCTTCTCTGCAGAATTGGCAGTGTATTCCTGCGTGCCTCCATCAAGTCCTTCGGAAGCTTGCGCTTACGAGGGGGGTCACTGGATCTAGTTGGCACTGCTGGAGCTTCTGTTGTGCTGCTTCGAAAACTCCTTAAACGTCTGGTCGGTACGGAGAGATTGGAGATTCTGTGCGCAGTTACCTTTGCAGCAGTAAGCATACCAGAGACGGTAATTGTGAACCCTGAAGTGCCTTATTGAGGTATTCAAGGGATTGGAGAACGGGCAATGATGCAACAGACCGAGACACACTTTCCTGATGAAAGACAGCTTCGAATACCGTTGGCTCGCGATGCCGTGTTCGTACCAAAGTCATCACTTGCTTGTTGAAGGGCATCCAGTACCGCTTCATAGTTATCCAATATGATTTCACGGCAGGAGAACGAGTTAACCAACGCGTCGGGCAAATTGGCCTCAGGCATGTAGGGCAAGGAGTGTCAGCATCGTCAGCTGTATATTCAAGTACAGATGCTTGAATTTTCCAGAGTTGTTTAGATGTTGCTGAGTACGTGGACATAATCAAGGGCGTTCTTATGAACGGTGCAGTTTGTAGGGCTTTGGATGTAATGGTTGGGTGACATGAGCTCACAGTGAACATAATTGGCCAGCGGTTGGAGTTTTTTTAGCTGTGCTTGACAGCCCTTGTACTTTCCGGACATGTTGCTTGCCCCTCGTAAGTGTGCGCTCTAAGGTGTTCAATAGGGAGTTGACACCAGATTAGGACATCCTGAAGCATCTTACAAAGTGATACTCCTGTTGTTGACGATACTTGGTAGAGGCCGATGGATCTTCTTGAACATCAAAGGAATCCGTCACATAGCGCACACACACCGACTCCTGCTCATTACCCTGAATATCTTGCGTTCCATCAGTTACGAGTCCGAACTGAGTGGAATTTCATTCACGTTACTGCAGATATTTCTGAGGATGGCATGACTCATCAACTGTAGAATTTCGTTCTGAATTTCTCCACTTGTGAACGTCTCTTCCTTGACAGCACGTCTTGAGTTTACATCATCCTCGGCCCGCAACTTTAAGAGATTTTGAAATTCCCTTCAGAGGCATCCTTCCCAAAAATTGCAAAACCTTGTTCGGCTAAATATTGCAGTGAGGTGATAATCTTCAGAAGTGCTGACCGTGAGCAGATATTTGCTCTTCTAGCAGTTTGCTGCTCAGCTGCCATGGACACCAGGTTGACTTCTGCGCATTTCAGATTTCAGAGGCAAGCCTATGTGTGTTTGATCGTTCGTGTTGTCTGAATTTTTCTGTAGCTTTTTCCAGTTCCGAAAGCCCTTGAGACAAATGCGTCTTCTGCACAGCGGGCAAGTTCGGTAAGTTTTTCACGAGAAGCGTCCGTACAGGTGTGACAGAGTACACCGCGATGCTCTGATCAAAATGAAGCCACAGAAATCTTTGAACCACTGTAAAGAATG
>CM068956.1:54290839-54311578 GCA_035128595.1 Eptatretus atami | reverse complement strand
TATGGGTTTTGTGAATGAAGGGTTTTACAGTGTCCAGAGTGCAAATCTGCCACCAACCTCCTAAAAAAAGGAATCCAACTGCAGGAGGATGTTCGCAGACACAGTTGGCACTAGAATTGGATGGCTGTTTAGCTCCCAAGAGCTCCTCCGCCCTTTGACAGGTTTTGTTTTAACCTGCTGGGTGTCCATATCCATCCACCTTCTCACAAGGAACCTGGTTGGGAGATGGTTTCGTCACCAACAACCCGACTATGAAACAGGTTAGTACAGGTTTACATGGTACCTGTAGCAGTCACGATCTAATCTGGCCTGACCTGGCAATAATCTGGTGGATACCTTACTCAAGGGGACACTGGATACTTTAAAGAGTAAGGCACTTTGAGGAACTCAAGATTTCATGACATCATTGTACACAGCCTTTGCAAAATTGATGAGTTAGGATTCCAGACTGGATACCCGCACAGGCTTTATATTTGGTTTGGTGCTGATGAGTGTTTTTGGTTAGAGGCAAGGAAGAAAAGTTGGTTGTCAGTGAAAGAGGAGGCTGGATAAACTTAGCATTTTAGAGTGAGGAGTTTTGGAAATATAGCCTTGTTAAAGAGAAATGGAAGTAGTTTGAGGAAGAAGCAGATGATGGTTGTTCATGATGGAGTAATAAGCAGAGTAAGGCATTTAAGACACATTTTGGAAGTGTTTTCTTAAATATATGTTATTCAATGTTGTGAAGAGGTTTTAAAGAAGAGAAACGTTTCATTTAAATTTGGGGATATTGGCATATAAGATATAGGAATAGGAGAGTGGAGTTTCAAAAAAAAAGTTTTTGTTCTCTCCGATGTTGTTTTGTTGTAGTGTAATTGGGTTTTTCTTCATTGTTTGTTTTTTCTGGGTGAAGAAGGAGAGATATTTTGTTTTAATTTTGAGGGAGAGGGGAAAAGGATTGAGCTGAGGGTTGAGAAGTAACAATATCTGGGAACGAGGCAGGAAACGGAAGGGAACACACTCGACTATCACATCTCTGCCCAACTTCACTCGAGACAAACTAAACAATTTAACACAGCAGGATACAGTTTGGGACCAGAAAAGTGAAGAAAAACATGAAGAGCAAAATATAAATAAACGAGAAGGGCACTCTTCGACATCATGACATCACCAGATATGCCTCCGCTCACATATTACATCATTATAATACTTGTAACAAGTTTGAGTTAAATCCCAGGACCCAGATTCAAAAATATTAAATAATTCTGCTGCCACACAATGCATCGATCAGGTTGAAAATAAAACATATATTCCACATTGACTACGAGATCATTATTGCTACGTTTCATGTCGATTGATGAAGCGGTTAAGAGAAAAATTTTTAAAGATTTTTGTTTCAAACAAATATGGCTGCTGGACCATGTGACCTTTAATTACTTGTGAACACCATGGTATCCCTAAACTTGCAGAACATGTGGGTGAATTTTCTGCTCATATGTCAAACCGTTCTGGCAAAGTTGTTTTTTAAAAATTGAGGGTAATTACAACATGGCTGCCAAACCACATGACCGATGACATCTCAAATTTTTTTCCCCCCACAGACAATTTAGCCATAGATGACCTTCAAAAATTTTCATACTGATCGAATAAAGCATTTAACGTAATACAATTATGAGTTATAACGAAGCCACCTTCGACATCACCCAAAAAAATCACACTGTTTTCCATGGGAGTACTTCACATGTACCAACTTTAAATACTTTCTATGGAGCGTTTTCGGAGATACAAAGGTCCAAAGTTTTTCTTTTTTTGCAACATGGCTGCCACACCACATGATCTGTGACGTCATAATTCTCATAAAATATTCTATATGAGTAGTCGCACCTATGGTAAAAAATTTTTGTGTCAATCGGATAAAAGGTGCAGGAAAAACAGAAAAAATTAGCATGGACAGGCATACGTACGTGTACATACGTGGACAGACACTAACCCGAAAACATAATGCCATTGGCGACTTCTTCAGCGGAGTCATAAAAACAAAAGGGCAAAACACAACGTAAATGGTTGTGGGAACTTAGCATTGGATAACTGGTTGGAGAGAGCGCCGATCAGTCAATCTACATGCGCCGATTCCTGAGCAGGAAGTTCTAATATCAGCTTGCTGCGGTCCTAAGCCGCCATTTTTTTTGGCCCACCATTTTTCGGCATGGTGCCGTGGGGTGCCACGTCTGCCGAATATGTTTTGAATTTTATTTTTAGATGACATAGCTTGTGTAACGTTTTCTGGCAATCTACTTTCATTATCCACCAGTCACTTCGACATTGAAACATCAAAAAAAAAAATAATGTCCATTGACCTCATGTTCAGAGTTCCACCATGTTCGTTTGAGCTGTGAAAAGCATAAACTTCCATTTGTGTTGCCTGTGGCTTGATATATTTTTGAATTGATTTTCTCTAATTCTCACTTGAATTCCTCTTTCAAAGAACTCAATTTAAAGGTAAATCTTTGTGTTTGTCGTTTTTGTGTACTTTATGCACGTGTACATTTGTGCATGTGTGTAATGATTAATATATTACCACAACGGAACTTTGGAACAGCCTGCGGTTCCTCGGTCGCAACTGTGCACTCACAAGCACTCATATGGGAGGTTGTGTGTGTGTGTGTGTGTGTGTGTGTGTGTGTGTGTGTGTAGTGTGTGTGTGTGTGTGTGTGTGGTCATGAAAGCATAAAACATTCATTCTCTTTTCTAACTCCTCTCTTCCCCTCACCTTTCTTTATTTTTTCCTCCTCTACCCCTCACTCTCTCCTTCCCTCCTCCCTCTCCTCTCTCTCTCTCCCACTCATCCCCCTCTCTCTCTCTATTTCTCTCCCACCATCCCTCTCCCACTTCTCCCCTCACTCTCCCACCCCACCCACCACCCCTCTCCCTCTCTCTCCCACTGCTCTACTTTCTCTCTCTCTCTCTACCTCTCTTTTCACCGCTCTACCTCTCTCCCTCCACCGCTCTACCTCCTCTCCCATCCCCTCTCTCTCTCTCCCATCCCCTCTCTCTCTCTCCCATCGCCTCTCCCACCATCCCTCTACCTCCCTCTCCCACTTCTCCTCTCCCCTCCCACCCACCACTCTAGTTCTCTCTCCCACCCCTCTCTCTCTCTCTCTCTCTGGATCTCTCTTAATATTCCCATCAGCAAAACGACAGGTTGTATTTGCTAGTATACAATATTTCATCGTGGTTATATAGCTCAAATAATTCCAATTGCACTGCGTCATGGACACCCGAGGACCTTGATGGAAGGAATAAATTTTCCCCCTCTTCATGCAGTTCCACTACATATTTGTGGCTGGTTTGTAAACCTTCAGTGTAACTGAGGTGGGAAACTAAACAGCAAGGTGCAGTAACAGGCAGTCTCACCAATTTTCCTAACACATTATAAAAGAAGGTCTGGTGTTGGCTTTCGGTTTAAGGTGTTTGGCTTAACATCTTAATTCGGGTCTTGAGTTTGAGCCCCTGTTCGCTGTTGAATTAACAGCGGGTGGGTTTGACTAGCTTGTAATCCTTCTGAGGTTGGTGAAATGAGTACCACTGTACTGGTAATGGAGGGCACTGCATCAGTGCACAGCTGTGCCTTCAGAAAATTAGGCGAACAGTAGCACTAGGCTGCGCACGATAGCTATTATAAATAATAGCTTTTTAATCCTCTGTCACTGTCAGTCAGCTGAAAGAATGAAGCTGCCAGTTTGAGGTACTCCTTCAAAAGAAGTAAAATCATTAACTGGAAGGACACCCAGGAGAGCGCACAAACCTCCGCCACGTAATGCCTGATCCATGAGAAACATATCAGGCCCAGCACATTTTTAAAAAATCATGCTATGCATGGGCGTCGATTGCTTTTGAAAAGTGGGGGGACATTGCATGTCCAGACCATGAAGCCCACTTCGTGCCGGCGTGGACACAGCAAGTCTACCTTGCAAATTCTTGATTTTATATGCTCGTTGACATGCTGCCTTCTGATCACACAAATTAATCTGACCATCTATCGACAATCTTTTATCAATGTAAGCAGATGGAGGCAAATTAATTAAACATTAATCATACACATTTCATGTTTCAAGTGTCATCAAAGAAATACATATATATATATATATATATTGTTTATCAAGCCTCCTTCTCACAACCCTTGAACTGATCCTAAACATAAACTGAAAACTGAATGACATACAAATTGATATTACACAAGTACGGTCAACTTACCTTAACCTTGCCAAAAATATGAACCTTCTTGTCTGCCGATCCAGTTAAAAACTTTGTAGCAATGTCTTGGGTCAAGTGCAGTCAGACGATCTCGTGAACATGACAGATCAGAGATGGTTGAGGCGTTGTTGGGTCATTGTGGAACGTAACCAATCTTCATACGTCTGAGTGGCTGAATTACCGTTCAGCTTCGCATGAACTTGCTGGGGAAACCAATAGAAGCCTAAGCAAACGTTCTACCTGTGGAACATTCGACGGACTTCCGCACCATGTCTACAAATATCTTACGTAATCCTCAACAGATGAACCACTGAACTGGTTACGAAAGAAGCCAAGTTCTTGCTCTAGGGAATCCGACGTTCGGATATTTGCGGCTATTTGTGGTTTGAATGACCCAGACAGGAGCATTTCACCCAAGTCCCTATACGCCATGAGGTCGGTTGATGTGAAGTACTCGTTCAAGTCTCGGATGCGCAGTCGATGACTTTGAAAATTCAACTCTGTATACCTCCTCTGCAGAATTGCAGTGTATTCCTGCGTGCCTCCATCAAGTCTCTTCGGAAGCTTGCGCTTACGAGGAGGGTCACTGGATCTAGTTGGCACTGCTGGAGCTTCTGTTGTGCTGCTTCGAAAACCTCCTTAAACGTCTGGTCGGTACGGAGAGATTGGAGATTCTGTTGCAGCCTTTGCAGCAGTAAGCATACCAGCGACGGTAACTTGTGAACCTGAAGTGCCTTATTGAGGTATTCAAGGGATTGGAGAACAGCAATGATGCAACAGACGAGAACACACTTTCCTGATGAAAGACAGCTCGAATACCGTTGGCTCGCGATGCCGTGTCGTACCAAAGTCATCACTTGCTTTTGAAGGGCATCCAGTACCGCTTCATAGTTATCCAATATGATTTCACGGCAGGAGAACGAGTTAACCAACGCGTCGGGCAAATTGCCTCAGGCATGTTGAGGCAAGGAGTGTCAGCATCGTCAGCATGTATATTCAAGTACAGATGCTTGAATTTTCCAGAGTTGTTGTAGATGTTGCTGAGTACGTGGACATAATCAAGGGCGTCTCTTATGAACGGTGCAGTTTGTGGGGTTTGGATGTAATGAGTTGGTGACATGAGCTCCACAGTGAACATAATTGGCCAGCGTTGGAGTTTTTTTTGCTGTGCTTGACAGCCCTTGTACTTTCCGGACATGTTGCTTGCCCCATCGTAAGTCTGCGCTCTAAGGTGTTCAATAGGGAGTTGACACCAGATTAGGACTCCTGAAGCATCTTACAAAGTGATACTCCTGTTGTTGACGAATACTTGGTAGAGCCGATGAGATCTTCTTGAACATCAAAGGAATCCGTCACATAGCGCACACACCGACTCCTGCTCATTACCCTGAATATCTTGCGTTCCATCAGTTATGAGTCCGAACTGAGTGGACATTTCATTCACGTTACTGCAGATATTTCTGAGGATGGCATGATCATCAACTGTAGAATTTCGTTCTGAATTTCTCCACTTGTGAACGTCGTCTTCCTTGACAGCCACGTCTTGAGGTTTACATCATCCTCGGCCCGCAACTGTAAAGAATTTTGAAATTCCCTTCAGAGGCATCCTTCCCACAAATTGCAAAACCTTGTTCGGCTAATATTGCAGTGAGGTGATAATCTTCAGAAGTGCTGACCGTGCAGATATTTGCTTCTCTAGCAGTTTGCTGCTCAGCTGCACATGGACACCACGTTGACTCTTGCGGCATTTCAGATTTCAGAGGCAAGCCTATGTGTGTTTGATCGTTCGTGTTGTCTGAATTTTTCTGTAGCCTTTTTCCAGTTCCGAAAGCCCTTTGAGACAAATGCGCTTCTGCACAGCGGGCAAGTTCGGTAAGTTTTTCACGAGAAGCGTCCGTACAGTGTGACAGAGTACACCGCGATGCTCTGATCAAAATGAAGCCACAGAAATCTTGAACCACTGTTGTTGAAACTTCAACTTTCGTTTGGCAGTATTTGGACTGGGATACAACTGACATCATGAGGTTGAAAAGGCTGATCTGGGAATTAGGCCAGTTCTCTCACATGCACCCTTTTCTTATCTTCTCCTTTAAATCGTCCACCTCTTTCTGGGGAACTTGATTGCTCCAGGAGGTGGTCGGGGATGTGCTACTTGATGCTGTCGCGAAAAAAACTTTCTATATCCATATCCTCTATGAAACGAGAAGGGAATTACATTTCAGTTGAATAAATTTTGACATGTGAATTATAAGGGTTATTTTGCGTAACAGGGCATTTTTAAGGTCAAAATACTTTTGGCTAGGGCACTATACCTCCAGGCACAATGTTGACATGTGATAAGCTTTGCGTAGCACATGTATTACTAAAGAGTGCCGATACGAGTTCAGTTCTTAATTTATCATCTGAGCTCCCAATTTAGCATTCCATTACTCGCTTAGTTTCCAGTTACGCGCTTATTACTTTTGGTTAGGGTCAGATACCCTGGTATTTTATTACCTGGGATTATTAATATTCATCATTTTATTTAATCTGCATTTAATTAACCAATGAGCTAAAGTTGAGTGAGATGATTATGATATTATTGGTTCATAGTTAGCGTTGTCGTTAAAGATTGTGTTCTTGATTTGCATGCCATCAAAAGGGGTCACCAAAGGAATGAGCTAAAATCAGTTGTATGTGAACATTTATGTAATTCTTTACCTCTCACAAACCACGAGACCAGGAGACGAGGGATTAAGATCTGTTGCCGTCCGGACGTGCACTCTCTTCTTTCCAATATATTAAATAGTTTGCTGATTTGTAAATACGTTCATCATTTCCACTAGTGTGTGCCCGTATGTGCGTGGCCGTACGTGCAAAAAAAACCAAAAAAAAACCACAACTTTGAAACTGCGTGCCTTTGTTTAAGTATAGTGCGATACAAGTAGAAGGTGAAATAAACACCTTTGGTCGCTAAAGGGGCCCAGAACCATTGCGGGGTCACATGGTGAAGAAGAAGCTGACAATCCTCTATTTTATTTTCAACTGCTGCATTTAAAATCTCTAATTTATCATTCTAAATCACACAGTTTATGCACACCTTATTCGTCGTCTATCCTCGGCTTTGTCCTCGTGCAAACGGAAAATTATTCGGATGATGGCGAAGAGAAATTCCTTCCGGAACGTTATTTTTCTAGTAAAAATTGCAAGTCGCGGCTAAGCTACTAAGCCTAAGCCTTTTTTAATCGGATTTTCGTAATCTCATTACTACCCTATAGATACTGTATAATCCGAGAACAGAATTCAAAAATAATTTTCCGTTCGTTTGTCCGAACCGCGTTGGTGAATTTTGCATATTTTTCAACAGCTACCTTTAAAATCTATAATTTAACCCTCATAAGTCCGACGACCGAATGATACCTCTCGTTTTGTAGTTCTATACCTCCCCTAAGTCCAAGTACCGATGAAAACATTATTTACATTAACCGCCGCAAATGCGAGTGAATCAGCGCATTTTATTTTATGTTTCCCAAGTATTCAAAGCTAATTTAGTCGCCAAAAACCCACTTTCCTTCGATTTCACCCGGTTTTCAACGTTGGGATTTAGGCCACTGTTATCGACTGCGAAATATGAAAACAGAATTACAAAATATCTTTCCGTTCGTTCGTGCGAACCGGTAGAGTGAAACCGCGTCATCCTGCACAAGCTCCACCATCTCAATCAGCATACCAGGCCGCAAAATCTTTTATGGCTTATAACTCGACGGGGCAAAGTCACAAAAATTAAACACACACATCATCGTGCAGGTAATAATATCAGGCATCCGGAGATATAAGTTAGAAAGGTGAAATAAACTATTTTGGTCGCTAAAGGGGCCCCGAGCCGTTGCGGCCTAACACTATCCGAGGCGTGGCGCTCCAGGCCATGAAGCCGCGATTTTTTTAAACACTCATAAAATGACGAACAAAGTCCGAAAACGTCCCAACATACCTCAAAATTCCAGGTCACGTTCCCCGTTAGTGGGTGAACAATCCAACGCTTGGCGAATTCTGCTTCACAATGATAGGAAGAGCCGACATCGAACGATCAAAAAGCGACGTCGCTATGGACGCTGGCCGGTAGGAGACCATGGCTTGGGAAGCACGGATTCTCAATGTTGAATTGTTAACCTATCACCTTAATAGAACTATAATAGACCAATAAACTTTAATAGAGATTTATAAATTTTATTCTTGTATTTGAGAGAGCATCTCGGCCTGGTTGTACTAGAGCAGCTCGTTTTGTGTTACGTAACTTACGTTCAATGAAAAAGTGGGGGGGGGACAATCGATATGTTGTCCCCCCTCCCATAAGCAAGACATTGCTACAAAGTTTTTAACTGGATCGGCAGACAAGAAGGTTCATATTTTTGGCAAGGTTTAAGGTAAGTTGACCGTACTTGTGTAATATCAATTTGTATGTCATTCTAGTTTTCAGTTTATGTTTAGGGAATCAGTTCAAGGGTTGTGAGAAGGAGGCTTGATAAACAATTATATATATATATATATATGTATTTCTTTGATGACACTTGAAACTATGAAATGTGTATGATTAATGTTTAATTAATTTCGCTCCATCTGCTTACATTTGATAAAAAGATTGTCGATAGATGGTCAGATTAATTTGTGTGATCAGAAGGCAGCATGTCAACGAGCATATAAAATCAAGAATTTGCAAGGTAGACTTGCTGTGTCCACGCCGGCACGAAGTGGGCTTCATGGTCTGGACATGCAATGTCCCCCCCACTTTTCAAAAGCAATCGACGCCCATGCATAGCATGATTTTTTAAAAATGTGCTGGGCCTGATATGTTCTCATGGATCAGGCATTACGTGGCGGAGGTTGTGCGCTCTCCTGGGTGTCCTTCCAGTTAATGATTTTACTTCTTTTGAAGGAGTACCTCAAACTGGCAGCTTCATTCCTTTCAGCTGACTGACAGTGACAGAGGATTAAAAAGCTATTATTGTATAATAGCTATCGTGCGCAGCCTATGTCTACTGTTCGCCTAATTTTCTGAAGGCACAGCTGTGCCACTGATGCAGTGCCCTCCATTACCAGTACAGTGGTACTCATTTCACCAACCTCAGAAGGATTACAAGCTGAGTCAAACCCACCCGCTGTTAATTCAACAGCGAACAGGGGCTCAAACTCAAGACCCGAAGATCTTAAGATGTTAAGCCAAACACCTTAACCGTAAAGCCAACACCAGACCTTTCTTTTATAATGGTTAGGGAAAATTGGTGAGACTGCCTGTTACTGGCACCTTGCCTGTTTTAGTTTCCCACCTCAGTTACACTGAAGGTTTTACAAACCAGCCACAAATATGTAGTGGAACTGCATGAAGAGGGGGAAAATTATTCCTTCCATCAAGGTCCTCGGGTGTCCATGACGCAGTGCAATTGGAATTATTTGAGCTATATAACCACGATGAAATATTGTATACTAGCAAATACAACCTGTCGTTTTGCTGATGGGAATATTAAGAGAGATCCAGAGAGAGAGAGAGGGGTGGGAGAGAGAACTAGAGTGGTGGGTGGGAGGGGGAGAGGAGAAGTGGGAGAGGGAGGTAGAGGGATGGTGGGAGAGGCATGGGAGAGAGAGAGAGGGGAATGGGAGAGAGAGAGAGGGGATGGGAGAGGAGGTAGAGCGGTGGAGGGAGAGGGTAGAGCGGTGAAAGGAGAGGTAGAGAGAGAGAGAGAAAGTAGAGCAGTGGGAGAGAGAGGGAGAGGGGTGGTGGGTGGGAGTGGGAGAGTGAGGGGAGAAGTGGGAGAGGGATGGTGGGAGAGAAATAGAGAGAGAGAGGGGGTGAGTGGGAGAGAGAGAGAGGAGAGGGAGGAGGGAAGGAGAGAGTGAGGGGTAGAGGAGGAAAAAAAAGAAAGGTGAGGGGAAGAGGGAGTTAGAAAAGAGAATGATATGTTTATGCTTATGACCAACACACACACACACACACACACCACACACACACACACACACACACACACACACACACACACACACACACCTCCCATATGAGTGCTTGTGAGTGCACAGTTGCGACCGAGGAACCGCAGGCTGTTCCAAGTTCCGTTGTGGTAATATATTAATCATTACACACATGCACAAATGTACACGTGCATAAAGTACACAAAAACGACAAACACAAAGATTTACCTTTAAATTGAGTTCTTTGAAAGAGGAATTCAAGTGAGAAATTAGAGAAAATCAATTCAAAAATATATCAAGCCACAGGCAACACAAAATGGAAGTTTATGCTTTTCACAGCTCAAACGAACATGGTGGAACTCTGAACATGAGGTCAATGGACATTATTTTTTTTTTTGATGTTTCAATGTCGAAGTGACTGGTGGATAATGAAAGTAGATTGCACGAAAACGTTAAACAAAGCTATGTCATCTAAAAATAAAATTTCAAAACATATTCGGCAGACGTGGCACCCCACGGCACCATGCCGAAAAATGGTGGGCCAAAAAAAATGGCGGCTTAGGACCGCAGCAAGCTGATATTAGAACTTCCTGCTCAGGAATCGGCGCATGTAGATGACTGATCGGCGCTCTCTCCAACCAGTTATCCAATGCTAAGTTCCCACAACCATTTACGTTGTGTTTTGCCCTTTTGTTTTTATGACTCCGCTGAAGAAGTCGCCAATGGCATTATGTTTTCGGGTTGAGTGTCTGTCCATACGTATGTACACGTACGTATGCCTGTCCATGCTAATTTTTTTCTGTTTTCTCTGCAACCTCTTATCCGATTGACACAAAAATTTTTTACCATAGGTGCGACTACTCATATAGAATATTTTTATGAGAATTATGACGTCACAGATCATGTGGTGTGGCAGCCATGTTGCAAAAAAGGAAAAACTTTGGACCTTTGTATCTCCGAAAACGCTCCATAGAAAGTATTTAAAGTTGGTACATGTGAAGTACTCCCCATGGGAAACAAGTGTGATTTTTTTGGGTGATGTCGAAGGTGGCTTCGTTATAACATCATAATTGTATACGTTAAATGCTTTATTCGATCAGTATGAAAATTTTTGAAGGTCATCTATGGCTAAATTGTCTGTGGGGGGGAAAAAAATTTGAGATGTCATCGGTCATGTGGTTTGGCAGCCATGTTGTAATTACCCTCAAGTTTTTAAAAACCTACTTTGCCAGAACGGTTTGACATATTGAGCAGAAAATTCACCCACATGTTCTGCAAGTTTTAGGGATACCATGGTGTTCACAAGTAATTAATAGGTCACATGGTCCAGCAGCCATATTTGTTTGAACAAAAATCTTTTAAAAATTATTTCTCTTGAACCGCTTCATCAATCGACATGAAACGTAGCAATAATGATCTCGTAGTCAAGTGGAATATATGTTTTATATTTCAACCTGATCGGATGCATTGTGTGGCAGCCAGAATTATTTAATATTTTGAATCTGGGTCCTGGGATTTAACTCAAACTTGTTACAAGTATTATAATGATGTAATAATGTGAGCGGAGGCATATCTGGTGATGTCATGATGTCGAAGAGTGCCCTTCTCGTTTATTTATATTTTGCTCTTCATGTTTTTCTTCAACTTTTCTGTCCCAAACTGTATCCTGCTGTGTTAAATTGTTTAGTTTGTCTCGAGTGAAGTTGGGCAGAGATGTGATAGTCGAGTGTGTTTCCCTTCCGTTTCTGCCTCGTTCCAGATATTGTTACTTCTCAACCCTCAGCTCAATCCTTTTCCCCACCTCCCTCAAAAATTAAAACAAAATATCTCTCCTTCTTCACCCAGAAAAAACAAACAATGAAGAAAAACCCAATTACTAACAACAACAACATCGGAGAGAACAAAAACTTTTTTTTTGAAACTCCACTCTCCTATTCCTATATCTTATATGCAATATCCCCAAATTTAATGAAACGTTTCTCTTCTTTAAAACCTCTTCACAACATTGAATAACATATATTTAAGAAAACACTTCCAAAATGTGTCTTAAAGTGCCTTACTCTGCTTATTACTCCATCATGAACAACCCATTCATACTGCTTCTTCCTCAAACTACTTCCATTTCTCTTTAACAAGGCTTATTTCCAAAAACTCCTCACTCTAAAATGCTAAGTTTATCCAGCCTCCTCTTTCACTGACAACCAAATTTTCTTCCTTGCCTTCAACCAAAAACACTCATCAGCACCAAACCAAATATGAAGCCTGTAGCGGGTTATCCAGTCTGGGAATCCTAACTCATCAATTTTGCAAAGGCTGTGTACAATGATGTCATGAAATCTTGAAGTTCCTCAAAGTGCCTTACTCTTTAAAGTATCCAGTGTCCCCTTGAGTAAGGTATCCACCAGATATTGCCAGGTCAGGCCAGATTAGATCTGTGACTTGCTACAGGTACCATGTAAACCTGTACTAACCTGTTTCATAGTCGGGTTGTTGGTGACGAAACCATCTCCCCAACCAGGTTTCCTTGTGAGGAAGGTGGATGGATATGGACACCCAGCAGGATTAAAAACAAAACCTGTCAAAGGGCGGAGGAGCTCTTTGGGAGCTAACAGCCATCCATATCTAGTGCCCAACTGTGTCTGCGAACATCCTCCTGCAGTTGGATTCCTTTTTCTTTAGGAGGTTGGTGGCAGGATTTGCACTCTGGACACTGTAAAACCCTTCATTCCACAAAACATACCACAAATAAATCCAAAAACCCACTCCATGGGAGAACCTCCTGTGCAGCTGCCCTCTGCAGGACAGGTCACTGGATAACGGGATTGGGACAAAGCCATTGGGACCCCCACTCTTTGATGATAGGAGGAAAACCACGGGGTAACATTCCCGGGATGGATTGTGGTAGTGTGTGTCGGGGTGGTGCTGAGGTGTCGCCAACCAGATGGCGGTCTCCTTGGGTTAACCTGAGGCGGTCACTTTGGGTGAGTACCGGGAATGTCCTATCCCGAAGAGAGGATGATCACCTGTCTCTGTTATCATCTGAGCTCAAACATTTGGACATTGGTATTGCAGCTCTCTCTGAGGTTCGGAGACCGGATAGTAGTGAGATCATGGTGGGTGATTACACCTACTGTTGGTCTGGTCACTTTGATGGTTACCATGCTCAAGGAGTTGCTGTAGCTGTGTCCAAAAAGCTAATTCCAATGGTAATTGAGGTAACATCGGTCAACGAGCATATTATGAGATGAAGGATTCGTCACTCCTTGGATGTCGTTTCTCTGGTGTCTCTATGTGCTCTGACTGAGGCAAATGATCTCACTGTGTAGGACAACATCTACCATGATCGATTCTGTGGTTGATCAGTGCTCCAGGTGAGATACTATTCTAGTCTTGGGAGATTTCAATGATCGACTGGAATGATAGGGATGGTTATGAGATGGTGTTGTTCCCATGGGTCTGGAACTGTGAACCAGAATAGCACTAAGTTCCTTGACTTTGCAAGAAGTCATGGACTTAGGGTGGCTGGTTCATGGTTTCAGCGCCCACAGGCTCATTGCTGGACTTGGTATTCCAACACTGGTGGTGTGGCAAGGAGATTGCCATGTGCTCGTTGATGGTCCTGGAGGATGGCCAGAACTGCAGGGACTACTGGGTGCTAGTTCCTCAATACTGACCACGACTTGTGGTAGCAACTCTGAAGTTGCAGCTTAAATCCAGGAGAATGGTACCATCACAGCCAAGCTGTATGTTGGCAAGCTCAAGGAAGAGAGGGTAGCTGAGGGTTTGCGAACAGGCTGAGTGGAGATTTGGCCGGGGGGTCTGGGTGCTTTGGGAATCCTGAAGAGTTGTGGAGTGCCTTCAAGACCTCCATCCTTGGAGTTGCCTGTCGATGTCTTGGAACTCACCGTCGGCGAGGAGAATTTGTCTCTCAAGGGAACTGGAAACCATTGACTGAGTTGCTGGCAGGGGCTGATTAGCAGAGCTGAGCTGTTCAGAGTGCTGAGGCGTAAAACTGTAAGTGGATCTAGGTTGGACAAGGAGGCCTTTGTGCGAGGAATTTTTGAGGGGGTAGAGCGTCACTGTTTTCAAGTGATTCTTGTCCTGCTTACAGGGAATTTGCCCATTGTTTTCTCCAACCCCATCCCTCGGTGTACTGCAATGAGAGCAGAGTTGGTGCTCTTGACAGAAGAGTACGAAGTGAAGGCCCTCTGGGCTGGTTAATTTCAGTGGCTGTACAGGCTGATCACCAGCTTGTAATTGGATGTCAGGGGTGTTACTATCCCGATTGCTGACCTCCAACAACTTGATCCACCTTGTTTGTGGAAACACAGGCTGCGGTGAAGCAGTTGAAATCGGTAAAGCTGCTGTGGCATCTATGCTGAACTTCTTAAGGCTGGTGGAACTGCTGTACTCATGTCAATGCATGCAGTTCTGTGCTCTGTTCTGGAACACGGCATCATCCCAACTGACTGGAAGAGGCAACTACCGAGGGGTACGCTGTTCTCATGCCGGGCAAGGTCTTTGCTTGGATAATTATTGATAGGGTTCGCCATCATCTGTTTGAGCACCAGCGTCAGAGCAGTCAGCTTACACCAAAAGGATCAACTATTGACCAATCTTGCTCCTCAGGTCCTCACCAATGCAGGCGAGAGTTTCAGCAGTGGCTGCTTGCAGCCTCTTGTTGATTTCTGCAAAGCGTTTGATTCAGTGAATCGGGATGCCCTCTGGAGGATTCTTGGTCTTCCTGGGTGCCACCAAAACTGATCAATCTGATGGCTGAACTATACTCTGGTACTTAAAGTGCTGTGAGATGTGGCGATACCATCTCTGACTTATTTCCAGTTGTTACTGGAGTTGTCACGGGTGTGTTCTGCCCCCACTTTTCAGCACTTCTCTGGACTGGATTCTGGGAGGATGGCTGAGAGATCAAGCTGTGCTGCATCATTTGGGATGTCAAGATCTCTGACCTTGATTTCCCAAATGATGCAGTCATCTTTGCGGATACTTTAGATATCCTTTTGGGGCCCTTGAGGTGCTGAATTAGGAGTCGGGGCCGCTGGGATTATGGGTTTCCTGGGTCAAAACTAAGATCCAGGCTTTCAATGACATATTGGATGCTGCTTCCTGTCTGTGCCTGTTTGTGGTGAGGATGTTGAGGTCGTGGAGAGATTCACTTCCCTTGCAGTGATATTCATGTTCTGCTGGCTGTGAGTCAGAGGTCACAGACGTCGGGTCAGGCCTGGAGTCATGGATTCACTGGATCATGGGGTGTGGCGCTGCGGTACCGGTGCAGGACGAAAGCTGAGTCTTCAGGTCCTTGGTGCTTCCAGTCTTGCTCTATGGATGTGAGACTTGGACTCTGACCAGGGATCTGAGAGGAGACTTAATTCCTTTGGCACCAGGTCTCTTCGGAGTAATCCTTGGCTATCGCTGGTTGGACTTTATGTTCAACGAGCGGTTGCTAAGAGAGACTCAAATGAGATTTGTTACCTGCATAGTCTGTGAGCATCAGCTGCGGGTGTATGGACATGCGGCTCGTTTCCCTGATGCTGATCCTGCTCACCAGATTCTCTCAGCGAGGGCGTCTCGTGAGTGGAGGAGGCAATGGGCCAACCACCTGCCTCGTGGTTGCAGCAGGTTGATCGGCATCTCAAGGAGATGGGAATGGGGAGGCATCTGCCTGGGGATGGCCGACGGAGGCCCCTGGAGTATCAGCAGAAAGTGGATGCAGCGACGTGCTGCTCTGGCGCATGCTCCCATATCTGACCTGACCTCTTGCAATCGACTTCCACGATAGCGATCCTGAAGCCACAGCCCCACAGAGGTAACTCCGTGGCAGGAAAGGATGCTAAGTTACCACAAACGCCATCTTAGACGTGTAATTTAAGTCGGGTCCAGCATCCAAATCCTGCTTGCCCTCCTGGCAAATTATACACCTCAGATAGGGAACTGTGCTTCCAAACGTGTATCTGATTCCAGGATATGGCGGAGCTTTACTTAGGTGTATACGTTGTACTGACGACATATAACAGAAAGGCTCAGGAGATCTCCCTGTCTGCAGCACACTGTGTATAACCAACAGATACTGACAACCAGACAGTTGGAAAGGGATTATAATTTCAGAAAAGCATGTTTAAAGTTGAGTGGTGTCACAAATAGGAAAACCTTATTTATACACATAATCCCCTTAATCAAACAACTTAGCACAAGTTAACACAGATGCCACTCTCATCCAGAAAAAGAAGATTAGCAGGAGGATAGACAGAAAGTGGGGTGATGGGGGTGTGGATTGACCCCACTCTTACCCACGTGTGAACCAGCTGGTCACGTGTGACCGAATGGGACGTGGATGTGGTGCGTGTAGAGTGTGGAGGGTGAAGTGTGGAGGTGTCAATGGAGGTATAAGGTGTATATATGTCAGATAGGCCCTGAAAATAGGCATTGGCACTTTTGTTGTATACTGTAGCTCTGCATCCAAAGAGAATGAGGGAGAGATAGCTTGAGAAGGAAGAAAGTCTGGAAGGGTCAGTGTGTATGGAAACTTCGCCCAGGAGCTCTTTCCAGATCGGCCCCTCTGCCCTGGGCTGGTTCTCGTTCACTCCAGCTCTCCCTCCAGTCCCCAGTTTTCCCTCCAGGCTTAAGTTTTCTCTCCATGCTTCTCTATTCTTTTGTTCAATACTCTTAGATGTGACATGCATTCTGAACTCAAATTCAGCCTTTTATAAGCTGCAATGTGTTGGCCACCACATCCACTGTTCTTACGATCTAGCTGCTTCCGCATTGGTGGTCTGTGCAATCCAGCGATGTTCATTGGTCGTCCAGGGCTTGGTGGTGCGGCTGGTGTTGAGGCCTCGCACCATGCTGCCACGTGGCTTTTGTTCGCTGCTGTTTCTTGGTCGGGTCAACTTATCCTTTGTGGGATTGTTGCTGTGGCTTTCTCGTGTGTGTGGCATGGAGTCGTCGGTTTTGTAGTGTGGAGTTGCGTAAAATATGTTGTGAAGCATGTTGGGTGTGTTTGAGAGAGAGAAGAGAGAGAATGACAATGGGGCTGATGGGGCTGCCACTACTACAAGCAAAATGAATGTTGAATTTCACATAATGAACGTACTGAACAATGGATTCCCAAGTTAGCTACATTAAATACGATGACGTAACTACATTCGGGGGTTTTATGTGCTTTGGTATGCGTCATCCCCGGGGGTCTCTGAAATACATCACACTACCCCCTCCCTTGTCTCAGCATTGTCCCGTGCTGGGGAGCCCAGTGTACCCACTTAGCACAATTAACTAACCTCTTCAGTAATGTTCCAACAGTCTTCAGTTCCAGTCTTCAGGAACATGTTCAACAGTTCCAGTCTTCAGTAATGATGTCCAACAGCAGGCCAACATGGCCACAAATGGTTCCTGGCCGACAGCAAAGTGATGCATATTCATCTAACATGACATGGTGAGTAGTCTCTGAAACATGGCATGTGCGTAGTCCTTTGGGGTATGGCGACAAGGCAAATGAGCAAGGCAAACAGGCAAAGCAAGCAAGGCATATAGGCAAAAACTGGACCGGCAGGTGTCGCTGGCCGGCCTCAGTTGGTGTCGTGTGCTCGTACCTGAGGGAGTGACGGTGGTGGTATATCAGAAGGCTGGCTTCGACCCTAACCTGATCGCTGATCCGTCCCCCTTACCATAGCTCTGTCTCTTCCCTGTACCTGCCACTACTCGTCCCCTTCTGTCCCTGTTTGTGCCTATTCCGTCTGTCCTTTCTATGCTGCCCTTCCCAATGAATGGCACCAGCCGTGTGCTGGAAAGGTGGGCCTTGGGGCTCAAAAGCTGTGTCCATGCATGCGTGAGGACAGAAGGCATCTCAACTTCATCGTCCTGCAGCCACAACCAGCTCATGCCTACACAGGTCTTCGCCTGTTCTGGTCCCCTTCATGGTCTGAAATGAGTGTTGTCGGCACCATTAGCATGCTTATTTCTCTTGTAGTTTACATTGTGTTTTTTCCCCTTTCATCCATATTTATATCTGTCGACTGCTAGATCTGTTTCGTTTATTTACTTATCGGCCTGTCCATCCTTATTCCCATATACATTTTAATAAACCCTTTAATTATAAGAAGAATTTTCCCACCTATCTTCCTTCCTGTGTGCAAGGAACCACCAGTCCCAGCTTTATTAAATTGATCCTTGGGCGATCATAACATGTTCAATGTTTACAAGAACACAGTGAATTCAAACATCATTTTTGTCATTGGCTGAGGTCTTTAGACCTCCGGCACGGAGTGTTTGCCTTGGCTGGACCTCTGCTGCGACAATACATCCCTACTTACGTTTATTCTGATTATTTGTCCATTGTTTACATGTCCATTTGTCCAATTACAATGTTCTTGTAATTATTAAAAGTACAGTAATGTCTTTGCCCTGCATGTTGTTTATGTATAATCTCCACTATGAGCCTTAAATCAATGTTAAATAATTTAAAGCACCTTCGGTACCCACCTCAACTGCAAGGTACTTTATATTTTTTCACCTCCAGTCGAATTGCTATATACATATTGCATAAAATAAAGCTTGGAATAATAATCCAAACACAGGAAAAAAAATGAGATTATACAGAAGAGAAAGTCACCCCTTCTCTATATAGAAAAGAGAGATTCCAAGAAATGCAAAATCTTTTCCATTGACAACAAGAAGAGAAGAATTATTGAGATTCAGTCTTTATACAAAAGGAATTCAATGGTGGTGAAATGCTTGGTTGTTCCAATACCAAGGGTACATCAACATACAAATGATTCCACTGTTGGTTGTTGACTTTGAGATAATAACACTTACCTGTTTTCTTTCACATTATTTTTAGAGGACAAACTATATTTTGAGTTATCACACTGAGACAGTGTTGTGTAATATCACTCTGTGCAACAGAAGGTCACTCACCCCTGTTTCACTTTGTTTCACCGACTCTCACACTCCTCTCCCCCAACCCCCATGTCTTTCCTTTCTGCCACTCATGTGAGATGTCCTTGCCTCTCAGTTCACCTTTGATCCTCTTGTCAGTTTGTGCATGAAACTGCTGCCCTCTGTCGTTTAGATACTCCATGAGCCTCCAGATTTATGTACACAGAAAAAAAAAGAATTGATCATGTGAAAGAGATAGACACCAGGTCAAAGGTTATCTTCCTTCCCAGACTCACTGAATCAGATCACTCAAAGTAGATTCCAGCAATGCTATAACTTATCCCAATTTTGTTTTGCCTTCCTGTGTGTGTGGTTTCGAACGCGCATGACAATAATCATTTCCATTTGTTCCTTTCCTTAGAAACACATCACAGAGAAAGCAAACACATAAAATTATGTATTTTAAAACTGTCAAATATTTACTTTATGTATTTGTTTCTGCTGTCAAAAACATAGGACCCCTCTTCCTAAAGCTTTAAACCTTTGCACTCAAAAATAATTGAAAATTAATGAGTATCATCCATTTTCACTTCCATTTGTTTTCAAAATAGAGCTTCAAACTTCATGCTAATATATTATCCCGAGAATGACAATGAGAATAATGATCCTTTTCAGTGACTACTGAATAAAATGTCCGTTGACATGACAGTGACATAGTTTTCAATAAATAAGTCTTTATCTCAAAGACAAAAGAAAAATCAGTGAAACTGCATTTGAACTTTTCCTTGTAAAACATGTAACCAACTGGAAGACTTCCTACTTGGCCTTGGCTTGCTCACCTACCTGTGCCTTTGCTCTCTTTTCTCACCTTTGAGTTCTCCCATTATATACTGTATGTCAACCCTCTTATCCACTGTGGCCTTCAACCTCATTTATACAGCTTGTAACAAGAAAGAGCAATCGGAGATTGCAGCCCCTCGCCAGGACTTGTTTTGTGTGTTGTATTTTGTGTGGCAAATAAATGGAAGGATGTAGTAAATGAAAGGTCGTTGATTGCAAAGGAAAGGTCTAAGTGGTATCGTTGTAAATGTGTAAAGATCAAAGGTCTGAAAAGTGGTAAAGGTCAAAAGGTCTGACGGTCTCAAGGTGGAAAGGTCTGAAAAGGTCGAAATTTGTCTAAAGGGAATTAAAAGGTCTGAAAGGTGTGAAGGTCTCAAAGTCTAAAGGATCGAAAGGAGTCTAAGGCTCTTCGGAGTTCTAAAGGGCCTGAGAGGTGTAGGGGTTATAAAGGGTGTAATGGGGTGTATGAGGTCTTAAAAGGTCTTATGACTCCTCGGGGTCTTTTGGGTCCTTGGGATGTTCTGGGTCTTTTGTGTCCTCTGGGTCTTCGTGGGTCTTGGGGTTTTAAAGGGTCTAGAGGGTTTTAGGGGTTTTAAATGTTCTTGGGGCTCTTACGGTCTAACATAATTCATACATATACTGTACTCACATTCTGTGCAGCCAAACAAACAAACCCAAATGCAATACCCTCTCCTCTGGCGAGGGTAATTAAGGAAAAATGACACCTCAACGCAACTTTGTTGTTGTAAAATTTCCTTTTCAAAGCCAGTATGTGTTTTTAGTGACAAAAATAGGACTTTACGTCCCACAGCTCACCTGTATCAGGAGCAACAATCA
>CM068956.1:54268598-54281241 GCA_035128595.1 Eptatretus atami | reverse complement strand
TCGGCTGTGGTACCATTTGAAGAGGGGGAAGGGATGGAAGGGGAGCATATTCCAGAGACAGACGGTTTGAGGGAAGGGTGCTAATGAATGAGTGGAATGCCAAAAATGTCAAACTGCACCACTTCCTACAGACACAGGTGTAATTTTTAACGTAAAATAGGCAGAGCCGAGAAACTAACGGAATCCATTCAAATTTACCTTTGGAACCCATTGGAATTACACTTTAGAATTGCCCATTGGAATTGCCCTTTAGAATTACCATTTAGAATTATCCATTAGAATTACCCTTTATAATTACCCTTTAGAACTCTTTAGAATTACCATTTAGAATTACCTTTTAGAATTATCCATTAGAATTACCCTTTATAATTACCCTTTAGAATGGCTCTTTAGAAAATACCCTTGAGAATTAACATTTTGAATAACAATGAGAATTAACATTTAGAATTATCCATTAGAATTACCCTTCACAATTACCCTTGAGAATGGCTCTTAAGAAAATACCCATTAGAATTACCATTTAAAATTACCCTTTCTTAAGAAAATACCCATTAGAATTACCCTTTACAATTACCCTTTCTTAATAAAATACTCATTAGAATTAGTCTTTACAATTACCCTTGAGAATGGCTCTGAAGAAAATACCCATTAGAATTACCCTTTACAATTACCCTTTCTTAAGAAAATACCCATTAGAATTACCCTTTTACAATTACCTTTCTTAAGAAAATACCCATAGAATTACCCTTTACAATTACCCTTGAGAATGGCTCTGAAGAAAATACCCATTAGAATTACCCTTTACAATTAACATTGAGAATTAACATTTAGAATTATCCTTTAGAATTACCCTTTAGGATCACCCTTTAGAATTACCCTTTCAAACCCTTTAGAATTACCATTTTGAATTACCCTTCAGAATTAACCTTCAGAATTATCCTTTTCAAATCCTTTCGAATTACCCTTTGGAATTACCCTTTTTGAACTCTTTAGAGTTACCCTGAAGAATTACCCTTTAGAACCCCTTCAAATTGAACATGGAGGGTGAGAAGGTTTCTTTTTCTTCATTTCTGACAAACGGACCGATGGAAGGAAGGACATACCCAAATACTGAAGCGTCTTGCACCACTTAAAAATCACAAACCTGTCAAATACTTGGAACAAGTCTTTCAATCCTTACATATATATATATAATATATATATATATATATATATATATATATTATATATATATATATATATCTCTCTCTCTCTCTAATGGGTCTCACAATCAGCCACGATCTCTCCTGGGCAAACCACATTTCAAAGTTGGCCTCCATAGTCTCCCGCCGACAGGTCATCCTTCATCGTCCAAAGTCCTTCCTTGGCACACCTGAAATCCTTTCCACCTACAAGGCCTTCATCCACAGCTTGATGGAGTGCTGCTCTCCCTCTAGGCTGGCTCCCCTGCCTCACATCTTACTTAGCTTGACACCTCGGAAACCAAGGCCTTTACGATTACTGTAATCTCCCATGATGAAGCTGAGTCGATGGGCCTATCACTCTGCCATTGCAGACAGGTTGGTGGTGTCTCTGTCTTGTACCACCTCCTTTCTGGTCTTACACCCTCTGCTCTTTCCATGCTTTACCCCCTCCCCCAAGGTTTCTGTAAGACATGAATAGTCCACCATGAATCCCTTCTGTGCAACTTCCTAAATCCAGAATCACTGCTCTCACTCCACTCACCTACACTCAATCGTTCCCCTTTCTTCCTGCCTGTGGAACCAACTTCCACATCCAGTTCAATCTCATTCTCCCCTCTAGGTCTTCAAGACAACTGTCCCCTCCCCCAATATATGCATGCAGAACCACAAATACGCAAAGCACAGTCTCTTGAATGTAAAAGCCAGTCAGAAAACCCGCAAATGCACAGGTTTCACGAAGAGCAGAAACATGAATCCTCTTCTTCTTGCGTATGGCAGCTTGGCTGCCGCTGATGCTGTGCCTCTATGGATGCACACAGCTGTGCTGCTGATGCAGTGCCCCTCTTACCAGTACACTGGTACTCATTTCGCCAACCTAAGAAGAATGACAGACTGTCAACCCCACCTGGTGTTAAATAGGCAGCCAACAGGGCTTTAACTCAGGACCCTAGAATCCCAAGCCAGCCACCCTAAAACCATTAATGAGTCAATACTCATGAGGAGGGGGGGGGGCGGTAACACTTCAGCCTTAAACTTGAATAGGCCTGGCTTTTACATTAACACAAGCGTTCAGTGAAACACAGTAACTAAAAAGGAGACAGGGTCAAATTATGAGAACATTACGTAGATTGTGCAGGTTACAAACAAGTCAGACGTTATTAGGGAAGGCCTACATTTGCAGGTATTTTTTCTTTGTTGTTGTTTTCACAAGGAATCACCAGGAATCTAGACGCAGGAGAAGGCCATTAGGTCCATCGTGCCTGCGCCCTTGTTTTGATCGACGCTCACAGTTTTCTTACAAATTCATCTGACGAAAAAGAATGCTTCAAAAAAAAAAAGTGAACTTTTGTGATTTTTTTTGTGGAGTGCATATGCCTCTGCCTCCCCCATTTCTCTCTGGGTATGGGCCCAAGGCCACTCTGTGCTGGTTCCCTGGTAAAATTATCTCTTTGAGGTTAGCCATGTGATTAACACAACTTGTAGTAAGTGGGTGTTGGACCCCGACATTTGCGGTTCCATTCTTCGCAGACCCCGTGTATTCGCAGTTTTTCTGACCTGTTTCTACATTCATGGACCTGTGCTTCATAGGCTGGCAGGTTTTTTTGCAGTTCTACATGGGCATATTCACGGTTTTTCTGACCTGCTTCCACATTCGCGACCCTTTGCTTCACGTATTCACAGTTTTTCACGTTTTCACAGTTTTTCGTGGGCGTATCCACAGTTTTTCGCGGGCGTATTCACAGTTTTTCACTGGATTTTTTATTTTCCCTTATGAATCACGAACCTAACCCAATTTTTTCCACTGAAACAATGGCCTGACATTCATGGATTCACCATTCGTGGCATTTTTCAGGAATGTATCCCCCGCGAATCTCGGGGTCTGACTGTATTTATGTGGCATAGACATTATGGACCAAATGGCCTCCACATATGTCAAGTTCAGTTATTTTCTTGTGTCGTCAACTGAAGCTACGTTAATTAATGCGGGTTAACTTTATGTAACACTTTAAAAAGCAACACTTTTATGCAGTGAATTAACACTTTTACCAATTTAAACTTGAAGATGTACAATAGATACGGCAAGAAATATAATAATGAAAAAGGTCAAACTTCATTGAGATTGTGAATAACTGAAAGACTTTTTGAAAGGTGTTCAAGGTTTCCCCAGTTGATGGTGTTTTCTGATTTATTTATTTTTCTTTACCTTTTTGTACATCGTCTTACTGTGTAATCAAATTAAATTGCTGTGCAAATTGACTTTCAAGTTTATTTCTTGTATTCAACTATTTCATCCTGTGGTTCATCTGTTTCATTCCCACACAAATTGTTCACTTGATGACCTCCAAAAGATTCATCTGTTTTCTCATTTGGACTTTGTGTTGCAATATAAATTGACACTCGGTTGTTGATGTAACAGGGTTGCAGCGAACCGGTCTGCAAGACTTATTTAGAGACGCACATAAACTCATCACACACAAGCATAATCCTTCAAGGAAATTTTTTATCCGTATTGAAAACGTATCATCACATGGTGGTGTGCCGCGACCACCCACAATCTGCACTCAGGTGACCACACACAAGAAGGCGTCAACCACACCCGATCACATGGCTGCCCAGTGCCCATGGCTCCAAGGCCCTAACCTGCTCGGGCACGATTCCACTTCTCTGGA
This sequence comes from Eptatretus atami, assembly GCA_035128595.1. NCBI lineage: Eukaryota > Metazoa > Chordata > Myxini > Myxiniformes > Myxinidae > Eptatretus > Eptatretus atami. Next base: position 54,277,388 of record CM068956.1, on the reverse strand, counting down.
TGATTCCCTGCCTTGCCACTAATCTATATGATTGCCAACAATGATGTTGGCATTTGACCCATGGTGAGTTGCTCATTGCATCTCATTTTCGAACGATTCTCAACCTAGTTCATATTTCCAAACTAACATTGCAAATACCAAACAATTCTATGATAAAACAAATAATAACCGTGCATGCACGTAATATGAATTTTAAGTCCGATGATATTATTTAAATCAAACATTCCATTCAAGTAAAGAAAAACATCAGAACAAAATACAGAAATCCTTTTTTTTTTAGCAATCGTTAGAAAATATACGTGCTTGTATAAAATTAGGTCTGGTATTGTCTTTTTAAATTCCAATCCCTCCAAAACATAGCAACAACCTTTGACTGATACCTGTCGGTGGCTTGCAATAATGGTCAAATCACAAGTGGTTACACTTCGCATTCGCCGTTCTGGTAGACAAGGTAACGAGCCAGCAGCATGGGCTCGCATTGGGCATTTACTCAAACGATCCCTGGTGCAAAACATAGACATCGTCAGGAGATAAGATTTATGTGATGATATAGATCCTTCGAGCCTGAATCAACCCAATTCAGCTGACAATATCAGGTTGTGGCCAAGCATACAACACCACGGCGTTATCAGCTACCTTGTTCTGACAATTGGAGCTCCGTGACAAAGCAACAGATAAAAGCCAACAAATCGATGGAATCCTACAATTATTTTTGTCAGCAGATGGGATCCAGGAAGTGTTAGTGAAACCTTTATCATATGAATGTTTGACTGGTCTGGTAGGAAGGGTAAATGTTATCAGGAGTTGGTGGTGTTGTTGTTGTTCTTGAGCTATCTTGGAACATACTGTAGCTGTTACACTACAGCGTTAGGTTTTCACCATTGTTTTAAATTCTTTACTATTTATTAATGGGCCAGTTGGTCCATTGGATGAAATTTTCATTGGGATTCATGGCCTTGTCGCATACCTGCCTGCAATACTGCTTAAGCATTAGTTTGCCTTTCACCGAGATCAGATGTGCTTGGGCCAGGGTGGAGATTGTACATTTGTTATTATTATTGCCAAATTATACTACTATTATTATTGTTAATATTATTAGTATTATTTAATATATGCTTTGTTACAATGTTGTCATTGGGGGGGGGGGGTGTGCATGCCTGCATGCTTCATTATGTGTGTGCGGTGCATGGGTTTTGCAGGCGCGCGGTCCGAAATTGCGCTCGCCCCAGGGCCTGTGGTGCATGGTCTCGTGGTAGAGGTTACGCGGCTATCTCACGAACCATGTGCTTCATGCAGGGAACGGACGTGCTGCGGTGCTGAAGCCATGCGGGACGACATGCAGTGCAGTTGTGGGGAAATCCGTGCATGTGTGCAAATGAAATGAGTACACCACCGGTGCACGTGCATGGTTAGCATGGAAAGCGAGGAGGTTGGAGGAACGCAAATTTAGTTTTGAATTTTAAACCTGTTTCCCTCGAGTGTGTAGCATGTATGAATCCGATTCGGTGTGAACGGAACGCAGGGGTGCAAAGCTTGCTGCATGTGAGAGCATGCATGCAGGCAGGCAGGCCTTTCCCAGTTAGATCGCGTTGGTTTAAATTTTTAAATACTCCCACCCGGATTTATATAGAACACAGTAGTTAAAATTAAAACGTTGCTGTTTGGGCACGTTTTATTGCCCCGGTAATGCCCTAGTACGCTGCCTTCCCTCCCCCTCCCCTCACACTGCCTTTCCTCATGATGCCTTCCCTTGCCTTCACGCTGCCTTCCCTTCCCCTCATGCTGGCTTCCCCTCCCCTCATGCAGCCTTCCCCTCCCCTCACGCAGCCTTCCCCTCCCCTCATGCAGCTTCCCCACCCCTCACGCAGTCTTCACCTCCCCTCACACAGCTTTCCCCTCCCCTTACGCAGCCTACCCCTCTCCTCATGCAGCCTTCCCCTTCAAAATTTGAAATGTCGTTGCAAATTCGGTACTCCAGGGGCCTCTGTCTGGCCATTTCAGAGGCAGATGCCTGGCCCATCCACATCTCCTTGAGATGCTGATCAACCTGCTGCAACCACGAGGCACGTGGTCGGCTCATTAGCCTCCTCTAATGACGAGGCTCCCTTGCTGAGAGAATCTGTTGAGCAAGATCAGCATCAGGAAAATGAGCCACACGTCCATACAGCCGCAGCTGATGCTCACGGACTATGCAGGTAACAAATCTCATTTGAGTCTCTCTCAGCAACCACTTGTTGGACACAAAGTCCGATCAGCAATAGCAGAGGATTCTCCGAAGAGACCTGGTACCGAAGGAGTTAAGTCGTCGTCTCAGATCCTTTGTCAGAGTTGAAGTCTTACAGCGGTAAAGGAAGACTGGAAGCACCAAGTGCCTAAAGACTCAGACTTTCATCCTCCTGCATAGGTACCAACAGCACCACACCCCATGATCCAGTGAATCTATGACACCCCAGGCCCGACCCAGATGTCTGTTGACCTCTGGCTCACAGCCAGCAGACATGAATATCACTACCAAGGTGAGTGAATCTCTCCGTGACCTCAACATCCTCACCACAGACAGGTACAGACAAGATGGCAGCATCCAATATGTCATTGAAAGCCTGGATCTTAGTTTTGACCCAAGAATCCCAGAGTCCCAGTGGCTGTGATTTCTCATTCAGTGCCTTGAGAGCCCCTACAAGGACATCCAGTGTTTCCGCAAGGATGACTGCATCATCTGTGAAATCAAGGTTAGAGATCTCGACATTCCAAAACGATGTACAGCATCTTGATCTCTCTGACATCTTCCCCAGAATCCAATCCATGCAAGCATTGAAGAGTGTGGGGGCCAAAACATACCCCTGACAATCTCCAGTTGCAAATGAAAATAAGGCAGGGATGGAACGACCACACCTCACAGCACTCTCTATACCAGCTTTCAGAAATCAGAATGATCAACTTTGGTGGCACCCCTCACAGACCGAGAATCCTTCACAGGGAACCCCAATTCACTGAATCAAATGCTTTGCGGAGATCAACATAGGCTGCGAGCAGCCCCTGCCGAAACTCTCATCTGCATTTGGTGAGGACCAGGAGAGCAAGAATAAGGTCAGTCATTGACTTAGTTTGTGTGAAGCACATCTAAAGCTTTCGTCTGCAGCTTGATGGAGTAATGCTCTTCCCTTTGGGGTGGTACTCCTACCTCTCACCTTTCTCGGCTTCACGCTGTGGGAACCACGGCATTTAGGATCATTGGTATCTCCCACAGTGAGGTTGACTCTTTGGGTCTCTCACTCTCTCACTGCAGGCAGATCAGTGGTCTTTCTGTCTTCTACTGTCTCCTCTTCGGCCTCACCCACCCCCCCCCTCCCCCTGTTCGGGCACATGGTCCCCTCCATATTTCTGCAGGGCGCTCAAGGTCAATCAACGAGCACATGGTCCACCCCATATTTCCACATGGTGCTCAAGGTCCGCCAGCAACCCCATTCTGGTGAAACTACCAAAATCAAGAATCACTGCTCACCTTCACCCATTAAATTCCTCTTTTTCCCTGCCTTTGGAACAAACTCCCACACTCGTTTCAACCCCACTCTTCCCACCAGGTCTTCAAAACAGCTGTTCACCACCATCTCTTATCTACCCACATCCAAAACCATGATCTTTTCTACCACCGCTAATCCACCCCAAACCCACCTCCTTCAAATTCCCTGCTTTTCTTCCTGAAAGTCCCTGCAGTGTCCATCTTGTTTACCCTGTGTACCCCACCCAATCCCTCTCCCTTTCACAGATATCCTCATGTCTCTGTTCAACACTGTTTTTTCCTTCCCATTCCCACTCCTCTTGTGTCCTGCTCCCCTTGTTGTTTGTTCTTTGTGTTAGCTCTCATATTATGAACATCGACAAGGTGTGCAAAAAAACAACAAAAGACCAACTACTCTGGGAGCTGGTGCTCGAGCAGATGGTGGTGAACCCTGTGAATAATTATCCAAGCAAAGACCTTTCCCACAACTGAGAGCAGCGTCACCCCTCGGTAGTTATTGCATTCCTGGCGATCATACTTCCCTTTCCAGAGAGGGACAACAAGGCCCCTTTTCCCATCAGTTGGGATGAAGCCTATGCTCCAAGCAGGGCACAACACTGCATGCAACGATACCAGTACAGCATTTCCATCAGATTTGAAAAGGTCAGCATGGATGCCACAGATCCTTGGGGCTTTATCCACTTTCAACTGGTTCACCACAGCCTGTGTTTCCACAAACGAAGGTGGTTCACAGTTGATTGGAGTGTCAGCAATGGGGATAGTTATACCCGTGACATCCAATTCAACCGCCGTTGGGTCAGCCTGGTACTGCTGCTAAAAGTAATTGGCCCAGTGGGCCTTCACAAAGTAACTGTCAAGAGTCCACCACCCACCGCTCTAACTGCAGCACACTGTGGGATGGGCTTGGAGGAACACAATGCATGAATTCCTCTGTAAGCAAGATGAGAATCCCTCACCCACAAGTGATGCTCTAATCCTTCCCAGATTCTTCGCACATGGGCCTCCTTGTCCACCCTCAGCACACATATCGACTTAGTCCTCAGCTCCCTGAACATCTCAGCTCTGCTATTAATCCTGACCCTGTGACTCTGGTCAATGGTATTCAGAGTCCCTTGGGAGACAAAGTTACTCTTCACCTGATGGTGAGTTCTGCCGGCAACATCAATAATGGTAGTCTTGAAGGCACTCCACAACACCTCAGGAATCCCCACAGCACCCAGACCCCCCCCCCCAAATCGCCACTCAGCCCATTCCAAACTACTCAGCTACCCTCTCATCCTTGAATTGCCACATCCAGCCAAGGCTGGAATGGTACCATGCTCCTGGATTTCTGAATCATCCTCCAGCGACCATCAAAGAGCACATGGTCAATCGCCTTTGCGACACTACCAGCGTTGGAAAACCAAGTCCAGCGATGAGGATGTGGATGCTGAAACCATGAACCGGCCACCCTAAGTCCATGACTACTTGCAAAGTCAAGGAACTTATTGCTATTCTGGTTCACAGTTCCAGACCCATGAGGACCAACACACGTCTCATAACCATCCCTATCAGTTCCGGTCGATGCATTGAAATCCACCAAGACTAGAATGAGTATCTCATCTGGGGCACTGATAAACCAGGAACTTGAGCATGGCATAGAATGCCTCCTTCAGAGAGTGATCACTCGCCTCAGTTGGAGCAAATACAGAGACCAGGGAAATGACACCTAAGGAGTGACGAATCCTCAGTCTCATAATACGCTTGTTGACCGGTGTTACCTCAATAATTATCATGGGAGTCAACTTATTGGTCACAGCTACAGCAACTACTTGGGCATGGCAACCATCAGTGACCAGACGAGTAGTAGGTGGAACCACCCACAATGATCTTGCCACTATCCGGTCTCCAAACCTCAGAGAGTGCTGCAATGCCGTTCAAGTGCTGGAGCTCAGATGATAACAGTCAGGTGATCATCTTCTCTTTGGGATAGGACATTCCAGGCACCCACCTGAAGGTTATCCTGAGTAGACCGCCATTTGGTGGATGACACGCCAGCACCACCCAGACACACACTCCGGCAATCCAACCCGGGAAGGTTACCCAACGTTTTACCTCCTATCATCAAAGAGTGGGGGTCCTGAAGGAATTGCCCCAATCTCGTCATCCGGTGAGCTGCCCTGCAAAGGGCAGTTGATCAGGAGGTACTCCCACGGAGTAGGTTTTCAGATTTCTTTGTGTTTTTAGTGTGTTTTACGGAGTGAAGGGTTTTACGTTGGCCAAAATGCAAATCCTGCCACCAACCTCCACGGAAAGGTTACCAACTGCAGGAGGGCGTCCGCAGATGCAGTTAGGCACCAGATATGGATGGCAGTTGGCTCACAAAATTCTCCTCTGCCCTTTGACAGGTTTTGTTTTTAGTCCTCCTGGGTGTCCATATCTATACACCCTCCTCTCCAGGAAACCTGATGGAGGAAATGGTATAATCGCCGCCAACTCAACCATGAAATAGGTTAGTCCAGGCTTACACGGTACCTGTAGCTTGTCACAGATCTGATCTGGCTTGATGTTTGAGGTTCCAATACGATATTTCTACTTTTCAAATCTGGCAACTCTAAGAAGTGAAATGTGCATGGGCAGACAGTTGCAGCAAGCTCTGCAGTGACGCTCAGTCTCGACGGTGTATTTATTTACTTTTATTTTTTGTGTACATTGTCGAGGCTCGAATGAGAGCTAACACACAATGCACAGCAAGGGGGGGCATGAGACAAGTGGGGTGGGAGAGGGAAGGACAAAACAGTGAGGAACAGAGACATCATGAGATCTGTGGAAGGGAAAGGCATGGGGTGGGGAACATGAGGTATACAAGATAGACATTACAGGGACTTTCAGGAAGGAAAGCAGGGAATATAAAGGAGGTGGGTTTGGGTGGATTATCGGGGGTAGAAAAGATCGAGGATTTGGATGGGGGATGACAAGAGGTGGTGGTGAATCAGCTGTTTTGAAGGCCTGGAGGGAAGAAGGGGATTGAACAGAGTGAGGGAGTTTATTTGCAAAGGCGGGAAAAAGGAGGAATGAAAGAGTGAAGGTGAGCAGTAATTCGTGATTTTGGTCGTTTTACCAGAAGGGGTTGTTGGCGGACCTTGATCGCCCTGCGGAAATATGGTGGGGACAAATTGCAGACAGAGCGGGGGGGGGGGGAGCGAGACCGGAGAGGAGGCGGTAGAAGACAGAAAGACCACTGACCTGCCTGCCATGAAAAATGAGAGGCCCAAAGACTCAGCTCACCACAGGAGATACATGATCCTAACAGCCTTGGTTTCCACAGCGTGAAGCCGAGAAAGGTGAGAGGCTGTTGGAGCACCAGCCCAGAGGGGAGAGCATGCTGCCATCGGGTTGTGGACCAAAGCTTTGGATGTGGTCAGGACATCAGGTGGGGTGAGGAAGGACTTTGCATGACGGAGAATTCCTAGTCGGCGACTGGCTTTGGAGGCGAGGTTTGAAATGTGGCTTTCCTAGGAAAGGTCATGGCAAATAGTGAGACCCAGAAGCTTGAATGACAGGACTTCCAGAGGATTGTTGAGAAAGTAGATTGGGGGGAATAATAGATGGGGAGATTGGGAAGAACCTTCACTCAAAGCTCAAACTGTGTGTGTGTGTGTGTGTGTGCGTGCGTGTTTTAGTTCCATTTTGAGCCATAAAAGGCGTCGACTAGAATAAAATAAAAAACACAGAAGAAGCTAAACGGCTTTGAACTGAGCAGCAGCAATAATTTCACACGTCCACCGTCCAGCATACATGTCTTCTCAATTCAAGGACATAGAATCCATGCAATGAAAGATGCTACAGCTGTACTTGCTTTGCTCCATAATTTACCTCCTTGTATATGCGACCGGAGGCTGAGGGTCAGCAGCACATTGGGCGGTCTACAACTTATACCTTTTGTAAGGTCGGCGCGATCGATTTCCCGAGTTGTGCTCCCTTTGGCGCGCGACTGTGGCGGTCTTTATTTATAAATATAATAATCACATCCTACGGGACATCGAATAAAAATTAATCACAAACGCATCACTGAAATATATTTATTTTGAGATACAATAGTATTCATTCTGTCATTCGTCGTCATTGTCAACAAGTCTACAAGCTGAAGTCTCAGGTCTTTAAGGCCAAGTCTCGTCACAATTTTCAACTCGAGTCCAAGTCGCCATCTCTGCTCCATCGTCATTCGAGGTCCGGGCCTTCGCCATTACGCGCGAGTGAATTGGCTTCAAAGATCCGGTAACGGGCCAATTGGAAATCGCGCATTTAATGCCCCATTAAAATATTAACTCGACACCACTCATCCATGTCAGCCTCGGTCACAGTTATATCAGAATGAGCCGATTCGTCACATATTTATATCAGAACGAGCCGATTCGTCACACGGTCACAGTTTGTTTAATCCCAGAATAGGGCCGTTCAAATACGATGTAACGCTATATGTATACTGTATGTATATATATGTATATATGTATATATATATATATATATGTTTATATGTGTATATATATATATATATATATATATATATATATATATATATATATATTCCGTTATTCAGCGGTCGAATGGGCTTGGTTAAACCTTACTGTTTATTATTCGACATACGCCATTACATATGTGCATGCGCAGACGATTCCCAGACATCGTTGTGCCATGTGGGGCGGGGTTTCCAGCAGGGCCGTGCACTGTGTGCCGGTGGCTCTTGTCGTGTGCTGTGCTGTTGTTACGATAAATGCTCCGCATCGTATCATCACCGTGGTGGTGTGATTCATTTCTTCGTGCAAACGTAAAACCATTACCGTCCCATTGGCGATATGATTCGATTAGATGGGGAGTTCTCAGCACTTGAAGGTTGCGTTGGTGCCAGGTCCACGGTGTCCTGAGCTTCCCATTCCCTCAACCTCCTCGTCGCAGATCACTGTGCGCCAGGGCCTTGCCTCAAAGGCTGAAGGACTATGTTCTATCATAGTCACTTGGTATTTAAGTATCCGTTAGCTGCTTTATAAAGTTTGTTTTTGCTATTCACGTGGAGCATAGACCTGCTTTGCAATTTTCAGTCTTTCTCGTCATACTGAAAAAGGTGAGATGTAAAGATATTGTTGAATTGTATGGTTGCTTGATTGGTTCTCTTTGACGTTTTTCTGTCAATCACGGTCCAGTACCTTGCGTGCGATGGCATCGTGCTCAGGAGGGGTGGTTGCAGCAAGAATGATGTCATCTGCGATGCAGAAGACCCCATCAATGTCTCC
>CM068956.1:54215964-54266560 GCA_035128595.1 Eptatretus atami | reverse complement strand
ATATATATATATATATATATATATATATATATACATACAAACTATGTAAGGCCAGTCTGACACAGGATACCAGCATGCTGGTTCTCATTTTGCTGACCTCAGAAGGATGCCAGGCAGAGTCGACCCCACCTGGTATTAATTCAACAGCAAAGTGGGATTTGAACTCAGGATCCTAGGATCGCAAGCCTACCACCCTCAGCATTAAGCGAACACCAGGCATAATAGAATTGCCTTTCATTTAAATTTATTCTTCTTACTGAAGGATTTTAATGAAATAATTAATATCAGGCACCAGCAAGCTTGATTGGAGATATTATTTTAGCTTAACTGAAATGTTGGTCTAAGGAAATATCCAGATGTGTTCAATAATTTCTGATTGATTCAGATTATATATCATTCCCTGGCCTGTTAAAAAAGCAGACTAACATTTCCCCTTCCATACCATGGAATTGTGCGTAATCCATCAAAGTACCCAAAAGGCTGCAGTCTTGATGTCATTCTGTGCCGGGAGAGAATTTACGCATCTGGTTTTTGAAATTATATGCTGTAATCCTTCAAAATTAAGCTGATTGCTGCAAAAAAGCTTAAAATGATCTCCAGCTGGAAACACACAAACCTGACAAACTGGGGCCAGCATTTGGAAATGAAAAAAAGAACTTCATCTCACTGAACACTATATAAAGAACTCAACATTTCCATGTATTTTAGAATCTGGAGGAAGACTGTATTATTTCCCCTGAAAATTCTCCATATACGCATCTGTATTTGTTATCCCCCGCCAACCAACGAAGTTGGCGGGGGATATAGAAATGGGTTCCATCCGTCCCGTCCGTCCGTCCTTCCGTCCGTCCGTCCGTCACATTTCGTTTCCGGAGCTTAACTACAAATCCCCTCAAGATATATTTACGAAATTTGGTACACATATCAAGCAAGTGGTGACCTGGTGCCTTTTGATATTTTCTAATTGATACGTCACATAGTTTGGCAGCCATGTTGGATTCAAGAAAAATATTAAATAATCTTTTCTCTGGAATCACATAACCTAACGAAGCGAAAATTTGCAACTATCATCTTCCATCATGTCTGCATACATAGTAAAAATTATGATGTCACAAGTCACATGGTTTGGCGGCCATCTTGGATAGAAAAACACACCTCATCCGATTAACACGAAACTTCACACACGTATTCCACTGGAGGATTGGAGGCAGAATGTAAATTTATGATGTCATAGGTCACATGATTCGTCAGCCATCTTGGATTGAAAATTAATAAATTTAAAAAATCTTCTTCTCCAGAACGGCTGGTTTGTATTTGTTTTTGTTGTTTGTTAAATAAATGACTCAAATGTACAGGAGGACTTAAAAATTTCTTCGACACATGCCTTACATGTTCTGACGATTCTCTCGATGTCCAGATATATGCTTGGCCAGTAAACGCATTCGCATGCGAGACATTTTGTCTTTTAGATCCCTATGTGTGCCTCGTGGAGTTGGCCAAGGATATCATTCGGCAGCTGCTCTGGAATTAGAACCTGTCGACCTTTGAATAGAACCCCATTATAAATACCAAGTTCATCATGGTATGGCCAGTATGGACAAAGGTCCACATGGAGCTCCGTAATCGTAGTCGGCCAACCTCGATGAACAACCTGCTGCAATGCTCGAAAGGTTATATCAGCCTTTCCACACTCTCTGAGTTGGTCCTGTGTCCTTGAGCTGAAGTCAGTCAGCTCAAAGCAATGGTGATCATCCACATCATCGTGCTCGATACCGTCTACCTGTGTGTCCAACTGCAGTTCCTGATTGTTCTCTGGGTTCAGTAATCTTGACAGGGTGTTTGAGAGCATCATCTCATGGCCAGCCTTTTACTCCAAATCAAGCTCTTAGCCTTGAAATTTCAAAAGAAGGTGTTGGAGCCGTGGAGGGGCACTCGTAAGCGGCTTACTGATAATCATGACCAGTGGTTTGCGATCTGTGTTTACCTTGAATTGTTTTCCAAACAAGTATGTATGGAAGTTCTGTATGCCAGCAACAAGGGCCAGAGTTTCTCTTTCGATGTTCGAATATGCAGACTAAGTCGGTGTCAGAATTTGTGATGTGAAATACAACAGGTTTGTCTTCCTGCAAAGGGCATGCACCCAGTCCCTTCTGTGAGTCATGCACTTCCAAAACTGTCTCCTTGTCATGATGATAATATGTTAGGCAGGCATCTGCATCAATACTCAGTTTCAGTTGCTCAAATGCATACTGCTGGTCTTCCTGCCACAGGAATGGAATTCCATTCTTCAGTAAATCTCGAAGGGGTGTGCCACCTTATCCACAAAGTACGGAATATGTGGTGACAGATAGTTCATCAGTCTAATGAATCGGCTCAGGTCTTCCTTATCCTGCAGTGATGGCATCTTCTGGATTTTGCAGATCTTCCCAGGATCAGGTGAAATTCCATATTTGCTGTAGATTGAACAGAAGAAGTTGATCCGGTCTGTTTTGATGAGATGAAAACCAGACCCTCCCTTCGTGCTACTTTCATCAGGTTCAGAAGATTGCAATAATGTTCCTCTTTGGTTCATCCGGATACCACCACATCATGGGAGATACCAATACAGTCAGGTGCTTGCTCGAGTATGCGGTCTATGGTCTGCTGGAACAGATCCTGGCCGACACATAACCCAAAGGGCAACTCTTTGAAGCACCAGCGCCCAAAGGGTATGCGAAATGTGGTCAAATCCTGGCTTTCCTCATCCAGATGCACAGCCCAATAGCTGGCCTGAGCATTGAGCTTCGAGAATATTGTGGTGTCTGCAAATTCTGGGTTCAGCTCGTCTATTGTTGGTATCTTGTGTGGACACCTCTTCAGTGAAGAGTTCAGGTGTTTCCGATCGAGACATATCCTTAAGCTCCCATCTTTTTTCACACTATTACAGATGGAAGAGCACCAGTCAGTATGATAGTCCACTTTCCTGATGATTCCTTGTTTTTTCATTTTCATCAGTTCTTCCTTAAGCTTTCCCTTGATGTGAACACTACACTTCTGTGTTGCATCAATCAACGCTTTTGCATCAGGCTTGAGATGAAGCCTCACTTTACCTTTAAAATCCCTGATGCAGTCAAACCTGTCCGGGAACAGCTTCTTCAAATCATCCACAGAATCCATCTTGTAGGGTTGTTCATCATGGCCCAGTGGTTTTAGAATCCTTTTTTCTGGAGGTGCAGCCTTCAGCAAGACCTTCCGTTGTCCAGCAATGCTGTTTATGGTGACGATGTTGAGCCGTTAACACGCTGGTAGTCCAAGTACTGCAGGTCCAGGTATTTCAACCACATTGAACTTATACTTGAACCAATCTGAGTCTTTATATTGACATAAAACCTTGAGGGTTCCGTGATATTTGATCTCACTGCCATTGTAAGTGGTAAGCTTGGTTCCACCAAGCGGAGTTAGTTTTGACATCCATTTGTTTCCATACATATCCTTCACAATACGTGTTGGCAAAGTATTCCCTGATGCACCTGTGTCCACTTTCAACTGCAGCTGGTATCCACCTTTCATATCGGGGCATATAATGCTCAACAATGTGTACACTTCGTCCCTCGTCTCCTTCATGCACAATACAGATACCCTGATCACGTGAAACAGCTTGGCGTGTTCACATGCCTCATTGTCTCTTTCTTAGCTGTCATCATCATCTTCGGTACAATACCCAGACACTTCATTCCATTATTGTTACTTCCCCGAACCATACCTCTCAATATGCTTTTACTGACACGATGGCTTCATCCACCCCTGGCAGGACGATGGCTACACTCGTATCCATCAGCATATGTTGTGCTTCATTTGAGATTTCCACAACAATGAACCCAATGTTCAAGTTTACCACAATACTTTCAATCATTGTCGTTTGCTGGGAAATTATGTGGTGGATATGATAGAGTCCACACTTTGTACACTTCCATTGATGTGTCATGGTGTTCACAGATGATGAAGGCCCTTCCATCTTCTGGATGGCCTGCTTTCCAATTTCCATTGCTTCATACTTGTGTCCCTCACTTAAAACCATGTCTATGTCGTAGCCGACCTCTTGGTCGAGCAGATGTTTTTGGAAGGCATCAAGTGGAGTGCTTGCAACAATCAACTCAATAATCCGTTCTGAGAGTTCTGCTTCTGAGAAATGAAACAACCTCCCCTTTCATCGACATCTGTTGACGAAATCATCAATGGACTATCCTTCTTGCTGCCGGAATCTCATCATTTCTATCCGGTGAATCCTAAAGTTTAGATGAATGTCCAACTGATCCTCGAATAGTTTATATAATTTATCCGGATCCTTTTTATCATCTTCACTTAGAGTTGATGCATTGATACACCACAGTCATTCATCTCCCACAGCAATCTGAATCTTAATTGCTTGTCTGGCCTTACCACTGATTCCCTCGTCTGATAGCACCAAGTTCATTCGTTGTTTCTCAAGCTTGAAAGTCTCCACCGGCTCCGAGCTGGACCAGTCCATTGTCGGGAACTTGGACATGTTGGTCACAAAAAATAAAAAACACAGAACGTGCCGACATGGTGATCCGCCAATGTCCAAAATTCTAATTCTGGAAAGAAAACAAGACCAAAAGTCAAATTACTTGTTGATCTTCACATATCACCACTGCCGCCATGTAGTAAGGTCAGGACACAGCTTGAATCAAGTTGTTTATTGGAGACATTGCTGGGCTATCATGGGACACATTGCCATTTTGGCTTCCAGTGACCGACACCCCGAAAACATGCCCCCCCCCCCCCTCCAGAGGTCACTCTGCAATACATAGTGCCAATCACAATGGCCACCATTAATTCCACCTTCTCATTGAGTCAGCTGAGGGAAGTTTGACCTGTCGTTCATGAACCGGCTGGTGCCGGAGAAAGCGAGACGGCTTAGAGGCGAGTCTGTGACAGTCCGCCAAGTTTTACGTTCATCCGAGGGACAGCACACACATTGATGAAATTCCCGACAGACGTTTATTGCTGGGTGGCAATTTAAACCTCGACTAGATGCGGGTTAGAAGTGTACAATGGCACGTCCAGTGCAACGTCCATCAGAGGAATGGCATGCAGATTGATGAATCACCCTGCCCATGAAACACCAGGCTGACAGTTCACAGCTGGGTTGGGATTCAAACCCATGTGGTCAGCTTAGTAGAGGCGAGTGTGTGACGGAACATCCAGTTTACCGTCCATCCGAGTGATGGCATACCATTGATTAATCACTCTGTGCCCGCAGCAGACATGCACATTCTCTCGGCTGCTCACTCTGCCAACGATTTGGGTATCCCGTACGTAATAAAGTTGGTCATATTTAATCATTTTGGTACATAATAAAAATAACGACAGGTAAATTCACGACAGGTAAATTGACCAAAAACAAATCATTTTGAAATAAAGGGGCAGAGTTGATCTTTCATTAACATGGTCCGAGTTCTTAACATACCCAAATGAACGATATTTGTTATCGAATTTTATTGTGAAAACAAAAGTATATAGGAAAGTGATATAGTTACTATGATATCTTTACTGTTGAAAAACTGTCATACAAAAGGTGAAAAAATGTGATCATTTTTCCTTCTGAATTACAAGCAAACGCATGATAGAAATCTCCTTCGCCCAGCATCGAGTGCTAACCAAGATCGTGCCCAGTACCTGCACCACGCTCTGTGTGTTGTGAATGGCAATGAGCATTCTTTCTTTTCAGTTCATTGGTTAGACCCACCAGAAAACCAAGACGGCGGCCGTATCATTTTTGTCCGGTTGTTATGGTGGGTGGAGTCAAGCAACGGATGTGCGTGTGGTCCGGCAGCTGTTCGACCAATGAGTGCACATTTCAAAAATCGACCCCCAACAAGAATCACAACAGCAAAGCAGAGCTCTTTTAGACCTGTCACTAGAAATATATACAGGGATAGCAACTATAGCATTATTATCAAGAGTATACTATCAGAGAGATGTTTGTCTGTCTGTCTGTCTGTCTATTTGTGTGTGTGTGATGCCTTTTTTTCAGAGGTGGCCAAACGGATGTTCGTCAAATTTTCATAGGTTGTTTACTCAATCATTCCCTATCCTTTCTTCTTTTCAATATCTGAAACTGAATCTTCACTGATTAAAATCCTTCAAAAGCTCTCAATAATGTAAAAAAAAATAAAAAAATGCTTAAATTTTTTGTTTTAAAATGTCTTCCTCTCCTTACTGCTTTGCCAGGAACAACCCATTCTTCTTTTCCAGAAAAATATCTTCCTCCTCTTTTTCACAAGATTTATTTCCCCAAAACTTTTTCACTCTTCAATGATTTCTTGTACCTATAGCCCTATTTTCCTCCGTGCCTTCAATGTAAACCATTACCCCCCATGAAGTCTATCACCATATATCCAGGTTCGGAATCCTGAGAAGTCCATTTTGCAGACGTTGTGTGGAATCACACCATACCATGTCAGTATCCTGATCCCTTCCATCTGCTGCCCCCTCATCCCACTCCCTTTCAGCTTCCCCCTCGTCTTCCTCCTGCCCCTTCCCCCTGATGGTTTCTCCCCCAACCATCCTCGCGGTTTCTCCCCACCCTCCCCCTCTCAATTCCCCCCTCGCCTCGCTTATTCCCCCACCCCGCACGAAAGCCCCAGCATCAACCCCACCTGCACCCCTCCCCAGCCTCCCCCTACATCCGCCCTCAACTTCGTCCCAGACCCTCCTCCCCCAAACTTTACCCAGCTCCGCATCCTCCCAGCCTCCCCCTTCCCCCTCCCTCTCCTGCTCCTTTCTATATTCCTGCAACCTACCAGCAGCTCCAACTCCCCTTTCCCGAACTGTGTGGACCTAAATATCAGAGGCCTCCACTCCAACATGACAGATCTCTCAATCCAGGCCGTTGCTGATAAACTTGACATCATCTGTTTAACAGAATCCTTCTACCCAAAGGAGTCCCTGACTCCTAAGTATCTCTCCCTGGCTATTGTCGCCTCTAGTTTGATTGACCCGAACCCCATCCCGGAGGCAGTCCCACAGTACATCAACAACTCCATTACTCATTCTCCATGTCCTGCTCTTCCACCTTCTAAACCCCAGGAGTACCTCCCTATAGCTGCGATTTCCCCTCCGCTCCCACTCATGTTTGTCTGTGTGGTGTACTGACCTCCAAACAGTGACGATTCCACATACATCTCTCTCAAATGACATGGACAAACTTTTAACCACTCATGCAAACTCCCTCTTCCATATATGTGGTGATTTCAATTGTCACTGTGCCAATTGTCTGGGTGTTGCACCTTTCTCACCAACTGTGATCTTATGGGATTGATTCAATCTGTGAACTTTCCCACCCAGATTTCTATGAATAGCAAACCCTCTTTTCTGGATTTGACTATGATCCCCCCCCCCAACTCCCAACCCCCAATGTCTCGTGCTCTTTCTCTGTTCCATTTGGTTCATCTGATCAAGTGATTGTGAAGGTCAACATCTCTCGAGCCATTCTCAGAGAACAGCCTCAGTGCAGGCGAGTCTGACAATTCACTCAGGCAAACTGGCAGGACTGCAAGCAACCCTCTCACTTTAGGACTGGTCTCCTATATCTACCACCCCTGATATCAACTTATCCTGGGAATTCGTCCTCAGAAACCTACCTTATGCACAGATTCATTCCATCTTGTCTTCAGTTATCATGTGCATCCTCCCGCCAACAGTACAATGAATCCTTTGTTGAATCAGTGGCCTTGAAACAACTTGTATTCTCCTCCCAGAAGGCAAGTCTGAACGAAGGCAACCTCAGATCATTCCACAAAGCCTGCAACTAGTGGCTGTCCACTCTCAGAAAAGCCAGAATACAACTTCTCTCCAATGCCAGGATTGAACTTTCAAACTTGCCTGCCTCCTCCAAAACCTGGTGGTGCTTTGTTCAGTCAGTCTCTGGTGTCATCATGCAGCTCCCCGTCCATATCTTCCCTCACTCACCACTGCCAACTCCACTCGTGAGAAGGCCAAATGCCTCAATTCTGTGTTTGCTTCAAAAATCGTTTGTCCCCAACCCCTTGCTTTCTGTACCCACCCTAACCAGCTGCACATAACTGCTCCTGGACTCTGTGCCTTTTTTCCCTGAGAAGGTGGATAAGTTTCTGGCAACCCTCGACTCTGATTTTGTATCGACCAAAGCTAGCCGTCGACTGGGCATCCTCCATCGTGCAAA
Source organism: Eptatretus atami (assembly GCA_035128595.1). Lineage (NCBI taxonomy): Eukaryota > Metazoa > Chordata > Myxini > Myxiniformes > Myxinidae > Eptatretus > Eptatretus atami. Next base: position 54,258,354 of record CM068956.1, on the reverse strand, counting down.
GTCCTTCCGTCGCACACCTGAACTCCTATCCACCTACAAGGCCTTCTTCTGCAGCTTTGTTGAAATCCTGCTCTCCCCTCTGGGCCAGCACCCCTGTTTTACACCTTGCTCACCTTGATGCCATGGAAACCAAGGCCTTCAAGATAATTGGAATCTCCTGTGGTGAAGCTGAGTCTATGGACCTATCACTTTGCCATCGTAGACAGGTCAGTGTTATTTCTGTCTTCTTCATCATCCTTTCTGGTCTTGCACCCTCTGCCCTCTCTGTGCTTTGTCGTCGCAAAGGCCTATCAAGAAAGGGCAACTTGATAACTCAACATGAGACAGAAAGACAAACGGACAACTCCACACTACATGCGCTTCCTTTCCTCACATCACAGCCTTCCCACATAGGGCTTTATTGCCGTTGTGCTTAGTTCTAGGCCGCGGCAACCCCTTCAATCACTTACATCTGGAAAACCCCCCGCAACCCGTCGGACCTAAAAAGGGGGTCAACCCCATGGTTGGCACCAAGCCCTGAACTGCTGAGATTGCATGATAAAACAACTTGTATTTATCCCGATCTGACACGTTAGAGCATCCAAAAACAGAGCAAAGCACAATCTTGTTACCTTTAAAATCCCAGAAGCTCATATACAGTTTCACTGTTGTGAAGACAAAGCATTGTCCACCAATATGGCTGCCGTCATGTTCTGAAAAGCATGAGTGACATCACATGGATGCCATCTACTTATCAGGGATATACTGTACTTCCCCAACCCTCTTGGCACATCACAGCAGTGTTTTCAAGAGTGAGTAACACGTTTCTTGCAACCATTTTTATCCAGAATGTGAAAAGTTAGATCACAATAAATTACACAGGAGTTTTGTATTTAGGGTAATTGATGAATTGATGTTGCTCGTTTTTTCTTTCCAATTATTACTCTGCAGAGGTTTCTTAAGATGTGATGAGCAACATGGTGATTAACCTTGTGGCTTAAGCTATCAACTGTCATTGGCTCACAGTTTTAGACATGTGCGCTTGAGACCTCTGAATACAGGGTGGAGGGATTTCTGTACTACAAATGACTTTCAATTAACATCTCTGTGGAGGCTTCCCCGATCCCATTCACTTTATTGAATTGCTTCCAGTAATTGATATTCCCCCTTTCTCTATCACTGCACCTCATGTGGAGGTCTGTGGTATGTCTGGTGTATAATTCCCACATTGTGACATCATACTTTGGGGCATAAATTGGTTATTTGGAGTGGCCCTGTAGTGAAGATCATTTGGAGCAGCCGTTACCCTGCTGCAGCCATCACCAGTCATCCCACATTGCTGGATGTTCTACATCCTTGCAGGCCATTGTCTCGAAATTCACAAAAACTTTTAACTCTCCTTTGAGCATGCCTGCTCTTGTCCTGTGAGGTTCCAGTTTCCCTCTGATGTCATTATTTTTCTCCTTCCATACCTTCCTATTTATCTCCTTTATTTGAATACTTCCTTTTGCTTCTGTTATTCTACTTTTCAACTTTCCATGTGATCAGTGGTACAGAAATACCCGACATGCTTGCCATTCAGCAACGTCAGGCATGACTTCTTTTCATTTCCTTGTTTGTTTATTTTGCAATCTAAGCCTTTACTTCGTAGAAATTCAATAAAATTGGCTATAAACCTATTTCTGAAATGTATTTTTCCAACATTGTATGATAAATATGTCATCTTTGAAAACATTGTAATGACCACTTATACTACTTTTACTGCAGTCAAGGTTCTAATATGCATTTGAGCCACATTGTATGTAATGGTTATTATAAAGATGGATGTCACATGAATCATGTTGGCAAATGTGATCACTACGGACACAGCAGCTGATGAACGTCGGCTGTAAAATGGTTATACGTATATTTTTGTTCATCTCATTAATCTCACTAATTTCATTGTCTAATTGTGGTTTGTGTCCAGCATGAATCGCACAGATGTATAACCCTTCCAATCCCATTTGTAATCAGTGCAATTATTCCAAATAACCGTCAAGATCAGAGCAACATCCGTATCTCAGATTTAAATTTATAAATTCATCAAAAATAAATTGTCAATCAGGCATGTTGCATGAAGGCTGGTGCAACCATTCGTATGCATTGGCCACAAATATATACTCGGCTCTAATGCTATGGGTGGCTTTCATGATATCGTGAAACTACATGTCAGAGATCATTTTCATTCTGGGAAACACATTGAAGGTCGGATATTTGGTTCGCATGCACGTGCAAGCTGTGAAAGTTTTTTTTAATGAGTGGGTTCTTGCCTGACCTCACTCATCCGCAATCTGACAAGTCTTAGCTCATTCGTGACACTGCTCATTCGCAATCTTGTGCAACTATACACGTTCACGATCTCACTTGGTCTGCCCAATTCATGATGTCAAGAAAATCAAGATAATAAAATCAAGAAAAACAGTGGGTCAGTGAGACTAGCACAGACATGGGGGTGGGGAGGAGGGCATGGGAAAGTAAGAAGCCAAAACGTTCTTGTGAAATTGGAGTGGGGTGGGGGGGGGGAGGTGGTATCAGGGAGAAAGGAAGGATCACAAATGAAGATGAGATAGTGATGGGCTGCTACTTTGAAGCAGGGTTATAAATTTACAAATGTTTATTTAAGAGTAATTACCTTCAGCAATAATCACAGCTCAGACCCTGTCACTTCTATTTCATAACATCTTTATGTTATGCCATTTCACATTTTGAGGATCCGGCCCTTTCTGTCAATGCATTTTGCCTACCCGTCTTATTTTTAACATTTACACATTCTGTCGTTTTCCATCTCCGAAGAAGGATTACTCATTGTTGACTGATAAAGATCCAGTGTTATAGAAATGTCACAAGCCCCGAGTATCCAATAGCCATTACATGTTGAAGGTCAGTCTGATGTTTGTCTCGTGACATCTTGATTGCAACTGAGTTTCAATAACTGCTACACTCTTTCATAAAATCACAAATTATTTTGAAATGCATAACAAATATACACGAGCATGTTGGGAGGGTTGATTCACGTTTGGGAGGCCTGTCACCCCAATGCAAGGCCCAAACAAAACAATCGTTTTTTGAAAGACCCAGACCCATGTTTACATGTGGAGTTTCTTCCGAGTTCATCATACTGTGACACAGGGCATATCTAGTGGGCAGCAGTTACTACCTCACAGAAACTAGCTGCACCAGCGCAAGGTGATAGCTATGTGCATACCGACTCAAATCCACAGGCTTCCATAGCCCAGGCGAAAATATCATTCCTTTTCTGTAGTAATTCTCTGCAGACTACTGTAGTACATGAGAGTACAACTCTCATATACTATAGTTACAACTGTCGCATTTTTGCATGGGAGGGCGAAAGCATACCTGATTAGATGCGCTGTAGGGAATGCTCCCTGATGTGCTCTGGGTATCTTTTCATCGTACTCAGGCAGATTCTCCTTGCTCCTGTAAAGAGAACAACAGTATTTCAGCAAGGTCCACCACAAGGACAAAAAAACCTGCGTGAAGGTTCCCCCTGAGTGTTGGGATGTAGTCGTCTGTGTTTAATGATTTTAATCTACGCAGAAAATGAATGTATGTATCTAATGTGCAAAAGAGTTACCGACTGTGCTTAGGAAAAGTGAAAAAGTAGTGTATGTATGTGGTCTCCAGCCGATTGCATACATAATAAGTGAATCACCTGGCCAGCCGTGTCTGGAATGTTTGTTAATTTCTCTGTGTAGTATAATTGGTTTATTTTTGCAACCCTGTAATTCCTTTGACTGATGGACCATATCTATACATTGTTTAAGAGGTTGAATGGTATAAAGTAAAATTGGTGATTGGACTGCTTTGTAGGGTTAACTACTTTTATTATTTTTCATGGTGACACGGCGAAAGGTCCATAGAACCTCAAAAAACAAAGACAACGAGAAGGGCACTTGGTGGAGTGCATACCTCCACCACATAATGCCTGATCCACGAGAACAAATCAGGCCCAATACATTTTTGAAATATCATGCTATCCAGGACTACGATATCGTTTTTTCACCCTATCTCTCAATGGTGAAGAATCACTTTAACAATTAAATAATTCTCATATCCAAATCCGGATTCGGATCTTCATCAAAATCAAATTAATTCGTCCTTGCCATACACCCAACCTGTTCACCAGGTTTCGTCTGAATCCGTCCACAACTCTTTGAGATATCGTGCTATATATCATTTTTAGCCCTATCTTCCAATGGTGAAGAATCTCTTTAAAAATTCTAGTAGTTGGATCCGGATCCGGATCTTCACCAAAATCTAATCAGTTCGTCCTTGTTACACACTGAACCTGTACGTAAAATTTCATCCGGATCCGTTCAAAATTTTTTGAGATATCCTGTACACAGACAAACAGACAGAAATGGGGTGAAAACATAACCTCCTTCACCTTCTGTGGCGGAGGTAAAAATACATAAAATGTCATCGCCTCCATGGTTTTAGTAATTTAGCTGTAGAGAGTTAAAGGGGGGCTAGCCCATATTTACAAGATGTATGTGAATGCGCAACTGACTTGAGTGGTCATGTGACATTTGCCAAGTTTGAACAAAATCGGACCTTGCATGTCTGAGAAATGGTTGGGGGAAACTTTTAAGTAACAAAATGGCCGCCAGTCGGCCATCTTGGATCTTATCTCGAAAAACAATGATGTGCAAATATAAGCTATCATGCATTATCTGTGTGCCAAGTTAGAACAAGATCGGTAAATGCATGTCCGAGAAATGTTTGAGGATGTGTTCAACACCGGATTTTTTTTAACAACTAAAATGGCCACCAGTCTTCCAGTCAGCCATCTTTTATCAGATCACAAAATAAAGTGAGGTACACGTGTATGCCATCATGTGCTGTGCTTCTGCCAAGTTTGAACAAAATCGGATCATGCATGTTCAGGAAATGGTTGGGGACACGTTTAAGGAACAAAATGGCCGCCAGTCGGCCATCTTGGATCTAATCTAGGGGAAAAAAATGACTTGCATATGTAAGCCTTCATTCATTATCTGTGAGCCAAGTTTGAATAATATCGGTAAATTCATGTCGGACAAATGGTTGAGGACGTGTTCAACATCGGGTTTTTTACAACTAAAATGGCCGCCAGTCTGCCGTCTTTGATCGTGTGGTGAAACAAAACGATGTGCTTATGCATACCATCATGTGTTGTCTTTTTGCCAAGTACGAATAAAATTGCTCCATACATGTCCGAGCTATGGTTGCGGACCCACGCATGCACGGATACGAGAATTGAGACCAAATCCATCAGCCCCCGTTTCGGACTAAGTCCAACGGGGGCTAGTAACACACGATAGTTCTAAGGTCAACTGCATCCAGGTTTTGTGTGATATGTGACAAATTAGTGTCTGGAGATTTTAAACCTATTTTCTCCAAGAGAATTCTCAACAGTATTCTTCACTTTATCAACAAGCAAGACAAATACTGTATCTTGACTTATCCCAAACAACCCCTTTCCCCTCCTTTTCATGCATGGATTGGTGGGTCGTGAAGGAGATTAAAATGAAGCTGGAGCTGGTGTTACATCAAACACAATTAGGGCCTCGTGTGATGTGAATTGAAATCAAATGAAAGGAATGGTAATTGAAGATGGAGTTTTAAATGGTTCTGTGCATGTTGGTAGGACAGACACTTTTTTATGGACCTTGAAAGCAAGACTTGAAGCATTGCTACTAAAGCATTACTTTAAATATATGATGCTTACGTTAATCCTCATGACATCATCTGGAACGTCCTTGATCCTCTCAACTTACAGAAGTTACGTGGGGTTGATCCCGGTTAGTCGTGGAATGGGAAATCGCCCTCGAAGGCTGTATATTGTTGGGTAGAGGGACAGCAGTGTAAGTCAGTTGATAGTGCATGTTCACATCTGAGCTTTCTGGTCATGGATTTGTTCTCCTGCGGGGTCTAATCCACCAATATCAACCATATGAACTGCATTGAGCAATTCAAAACGGAGGGGCAATACCCCATGGGCGCTCACCTGGAAGTGGCTGGATAAGATAAACAGGGAACCACAAGTAGGCACGGATGACCCACAAAATATGTAATGGAGAAGAAAGTAAATACCTGTAGAATTTTTTTTTTTAATGCCGTGAACAAACTTTGGTACATCACGGGTGATGAAGGTTGTGGTGAGGTTTTATCACAATTGTGTTTGTAGTTTTAGAGAAGAAAGCAAATACATATTTTTGAGGGCAACCACCCCCCCCCCCTCACCACCTGCTCCCCGTAGACCCTTAAGACCCCAATGTTTTTTTAATGGTTGGAACAATTTTTGGTTACATCACGGGTGATGAGGGTGGTGGTCGTTTCATCAGAATTGTGTTTAGTTTCTGAGAAGAAAGCAAATGCTGCTTTTAGAGGACAACCCCCCTGCAGACCCCTTAGACCCCGATTTTTTTTTTTAATGGTGTGACCAAGCTTTGGTACATCATGAGTGATGAAGGTTGTAGTCAAGTTTCATCGAAATTGTGTGTGTAGTTTCAGAGAAGAAAGGAAATACATATGTTGGGGGAACCCCCCCCCCCCCCCACTTAGCACCCTCTTAGACTCAGATTTTTCCAATGTCATGAACAAATTTTGGTACATCATGGGTGATGAAGGCTGTGCTGAGGTTTTTTCTTCTCTCTTTTCCATTACATATTTTCTTCACTTTCTTCTCCATTACATATTTTGTGGGTCATCGATGCCTACCAGTGGTTCCCTGATTATCCTATCCAGCTGCTCCCGGGTGAGCACCCAGGGGTATTGCCGCTATCTTTAGAGTAAGTTAAGGCAATGTTGATCCGGCACAGGCATGGTTGGTCAAAAGTCCTCCTGTGTGGTTTTATTTTTATTTTATTTTATTTTGCATACAGTATCCATCTTAAAGGGCTGGCAGGAAGGCCTAGAGGTACACACACACTTGCCTGTAATCTGTGTAGCCTGGGTTTGAATCCCGACCCAGTTATAAACTGTCCTCTCAGTGTTTCACAAGCATTGCGATTCATCAATGTGTGTGCCATCCCTTGGATGGACGTTAAACTGGACTTCCCATTTGCCAGCATTAGTTGGTTTCACGTTAAAGATCCCACTGTGTCATTCACGAATCGTGGGCGAGCTATCGCTGGCACTATGAACAAATTACAAATTCCTGCCAGAACTACTGCTGAAGAAGAAGACAATGGCAAACCATCCAGCATAACCCTTGCTCAGGAAGCCGTGTCGGCAGCAGCGGAGCTCTGTGAAGAGTATGGCACATTCAGAGAGAGAGAGAGAGAGAGAGAGAGAGAGAGAGAGAGATAGAGATAGAGATAGAGATAGAGATAGATGGAGATCCATCTTAAAACGCTGCACTGAAGCATCATAGAAATGTTTTAGTACTTCAAACATCATAATCCTTTGGTATCCTAAAGCACTCACAGCATAAGCCATTGGGTGAAATATTAATAAAGGATATATGACATATCAGGTTGGTTTGTTTGCTGTTCCCACTTGAGCAGTTAGCTCATCGTGCTGGGATCCCATGTTCAAATCCCATGTATTGTATTGATGTGTCCATTGTGTAATAATGTCCTTATAATTCATGTGAAAGACTGATGTTTCTGAATGCCTTTTATCCATCATATCATGTCAGTAAGAAGCACCACCATGAGCATTAGATCACCCTATATAAGACATAGAGAAGAGGCACGATGATGGTTAACTAAAGCCTAAACAACATTCGCTAGAATAGTATTGACATCACTCAAGCTGCGTTACTGATAACTGACAATTAACCGAGAGGGAACAGACTAAGAAGGGCCAAACTTGCATCTAATACCGTTCAGAAAACAAGGGGAACAATCCTTATTGTTGGGGTCCACAATTTAAATTGATAATTCAAAGGCTCTTGCAAAATAACTCCTCCTATGATGTCATAAGCAACAAGGTTGTATTTTCCAACGAAAGCAGAAAGTCTCCCTGCAGTAGACTAAAGTGTTCCTTTGAGTAGTAGGGTTTAAGAGGTCTTAGAACTGAAAGTGTAATCAAATAGTTTTTTATAAACTAGCTTGAAGGAGGTAAAGTTACATAAATGTTGCAGGACCAATAAAATTATTTTACTAACTGATGGGTAATTGAGAGGAGAAATTTTGGAACTTTTGAAGATCAGGAAAATGTTGGACACTTAAACAGAAATGCAAGGAATCCCTAGAATAAGGTGTTGATAAGTGTGGCAGGTGGACCATCGTGTACTCAGAAGCACGATTTAAAAGCAATGTAATGATGCCTTAGGGCCCAGTGGTGGAGGTTTTGTTTAGCCTAGCCAGACACTTTCAAAGGTCATGTGGATCTGTGATAAATCCATTGTGAAATGCAAGATCTCCAGGGCGAGAGGTTTTGTGAAAAATTGGTAAGGTGTGTCCTGAACTATGACTGTAGGTCACAAGCGTCTTGCGGAGGCTGCCCAATTATGAGTATTCCGGGGATTCGTCTTGGTGCTGTGGGGCATTCCGGAGGCAGGGAAGACGGATTGGCATAGCAACGATTGAAGTGATGAAGGGTGCACTGAATAGGGAAGAAAGGTGGGTGATGACATGTAAAATCACCTTGGAGACTTTTATTGTGGTAGTTGTGGTGGGGAATGCTTGAGCTTGTAATTTGAGTGTGATTTTAAAAATAATTATTGATTCTAAATTGGCATGGTCATTTACAATTTAGAAATAATTTTCTTCAACTCCTCGTGGAGTTGGGCAGCTTGTCCCTTCGTAGAACAGATTCTGAAACTTCTAAAAACGTTTTGTTGATGTTTTGGGAGGTTCATAGTTTGGAATGGCAGGGTAGCCTAGATGTGTGTGCAATCACCTTTGAGATGTCCATCCTGGGTTTGAATCTCAACCCAGCTATAAACTGTTATCCTGCTGTTTCACATGCAGTTAGATGCACCAATATGTGTGCCATCCATCGATATGTGTGGATACTTTGGAGGCCCTGTCTGCCTGCACTGGTTGTTTGTGGATGCTAGAGATCCTGCGGTGTCTTTCATGAAGCTATCCTCAGCACCCTGAACAAATTACAAAACCCTACCCTGAGTGACTGTTGCGATGGCAAAAGCAAATCACCCGATATAACCGTGACCAAGAGACTACTTCAGCAGCACCGACACTGTCTGGAGTGTGATACATTTGGTTAATTTGATTGATATTGTTATGTTTTTGGGGGTGGGTGGGGGAGGGGGTTAGATATTCCCATAGACCAGACAGGAATGTGGAGAGTATCATGGTCTGTGTATGAGTAGTTAGCCAATGTTGATGTAATGAGTAGGGAGACATTAGCTTAAGAATTGTCTTGTTTGAATGTGTACCATGCAGGGAGGTGGTGGGTGGTAATAGTTAGTTGGGGATTATGGTTGAGGAAATTGTGCTGTACATATAACCTTTATGTAAACCTTTAACGGGAGGTGCCGGGAGACTTGGCAAGCTAATGCGGTGGAGCTAGAGACGCCTTCCTGGGGCGAGTGTTGTACGGAGAGAAGACAGAGGAGCCTGATCAGGTGGTTGGATGTCTGAATGGACGGAGAGAGTCTGAGGTAAAACTCGAGGGAGGAAAAGAGTGCGGAGGAGAGCTTTCTCTGAGGAGGTCATCCTGCCTACCCGCCTCTGCTTATTTTGTCTGCCTGTCTTTGCCCTGTGCTTATTCGTCCTGCCTGTCTGCCTACCTTTTCATCATTCCTGCCTTGCTATGTTTATTGACCTGCCCATGTGCCTTCATATCATTGTCCTGCTCATCCTCTCATCACCTGCTAGCCCCCCCCCCATTACCACCACAGCTGAGTCCCCCACTTTTTGTCCCTTTCCATGTCAATGACTGAGTCTGGTGCATGGCACCTTAGTTCTTTAGATTTATTATATTCTCATTGTATATAATATTTATTATTTGCATTCCCATCCAACCCGCCATCGTCTCCTCAAGGTTCCACCATCCACTGGTCCTTTTTGTTTGGGTTACAGGAAATAAAACCATTAGTTTTAAAAGGAGCTTAGGTTTTCGTGTCTCTCCTCACGACCTGCGCACGCATTGTCTGCCATTAATTCCGAACGTCTCCACAAGGTGTTAAGCCACTTGGAACATTGTGGGATTTTACCCTCCCGCCACGACGAGCTTGACGTTAGTTGAGCTGTTGATGCTATTATATTCTACCAGTGGATACTTAATTAACCTGAAGATGGACGGAGGTTACTGTTTTCACCCCTGTCTGTTTGTTTGTTACTTACGAAATCTAAAGATTTCATAAGTATATTGATGACTTCCGTCTCTGTTTGTGTGTTTGTTTTTTACTTACGAAATCTAAAGATTTCATAAGTATATTGATGACTTCCGTCTCTGTTTGTGTGTTTGTTTGTTTGTAGGCACGATAACTCGAGAACGGAAGAAGCTACCAATGTCAAATACACAACGTGATTCAGGAGGGTGATGGCTAGTGCTGATAGATTTTGGTCAATCAGATAGGTAATCGAGGTACACGTGAGGTCAATATTCGATTTTTGATGTTTGGTACAGATAACTCGAGAACGGAAGAAGTTACCAATGTCAAATTACACCACGTGATTCAGGAGGGTGATGGTAGTGCTGATTAGATTTGGTCAAAATCGGTCAAAGATCAAGGTCACAGTGAGGTCAAACATCCAAAAAATGATAACTCGAGAACGGAAGAAGCTACCAATGTCAAATTACACACGTGATTCAGGAGGGTGGTGGCTAGCGCTGATTAAATTTTGGTCAAAATCGGTCAAAGGTCAAGTCACAGTGAGTTCAAACATCCAAAACATTCGATTTTTGATGGTTTGGTACAGAATCATCGTAGAAACTTCTGGTTTGCGTCGCTACCTTCTCTAGAGACAGCTTTTATTAGACAAGGTCAGAGGTCAAGTTACGATTTCGTAAGTACCAGTCTATGACTGCTTGTTTGTTTCTTTGTTTGTTTGTTGTTTGTTTGTAGGCACGATAACTCGAGAACGGAAGAAGCTACCAATGTCAAATTACACCACGTGATTCAGGAGGTGATGGCTAGTGCTGATTAGATTTTGGTCAAATCGGTCAACGGTCAAGGTCACGGTGAGGTCAAACATCGATTTTTGATGGTTTGGTACAGATAACTCGAGAACGGAAGAAGCTACCAATGTCAAATTACACCAAGTGATTCAGGAGGAGTGATGGCTAGTGCTGATTAGATTTTGGTCAAATCGGTCAACGGTCAAGGTCACGGTGAGTCAAACATTCGATTTTTGATGTGTTGGTACAGAATCATCGTAGAAATTTCTGGTTTGCGCGCTACTTCTGTAGAGACAGCTTTTATTAGACAAGGTCAGAGGTCAAGTTGCGATTTCGATAGTACCAGTCTATGACTGCTTGTTTGTTTGTTTGTATGTTTGTTTGTAGGCACGATAACTCGAGAACGGAAGAAGCTACCAATGTCAAATTACACCACTGAGATTCAGAGGTGATGGCTAGTGCTGATTAGATTTTGGTCAAATCGGTCAAAGGTCAAGGTCACAGTGAGGTCAAATATTCGATTTTTGAATGTTTGGTACAGATAACTCGAGAACGGAAGAACTACCAATGTCAAATTAACACCACATGATTCAGGAGGGTGATGGCTAGTGCTGATTAGATTTTGGTCAAAATCGTCAAGGTCAAGGTCACAGTGAGGTCAAACGTCCAAAAATGATAACTCGAGAACGGAAGAAGCTACCAATGTCAAATTACACCACGTGATTCAGGAGGGTGGTGGATAGCGCTGATTAGATTTTGGTAAAATCGGTCAAAGGTCAAGGTCACAGTGAGGTCAAACATTCGATTATTTGATGGTTTGGTACAGAATCATCGTAGAAACTTCTGGTTTGCGTCGCTACCTTCTCTAGAGACAGCTTTTATTAGACAAGGTCAGAGGTCAAGTTGACGATTTGTAAGTACCAGTCTATGACTGCTTTTGTTTGTTTGTTTGTTTGTATGTTTGTTTGTTGTAGGCACGATAACTCGAGAACGAAAAGCTACCAATGTCAAATTACACAACGTGATTCAGGAGGTGATGGCTATGCTGATTAGATTTTGGTCAAAATCGGTCAACGGTCAAGGTCACGGTGAGGTCAAACATTCGATTTTTGATGGTTTGGTACAGATAACTCGAGAACGGAAGAAGCTACCATGTAAATTACACACGTGATTCAGGAGGGTGATGCTGCATGCTGATTAGATTTTGGTCAAAATCGGTCAACGGTCAAGTCACGGTGAGGTCAAACATTCGATTTTTGATGGTTTGGTACAGAATCATCGTAGAAACTTCTGGTTTGCATCGCTACTTCTCTAGAGACAGCTTTTATAGACAAGGTCAGAGGTCAAGTTGACGATTTCGTAAGTACCAGTCTATGACTGCTTGTTTGTTTGTTTGTTTTGTATGTTTGTTTGTTGTATGGCACGATAACTCGAGAACGGAAGAAGCTACCAATGTCAATTACACCACGTGATTCGAGGGTGATGGCTAGTGCTGATTAGATTTGGTCAAATCGGTAAAGGTCAAGGTCACAGTGAGGTCAAAATTCGATTTTTGATGGTTTGGTACAGATAACTCGAGAATCGGAAGAAGCTACCATGTCAAATTACACCACGTGATTCAGGAGAGGTGATGGCTAGTGCTGATTAGATTTTGGTCAAAATCGGTCAACGGTCAAGGTACGTGAGGTCAAACATTCGATTTTTGATGGTTTGGTACAGAATCATCGTAGAAACTTTCTGGTTTGCGTCGCTACCTTCTCTAGAGACAGCTTTTATTAGACAAGGTCAGAGGTCAAGTTGACGATTTCGTAAGTACCAGTCTATGATGCTGCTGTTGTTACTTACGAAATCTAAAGATTGTAAGTATATTGATGACTTCCGTCCTCTGTGTTGTTTGTGTGTTGTTTGTAGGCACGATAACTCGAGAACGGAAGAAGCTACCAATGTCAAATTACACCACGTGATTCAGGAGGGTGATGGCTAGACGCTGATTAGATTTTGGTCAAATCGGTCAAAGGTCAAGGTCACAGTGAGGTCAAACATAATTCGTAAATTCATGTGGAGAAATGGATATTTTTGCTTGCTCGACGTTACGAGTTCGTTTTAACTTCGATTTAATTTTGTCTTCGTTTTTGCGATCGCTTAGGACGCTTAAAACTCGGTTGTCGAAATTCTTGGTAAAAATCGGATGTTTTGGAGACGTTTAAGATTGTATAAAAATATTTCACTCGCGCGTCACGGGTCTCACGTGGTGCAGTGCGCAATTCCGTAAATTCATGTGGAGAAATGGAGTATTTGCTTCGCTCGACGTTACGAGTTCGTTTTAACTTCCGATTTTAATTTTGTCTTCGGTTTTTCGATCGCTATAGGACGCTTAAAACTCGGTTGTCGAAATTCTGGTAAAAATCCGATGTTTTGGAGACGTTTTTAAGATTGTATAAAAAAATGTTTCACTCGCGTGTCACGCGGTCGTCACGTGATGCAGTGCGCTCGAGCAGAGGCGTCGTTGAGTCACGTAATGGTTTTCCGTGTGCGCGCTGACGGTGTTTCGATAAAGATGGTGTTTAAATCATTTTATCCAATAAAGTTATCGTCGCATGCTGACTCGTAAGCCGTCGGATGATGTAAAATTGTTGGTGGATGGCCGAATATTACGGTTTTGTGACTTGATAAAATAATATTAAATAATTGCGTGGAGAATGGAGATTTTTGCTCAGTCGAGTGCGATTTTTGATGGTTTGGTACAGAATCATCGTAGAAACTTCTGGTTTGCATCGCTACCTTCTCTAGAGACAGCTTTTATTAGACAAGATCAGAGGTCAAGTTGACGATTTCGTAAGTACCAGTCTATGACTGCTTGTTTGTTTGTTTGTTTGTAGTTGTTTGTTTTTTGTAGGCAAGATAACTCGAGAACGGAAGAAGCTACCAATGTCAATATACATCACGTGATTCAGGAGGGTGATGGCTAGTGCTGATTAGATTTTGGTCAAAATCGGTCAAAGTCAAGGTCACAGTGAGGTCAAATATTCGATTTTTGATGGTTTGGTACAGATAACTCGAGAACCGAAGAAGCTACCAATGTCAAATTACACCACGTGATTCAGGAGGGTGATGGCTAGTGCTGATTAGATTTTGGTCAAAATCGGTCAACGTCAAGGTCACGGTGAGGTCAAACATTCGATTTTTGATGGTTTTGGTACAGAATCATCGTAGAAACTTCTGGTTTGCGTCGCTACCTTCTCTAGAGACAGCTTTATTAGACAAGGTCAGAGTCAAGTTGACGATTTCGTAAGTACCAGTCTATGACTGCTTGTTACTTACGAAATCTAAAGATTTTGTAAGTATATTGATGACTTCCGGTTCTGTTTGTTTGTTTGTTTGTATGTTTGTTTGTTTGTTTGTTTGTTTGTAGGCACGATAACTCGAGAACGGAAGAAGCTACCAATGTCAAATTACACAGGTGATTCAGGAGGGTGATGGCAAGTGCTGATTAGATTTGGTCGAAATCGGTCAAAGGTCAAGGTCACAGTGAGGTCAAATATTCGATTTTTGATGGTTTGGTACAGATAACTCGAGAACGGAAGAAGCTACAATGTCAAATTCACCACGTGATTCAGGAGGGTGATGGCTAGTGCTGATTAGATTTTAGTCAAAATCGGTCACACGGTCAAGGTCACGGTGAGTCAAACATTCGATTTTGATGGTTTGGTACAGAATCATCGTAGAAACTTCTGGTTTGCGTCGCTACCTTCTCTAGAGACAGCTTTTATTAGACAAGGTCAGAGGTCAAGTTGACGATTTCGTTAGTACCAGTCTATGACTGCTTGTTACTTACGAAATCTAAAGATTTTGTAAGTATATTGATGCCTTCCGTTTTTGTTTGTATGTTGTATGTTTGTATGTTTGTATGTTTGTAGTTTGTATGTTTGTATGTTTGTATGTTTGTATGTTGTTTGTTTGTTTGTTTTGTAGGCACGATAACTCGAGAACGGAAGAAGCTACCAATGTCAAATTACACCACGTGATTCAGGAGGGTGATGGCTAGTGCTGTTAGATTTTGGTCAAAATCGGTCAAAGGTCAAGGTCACAGTGAGGTCAAACATAATTCCGTAAATTAACGTGGAGAAATGTGAGTATTTTGCTTGTCGCTCGACGTTACGAGTTCGTTTTAACTTCGATATTTAATTTTGTCTTCGTTTTTGCGATCGCTTCGGATGCTTAAAACTCGGTTGTCGAAATTCTGGTAAAAATCGGATGTTTTGGAGACGTTTTAAGATTGAATAAAAATATTTCACTCGAAGCGTCAAGGGTCGTCCCATGATGCATTGCGCTCGAGCAGACGTCACGGGTCGTCCCATGATGCATTGCACTCGAGCAGACGTCACGGGTCGTCCCATGATGCATTGCGCTCGAGCAGACGCGTCGTTGAGTGACATTAAGGTTTGCATGGAGAAAATGGAGATTTTTTGCTTCGCTCACGTTACGAGTTCGTTTTAACTTCGATTTTAATTTTGTCTTCGGTTTTTGCGATCGCTTAGGACGCTTAAAACTCGGTTGTCGAAATTCTGGTAAAAATCGGATGTTTTGGAGACGTTTTAAGATTGTATAAAAAAATATTTCACTCGAAGCGTCAAGGGTCGTCCCATGATGCATTGCGCTCGAGCAGACGTCACGGGTCGTCCCATGATGCATTGCGCTCGAGCAGACGTCACGGGTCGTCCCATGATGCAGTGCACTCGAGCAGACCGTCGTTGAGTGACATTAAGGTTTTGCATGGAGAAATGGAGATTTTTGCTTCGCTCGACGTTACGAGTTCGTTTTAACTTCGATTTTAATTTTGTCTTCGGTTTTTGCGATCGCTTAGGACGCTTAAAACTCGTTGTCGAATATTCTGGAACAGTGATGAATAACTGATATATATAATAAATTAATAAGTCTTTTATCAGATTCTTCTGAAAAGTAATACACCTATTATCTGGAATATCCTGCTGGTACTGAATCACTTTAAAAAAAAAAAAAATGGAATTTTTATAAGAAATCTAGTTTTTGTCTGGGACTCATTATCTGCAAACCACAGTGTAAAATCGTAGACCACAATGAATTCAGAATTCAAGCTCCCCTTGGGCTTCTGACTGATTCATGCTTTTATTAGACAAGGTCAGAGGTCAAAGTTGACGATTTCGTAAGTACCAGTCTATGACTGCTTGTTTGTTTGTTTGTTTGTATGTTTGTTTGTTTGTTTTGTAGGCACGATAACTCGAGAACGGAAGAAGCTACCAATGTCAAATTACATCACGTGATTCAGGAGGGTGATGGCTAGCGCTGATTAGATTTTGGTCAAAATCGGTCAAAGGTCAAGGTCACAGTGAGGTCAAACATAATTCCGTAAATTCATGTGGAGAAATGGAGTATTTTTGCTTCGCTCGACGTTACGAGTTCGTTTTAACTTCGATTTTAATTTTGTCTTCGGTTTTGCGATCGCTTAGGACGCTTAAAACTCGGTTGTCGAAATTCTGGTAAAAATCGGATGTTTTGGAGACGTTTTAAGATTGTATAAAAAATATTTCACTCGCGCGTCACGGGTCGTCACGTGGTGCAGTGCGCAATTCCGTAAATTCATGTGGAGAAATGGAGTATTTTGCTTCGCTCGACGTTACGAGTTCGTTTTAACTTCGATTTTAATTTTGTCTTCGGTTTTTGCGATCGCTTAGGACGCTTAAAACTCGGTTGTCGAAATTCTGGTAAAATCCGATTTTTGGAGACGTTTTAAGATTGTATAAAAAATGTTTCACTCGCGTGTCACGGGTCGTCACGGGGATGCATGCGCTCGAGCAGAGGCGTCTTGAGTCACGTAATGGTTTTCCGTGTGCGCGCTGACGGTGTTTCGATAAAGATGTGTTTAAAAGTCATTTTTTATCCCAATAAAGGTTATCGTCGCATCCTGACCGCTAGCCGTCGGATGATGTAAGATTGTTGGTGGATGCCGAATATTACGGTTTTGTGACTTATGAAAATATATTTAATAATTGCGTGGAGAAATGAGATTTTTGCTTCAGTCGACGTTGCGATTTTTGATGTTTGGTACAGAATCATCGTAGAAACTTTCTGGTTTGCATCGCTACCTTCTCTTAGAGACAGATTTATTAGACAAGATCAGAGGTCAAGTTGCGATTTCGTAAGTACCAGTCTATGACTGCGTTGTTTGTTTGTTTGTTTGTATGTTTGTTTGTTTGTTTGTTTGTAGGCAGATAACTCGAGAACGGAAGAAGCTACCAATGTCAAATTACATCACGTGATTCAGGAGGGTGATGGCTAGTGCTGATTAGATTTTGGTCAAAATCGGTCAAAGTCAAGGTCACAGTGAGGTCAAATATTTCGATTTTTGATGGTTTGGTACAGATAACTCGAGAACCGAAGAAGCTACCAATGTCAAATTACACCACGTGATTCAGGAGGGTGATGGCTAGTGCTGATTAGATTTTGGTCAAAATCGGTCAACGGTCAAGGTCACGGTGAGGTCAAACATTCGATTTTTGATGGTTTGGTACAGAATCATCGTAGAAACTTCTGGTTTGCGTCGCTACCTTCTCTGAGGACAGCTTTTATTAGACAAGGTCAGAGGTCAAGTTGACGATTCGTAAGTACCAGCTCTATGACTGCTTGTTACTTACGAAATCTAAAGATTTTGTAAGTATATGATGACTTCCGTTTCTGTTGTTTGTTTGTTTGTATGTTTGTTTGTTGTTTGTTTGTTTGTAGGCACGATAACTCGAGAACGGAAGAAGCTACCAATGTCAAATTACACCAGTGATTCAGGAGGGTGATGGCAAGTGCTGATTAGATTTTGGTCGAAATCGGTCAAAGGTCAAGGTCACAGTGAGGTCAAATATTCATTTTTGATGGTTTGGTACAGATAACTCGAGAACGGAAGAAGCTACCAATGTCAAATTACACCACGTGATTCAGGAGGGTGATGGCTAGTGCTGATTAGATTTTAGTCAAAATCGGTCAACGGTCAAGGTCACGGTGAGGTCAAACATCGATTTTTGATGGTTTGGTACAGAATCATCGTAGAAACTTCTGGTTTGCGTCGCTACCTTCTCTAGAGACAGCTTTATTAGACAGGTCAGAGGTCAAGTTGACGATTTCGTTAGTACCAGTCTATGACTGCTTGTTACTTACGAAATCTAAAGATTTGTAAGTATATTGATGCCTTCCGTTTTTGTTTGTATGTTTGTATGTTTTGTATGTGTTGTATGTTTGTATGTTTGTAAGTTTGTATGTTTGTATGTTGTATGTTTGTTATGTTTGTGTTTGTTTGTTTGTTTGTTTGTTGTAGGCACGATAACTCGAGAACGGAAGAAGCTACCAATGTCAAATTACACCAGTGATTCAGGAGGGGGATGGCAAGTGCTGATTAGATTTTGGTCGAAATCGGTCAAAGGTCAAGGTCACAGTGAGGTCAAACATAATTCCGTAAATTACGTGGAGAAATGTGAGTATTTTTGCTTCGCTCGACGTTACGAGTTCGTTTTAACTCGATTTTAATTTTGTCTTCGGTTTTTTGCGATCGCTTCGGATGCTTAAAACTCGGTTGTCGAAATTTCTGGTAAAAAATCGGATGTTTTGGAGACGTTTTAAGATTGATAAAAAATATTTCACTCGAAGCGTCAGGGTCGTCCCATGATGCATTGCGCTCGAGCAGACGTCACGGGTCGTCCCATGATGCATTGCACTCGAGCAGACGTCACGGGTCGTCCCATGAGCATTGCGCTCGAGCAGACGCGTCGTTGAGTGACATTAGGTTTCATTCTGGAGAAATGGAGATTTTTTGCTTCGCTCCACGTTACGAGTTCGTTTTAACTCGTTTAATTTTGTCTTCGGTTTTGCGATCGCTTAGGACGCTTAAAACTCGGTTGTCGAAATTCTGGTAAAAATCGATGTTTTGGAGACGTTAATTTAAGATTGTATAAAAAAATATTCACTCGAAGCGTCAAGGGTCGTCCCATGATGCATTGCGCTCGAGCAGACGTCACGGGTCGTCCCATGATGCATTGCGCTCGAGCAGACGTCACGGTCGTCCCATGATGCAGTGCACTCGAGCAGACGCGTCGTTGAGTGACATTAAGGTTTTGCATGGAGAAATGGAGATTTTTGCTCGCTCGACGTTACGAGTTCGTTTTAACTTCGATTTTAATTTTGTCTTTCGGTTTTTGCGATCGCTTAGGACGCTTAAAAACTCGGTTGTCGAAATTCTGGAACAGTGATGAATAACTGATATATATAATAAATAATAAGTCTTTTATCAGATTCTTCTGAAAAGTAATACACCTATTATCTGGAATATCCTGCTGGTTACTGAATCACTTTAAAAAAAAAAAAATGGAATTTATTAAGAAATCTAGTTTTTGCTGGACTCATTATCTGCAAACCACAGTGTAAAATCGTAGACCACAATGAATTCAGATTCAAGCTCCCCTTGGGCTTCTGACTGATTCATGCTTTATTAGACAAGGTCAGAGGTCAAGTTGACGATTTCGTAAGTACCAGTCTATGACTGCTTGTTTGTTTGTTTGTTTGTATTGTTTGTTGTTTGTTTGTAGGCACGATAACTCGAGAACGGAAGAGCTACCAATGTCAAATTACATCACGTGATCAGGAGGGTGATGGCTAGTGCTGATTAGATTTTGGTCAAAATCGGTCAAAGGTCAAGGTCACAGTGAGGTCAAAATTCGATTTTTGATGGTTTGGTACAATAACTCGAGAACGGAAGAAGCTACCAATGTCAAATTACACCACGTGATTCAGGAGGGTGATGGCTAGTGCTGATTAGATTTTGGCAAAATCGTCAACGGTCAAGGTCACGGTGAGGTCAAACATTCGATTTTTGATGGTTTGGTACAGAATCATCGTAGAAACTTCTGGTTTGCATCGCTACCTTCTCTAGAGACAGCTTTTATTAGACAAGGTCAGGGTCAAGTTGATGATTTCGTAGGTACCAGTCTATGACTGCTTGTTTGTTTGTTTGTAGGCACGATAACTCGAGAACGGAAGAAGCTACCAATGTCAAATTACATCACGTGATTCAGGAGGGTGATGGGTAGTGCTGATTAGATTTTGGTTCAAAATCGGTCAACGGTCAAGGTCACAGGTGAGGTCAAACATTCGATTTTTGATGGTTTGGTACAAGATAACTCGAGAAACGGAAAAGCTACCAATGTCAAATTACACCACGTGATTCAGGAGGGTGATGGCTAGTGCTGATTAGATTTTGGTCAAACGGTCAAAGGTCAAGGTCACAGTGAGGTCCAAATATTCGATTTTTGATGGTTTGGTACAGATAACTCGAGAACGGAAAGAAGCTACCAATGTCAAATTACACCACGTGATTCAGGAGGGTGTGGCTAGTGCTGATTAGAATTTGGTCAAAATCGGTCAATGGTCAAGGTCACTGTGAGGTCAAACATTCGATTTTTGATTGTTTGGTACAGAATCATCGTAGAAAACTTCTGGTTTGCGTCGCTACCTTCTCGAGAGACAGCTTTTATTAGACAAGGTCAGAGTCAAGTTGACGATCGTAAGTACCAGTCTATGATCTGTTTGTTTGTTTGTTACTTACGAAATCTAAAGATTTCGTAAGTATATTGATGACTTCTGTTTCTGTTGTTGTGTGTTTGTTTGTTTGTAGGCACGATAACTCGAGAACGGAAGAAGCTACCAATGTCAAATTACACCACGTGATTCAGAGGGTGATGGCTAGTGCTGATAGATTTTGGTCAAAATCGGTCAAAGGTCGAGGTCACAGTGAGGTCAAATATTCGATTTTTGATGGTTTGGTGCAGATAACTCGAGAACGGAAGAAGTTACCAATGTAATTTACACCACGTGATTCAGGAGGTGCTGGCTAGTGCTGATTAGATTTTGTCAAAATCGGTCAAAGGTCAAGGTCACAGTGAGGTCAAACATCCAAAAAATGATAACTCGAGAACGGAAGAAGCTACCAATGTCAAATTACATCACGTGATTCAGGAGGGTGGTGCTAGCGCTGATTAGATTTTGGTCAAAATCGGTCAAAGGTCAAGGTCACAGTGAGGTCAAACATCCAAAACATTCGATTTTGATGGTTTGGTACAGAAATCATCGTAGAAACTTCTGGTTTGCGTCGCTACCTTCTTCTAGAGACAGCTTTTATTAGACAAGGTCAGAGGTCAAGTTGACGATTTCGTAAGTACCAGTCTATGACTGCTTGTACTTACGAAATCTAAAGATTCGTAGTATATTGATGCTTCCGTTTCTGTTGTTTGTTTGTTTGTTGTTTTTGTTTGTTGTTTGTTTGTAGGCACGATAACTCGAGAACGGAAGAAGCTACCAATGTCAATTACATCACGTGATTCAGGAGGGTGATGGCTAGTGCTGATTAGATTTGGTCAAATCGGTCAAAGTCAAGGTCACAGTGAGGTCAAATATTCGATTTTTGATGGTTTGTACAGATAACTCGAGAACGGAAGAAGCTACCAATGTCAATTAGACCACGTGATTCAGGAGGTGATGGCTAGTGCTGATTAGATTTTCGTCAAAATCGGTCAACGGTCAAGTCACGGTGAGGTCAAACATTCGATTTTGATGGTTTGGTACAGAATCATCGTAGAAACTTCTGGTTTGCGTCGCTACCTTCTCTAGAGACAGCTTTTATTAGACAAGGTCAGAGGTCAAGTTGACGATTTCGTAAACCAGTCTATGACTGCTTGTTTGTTTGTGTTTGTTTGTATGTTTGTTTGTAGGCACGATAACTCGAGAACGGAAGAAGCTACTGTGGGGAAAATTTATATTAATGTATTTTAAATTGTAACAAATGGATCTCAGAAATGTAACTTTATGCTGCAAGTTGAATTGGCTGTCCTTTCTGGCCAAAAGACTTTTGCCCTAAATGATAAGAAATTGTTGTTCTGGAGCAGAGTGACCGAGCTGATAAATGTACGAAGTGGCTTTTCGTCTAAAGGACACGTCTACAGTCTGTGAATATCCCCAACCTCTCTCTCATGAAAGTATAAAAAATGTTTTGATTTGTAAATTATACCAGTGCAAGCACGTGAGGATGTATGGCATCTCAGTGGCTTGTACTCCTTGGGACTGACCAAGTACCAAGTTAGAATAAACAATGTCTGATGTAATGTAGAAGTAAATTGGATCGGGTTGTGTAACTGTAACTAAAATAAGAATAAATAATAGAACCAAATAATATTACAATCAATCTTAAGTTGGGATTCTTAAGTTCATCAATAATCATTGATCTAAAATCAATGGGGATTCTTAAGTTCATTGTATGAGGGTGACAAGTGTATGGTGTATCATTAGAAATAAATTGTTTCACAAGGAAGGACTTGTGTGACATCAGTTTTATCAGTGTCGATAGGTTTTTGTAGGATATTTATAACCAAATCGAACAAACGTTAAACTCTGCCTGAAGTCAAATAGGATTCCACAATCGGCCAGTTAGAAATCCTTCAGGAGGACAACGATCACAATACTGTGGGTTTAAAAAATCCACATCAGTTGTTGCCGAGCTCGGATTCGAACCGAGGTTCCTGCGGTGCTCGTGACCGGAGGTGCTTAATCTGCCGGAGGCAGTGCCTGGAGGAACGACAAGTGTTTGAGTGAAGGTTAAGGGAGAGCGCTCTCAGCAGGTAACGCATTTCGAACAAAGAAAAGTTCATTGTCAGATAATTTATTGAGAGAAGAAAGAGATCGGAACGGAGGGAGTCCGTTTATAAGTAAACTATAAGTACTGTTAGTTGTTTACAAAAGTGCTGGAGAAGAAGAGGAGTCAGATGAAATGAGCATGACGAAGTGACATGCCACAGACCGCGCATAGGACACGTAGATATATGTTTGCATTGATACCTGATTGGAGAGATACCCCATCAATTAGGTAAGGCGGTATTCTCAGGGCAAGGCTACCCATTGCACTTCAGGAGGAGGAGGTGACCCCTGCGATTTCCCAAAATGTGGGAAAGTCGACTATAAATTTTGACATGCCACATGTTGCATTGATAAAGACCGCGCTGTGAGAGAGAGAGGCCGAGTACATCGGCTGAGATGCCGAGATAGGGTTAAAATAGTAAATATTATAAGTTACCTGTTGTAAGAGTTATAAGAGTTGCTTTGTTCATTGAACTCACTGGAAGTTTGTTGGCAGTGAGGTTGTTATATTATATTGTGTGGAGGTTTTACGGATTTGTAAATGCAAGATTTGCACGAAACGTTTTGTAGGATGCAGGAGATGATTACCGGCTGGAGCGTGGCTGGTGTTTGCATTGAGATTGCATGTGTTACTAAGAGTAAAAAATGAAACTTGTGCGAGTCCAATATTCACTGAAATGAAACGTGTCTGTTTGGATTTTGACGATATTTTAACCGTGCTGAGTTGAGCTGTGGATCTGTTTGAAATGGCATGTTATACATTCTTGGATTGTGGTTCCCACGCGAAGGTCGCAAACTACACTGTGTGAGACCCCCCTCCACTGGATCTGTGGGGGGTGATGTCTTCACACTGAGCTTTGTTCAAGCTTTTGCTTTAGGTGTGAAATTCGATCATATGCAGATTCAAGAGGATGAGATAGAAATGTGATTGGTATTTGTCACGTGATCACACGCGAGTCTATGATATGCAATGCTGTTTAGTGTGTGTGTTGAAGCCATGACAGAGTCATGCTAAACTGTGGGTTTTGCCCTGTCTCAGAGTTTTTTTTTTTCCTCCCACTGGATGGGAGAGAACTTCCTGTTCCTTGTTCCTTGGTGTTGTGGCGCACCCTCTCTACTGAATGTTTTAAAGTGAAATCCATTTAGGAAAAAGTGTTGAAGTTTATCTAAAACCATTGGGATTTTTAATATATTGAAAATAACAATTGTGAATGTGGATATACTGTATTCGGAAATGTGAATCTTGGGAGTTGAGCTCTCGCTGGCATTGTGAATTTGTAATTCCACAACCCGCAGGTTTAAGTGCTGGGCAAGCCTGAGGACGTGTCAGAAATGTTTCGAAGATTTGATCTGAGTTGTAACCATTGTACTTAAAAGATGTGATTTAAATGTAGAAACGTGTTTGAATTATTTAAAATTGATTTGATGATGTGAGCACGTGGGGCAATTCACAGATAATAGATGATTCCCTCGGATGGACGTTGAAATATTGTTTTATCGTCTGCGAATGTTGAGGTTGCCTAACTTGTGCTGGGAAGGCAATGGCAAACAACCCAGTGTAACCCTTGATCGATTCAGTCAAGGTAAATTCATGATTTAATTGGATAGATGCTGAAGATTTAATTTTCATTTATTGATTTTAAAAGGAAATATTTGTTTTGACCAAAAGTTGTTTGAGAGAGATGGATGTTTTGAGTATACGTACAACTGGGATTCTGTATATTTTTAGCATGTTGTTTTGGGAAATACAAGGAAAGGTGATAAAATATTGATATGACATATAATGCAATTAAATGCTTCTATAAGAACCTTGTTAGTCTTATTGAAAGGCCCATGACGTTTATTGATTGGTGTTTAATTGATGCTTTGTTTGTTTCGGAGTGTTGAAAGCAGTCTTTGAAGCAATGTACGATTTCGTCTCAATGAAGTTATGGAAGAACTTCCACACAAAGATTGGACGATGGGAGAAACCCAGATTTGGGTGATTGAGCATTCAACACGTGATCGATCATGCCCCTTCCTGTGGAGATAAGATGGAGCAATGTGGGAAAAGAAAGGAAAAACCCACTGAGGAGAAGGTGAGCAAAGTCTTAACGTCGCATTGTGTGGGCCTGCGTGGAGGAATGTTCTTCAGCCACACTCTCGATTGCCGCTCTGCAAATACATCATGAAACTTGCTGTGGTTGCTTCAATGTACGACAGGCCTGGAGTTCCACACTGCGCTCCTTCAACCCAGTGTCCGGCCCAAACTTGTACTTGCCCACATCTACCTTCTCCTCAGCTCAAGAGAGTGCTTCGATTGTGTTTCCTGTTGTGTGCTGCACTATCCACACCTGACCTGCAATCTTCAGATTCGAATAGCATGTTTTCAATGTGTGACACATGCTGATGAACAGGCCATAAATTAAATGGAAACTCACTCATTTTTCTGATATGAGCACTCGCTGCCATTATTGATTGAACTTGAGTAATGGAATCTTTTCTCCTTCAGGAATGGGACATGGTAATCATGTGTAAGAAAAATTATTCAAATTTTCCTTAAAAAAAACGGGGGATGTGGGGAAAAATTTATATTAATGTATTTTAAATGTAACAAATGGAGTCTCAGAAATGTAACTTTTATGCTGCAAGTTGAATTGGCTGTCCTTTCTGGCCAAAAGACTTTTGCCCAAATGATAAGAAATGTGTTTTCTGGAGCAGAGTGACCGAGCTGATAAATGTACGAAGTGGCTTTCGTCTAAAGGACACGTCTACAGTCTGGGTGAAATACCCCCAACCTCTCTCTCATGAAAGTATAAAAATGTTTTGAAATGTAAATTATACCAGTGCAAGCACGTGAGGATGTATGGCATCTCAGTGGCTTGTACTCCTTGGGACTGACCAAGTACCAAGTTAGAATAAAACGTCTGATGTAATGTAGAAGTAAATTGGATCGGGTTGGTGTAACTGTTAACTAAAATAAGAATAAATGGAATAGAACCAAATAATATTACAATCAATTCTTAAGTTGGGGATTCTTAAGTTCATATTAATCATTGATCTAAATCAATGGGGATTCTTAAGTTCATTGTATGAGGGTGACAAGTGTATGGTGTATCATTAGAAAATAAATTGTTTCACAAGGAAGGACTTGTTGTGGACATCAGTTTATCAGTGTCGATAGGGTTTTTGTAGGATTTTATAACCAAATCGAACAAACGTTAAACTCTGCCTGAAGTCAAATAGGATTCCACAATCGGCCAGTTAGGATCCTTCAGAGGACAACGATCACAATACTGTGGGTTTAAAAAATCCACATCAGATCCAAAAATGTCAAATTACATCACGTGATTCAGGGAGGGTGATGGCTAGTGCTGATTAGATTTTGGTCAAAATCGGTCAAAGGTCAAGGTACAGTGAGGCAAATATTCGATTTTTAATGGTTTGGTACAGATAACTCGAGAACGAAGAAGCTACCAATGTCAATACACCACGTGATTCAGGAGGGTGATGGCTGTATTGATTAGATTTGGTCAAAATCGGTCAACGGTCAAGGTCACGGTGAGGTCAAACATTCGATTTTTGATGGTTTGGTACAGAATCATCGTAGAAACTTCTGGTTTGCATCGCTACCTTCTCTAGAGACAGCTTTTATTAGACAAGGTCAGAGGTCAAGTTGACTATTCGTAAGTACCAGTCTATGACTGCTTGTTTGTTTGTTTGTGAACAGTATTACGGAAAAACTCCTCGACGGATTTCGACGAAACTTGGTGGGGATTAGTATGGCCAAGGATCATGCCATTAGATTTTGGACTTGGTCCAAAGTCCAATATGGCCGCTATGGCGGCCATTTGAAAAAATATTTGAATTTTTGTTTTTGCATTTCTACATGTTTTAAGTGATTCCAACCAAAAAAAAAAAATTGTTAGAGAAAAAAAAAGAAATTTTGCAATTTTTTTCAAAAAAAATTCGATTTTATTTGAAAAATTTGAATTTTTTTTTGCATTTCTACATGTTTTAAGTGATTTCAACCCCCCAAAAAAAATTTGTTAGAGAAAAAAAAAAATTTTGCAACTTTTTTTCAAAAAAATTTCGATTTTATTTTTTTGGCATTTCTACATCCGCGTCGATCTAGTTTAGTTATTTAATCGTGGTTCAGTAGAGTCTGATCCGTTTTGACCTACAATGAATAGGATATCAGGTTCACTTAAGTGACAGCAGAAGTTTTGGGGCGGATGCGGTTCCGGAGGTTTTGCACTCTACCGAGTGCTCCCCCTCTAGTTTTTGCTGAAATTATGAACCCTAGGTAATTTTGGCTCAAGCTTTCAGAATCCACCCACAAAACCAGTGCCGTTTGACATTTTTGATTCACATTCTTCTTAAAACATACATTTTGTGTTTTGGGATTTTTTTGTTAGATTTGCGAGTTCACCCAGTGCCCGTATAAGTGGTCAGAGGAATTCCATATTATAGATTTATAACATGTAGAAATCGTTATATTCCCATTGATAATCATTAATGAAGCACATTATTTATCAATGTATGGCTTGCGTCGGTAAGCAAGTTGCTGCACTTTTCTTTCCCTGGGACAATGAGCCAATATGTCAAAATGACGAAGAATGGAAGCAAAATATAAAACCAAGGTACTGAATTTGCAGTTGAAATGTAACAAACGGTGGGGAATGTTGTTTGTTGAGATAAAATAATTTGATTGTTTCATTACAACTTCATTTTCTTTATTTATTTTTTTAATCATAAATTGTAGCACTTTTTTGTACTTCTGAAAGTTATGCTTCCATCTTCTTAACGCCGCTAGGTTCGTTTAAACCTCGTGTGGTACAGTCGACCCTGAAGTGCATTCTCGGACCTTTCCTCTTTTTGCCATGACCATCGCGATATGTGGTGCAAACACAGAGCGTGGTAAGAATGTAATTAAATGTATTTATTTCTTGAATCAATAGCCCCCAGGCATAATTATTTCATGGTATTTTTAGTGCTAGGAATTGTGTAACACAGCCAGGGTCAGATTATTTCAATATGATGAACATTACACATGATTTAAAGGAGAGAGATATCAATGTGATGCTATTTTATTGTGTTCTGATATGTGATTGCTGCCAACCTAGCCAGATTATCTTCAAAGGTGTTTGTGAATGAACACTGCAGAATAATATGCGTGAGTTGGCTGCCTCACGACCTAAACTCACGGATGTTGTTTTTAAATGTCAGTGCTGACAATTTCCAAGTTCTTGGGAAGCACAACATGTGGTTGTCATACATAATGATAACAGGTGGCACATGTCCTGTTATGTCCTCATCGGATTAAAAACTGCATCAAGCATTGCAGTTTTTACCAGGAATTTGAAATCTGGTTAACAGTTTCTCTCTACCAACATATTACAGATGATGCTGTGAGTATGAGTGCATTATGATGTGTGACATCATTGAGGGTTTGGTCCATTGTATTGCATTTTCCATTTTTCTCATTTATTTTCTTGAGTCAGTCTTGCAATGTGGGCCACAAAAATGTGACAGGTTTGAAATGCTGATTCCAAAAGTAAGTTACAGAAATGTACGGTAAAGTTATTTT
Organism: Eptatretus atami; assembly: GCA_035128595.1. Taxonomy (NCBI): domain Eukaryota; kingdom Metazoa; phylum Chordata; class Myxini; order Myxiniformes; family Myxinidae; genus Eptatretus; species Eptatretus atami. Next base: position 54,230,030 of record CM068956.1, on the reverse strand, counting down.
TTAATTTTTTTAGAAAAAAACAAGTAATTTATTTTCCTGTTATATGAAGGCAAAAGTTGGGTCACCCGATCAAGTTCGGGTTATTTAGACTTTAATAAACTTATAAGAAGATTGATGATTAAAGCTGTTAGAAAAATTAACCTGGGAGTGCACCATGGCAATGTTTGGCCAAATAGTTTCATTTTGTTTGAGGTCGTACAGGATCGTGCCCATGTGATGACTACTTACACTCAGTGTAGTCCCGTGGCGACTGTGGTCCTTTGTATATTAATTCCCATTCTGCATACCCCCAGAATATAAATACTTAAATGCAATTGGCTCGATTCCCAACAAAAAAATTCACCTTCAAACGTGATGTGCAAGGGCCGAGAGTAATCCAAGTTCCACCCCTCTTCGCACCGTGATGCTTGATTGCCCAGAGTGCTGTTATTTCTTGTTTTAACGTCAATTTGATTAAGAATTGCAATTTTTTCATGATGACGTTGACCTACTGCATGTTAGAATAATGTCAAGCAAATTTCGTGGTAATTTGCCCGAGGTATGGAATTGTATAACAAACAAAAACAAACTTGACACACACAAAGCGGAAAAAGACAATGACAAACACACATGGTGTGGGACAACTCGTATTATACCAGCAAATACCACCCGTCGCTTCGCTGACAGGAACACTAAGTGGGGGAAGAAACAGAGGGGAACGAGAGAGGGGAAAGGGGAGACTGAAGGAGGTGGAGGGAGGGGAGTGAGGAGGGGTGGTGGAGTGAGGAGGAGGAATTGTGAGGGGGTGGTGGAAGGGAACCAAAGGCAGTGAGAGGTGAGAGGAAGGGAAGGCAGACGTGTGGTGGAGCGTCAATTACGAGTCATACTGTCTCATCAAAATGATTCTGCATAGAATAACAGTGTAGATGGAAACAAAATAATGTCTGAAATCCATTTTCTACCGGTCATACTATAAATACCGCCCAGAGATAAACACAGTCCGAGAAACTCCCGTTGGGAGAGAAGCACTGTATGGACACGTACAGCGATAAACTCCCATCTGGACATAAACACCACCCGGACACCTACAGAGATAAATTTCCATCCGGACATAAACACTACCCAGACATATCCGGAAATAAATACCGTCCAGACATGTCCGGAAACAAACACGGACATGTCCGGAGACAAACAAACACCGCCCAGAGATAAACAGTGTCCGGACATGCCCAGAGAGAGAGAGAGAGAGAGATGTGTGGGAGGGTGTGGCACTGTATTAGGAGGGGCGGAGTGAGAATGGGACAGAGAGAGGCTGAGAGGGTGGGGGAGGGGAGTTAGCAAAGAGAAAATGTGCTTTATGAACAACACACACACACACACACACACACACACACACACTCATAGTATTAGTGATATCGGAAATTTTTGAGGAATCAGCAAATTGGAGTCAGTGTGATTACCGACTCCAGGACGTACTGTGTACAACCCAAAAACCTTGAGGAGCTTTCACCCTTGTTTTGGGGGAATTTCAATGAACAAATTAAGAAACACAATGTTGCATTATAAACGTTTCAAGGAGCTGTGCATAAACAATAATCTTTAATAACAGATGCCAATCATCATGTGATGGGTGGAAAAAAATGGCTCTGTAATTTAGAAAACTTGTTCATATGGCAAATGGCTCTGAAATTTGTTATCAAATATATTTTGCTTTGAAACACACTTAGAGAAACCATATAACCTTTGTAAAGCACACTCGATTCATATAAGATTCCAAAATGCTTTACACACAGTCAAGGGGACAAAGGAAAATGTGATTGCTCGTATGCTGCTGAGGTTAAAAGTTAAAACCTCAACGACCCATCATGATCATAAGATACGGGATGATACTTTGCCACCATGATGCCCATAGCATAGCGTAGCATGCAGGCATGTACACACATCCACAAAGACTCCCTTTACAGTTCCGAATCTCCTCATATGTACTACATCCATGTGTGCTGTCGACGTAGCTCCACCTTGAAGCAACTGCTGACTGTACATCCCGATCCGGACACAAACTGTACCGCTATCGATTATAGGGCGTTCGGCAAGTGGCTAAAGCACTCAAGCAACCACTCCAATTAAATGGTTGATAAAGAACAGCTGGTTTGGCAAGCGATAGCAAGCTGATTGGTCATGGCAAAAAACTAAACATCGCTGATTTCTTAACATTTTCAGACTTCACTCTAGATTTTGAGTTTAGTTCACGTGATCCGATCCTCCAAACTCAAATTATATTTTGATTATGTACTTTAATTAGTATGCGAGATTAGATCATGGAAAATCGCATTATATTATGCAAGAAATTGCTCCAAGCTCCTAATTTGAAAAGCATAGTACTTTAAAAAGTGACGTATACAGCAATTCATAGGTATGTAGATGAGGCATTCGATGATATGAGTGAGGAAAGTGAAAAAAAAAATTGAGCACTTTGTCTTCAATAAAACATTGTGGCCAGTTCCAACTCAAGCCTTTGTTGAGCAGGCCGAACAAAATAGCGAAATATGACCCCAGTGAGGGAGAGCGAGGTAACCAGGATGCGCCTTAAGACCCCAGTGAGTGAGAGTGAGGGGACCGTGTGAGAGTGAGAGTGAGATGCTTAACAAAATCGTACTTTTGTGAGAATGGAAAAAAAACACCTGTTAATTTTATCGAATTGCCATTACATTCTCCAAAAATAACAGTGTAGATTTGCCTCAGCACTAATCACATTTTGTGGTCCCTATGTTTTTGCCACCAGGATTTGCGTCTGTGCACAAAACACAGGTGGACATTTTGAACATGTAATTACAACAACATTTAACTTTACATGCTTCTTGACATTTTGATATATCTTCTATGTGTCGACCATCATAAATCGAATGGCAGTCTATCAAAACATGTCACACTTTCATATCATCCACCCTTTACTCTATTCTTGCCATTGTTTTTCAAGACAACACTTTGATCACACATTTATTTGGTTAATTGGCTTTCATTTTGAGTTATTGTTCATTTTGCATTTCGGAATTTATTGTTTTCATCTTGATCAAACTGCTGGTATTACATCTTCAGTTTTACTGTTCCATCATTCATTCATTCAAGTATTCAATCGTTGGATTAATTAATTCTGTCTATATGTCGTTCGTCATCTACGAATATCTGCATGCATGAAAAACAGTGGCGCTGCTTTTTTTTGTTTTTTTTGTACTTTTTTTAAAGTGTGGTATGGTAGTAGGATTAAAAAAAAATCAAAAAATCTGGAGGGCTCTTATTGAATTTTTTTTTTCCATAAAAATCGCCCCCGTGAAATTGTTCAGAGGGTTGAGAGAGTCACTTTTTATTGTATATTTTCTTTTCTTTGTGTCCTGTTTAGCACACGTCACGCTCAAGCTCTTTTGCACCCATATAATCACAATGCATGATAAATGATCAGTAACTGCCATACCACACTACAGTACAAAATTCCAGTCACTTTTCACTCATCATCATCATCATCATCACATTATTTAACATTGCATATGAAGAAGGCATCATTCTGAAAATGTTTTTTTTGTATACCTTGTCGAGGCTCTTATGAGAGCTAACACACAATGTACAGCAAGGGGGCATGAGACAAGAGCGGCGGAGTGGGGAGGACAAAACAGTGGGAACAGAGACATTAGGAGATCTGTGGAAGGAGAGGGATGGGGCTGGGGAACACTGGGTATACAAGATGGACATTAAGGGACTTTCACGAAGGAAAGCAGGGAATTTGAAGGAGGTGGGCTTGGGTGGATTAACGGGGGTAGAAAAGATCGAGGATTGGATGGGGGATGATAAGAGGTGGGGTGAACAGCTGTTTTGAAGGCCTGGAGGAAAATGGGATGAATAGAGTGAGGGAGTTTATTCCAAAGGTGGGAAAAAAGAGGAATGAAAGAGTGAGGTGAGCAGTGATTCATGATTTTGGTCGTTTTACCAGAAGGGGGTTGTTGGCGGACCTAGAGCGCCCTGCGGAAATGCGGTGGGGACAAATTGCAGACAAGCTGGGGGCGAGACTGGAGAGGAGACTGTGGAAGACAGAAAGACCACCGACATGCCTGCGGTGATAAAGTGAGAGGCCCAAAGACTCAGCCTCATCGCAGGAGATGCCAATGATCCGAAATGCCTTGGTTTCCACAGTGTGAAGCTGAGAAAGGTGGAGGCAGGAGCACCAGTCCAGAGGGAGATAGTACTCCAGGCTGCGGAGAAAGCTTTGTAAGTGGTCAGAATCTCAGGTGGGCCAAGGAAGGACTTTGCACAATGGAGGATTCCCTGTCGCGACTGGCTTTGAGGCCATGTGGAAATGTGCTTTCCCAGGAAAATTATGGCAGATTGTGAGACCCAGAAGCTTAAAAGAAAGGACTTCTTCGAGAGGATTGTTGAGAAAGTGGATGGGGGGGGGGTTCTAAACGGTCCTTTCGGAGAGACATAGTGAGAGTGTGAGATTTGTCAAGATTTAAAGACATGTTCCATCTGTTGGACCAGTTTGTGATTTACCCAGATCTGCAGTGAGTGAAGAAGTGCTGCTTGCCGGTCTGAGGGATGACAGATGTAGGCAGAGGGTGAAGTCATCAGCAAAGCGATAAAGAGGATTTTCCAGAGAGTCGGAGAGATCTTGATGAAAACCAGAAAAAAACAGGGCCCAGAACGCTGCTTGAGGAACTCCAGCATGGACGGAAGAGGGATGAAGAACTTCATTTAGGGCCACACGTTGACTGCAACAGGAGAGGAAGTCTGTGAGCCATGAGTGGAGATGGCCTTGGATACCATAGGAGAGAGTTTGGTGAGCAGGGCAGGGTGCCAGACCATGTCAAAAGCATGCGATATATCTAGGGATATGGCTCTGATTTCATGTCCGGCATTGAGGACCTCATTCCATTGTTGGGAGAGCAGAAGCAGCATATCCAGGGTAGAGTGACCTGGTCTGAAACCAAATTTATGATCGGAAATCAGGCCATTGGAGAAGAGGAAGGATTTAATGTCTGAAGCGATGATGGATTCCATAACCTTGCTGATGATTGGGAGAAGGCTGATTGGTCTGTTGTTGCAGGGATCTGTGTTTGCACCTTTTATGCAGAGCAGCAATGTTTGCTGATTTCCAAGCGAGATGCAGATGACCTTGAGCAAATGAGAGTGTGAATAGAACAGAGAGAGGGTGAACAAGAGCAGAGGAGACATTTTATTCAGAAAACTAAACGATATTTGTGAAAAGACATCTTTGCCTTTGATTTGCTGGCAATTTTTCAACTGTTATTGCATACTTTGATCTCAGTTCATGAAAGAGATGGAGAGCGGTGCAGGCTGTGCCAAATGTTAGTGATTCCCCTACATGCAAAGTGAAAAGCAGGTTTAAGCAACTGGTTCACTCTGTCTGGCTGTCTGTCTACATACGTCAGTCAATGATGTTAATCTGCCTACATGCATCCCAATCTTGATCAAGATCGAAGAATTACTTTATATAATTGAATTCTATATTATGAACACTGTAGAACATGAATCGGAACCCAAACCTGTGCTTTCACAGAACTTTGGCTTTGACTTTGGCAAATTGTACGAAATCTCGTTGTGAACACACATGCAGACAGAGGAAGGAGTCAGGTAGTTGTTTTAGTCTGTCTTGCCTGTCTGGCAGTCAAACAAAGTTGAAAATCATTCCAAATGGGAAACTTACAACATGTACAAATAACTAATTTAACTTCTTAAATAAGGTGGTGTAAAAGAAGGGACATCATCGGTGGTAAAGTCCCGAAAAATAGTTGTCTTTTTTTTCCTATAACCTTCAAACACCTGTTTTATTTCCATTGACTTATTGAATTGATCACTGTAGAACACAAATGGCATTGTTGGCACTTCCAAAAACCTCCAGTTTAGTCACATTTGGACAAATTATTATGTAAATTTGCACCACCTTGACCAATCAAATGTGCCACTTGCACTCTCAGTGTTGGAAATATTGAGATTCAGACAAAATGGCAGCTCATAGAAAATATAGATTGTGCTCAGAAACACAAAGCAAGGATTTCAATGATCCTTCCCATGACCTTTTTCTCAAGACTTCATGGGGTAAATATGTTTCCATAAGTTCTCGTTTCTAATTTTACGAGCATATTACTTGAAACGTGGTTGTATCACCCCCCCCCCCAACCTTCAGTGACACACATACACAATTACATTTTTACTTTGAGTAAACTTACACATGCAATTCTGCCAACTCAACAAAAAAGACTCAGCCTTCCTCCCAACTCTGTCCAAACTTTGCCCCCCCCCCAATCAATTCCTCACCCTTTCCTCCCAAGCCCAAGGCATCAATATTCTCCCCTCAAGCGTTTAACCCCCCCCCCACAAAAAGTCTCAAACTCCTCCCCCAAATCCTCAACCTCCCCTTCCAAAGTTGTCGCCACTTTACTCTCACCCTCCTCCCGCTCATAAAAGCAAACAGGCATTCTCACGTAAAAACAGCGGAATATGTAACGCTTTCTGCTCCCCTATCATGCTATCACCAACTTCACAGAAACCCATCAGTCGCATGTGAACTCACAATTTTAAGAGAATATAGTCGGAAATAATAGCAAGGACCTTCATAGCCTCTGCAAGAAAAGCGCTGCTTGATAGAAAGGGTTATAAAGGGTAAATTCTGAAATTCTAAGGGGTTCTATAGGGTAAATTATATAGTTCTAAGGGTAATTCTAAATTGTTGCTAAATTGGTGGCCGTAGTATCGAAATTGTGAGTGGAGTCAGGAGAACTGTCCAACCAATTGATGGAACTCACACATACGGACACATGCACAGCTACTTTTATAGTATGAATGATAGTAAAAAAAAAAAAAGTTCTGCAAGTCTTTTATAGATATTCATAATTCATACTCGTGCTTGCCAAACATGTTTTAATATTAATCTGATAAGAGAACACAACAAAGCAGAGCTGCCCTCCAGTAAAATAATTAAATGCCCAACAATAAAAATTAAAAAATGTGTCTGCAAGAATTGATTTTGTGAGTCAAATGCATCGGTGATCACAATTGAAACGATTACGGCACTCGGTAGAGTGCATACCGCTGTCAGGCTGAACAGTTTATGTGTTGATCTGGATCCGGACCTGTTGAACCAAAATCGAATCGGCTTTTTCTTGTCAGCAAACCAACTCGTCCACCTAGTTTTGCCATAACTCGTCCACAACGTTTTGAAACATCATGCTATGTATCGTTTTTGGCCCCATCTCTCAATGGTGAAGAGTCACTTTGAAAATTAAAAAATTCTCGTATCCGGATCGGGATCTTCACCAAAATCGAATCAGTTCGTCCTTGTCTTACACCAAATTTCGTCTGAATCCATGCACAACTTTTTGAAATATCCTGTTCACAGACAAACAAACAGACACACACAACACAAACAGACAGGGGTGAAAACACAACCTCCACCCACCTTCGGTGGCAGATTTTAAAATGAGACATCCACAACAAACCTCTCTCGCTCATCCAAGTTTTCAGACTAAATACACTTTCATATCTTTCCCAATTGACAAGACATGCGCCATTGAAGCCAAGTATGACCATGTATGGTATAATGGTCAATTACTAGTTTTAGTGTTTAACTTACATGAAACCATTTATGTTTTTAATCAGAAGTGTCTTATTGGTTTATCCTTAATATCTCTGAAAAATATCACAATGGCTTTGTTTAAATCCTTTAAAATGGAATATCCAGTGCGATTTGTTTCTATTTGATCTGCACTTCATCTCTCTCCAAAAAAAAGCAGAATTAAATAATAAATAGCATATGTTCTACCTTTTTGGTCATCATAGCCAAACATGCAATCAGCAATGGATTTTAACATTTAAACATTTACAACAGTGTGCTAGTGGATTCCTGTGTACATTCTGTGGAGTTAAGGTAAGAAGTGTTAAGGTATTTCTGGTGTGAGTGGGTGGGGCGTTGTATGCTTTCTGTTGGTGTGAGTGTGTATGTTTTTTCTGTCCTCCATCTATATTTCTTTCTTTCTATTCTCCATATCTCTTTCTTTCTTTTTCTTTGACTATGGAGGGGTGAATCTTGCAAACAGTTTTTTGTAGGATTTACTTGGCTGCGCCTCGATGGGTTTGAGGGGAGAGGAGAAGCAGCCAAAACCCAAATCCTATCCAGGTCCCTCGTGATGACTCCTCCTCTGTCTGTTTGTTCCTCCTGCTACTCCAGTGCTGTATTTGGTCAGTTATTTCATGAGTATTGTTGCAAACATTAAATATATAAATATATCGGTAGACATGATAAGGGTTGTTATGTGATTGAGTGATTTAATCAGTGCATTAACTATCTTTCGTCCATGTCCTTCATGATGGCAATTTAAGAACGACTGTGGACAAGACTTGCAATTTTGTCTCCGTCAGTCCGACCGCTCCCCTCATACCCACTGCTGCAAGGACAAGGAGGGTGAAGAGATACTGTGGGCTTCCCTCACTCCTATCCCACCTTCCTCCTCAAAATATTTGACCACACCTGCCCCTCACCTCTGCGGCAGAAAGGAACACATGAGAAAGGACTTTGCAATCAGCAGTGTGTGAGTGCTGCCAGAGATGTGCAATCTTGAAGTGAGAAAAAACAGGATAGACAAGATTGTCATGGAAGAACACAATTGGAAGCTCACTCTAGGTCTGCTCATTATGAACAGCGAATGTGTTGAATGAGGCTCTGTCTTCTGTTTATGATCAACCCTAGAGGTGAAAGGATAACTTAACGATCTTCTCAAATGCAGGTGCATTTCTTCTTGAACCAGAAGTTGTGGTTCCACAGCACAAAGCTGAGCTGAACAGGATTTGGATGAGTCTGTCCATCATTCAGCTGGAAGCAGAATGCATTCCTCCTGCAATTCTTATACATCGTTGATTCTACCGAGGCAAAACTTCGAGCCGGCTATGCATGGGTGTTGAACTGGCCTCAGTCATAGTGGAGTGTGCATCATCAGGCTCGCCCTCGGTCTTGATCTCTGAAGTGCTCTGGTTGTTTTTAACCCTTACCAAGACAAAGATTCTCACCGCTCCAATAAACAGGATGATGCAGGGATTTCAACATCTTCACAGATAATGTTCTTTCTCTTTTTCTCACCATCTAGAAGGTTTCCCTCTATATGTCTACACACACGTTTGCTTGTTGAATGTTTAAGCATTTCACTCTGCGTAGAGCAACGTTGTAAAAAAAGAAAAAAAGACACATGTAAGGCTTCATGGATTTCCATGCAGTACTGGGGTGGAGTACAAAGGTAGTACACATGGGTAACGGTAAATTGGGTCCATATCATGTGAATCAGATTCCCAGCCGTGCCAGGAATATTTATACATTTGTGTACGTATTTTCTAATAAATAGGTTTTTTTTTTCAATTGTCTCATTCTTTTGCCAGGTGAGTGAACCGTAACCATCCATAGCTTGAGAGATTTAATGGTATAAAGTAAGATTGCTTGCAGCAGCCATAGGGAAAGGTCCATCGTTTGGCATTAATCCGCATGTTGTTTCATGGCGAAAGGTCTTTAGGACCTCGGTAAATAACATGTGACAACCAAGAAGGTTAATTCAACTTCAGGTTCTGGGTGACCCCTGGGATTTGTGACTGTTTACTGTGGGAAGCGGTGTGGCTGACGTTTCAAGTCTATTTCTTCATCAGAGTAAAAGAGGTTTGACGAAGGGCAAAACTCAGAATAAGCTGTGAAAATATAGGAGAGAGAGCAAGGCAAAGGTTATTATTCTTGTTGTTGTTTTGCTTTGATGAAGGGGTTATGCTTGAAACACCAGCCGCACCTTCCCCATGGTGGTTAACATACTCGTATTGGCTTTCATGTTATATAATCCATCGTTTGACTTGTATGCTGAGGCAGACTGACATGTAGCCTTCAGGAAGACTAATATTCCATTATAAAAGCAATCCCCATTTACACACGTTACAAACTACCATTTCCCAAGATTCTACTTTGTTTCTCAGGCTAGCGAGTGTGCTCGCATTTACATGAAGGGTCCTGGTAATGCATGCAGTTTGCTGGAAGAAAGCATGTATGGAATGCTAATATTGCATTGTGTCAGTGTGCCATTGCCTGCTGTGATTGAAAGAGAATAAACCCGAAGCACATAATAGCTGCAGAAATATTTATCCAGAAAATAAGTAATCTCATTCCATACCATCTTGGTCTCCCCTGTCTCTCGTGCTCCGCCTGAAAGCAGGGTCAGTACTGCTTGCATGAGCAGTGTCATGACACGGAATATGCTAGGTGGTTCACCTTTGCCTTCCCAGTAGCAGTCAATGCAGGAATTTGGAATTTGGTCAGTGTCTGTTATAATTTGCCAACTCGTCACAAAATGCACCATGGTATCTTTCACGTCCACCGACTGCAATGCTAGCAGATGGGTCCCCAGATGAACGTTCGTCTGAGGGATGGCGCGCTTTGTGATGCAACACCCTGCCTGTAAAACACCGATCCGGCAGTTTATAGAGTCGGCCCAAGAATCGAACCCAGGTTAGACTCGGTCTCCCAGCACCTCCATTCGGTATCACGAAGGAGTTAGTTCTGTTAGACCTAGCTGTTCCATTTATAATCAATCATGTTTGTGATTTTAATTAAAGAAAAAGATTGCATGATGTATTTAACATGACTCGGAGTTTAATATAATCCATGTCAAAATGCACCTTGATGTAATAGATTAACAAAATGGAATACACGTCCTAAATGAATAAAGTCAATGAGGTGTAGATGCAATACAGCTCATAATGGCCAAATTTACCTCTTCCCGTTTGCAAATTTAACTTGAAGCCACCAGCCTTTGTTTAAGTGCCTTCGTTAGTGCTTTAGCTTTAAGGAAAACTACACAAGTTCAATGCTTGAAAATCATTGTGCCTTTTTCAAGCTCATGAGTTTCCGAGGGGATTTGGCCTTTTCATGGCCCCATAGTTTCACTGTTCTACGCACACCTATCGACTGATGTTAGTGTCATGGAGGCACTCATGCAATTTGCTAACGCCAGCATTTATAGCATCCAGCTCGACACGGCCAAAAGCACACCTGTGACCCAAAGGTCTGAGCAGGGGGCCTCACCGCTAACAGCTCCTAATGCTTGGAAATAAGACAGAACTGCCCAAGCATGGCATTCAATTCTTCTTTCTCTGGAACAGGAATTGTGAGCTCTGTGATTAATCTACAATTGCAGTTATTGCTCTAGCTCTGCTTGTGGTTCATTGATGGGGGTGTATTTATATGTGCTGAAGACTCTAATACTCAACTTTAGGCAAGAATTATATTTGACCTCATGTACAATGAGGAACTAGTCTTGCAGGCAAAATGAGGAACGTCGGAGTGAAGGGTTAGCCTCTGAAACATCAGCTTCTCCTTGCTTCCCATGGCGGTTAGTGTACCTCAATCAACGTCCTGTTGATTTCATCTTTCCCTCATGTTTGACCTCGTCTGACTGTTTGCAAAGCAGCAAAAGCTGTCCATTACCAACAAGAGCAAAGCTTGAAAACCTGTTACCATCATTCATATATCTGTTTGTATTTTTATCTCTCCTTTTTCCATGTTTGCTTCTCTTTATAGGAAAAAAAATCCGGCTTCCAATCATTTATTGCTGCACTCCAAATGTTCTTTCAATAAATGGCACGGTAGCTCAGTTGATAGAATGATCCTTGGAAGAGTCAGATAGATCTTGTACCTCTGGAAAAGATCACTCCACGGAGCGTGCAATCTTTCGTAATATCTTTCTTATATAGGCTGTCCTGCCCACAGTCACATAGATATAATAGATACTGTGCTGCCTTTCAGACGAGTCAGCCTTTGGGGTAGCATATATGGTCATTATTGACTCTAAACTGAAATGGGGTAAAAGTGCACACTTAAATTAGATAAACAGTATGTGTGATGTGTGTGCAGCTAAGCACACATGATAAGCTGAAGAGCCTGTACTTGGATCTGTGTCTCCTTGGGAGAGGCAGAGTCGGTAAGATTGTTCAAAAGCACACTAACACCATACTAATTTAACTCCATAAGAAATAATTGAATTTCACTGTGGCCTTTTGCTGTTTATTTGCAAAAGCAATCAGATTCATTAAAATAATTTTAATTCTCATTTCATTTGGAAAGTCATTGGGCACCAACTGTATTAGCACATTTGCTGCTGGTTTTAGAGAAAAGTTAATGCAGATTTGCTGTTTTATTTAAGTATTCTTTTCTTTGAAAGTTTGGCTTCATGATCAGCTGAATCAGCCAACATTGCCCTGAAAATGCCAAAAGCAGTAATTAGTTTTAAAGGATATTAACAGGTCAGAAAGATTTCAGAATGGAAAATTGTTTTGGCATGTATTATTTATATACACATATATATATATATATATATATATATATATATATATATATATATATATATATTTCTTATTTTTTAAGAAGGCTCTTCTGGCTAACCAGTTGCATAGACTCTGCCTATGAGGTATGAGTTTAGCAGTAGCATAGCTACAGCTACCTACATCTCCTTGGGATTGTACTGCAGCCAATTCCGGGAAGATGGTTTCATTCTCAATTTTATAGACCAGCCCACCCCAGAGAAGAAACATCCACAGACACGTGTTTTGGGCTTGTTGGCTCTCACCATATGAGGGTGGCTTTTAAAAATTTTTGCTGATGACTCGCTAATAAGTGATGAAACCATTCTTGCGGCTGATGGGGTGTGGAGCAATGGGATTCTCATGTATGTACTACTTGTGAATGTTTTCCAGCTGTGGAGGAACTCTGGGAATGGTTTGATACAGCATAGTGCTTACCTTGTGTAGGCCTTCTTGGTTGCTTTACGCAGCAGTTTCGGCGAGAGGAGCATGGAAGGTGTTAATTTATTTATATAATCCTAGCCTCTTGGGTTTAGTTGATTTGGTGAGAGCTGATTGGCTATTCCCTCCATTCACAGGTGAGAGATGTGCTGGATCTTTCTTTAATATGTATATATATACACATTATATGTGTGTATGTGTGTGTGTGTGTGTTGTGTGTGTGTATGTGTGTATTAGGGTCCAGCGATATAACGATATACCAGTTATATTGAGATTTTTCAGATGGATATACCAGTATTGGAATTCTGAATATACCGGTATACCAAAAAACAAGCTCAAATAGCTAAGATCCACGTCCTCTTAATGATGACGTCATAAAAACGAATATGACGTCATTGTGATGTACCAGGTTTGCGATAAATTATCTGTGCTAATGCCCGCTTGATTCCCGCAAACAAAATCAAACAGCTTGCCTAGTTTCGGAGATATATTAGGCGATTTCCATTACGGCCGATATTACGTCAACTTTTTTTCTAGGAAGAATTTCCAAAATCGGAGATGGTTACTGCCTGCGCGTGGCTTTCTGCATATACATGGCAAGTTTCACGAAGATCCGATGAAAACTGGTTGTGAAACAAAAAATGTCAAAAAATAGGAATGACGTCATAAAAATTGATTATGATTCATAGTGATTATCACATGTGCGGTGATTCTCTCTGCTAATGCCTGTTCGATTCCCGCAAACAGAATTCAAAAAGCTGCCTAGTTTCGGAGATAATTTTCAGCGATTTCCATTAGCGGAGATATTTTGACGTCATAACTTTTTTCTAGGAGGAATTTCAAAATCGGAGATGGTTACTGTCTGCGCAGGGTATTTTTACATATTAACCAAGTTTCAGGAAGTTTCGATGAAAACTGTGGCTGTGAAACAAAAAAGTCCACAAGAAAAAGGAAGACAACAACGTTGGTAAGACTTAGAGATCCTCCACGAGGATAAAAAGGTGTTTACAATCTCTAAATACCGTGCATGATTTTAATAGCTTTGATGCACTTGGCGTCTTGGCTAAACATGGAACAGGAACAGTGGAATGTATGACGTCAAGACATACCAGGAAGTAAGTACAGTATGTTTTAACTTTTAAACCTGAGTATCCAAGCACCCGTACAAGAAATCTCGTTTTTCTTTGTCCTCATGGCAGGTTTAAAAGCAATTGCCAATTGTTTATTATTTTATATGAATTGGGTGCGATTTCGAAATC
>CM068956.1:54199460-54211766 GCA_035128595.1 Eptatretus atami | reverse complement strand
CACAACTTCATACACACAACACAATACAATTTTTACTTTGAGTAAACTTACACAGGCAATCTGCCAACCTCAAGCCAAAAAAAAACCCTCACCTCGTTTCCCTCCCACTCTGTCCAACTCTGCCCCCCCCCCAAATCAATTCCTCACCCTTTCCCTCCCAGCCCAGGCATCAATATCTCCCCTCCAACGTTTAACCCCCCCCCCCCCCCAAAAAATCTCAAAACTCCCTCCCCCAATCCTCAACCTTCCCCTTCCAAGGGTTCCCACTTTACTCTCACCTCCTCCCGCTCATAAACAAACAGGCATTTCTCATCGTAAAAACAGCGAATGTAACCTTCTGCTCCCTATCATCTATCACCAAACTTCACAGAAACCCATCAGATCGCATTTGAACTCCACAATTTTTAAAGAATATAGTCGAAAATAATTACAAACCTCAAGCCTCTGCAGAAAACGCCTGAGAGAAAGGTTTAAAGGTAATTTCTGAAATTCTAACGTTCTATCGGGTAAATTATATAGTCTAAGTTAATTCTAAATTGTGCTAAATTGTGCCGCATATCAAATGTGAGTAGACAGAGAAACTGTCCAACCAATCATGGAACTCACACGTACGACACATGCACGGCTACTTTTATAGTATGAATGATAGTAAAAAAAAAAAAAAAAAGTTATGCAAAAGTCTTTATAGATATTTCATAAGTTCATACTCGTGTTGCCAAACATGTTTTAATTTAATCTATAAAGAACACAACCCAAAGCAAGAGCTGCCCTCCAGTAAAATAATTAAGCCCAACAAATAAAATTAAAAAATGTGTCGCAAAAATGATTTTGAGTCAAATGCATTTGTGATCACATTGAAACGAATTACGCACTCGTAGAGTGCTACCTCTGTTAGGCGAACCAGTTATGTTTTGATCTGGATCCGGACCTGCTGAACCAAAATCAATCGGCTTTTCTTGTCACCAAACCAAACTCGTCCACCTAGTTTTGCCATAATCGTCCACAACGTTTAAACATCATGCTTATGTATCGTTTTTCCCCATCTCTCAATGTAAGAAATCACTTTGAAAATTAAAAAATTCTTCGTTCCATCGGATCTTCACAAAACGAACAGTTCGTCCTTGTCTTTACACCAAATTTCGTCTGAATCCATGCACAAACTTTTTTAAATATCCGTTCACAGACAAAACAACAGAACACACACAACCACAAACAGACAGGGCTGAAACACAAAACCTCCACCCACCTTCGGTTGACAGATTTTTAAAAAGGGACATCCACAACAAACCTCTCTGGCTCATCCAAGTTTTTCAGAATAAATTACACCTCATATCTTTCCCAATGACCAAAGAACATGCACAATTGAAGCAAGTAGACCAAGTATGTATATGGTCAATACTAGTTTAGGTTTAACTTACATGTTGAAAACCATTAGTTTTTTAATCAGAAGTCTTATTGTTTATCCTTAATATCCTCTGAAAATATCACAATGGCTTTGTTTAAATCCTGTTAATATGGAATATCTGTGCCATTTGTTTCTATTTATCTGCAACTTCATTCTCTTCTCCAAAAAAAAAGGCAGAATTAAATAATAAATAGCATATGTTCTACCTTTTTCATCATAGCCAAACATCAATCAAGCAATGGTTAAACATTTAAACATTACACAGTTGCTAGTGGATTCCTGTGTACATTCTGTGAGTTAAGTAAAGAAGTGTTAAGGTATTTCTGTTGAGGTGGGCTTGTATCTTTTCTGTTTGTGAGTTGGTAGTTTTTCTGCCTCACTAATTGTCTTTCTTTCTATCTCATATCTCTTTCTTTCTTTTTCTGTTGACTATTGGAGGTGAATCTTCAAACGTTTTTTGTAGATTTACTTGCTGCGCCTCGATGGGTTTGAGGAGAGAGAAGCAGCCCAAAACCCCAAATCCTATCCAGTCCCTCGGGAGGACTCCTCCTCGTTCTGTTTATCCCCTGCTACGCGTGCTGTAATTTGGTCAAGTATTTCATGAGTATTGTTGCAAACATTAAAATATAAATATAATCGGTAACATGATAAGTTGTTATGTGATTGAGTGATTTAATCATGCATAACTATCTTTCGTCCATGTCCTTCTGATGCAATTTAAAGAAACGACTTGGACAAGACTGCAATTGTGTCTCCGTCAGTCCGACCGCTCCTCATACCCACTGCTGCAAAGGACAAGGAGGGTGAAGAGATACTGTGGCTTCCCTCACTCCTATCCCACCTTCCTCCTCAAATATTTGACCAACACCTGCCCCTCACCTCTCCAGAAAGGAACACATGAAAAGGACTTTTCAATCAGCAGTGTTGTGGATGCTGCCAGAGATGTGCAATCTGGAAGTGAAAAAAAACAGATAGACAAATTGTCATGAAGAACACAATTGGAAGCTCACTAAGGTCTGCTCATTATGAACACAATGTTAATGGGCCTGGTCTTCTGTTTATGATCAACCCTAGAGGAAGGATAACTTGACATCTCTCAAATGCCATGGCATTTCTTCTTGACCAAAGTGTGGTTCCACAGCACAAGGCTGAGCTGAACAGGATTTGACGAGTCTGTCCACATTCAGCTTGAGGCAGAAGCATTCTTCCTGCAATTCTAACATCGTTGATCTTACCGAGGCAAAACTTCGAGCCGCTATGCATGGGTTTGAACTGGCCCAATCAGAGTGGAAAGTGTTGCATATCAGGCTCGCCCTTTTCTGATCTCTGAAGTGCTCTGTGTTTTTAACCCTTACCAAGACAAAATTCTCACCGCATTCCAATAAAACAGGATGATTGCAGGATTT
This sequence comes from Eptatretus atami, assembly GCA_035128595.1. Classification (NCBI taxonomy): domain Eukaryota; kingdom Metazoa; phylum Chordata; class Myxini; order Myxiniformes; family Myxinidae; genus Eptatretus; species Eptatretus atami. Next base: position 54,208,955 of record CM068956.1, on the reverse strand, counting down.
CAAACATCTTCACAAATAATTTCTTTCTCTTTTTCCACATCGAGAAGGTTTCCCTCTATACGTCTACACACACGTTTGCTTGTTGAATTTTAACATTTCACTCTGCGTAGAGCAACTGTAAAAAATAAATTTAAAAAAGAAAGTAAGGCTTCATGGATTTTCCATCATACTGGGGATACAAAGTATACACATGTAACGTAATTGGTCATATCATGTGAAATCAGATTTCCCAGCCGTCCAAATAATTTATACATTGTGTACGATTTTCAATAAAAGGTTTATTTGTTTCAATTGTTCTCATTCTTTGCCAGGGTGATGTGAACCGTAACCATCCATTAGTTTGAGAAATTAAATGGTATAAATAAGATTGCTTGAACAGCAGCCAAGGAAAGGTCCTCGTTCATTAAATCCGGATGTTGTTTCATGGCGAAAGGTCTTTAGACCTGGTAAATAACATGTACAACAAGAAGGTTAATTCAACTTCAGGTTCTGGGACCCTGATTGTGTCTGTTTTACTGTTGAACGTGTGGCTGACGTTTCAAGTCTATTTCTTCATCAAGTAAAAGAGGTTGACGAAGCAAACTCAGAATAAAATCTTGAAAAATATAGAGAGAGAGAGGGCAAGCAAGTTATTATTCTTGTTTGTTCTTGATGAGGGTTATGCTTGAAAACACACAGCCCGCACCTTCCCCATGTGTAACCCCATACCTATTGCATTCATGTTATATAATCATCGTTTGACTTGTATCTTGAGGTAGGACTACCATGTAGCCTTCAGAAGACTAATATTCGTTATTAAAAAGCAATCCCCATTTACACACGTTACAAAACTACCATCCCAATTCTACTTTGTTTCAGGCTAGCGAGTGTGCTGCGCATTACATGAAGATCCTGGAATCATGCAGTTTGCGAAGAAAGCATGTATGGAATCTAATTGCATTGTTCAGGTCCATTGCCTGCTAGTGATTGAAATAGAATAAACCCAAGCAATAATTAAGCTGCAGAAATATTATCCAAGAAAATATGAAACTCATTCCATACCATCTTGTCTCCCCTGTCTCTCATGCTCCCCTGAAAGCACGTCATCTGCTTGCATGAGCAGTTCAGACACGGAATATGCTATGGTCACCTTTCCTTCCCAGTCAGTCAATGCAGGAATTTGAATTTGGTCAGTTGTCTTTATAATTTTGCCACTCTCACAAATGCACCATGTATCTTCACGGCTCACCGCTCGAATGCTAGCAAGATGGGTCCCCAGCTAAACTTCTCTGAGGGATGCGCGCTTGTGAGCAACACCCTGCCTGTAATAAAAACACCATCCGCAGTTTATAGAGTCGCCCAAAATCGAAACCCATTAACTCGGTCTCCCAGCACCTCCATTCGGTATCACAAGAGTAGTTCGTTAACCTAATCTGTTCCATTTATAATCAATCATGTTTGTGATTTTAATTAAAGAAAAATTGCATGATGTATTAACATGACCGGAGTTTAATACCATGTCAAAAATTGCACCTTGATGTAAAGATTAACAAAAATGGAATAACCCGTCCTAAATGGGGAATTAAATCAATGAGTGTAGATGCAAACAGCTCATAATGGCCAAATTTACCTCTTCCCGTTTGCAATTTAACTTAAGCCACCAGCCTTTGTTTAAGTGCCTTCGTTATGCTTTACTTTAAGGAAAACTACACAAGTTCAATGCTTTGAAAATCATTGTGCCTTTTCAAGCATATTCCGAGGATTTGCCTTTTATCCCCATAGTTTCACTGTTCTACGCACACCTAGCGACTGATGTTATGTCATGGACACTCATGCAAATTTGCTAACGCCAGCATTTATAGCATCCACTCGACACGGCCAAAAGCACACCTGTTACCCAAAGGTCTGAGCAGGGCCTCACCCTACACTCCTAATGCTTGAAATAGACAGAACTGCCCAAGCATGGCATTCAATTCTTCTTTCTCTGAACAGGAATTGTGAGCTCTGTTTGATTAATCTACAATGCAGTTATTGCTCTAGCCTGCTTGTGTTCATTGAGGAGTGTATATATGCTGTGCTGAAGACTCTAATACTCAACTTTAGCAAAATATATGTGACCTCATGTACAAGAGACTAGTCTTGCAGGCAAAATGAGAACGTCGGATGAAGGTTGCCTCTGAAACATCACTTCTCTTGCTCCCATGGCGGTTATGTACCTCAATCAACGTCCTGTTGATTTCATCTTTCCCTATGTTGACCTCGTCTGACTGTTTTCAAAGCAGCAAAAGCTTTCCATTACCCAACAAGAGCCAAGCTTGGAAACCTTTCCATTCATTCATATCATCTTTTTGATTTAGTCTCTCCTTTCCATGTTTGCTCTCTTTATAGAAAAAAAATCCGGCTTCCAATCATTATTGCTGCACTCCAAAATGTTCTTTCAATAAAAATGGGGGGCCCAAAACGGTTTAGCCTTTCCCAGTGGTAGAATATCCTTGAAGAGTCAGATTAAAAGATCTTGTCCTCTGAAAAGATCACTCCACGGAGCGTCAACTTTCCGTAATATCTTCTTATATAGGCTGTCCTGCCCACAGTCACATTAGATATAATAGATACTGTGCTGCCTTTCAGACGAGTCAGCCTTGGTAGCATATATGGTCATTATTGACTCTAAACTGAAATGCCGGAAAATGCCACACTTAAATTAATAAACAGTAATGTGTATGTGTGTGCACTAAGCACAACATGATAAGCTGAAAGCCTGTACTTGATCGTGTCTCCTTGGAGAGGCAGAGCGGTTAAGATTGTTCAAAAGCACACAACACCATATAATTTAACTCCATAAAATAATTGAATTTCACTGCCTTTTGCGTTATTTGCAAAGCCATCAAATTCTTACAATAATTTTAATTCTCATTTCATTGGAATCAGTGGGCACCAACTGTATTACACATTGCTGCTGGTTTTAAGAAAAGTTAATGCAGATTGCTGTTTTATTTAAGTATTCTTTTCTTGAAATGGCGCTTTCATGCATCAGCGAATAGCCAAACATTGCCCTGAAAATGCCAAAACAGTTAATTAGTTTTAAAGATAATAACAGTCAGAAAATTTCAGAATGAAATTGGTTTGCATTGTATTATTATATACACATTATATATATATATATATATATTATTATATATATATATATATGTATAATAATATATATATATATATATATATTCTTATGTTTAAGAAGGCTCTTCTGGCTAACCAGTTGCATAACTCTGCCTTGAGGTAATAGTTTAACATAGCATAGCTACAGCTACCTAACATCTCCCTTGGATTGTAACTGCACCAATTCCGGGAAGATGGTTCATCCAATTATAGACCAGCCCCACCCCAGAGAAGAAACAATCCACAGAGGGTGCTTTTAAAAATTTTGCTGATAACTCGCTAATAAGTGATGAAACCATTCTGCGGCTGATGGTGTGGAGCAATGGATTCTCATGTATGTACTTACTTGTGAATGTTTTCCAGCTGTGGAGAAACTCTGAAGGTTTGATACAGCATAGTGCTACTTGTAGTAGTCTTCTTGTTGCTTTACGCAGCAGTTCGCGCAGAGAGCATGGGAAGTGTTAATTTATTTATATAATCCTAGCCTCTTCGTTTAGTTGATTGTGAAGCTGATTGGCTATCCCTCCAATTCACAGTGAGAATTTGTGGTCTTTCTTTAATATGTATATATATACACATATATGTGTATTGTGTGTGTGTGTGTGTGTGTGTGGTGTGTATTAAGTCAGCGATAAAACGATTATACCAGTTATATTGAGATTTTCAGATTGATATACCAGTATTGGAATTCTGATATCCGTTTTATACCGAAAAAAACAACTCAAAATGACTAAATCCACCTTCCTCTTAATGGATGACGTCATAAAAACGAATAGACGTCATTTATTACCAGTTCATAGATATCTGTGCTATGCCCGGCTTGATTCCCGCAAACAAAATTCAAACAGCTTGCCTAGTTTCGGAGATTAATGTATAGCGATTTCCGATGACGCATAATTACGTCAACTTTTTCTAGGAAGAATTTCCAAAATCGGAGATGGTTACTGCCTTCCGTGGGCTTTCTGCATAACATGGCAAGTTTTCACGAAATCCGATTGAAAAACTCTGGGGTTGTTGAAACAAAAAATGTCAAAAAAATAGAATGACGCATAAAAATTGATTATATGTCATAGTGATTATCACATGTGCGGTATTTTCTCTGCTAATGCCCTGTATCGATTCCCGCAAACAGAGATTCAAAAAGCTTGCCTATTTCGGAATAATTTTCAGGCGATTTCCAATTATCGAGATATTTTGACGTCCATACACTTTTTTTCTAGAGATTTTCAAAATCGGATAGTTTACTGTCTGCGCAGGTATTTTTACATATATACACCAATTTCAGGAAGTTCGATGAAAACTGTAGGCTTGAAACAAAAAAGTCCACAAGAAGAAAGATGAAGCGACAACAACTGTGTAAGACTAGAGATCCTCCACGAGATAAAAAGTCCGGGTGACAACTTAAATACCGGGTGCATATTTAATAGCTTTGATGCACTGGTCTTGGCTTAAACATGAACAGAAAGTGGAATGTATGACCAAAACATACCAGAATAATTACAGTATGTTTTACTTTTAAACCTGAGTATCCAAGCACCCTACAAAAATCTCGTTTTCTTGTCCTCATGGCAGCGTTAAAAGCAATTGCCAATTTTTTTATTTTATATGAATTGGTGCGATTTCGAAATTCCTCCAATTATGATGTATGATAGTGATATCAGAAGAAACAACATTGATATGAAAGTGATACAGTTGATATCAAAAATAAAGAACCAATGACTGCCACCATTCCCGAAGAAGGATGCAAGACATAACAATTCACACACAACACAACACACACACACACACAAACACCCCACACATCAGGTCGTATGGAGCATTGCAGCAGCGCGTCCTGCATCCACTTTCTTATGGCCGTTACTCCAGCGCCTCGTCTGGCCATCCCCAGGAAATGACTGGCCCATCCCTTCCTTGAGATGCTGATAAACCTGTCAACCACGAGCATGTTCATCCTATTGCCTCCTCCACTCACAAGCTCCCTCGCTAAGAGAACTGTGAGCAGGATCAGCATCAGGAAAATGAGCCACGTGTCCATACAGCTGCAGCTTGACCTCACGGGACTATGCAGGAAAAACAAATCTAATTGAATCTTCTCAACAAACTGCTAATTGACACAAAGTCACCACGATGCAAGGATTCTCCGAAGAACTGGACCAAAGAATTAATGCTCCATCTCAGATCCCTGGTCAAAGTCCATCTCACATCCGATAAACAATTTAGAAACACCAAGTAATGAAGACTCAGACTTTGTCCTCCTGCACAGGTACACTGCACTACAACCCCATTGATCCAGTGAATCCAATGACTACCCGGCCGCCGACCCAGAACGTCTATTGAACCTCTGGCTCACAGCCTAAGCAGAGACATGAATATCACTCCAACGGTAAGTAATCTCTCCATAACCTCGAACATCCCTACCACAAACAGCGTACAGACCAGATGGCAGCATACAAAGATCTGTCATGAAAGCCTGATCTTCCGTTGACCCATGAAAACCCACTAATCCCAGCGCGCTCCGCTGACTCCATCTCATTAGCACCTCGAACGGTCCCCCCAAAAGGCATCTCCAAGTCTCCGCAAAGCAGCACTGCATCATCTGCGAAATCATCAGTCCACGAAGATCTTACATCCCAAACACACCACAGCTTGATCTCTCCGACATGTCTCCCATGAACTCCATCCATACAAGCCGCTGAAAGTGTGGGTCCATAACACATCCACACACACATATTGAATACACTAATAATACAAAACACACACACCATGATATAAACCCACCAAACACGGATATATTAGAATGTTACTCTGCTAAGTACTTAGAAAAGCTATTTTATATTCAAAAGTTTATAATCTTACCTTATATGCCAATTCTGATTTTACCCAACACAGGGTCATCATCAGCTAGCCACCATTTATTTCCTTCGAGTTTGCATCTTTTCAGCCCAGAAACCCTCTCCAATCGGCAGATCCACAACCCCATCACAGGACCACAGCAGTAGTTACTCAACACAATGACCACAACCTCAAAGTTAGTCCCAAACCATTCAGTCAACACATCAATGAATATCCTGATTCGAACCATTTAATTATAACTCTTATTTAAAGTCATTACTACACATGAAATAAACTTTACATACACCACTTCTATACTGATAATAAAATTATTAGCATAAAACACTTTACCTTTGTAGATGTCCATAAAGCACCTCCATCTATCAATAGAACTCAAACGTTACATTTCAAATATTCAAAACTGTCATTAACCAACCCGATTTTTAACACCTTCACTGCGTATTAGCAACCACCAATAAATTATTTAAACCTTATTATAATCATTTAATCACATATTTATCAAATTTATATTTATTTCTACTATATTACCTCCATTATTTAATACCATCAATAAATAATATATATATATATATATAATACAACATGTATTATATATATCATAATATATTATATATGTATATATGTAGATATATTATAATAATATCATATATAACTATATATCAATGTTTATCAATATCATTGATGAAAGTAACTTTACCCTCACAAAGCGCGACTACCAGTGCTTGAAAAAGAGCGAAACGAGGATGAAGCAATAATGGGATATGATCATGCTGGCTACCAGGCATTACCGTGATATCATACCAGTACGCGAGAGTGATGGATCTCGTATTCTCCAACCTGTTATTGCCGTTACCTAATACTGATCTCACTTGAAAACCAAATCACTTTATAATACAAGTGTGAGTTTGAAAGTAAAAATAACCATTCTCGTTCTCTTTCATGCGCGCGATAAAAAAAAATCCCCATTGTGGATATATGAAAAATAATCGTGTAATTAATGCTTGTATGTCATATGCATACGTAAATGACCATCGGAACATTGTCTGTATTTTTGGAACCTGACGTATAAACCAAGCTCGAATGAGCTGAGATCCTCGTCCTCTTAATATCCACGTCATTAAAAACGAATATGCACGGTCATTGTGATGTATCAAGGTTCTATGATAATTATCTGTGCTAATGCCCGGTCTTGATTTCCCGCAAACAAAATCAAACAGCTTGCCTAGTTTTGGCAGAATCAATGAGTATAGGCCGATTTCCATACCCGCCGATATTATGACGGTTAACATTTTTTCTCAGACAATAATTTCCAAAATTAGAGATGGTTACTGCCTGCGCGTGGGCCTTTCTGCACTATACATTAGCAAGTTCTCACGACCAGATCCGATGAAAACTCTGGGTTGTGAAACAAAAAAAATGTCAAAAAATAGGAATGACTCATAATAAATGATTATGACGTTCCTAGTGATGTATCATATGTGCGGTAATTCATCTCTGCTAATGCCCCTGCTATCGATTTCCCCGCAAGGAACAAATTCAAAAAGCTTGCCTAGTTTCGTAGATAATATTTTAGGCGATGTGCCATTAGCGGAATTATTTTGACGATCTCATACACTTTCTTTCTAGGAGGAATTTTAAATCGTAGAGATCGTTACTGTCTCGCGCAGGGTATGTTTAACAGTATATCCAATTTCAGGAAGTTTCGAATGAAAACTGTAGCGCGTGTGAAACAAAAAAGTCCACAAGAACAAACAACCTGAGTAAGACTTAGAGCATCCTCCACGCATAACTAAAAAAAAAAAATCTTTTTTTCTTTTTAAAATAATATCGTATATCCTGTATGCCCCACCCGTATAATCAATATCAGAAAAAATCTATATCGGAGGGCAAAATATATGTCGGAGATCAGCAGTTCCAAGCCGCATGAGATCAAGCAATGTCCACCACTGAATCATGGTAGAAAGCTTTACATTCACATCAAAAATCTTATACATAGAGAGAAAGTGGAACACAAAATACCCACAGTAGACCAGCTCAAAATCTAACTCTCCCTCACTTAGCATTTGGCCATTACTTATGAATAACACTTTGCTCTAGCCCCTCTATCCGCGGGCATCTGTTGTCATGTAATTTACCCAGTCTTCCATCGCAGTATCTCACTTAGACTTCCATTCCCACCGCAGCATCATATCTTTTGCAGTAACAAAAACTCCCCAGCACTGTTTTTCTCTCTTTGACTGGCAAAGAATTGATCTTTCATTGCAAGAGATAACTCTTTTTGGTCAATTGTGACAGGAAATCTTGTATCACAACATTACCATCTTTTTGCTCTGCTAGCAGATGTTCCGAGCAGTAACAATAAAATCAATCACAAATGAAAGTACCTTTTTTCAAAAAGCTTAACTCTTCGACGCGTTTAAAGTTATGTTCCACCAACAAATGCGTCTGTTTTTCAGTGCTTGGGAGATGTACAACAGCTCCCACAACTTGCTTCACTGTTGCTTGAAACATTAGTGGACCAAGAAACAACCACACGTTACACAATAAATTTAAGATGGAGTATCCAGGATTGGCAGGACGGCACGCCCAGCAGTCTTTTTTAAAGGTGTCCACCTTATGGCAACTCCAAGTGGCCACATGATGGTGCCGGAGTATCCTCTGCACCTTCTAGCTGGTAAAGAGCACAACTACCTACCCCCCAACGGTCCACCAACACCCAACACCTCTTCGTTAGAATAGTGGATACATTTCAGCAATTCTAATTAAGGCATCTAGTTATGAGGAAGCCAGAGTTACTTTCTAAAGGCACTCACACAAAAGCCTTTCTTTTTATGCAAACTAAAAACAGAATATAGTTTTAACTAACTAGTTTTCGTTTATGAAACACAAGTAAGAATATTATTTTAGCTAACTACTGTTCTTTATGAACGACAAGAAAAATATATTTGGCTAACTATTGTTCTTCATGAACGACAAGAAAAATATATATTGGCTAACTATTGTTCTTTATGAAACGGAAGAAAAATAATATTTGGCTAAACTATTTCCTTTATGAACGACAAGAAAAATAATTTGCTAACTTACAACCAGGTAAAATAAAGAAAGATAAAATTCCCAAATTTCTCCAACAAAGCAATGTTTAGATAGTATTCTTTCATCCCCTCCATTGGTGCAAGCAATTCGAACACCCATCCAATGTGATTTGAGCAGTGTTCTTTCATTGAATAACGACAGGAATTCCTGAAAACGATTTTTCAAATCCCAAAAGTACTAGTTCTGTACTTTCATATTCCCAAAATAATACCACCATCACGTCGTCGACTAAATTTTAAACTAGGTTCTTCATTTTCTGGGTTTTCTGGGTCTTCAGAGATGGTTGGTCCAGGGAAACTTTGTGCACCACCATTGTCGTCACTGTGGTAAATTTTCTCACACACACGCACACACACCGATCATTACTTTTATGCACACCATGATGACAATAGCACTGAATATCATAAGGCCAACGAT
>CM068956.1:54180856-54195073 GCA_035128595.1 Eptatretus atami | reverse complement strand
GGGTAATGGCCAGGAGCACCTGGTAAACATGGTGGCAATGCGGGAGGACAAGGGGTCTGCAAGGGGAGAGTCTGCAACACCAGACGCAAGGCGGCGATTGGGATTAATTGCCCACCATCGGATGTCTGGGTCAGTGGGTGAGGCAAGTGCGTGGGTGCAGGTGAGCACATTGCATCTGTGGGTGAAGGTTGTGGTGTGAACATGGGTCGGTTCGGGCAGGCAGGAAGTTTACAACATCTCTTGTTTACGTTGAGATCTGGAATTTGATTGTCTTCTGACGTCAGCATCGGTTGTATTTTAAAAATCGCGTGGTTCATATTCATAGCGGCCCACCATACCTGGGAGTGCTCTTCCGTGCACTGACTTCCTGCTCCGAAATCTTGAGATTTAATCGGACAATTTTATTTTTGTCACAAATGGTTATAGACCGTGGCGCTGTTTTACATTTGTTAGTGTTGTATTGAGCTCGGAACCATAGTGTACTTTGCACTGCTACAGTCTACTACAATGAAACGGGACAGGATTTTGAAATACCAGCCAAAGTGATTGGACTTCTACTCGCTCCCTCTAGCGGTCGTGCGCGCTGCTGATACCCAGCCCCCCACAACAAAGTGGTGACCCAAAAGGTTTGCTCGCTTTGGCTCATTTTAAAAATCTGCACGAGCAAAAGGGGATGATTGTAGAGGAGGTGCTAAGAAAATGGCCTACCACTCAAGAACTTGCAGGCGTGGGAGAAAACGAAATTTGTAAAATTCGAAAGGTTGGGAGGAAGCTATTGTGTATTATCAAATGTTTTGTGGTTGTGCGCTGCCTTTGGCCTGTGGTTGATCACTGGTTGGGCCATGACTGTCTGCTGATGCGGTTGCCTCCTATTACCAGTGCACTTGATGTTCATTTTTCTTGCCAGTCTGAATGAGCTGACAGGCTGAGTTAGCCTCTTGGGGTTCGTTTTCAGTGGTTAATTTAAAACTTGAGCTCAGGTGGCTCTGGGAGCCCGCGTCACCACTGTAAGTGCAAGGCCAACAGTACATAGTATTTATGGTAAAATAGTCTGTAAAATTATAATGGACATGTATAAATGAATATTTAATTTCTTGTGATGCTAATAAATATTGTGAAAGAGTTTGACTCAGTATAGCCCACAAGCCATTACCTCACAATATTCTCAAGGTTCCACTCAACACATGTTCCCAATACGTTACTTGGGTCTTGCACAGTTGTAATTTGGCCTTTGGCACCTCATCGCCCCCAGTAGCCAGTACCCCCAAAAGGACCAAGACGTTTCTCAGTCTGCCTTGAATTCCGGTGACTATTTGCTCGCCCTCCTCCTCCACGAGGCCACTCTTGGCTCTCTGCTGGTTGACGGGCTCCCTTCCTTCCTCCTGGGTGTAGTCCTCCTTCGGGGTTCGGTACAGCCAACCACAAACCCCGGCTATGTGGCTCAGCCAACCGCTCCAATGCCACAAACCATGAATAGAGCTTGCAGGACTGGAAGTTGCTTTGGGTGAGTGGTGAGTAAATGTGAAGGCCGAAGACCTTACTGTACACTACTGTAGATCTTATAAACGTTACACTTAGGCTTCCCTAAATTTAGACGCGTCTCCACGGAAAAACGCGTTAATTTCACCTTTGTGCTGTTCATACCAGCCATTTGTGTGTTGTTAGCCGCTGCTTACAATCTCCTCTCGCAGCGATTATAATTTATGGCCCGTAACTGACGTGAATATTGTCTTGGCAAACCCTTTAATTTACGTGATCATTGGCCCAATCTCCTTTGTTAACCTCCGCCATCGAAGATGGATGGAGGTTACTGTTTTCACCCCTTTCTGTTTGTTTGTTTTCCAAGTGAACCTGATATCCATTTCATTCATTTGACGTCAACAGTGCTCACAGAGTTATAGTTTGCAACTTTCCCTTTACTTTTAACTTTTACATACTCATTCATTCGTCATAACTAGATTCCTTGAGACAGAAATTGATTTTACGTGAGGTATATCCACCTGAATTCCAAAATCAGCCGCAATATATAATTTGGCATGTTTTTTTTGTTGGAAATCAACTTTAATGACATGTACAAATGCAAAAAAAAAAAATCGAAATTTTGTTGAATAAAAAATTTGCAAAATTTTTTTTTCTCTAACAATTTTTTTTGGGGGGGGTGGGGGGGGGGGGGTTGGAAATCACTTAAAACATGTAGAAATGCAAAAAAAAAGAATCGAAATTTTGTTGAAAAAAAATGTTGCAAAAATTTTTTTTCTCTAACATTTTTTTTGTTGGGGGGGGGGGGGGGTTGGAAATCACTTAAAACATGTAGAATGCAAAAAAAAAAAAAAATCAAATATTTTTTCAAATTGGCCGCCATGGTGCCATATTGGATTTTGGACCAAGTCCAAATCTAATGGCATGATCCTTGGACCAGACTAACCCCCCACCAAAGTTTCGTCGAAATCCGTCGAGGAGTTTTTCCGTAATACTGTTCACAAACAAACAAACAAACAAACAGAAAGGGGTGAAAACAGTAACCTCCATCATCTCGATGGCGGAGGTTAACAAAGGAGATTGGGCCAATGATCACGTAAATTAAAGGGTTTGCCAAGACAATATTCACGTCAGTTACGGGCCATAAATTATAATCGCTGCGAGAGGAGATTGTAAGCAGCGGCTAACAACACACAGATGGCTGGTATGAACAGCACAAAAGGTGAAATTAACGCGTTTTTTCCGTGGAGACGCGTCTAAATTTAGGGAAGCCTAAGTGTAACGTTTATAAATCTACAGTAGTGTACAGTAAGCGTCTTCGGCCTTCACATTTACTCACCACTCACCCAAAAAGCAACTTCAGTCCTGCAAGCTCTATTCATGTTTGTGGCATGGTCAGCGGTTGGCGTGCAGCCACATAGCGGGGTTTGTGTGGTGGTTACTGACAAACCGCCCGAAGGAGACTAACACGCAGGAGAGAGGAAGGGAGCCGTCAACCAGCAGAGAGCCAAGAGGTGGCCTCGTGGAGGAGGAGGGCGAGCAAATAGTCACCGAGGAATTCAAGGCAGATGAGAAAACGTCTTGTGTCTTTGGGTGGAGGCTACTGTGGCGTACTGGAGGGCGTTGTGCCAAAGGCCCAAATACAACTTGATGTGCAAGACCCAAGTAACGTATTGGGAACGATGTGTTGAGTGGAACCTTGAGAATTTGTGAGGTAATGGCTTGTGGGCTATACTGACGTTTAGAGGTCGTATAATAAAGAGGAAATATTTTGTATTTTTAATTTTTGTAATGGTTTTAACGAAGATGTCCGACACTGGACAGTACCTGTCAGCGTATGTAGTGTTGACACTGAAAATAACATCTTGGAAAGGTAGTACTACTGCTAATTGCGGTATGCAATCTAGCCAAGAGGGTGAAAGCATATTCCTGATATGTGTATACTGTACAGGAGTGTACACAATGTAGGGGAACTTTGGAAATTAAGAGGGTATTAATATCGCAAAGTGTGCGTAGTCGAGAATGGTAATCGATAGTAAAATATTGGAGCACATATGAAGCAAAAGCTACAACAATGACATCCTCCCGTGTGTCCTTTTCCCACCGATCGGCCTTTTCGACGGAGCAGTACGTGCAAGCGTCTGGTGGGAGTTCCATTGGCAACCGACGCAAGCCTCCCTACCTGGGTGCTTGCAGCGGCATCGAGTTGCAGGTTCGAGTACCACCGACCGAATCATAAAGGGCCGCATTAGGCGGGAAGGTCCAAGGAAGCTTCTCACCTCCAGCTCACCTTCCCTCCGAGTGGGGGTATCAATAAAGACCCGACGGGGTCCATTTTTTTGGGGGGGGGGTGGTCGTGGGTGCGGCCCAGTCCTGTGTAAGCAGGCACCTGTATCGGGGTGCGTTGTGTATAATTTCCCTTTGCTTTGTATATTCTAATGACTCTGCCCCTTAGTTGTGCTCCTCTGGGCCGGCTTCAATGGTGGTGCCCAGGAGCCAACGTGCGTTTGGTCTGCGACCCCTGCAGGCGGTTGCACTGTTGGTGGTTCAGGTCCTATCGGAGACCTCCGGGCCCGATATTGGTCATGTGGAGTGGACTATGATAGGCCCTCGTCGGTGATGGAGGCAGTCCAGGAGCACCTGGAGACATGGTCGGACAGGTGTTCTCCTGGCAGGATGGAGCCACTTGGGCTGAGAAGGCCGCACTGGTCCCAGGGGTTGAGCGGAGGGAGTCAAGAAGCAATTGGCCGGTGCCAAAACAGCCGCGTAATAGCCGGACAGCCCTGCGTAAAATGGAGCAGCCAGCCCGTGATGCATGCTTGGTAGACAGGGGGTCCGCAAGCGGGAGTCGGAACAACAGGATGCCAAGGTGGCGATTGGGATAGATTGGACCATCGAGATTGGGATCTGGGAGTCGTGGGTGAGCAAGCCTTGGTTCAGGTGATCAAGTGGTGAGGTGCAGGTGGAAATATGCATCTGTGTATGGTAATGAGTAAACATGTGAACCCTTGTGGTCGGTTCGGGCAAGCAGGATGTCACAAGCATTTAGTTGTACGTTGAGTTCTGAATTTGTTGAATCTTGCTGACGTCAAGTTCAGGTTGGGTTGTATTTATAATACGCCGTTTTTCATTTGCAATAAGCGTGGCGGCACATAAAACCTGTGAAGGCTCTCCGTGCACTTGTACTCCGTGCTCCGAAATTCATGAGATTGTAACGGACATATTTAGTTATGTACCAATGGTTTTAGACCGGTGGGGCTGTTACATCTAGCTTTACTGTAGTTGCGCTCGGACCAGTAGTTTATTGGTTGCGAATTGTTCTCAGAGAGGGTAGAGACCAGCCGAGAGTAGAGATTGGGAAAGTCAAAAGGGGTTCGCCGGATGTAGAGGACAGTGAGTGTGCGTTAGCAACCGGACCCATCGATCTGGGAAGGAGTGGAATTGACTTGCACTGTGTACAGTCTACTGACGATGAAAGCGGGACAGATGTTTGAATTACTCAGCCAAAGTGCATGGAGACTACACCACAAACGTCTCGATCTTGATGACGAACCAACTTTAATCCCGGATAAGGAGGGTGCGTCGGGTGGAACCGACTCGTACGTGCCTCCCTCTAGCGGTCGTTGTCATCGCCAGCGTAGATACCCAGCCCCCCCACAACTTGGGTCTCAAGAAAGGGATAAAAGGTGGTTGCCCAAAAAGGTGAATTTTGCTCGTTTGCTCATAAAATGAGAATCAGTGCCACGTAAGCAAAAGAGGAGATGTAGAAGGAGGTGCTAAGAGAACGATAAGTACACGTCAAAGGACGTTGCAGAAGGTGGGAGACAAATCGAAAATGTTGAAATCGAAAAGGTATTGTTAGTGAAGCTATGTGGTATTATCAAATGGTTTGTGGTGTGTGGCTGCACGTTATAGGCTGTTGGTTACTATCACTGGTTGGGGATGGACGTGCTGCTGCTGATGCGGTGCCCTAGTTGTCCAGTGATACTGATGTTTAGTTGTTGTACCAGTCTGTGAAGGCGAATGACAGGCTGAGTCAGCCCGTCTGGGTTCGTTGGTTGTGTAAAGTGAAAGTGTTGAGCTCAGGGCTCTGGGACCCAGGTCACCACTCTAAGTTGCGTAGGTCAAGAGCGAGAGTACGGGTATTATTATTTGGCGTAAAATAAGTACTGTTAAATATATAGAGCAATTATACAGTCAAGAAGAATGTAACTCTGTGTGAGTGCTAATAAATTATTGTAAAGAGTTTGTGACAGCAGGTTGGAAGAGAGGGCTGCGGTAGAGAACACGCCGACTGGGTGGACAACAGGGTGTGTCGAACGGAGGAAACGTCCTGGAAAGACGCATTGGGAACGTGGACCCGTTTCAGGTAGTTATGGTTACCCAAGGACGCGTGTCAAGTGAAGGGTAAGCCAAATAACAGTGGGAGTTCACACATCGTCATTGCGAAGAGGATACAAAGGAAATCGAAAAAGAGAAAGAAGTTGTGTACGTGAGGTTTTATGACAGATGGTGGCAGTGCTGTTTGATTAGCAAATGTGCATAAGTCGCGTGTTAAATATATGGACAATAATTCATATCGTAGTTGTATGTGGGCATTTTTGGGTAATGTCAGTAGAAGTGAGGTGCAGGAATAGTTTTGGTACAGTGTAGTTTGGCGTTTAAATAATAGTAGGGAAACAAGGAAGGGGTTTTTTGACAGGGTACGCAAGTGGAAGAAAAGGCAAACCACTTTATTGGGATCGTATTGCATGAAAGAAGGCGTAGTATGGGAAACACTTATAGCCCCTGTATATACAATGTATGCATCTCGTTGTTGCCACGGGATGAAAAGGGGACAAAGGGCATGTGTTATTGGCCTGGAACAAGCATATGTGCTTACATGAAGGATAACTGCGGACAAGGATAAGAGCATAAGGAATACGAATAAATAATCGTTGCGGAATCCCAGACATCATGTAATGGTATAGTTTCTGTGACCTAGGCGACACCGTAAGGAAGGGTAGCTGCAGGTAGGTACCATACTGATGTTAAGGAAGAAGGGGTTCAGATCATGGTAATGGGAAGTGTTGGTCTAAATGGGAACAATGGTATATGTTGGTCTTCATACTGTTGATCGTAATAGGCCGTTAATGATATGTCAGGGTGCTATTGTCAGTCAATGGTAGTCCGCATAAAAGTAATGATCGGTGTGTTCAGTGTGGTGCGTGAGAAAATTACACAGTGACGACAATGATGCTGCCACAAAGTTTCCCGTGGACCAACCATCTCTGAAAGACCCAGAAAACCCAGAAAATTGAAGGAACCTGAGTTTTAAATTTAGTTAGTCGAGGACACCGCTGATGGTGGTAGTTATTTGTTTGGAAATATGTTGAAAGTACAGACACGTAGGTATTTTGGAGTGTGACAAAACTTTTAAAGGAATTCCGTTGTCGTTCATAAAAAGAAGAGCTCTGCTCAAGGACTCACATTGGATGGTGGTCTCGAATTTGCTTTGCACCAATGGACCGGGGATGGAAAGAATATACTCATTTAGTTCGTAAACACTGGCCTTTGTGAAAGGAAAGTTATCTGGGGACATGAATAACTGTACTTTCTAGTTTTACCCTGGCCTTGTAGTTAGCCAAATATATGTTTTCTGTCGTATAAAGAACAATCAATAGTTAGCCAAATAGTAGTATTTTCTTGTTCGCTGTCATACCCATAGGAAGTCAAATCTAGTTAGCCAAAATAGTATGTTGTGTCTTGTGTCGTTCATGAAGAACAAATAGTTAGCCAAATATATTTTGTTCTTGGTCGGTTCATAAAGAACAGTAGTTAGCTAAAATATATGTCTGTACTTGTGTCGGTGTCATAACCGAAAAAAGTATTAGTATAACCATTAGTATTCGTATGATCTATTGTAGCATAAAAGAACTTTGTGTGAGTCGCTGTTTAGAGAGAGTAGACTCTGACGTATCCCACTCATAATCCTTTAGTAAGCGTTAAGTTTAGAAGTTGTGCTCCGAAATGCGTATCCACTATCCTCGTACAAGGACGTGGGCCTTGATTGTGGAGCGTCATTATGTGGCCTGAATAGGAACGACCGGGAATTTGGTTGTGGGCGCCGGTCACGTGCCCGTTACCTGTCTCCTCTCCAGGCTAGAAGGTCGCAAGAGGACGTCAGTCTCGCTCCTCACGCACACTTCGTGCCGGTCCCACTTGCGGGACCCGGTTTTAGGGAGTACCTCTCCCCACTCTTAGCCGACGCCCTCCTGCCGATCACCTTAAAACAAAATAGACTCGGCTCCGCCCTGCCGTCTCTGCCAACCTTCTCCTTGGACTCTACTCTCAAACATTATTGTCCTAACTGTGTTGTTTGTCTTTGTCCACTATTTTCTCAAAGTGCGAAAAGCAGACCCCCTCCTTCTACCTGACAAATTGGTTGCGCAGCCTGTGTTGTACATTCTCCCAACCATAACCTGGACCACAACTCACTACCAGCCCCGTTTTTGTCGGAACTATCCTCCTCTGCTCGTCAACCACTTACTCTGGTGAACGTCACCTCTGTTCTATAACAACGCCCGTTTATCTTTTCATCTGTATTCATTATTGTTACTGCTGACATCGTGCTAGCAGAGCATAAAGATGGTAATGTTTGTGATAAAGATCTTCCTGTCACACGTTGACCAAATACCCATGATCTTCCTGCTCCACTCGTACAATTGATCAATGCCGTTTTGCCACCCGTCCAAAATGCACGTAGCGTAGATACGTGTTGGTCGAGTTCCTTTTTACCCTCAAGAGAGAAAACATGATCTCTGGGAATGGAATCTCACCTACGAACCCCGTGATGGTCTGAAGCCTGGTGTAATATCCATGACAACAGAGTGGCCCCACAAGAGGGCAGTGAGCAACCGCTCGCTCCTCTTCTACCTATAGTAAGTCCACAATAGTCGCCTTCCAGTGTCCGTAGGCGAGACGTTACCCGCATCTCTGAGTCGTTTGTATCTAAATCGTGATGTTGATAATTCTGTGTCATTCCACGTGGTCTCGTCATTGCTATGTAAGCCAAATCTTTGATTAATGTTGTCCATATAAAAGCTCTCCTTGCGAGCTCGCGAATGAAATCAATAACGATGCGGTTGCACCATATAGACCTTCATTGGTCTCAATGAGCTATTGGAACCCACGTGATACCTGCAGTATTTAAATCATTTCCGCGCTCCGAAATATAAGTTTCAATTAATTTCTGAGTCCCACCTATTTGAGGGAAATAAAATGTATATATCCATTTGTAGGACAGGGAACTATAAACCAGTGTGTAATATAACAGCATATTCCCTTTAATAAGGAAGAAATTTTTGTGTTTTGTAGTGACATACAAGATCCGGGCCTTAGGATGTCGTTCTAAAGTCACCTTATCTATCGTTTGTGTGGGTTAACCCCACCGTTGTGGAGCTTTGTAAATCCTGATGTTCTCACAAGACCCCGTGCCAGTTTCATCGAAACTTCCTGAAACGTTGGCATATACATTAAAAATACCCTGCGCAGACATGAAAGACGAAGTATACAGATACTCATCCAAACCGATTAAATTGAAAGACATCTCCTATCCATAGTGAGAAAGAGTCCTCTCCATGCAATCGATTAGTGGTGACACGTCAAGTGGTAAAGTCGTCGCGTAATAGGACCGAAAGTCGCACATGAGAGAAAATATAATCGTACAGTAACTTGCAAGCCTTTTTGATCGTGTTGTGCGGGATACCCTCCGCAAAACAGTCCGTCTGCCAAAAAAAAATAATAAATAATAAAACCAATTAATTGTGAACGTTCATTCCGACCGTCCATTAGGCACGGCATTGTAGCACGATTGATGAAAATTACCGCCGGACATATGGTTTAGCAAGTCCACGATATGAACGTCATTCACTCAGTTATTTATGCATGCGGTAAATTCCTATTTTTTTTGAACATTTTTTGTGTTCTCACAACCCCGCACCTGTTTTTATCGGATCTTCCGGTGAATTTAATGCTTATAGTGTAATCATTGAACACAGAAAGCGCCCACCATCGCCGCAGGGCGCCGGGTAACCAGTCTCCATTGTTGTCGACATTATTCTGAGCCACAAAAGGATTCAAATTGAATTTAATCGTCTGAGTCCGATAGTCGCCAGCTAATGGATAATTGCTCCAATCATGATACCGGACCTTATATCTCAAACTAATGGGCAAGCTGTCTCTGAAATTTTAAAGATATATGCAGAGGAAACAAAGCCGAGACAGTCAATACACTAAGATTAAAAATATATAATCAAAAACCTAGAACATAAAAACTTTCACAATGATCGTCATATTCTCGGTTGTATTAATATGACCCGATTCATCATTAAATAATTTCCGTGAGGACGAGGCAGATCTCAGCTCATATCTCGGAGGCCTTGCCTGTTGTCCCCTGTATCCCACTCAAAGGTTCGCAAATCAGAATCAGACACTCTAATAGATTCTAGTGGTCCTTACGTATGTAGGTGAATGACATCCAACCACGCATTTTCCTACTACGATTAGTTGTTTCATCATATTTCCCACATGGATTTTTTTAGTCCCCATAAGAGAACGAGAATGGTGTATTTGT
This sequence comes from Eptatretus atami, assembly GCA_035128595.1. Lineage (NCBI taxonomy): Eukaryota > Metazoa > Chordata > Myxini > Myxiniformes > Myxinidae > Eptatretus > Eptatretus atami. The sequence goes on along the minus strand of CM068956.1, from coordinate 54,184,980 downwards.
ACGTTCAACCTCGTTCCCCAACTGTAGTTTATAAATCAAGTAGAATTTGCTTTTCATCGCTGTGGAGATCAGTATGTGGTCAACATCCGCGCCGACAGTGCAGGATACTCGAGAGTCTCATTCACTCTCGCCGCTCCTGGTAAGTGACTAGTCACGGAATTGCTGTACGAGCATGTATCACATACGTCATTCCTGTATTGCTGTTTCATATCCCGATAGTACGTCTCGGTTTCAGCTCCCGGCGGTCGTCGATAAGAGAGAACGGCTAGGTGCGCTTCGAGTGAGTAGAACGATCAGGACAAAGACAGCAACTACAGACACACAGCACCACACTCAGAAAATAATCTTGCTGTGTGCGAATATCTCTCAAGATAGATGATATCGTTGATGCTTATAATTATTCGTATGTACGTTGGAAATATTATATATATTATGTGGTATTGTATTATATCTATATTATTATATATATAATATACTAGTGTACCATAGGGCCCAATGGGGCTATAGCGAGTACTACGTATAGGCGTGCCCCGTGGGGCGTATGCCGTAGGTATGTATATATATGTGCCTCATAAGTATATATAGTATGTGAGGCCTTCGTGCCTATGCCAGTATTCAGGTTACGTAGTCCAGCTATATTACTAATATTTATTTTGGTGACTCTATCAACGAAAGGAAGTTAAAGGGGTAAATTATGGTTATGACAGCCCAGTCCGTCGTCTCGTCCCCCCAGTCCGTCTCTCGCCCTTTCTCCCAACCTCGCTCTGTTTCACCCCCATCTCCTGTAGATAAAAATAACTCACCCACCCTATTACGTTCGCACTTATCTCACTACTCACCTTGCTTCTCATCATAACATGCAGTGTTCCCTAGTCTACGCCCCTCGTTCTTTAAACTTGCCTAATCTCTCCATGTCCGCCCCCCCCGGTCCTGCGTGCACTTCGCCCTGTCTCTTCGCCAGTTTTGCTCGTCCTGCACCCCTGTCTCCCCCTCCTCCGTCTAAATGTAATTCACAATTCTCCAAAGCACAACAAGTTAATTCAAACCTTGGGAAAAAAACGCTTGTCAAACCCTGGGAAAACAAAGCGTGTTTCCCTGGGAAATTCAAACCGTTGGTGATTAATTAATATTTGATAATAACTCCAAACACGGTTGGGATTTCAAATAATTAGAAATAATTAATAAGTTAAAGTTAAGAATATACAAACTTGGATAATTAATTCGAGTTGCAATCTCTTTGGAGTTAAAACTGCTTCAAACACTTGTGAGCCTGTGGAAACAGAGTCTGAAAGGTTTGTGAGAGATATGAAAAGAGACGATAACTTTGAAAGGCACATAATCAGGGTCACCCAGTGTCGATTTTGTGTATACCAAATCGAGCAGAAAGAGCTTAATTTGTTGATGTTCGAATCGTGACGCAAAATATTCATTATATTTACTGTGATGGTATAGTTAAAAACCCATGATTAATGTGTAGATGTCATGTCGTGGATGTCATAGGCACGCGTGTCTCTTGTCAGTTGGTCTGGACATATGAAATTGTTACATCGGTAGGATTCGGAATCGCACGTCGTCTGACTCCTGATATCAACTGATACGAGACAGTCCGCGGGGTAGGCCCACCAGTGGCAATTATTCCTGCAGTTTCATCTCTCGCGATCGCGACGTGAATAGGTTCGTTATTACTCGCAGTTTATATATAATGTTGAAGGAAAAAATTGGTTATGAGTATAGGGTGATGAAGAGTGGACCGACACCCTTTCAGCGTGCCATGCTTATAAGTAAAGTTCATTTCAGTATCACTGAAAAGATGAGTAAAATGGTGGGGTGACAGCGTAACGTTGGAACCGTCATCCGTTCGGATCGTATATCTAACACTTCGAAAAGGCACATCACGGGGGAGTTATAATTAAATGAGTTCGAATCAGGTCGCGCGTGGCAGTTAGTTCCTGGTCGACAGTTTTCAATCAGATCGGACCGTCGGTACGTCTCGTGAGAAACGGCTGTGTCGGCAGACCAGACAAACGACAGACCAAACACACATGAGTATTGCATAGCGTGGATATATAGATACGATGTTGTATATATTGGACACAACTTGTGAGTAGTTGTGATATATATATATAGTTACATAAGAGGGTGGTGTGTGTTGGTGCGCATTTCTCTCTAGAGATGGTTATGATCGTTTGTCAAAAGTTCAGGACATTATCAATGAGTGCGATGGAGTTGTTGGGTTAATAAAGAAAAGTTGAAAGACAAATAAACTTGAATTTTACCCTCCGTTCCTAATAGTGGAATGGAGGTAGTTGTTTCACTCGTGTTATCTGTCTGTTCTGGTGTTGTTGGTCTGATCTGCTTGTCCTGTGCATGAAGCCGTATCTCAAAAGGTTGTGGATGGAGTTCAGACGAAATTGGTGGAGTGGGTTGGGTGTGTGTGTGAAAAGGGATCGATTATTTAGATTTGTGAGAATGGATAGATTCCTCATCTGGATACCGGAATTTCTCTCTACAGTGATGTTCACCCATTGATGGTGGAGTCGGGCAACGATATATAGCACGATATGTCTCAATGTGGACGGATTATGTGCAAAACGAGGTGGATGGGTTGGTAGGGTGACAAGATCAAGCTGAGTTCGTTAGTTTCAGGGTCAGGAGTCAAGAGCACCACTAGTCAGTGTGATCCAAAAGTGTAAACTGTTCAGATCGCCTGGAGCGGGAGGTTGATTGCCAGCGGTCTATCTGCTGTTGCTGAAAGTACCGTTCGTATTTGATCTGTTTAAAATCAACATCTATCTCGGATGTGCCTAGGCCCTTATGTAAACTTCATTCGAAAAAAGCTCAAAGTTTTTAAATGATCCCCGACCCATTTCTTTGCTAGTATAGGGAAGAGTGTTAGTTAGGGCAAACCTATACAGAAGATAGAAAAAAAAAAAGTTTTTCCAAAATCCAACAGTGACCTGATCGCAACGTAGTAGATGGCAAGATGTCTCGTCACTCCCGTACGGCTCGTGCTAGACGATTTATGTTATAATAGGAAAGCTTCAAAATTGACACTTTTTGTGCCTTAATCAGCAAAACTTTACATTTGGTCCAGCAAAGGCCAAAGTATTGATGTACAGTATATCCAAAATTTATGTTTGTGTCCAGTATGTCCAAGAGAAGTTGGAATCACGTTTGTGGAAAATATCACACGTTTAAATGCCCACAGGTGGCAGAGATGGGCACTCCCCACCTGTGGCATCCGAGGTGAGCACCCAATACTAGGGAAATATAAACAGATTCTGTTTGCGCGTTGACTGTATCCAGGTAGTGGGTAAGTTCCATCGGCACATGGTTGTGGTATGTAAAAAGTGTACTTTATGTTATATATCGTGTGGAGGATAAGATTGCTAGCCGGAGGACGGAATATAGTTTATTATACCGTTCTATTTATACATTTGTAGCTGTGTTCCTTCTTTCACTCTATAGCTCTTCTCATGAGCCTCGATCTGGGATAGATACAAATAAGAAACCAGTCTATTATTATCGTGGGGATGTAAAAGAAAACCAATCTGTTGGTGTCACAACTGTAAATTTATGTTCTGTCGCATGTTTTTGTAAACCACAATGGTTAGACTGTGTTCCAGCCACCAAAGCTACAGGGGTTTCTATCTATCTTGTGAACTCAACCTTAGTGCCATGGGGTTCCAGTCATCGAGTGGGGTTATTCTGTGATCTGGTGCTCCAGCTTCAACAAACGTGACAGTTAGAACAGCTTCCGTGGTGACGTTACTCGCATTTTCCCAGCATTTCCGGGTCTGTCTGCACCCTGCTGACACCATGTCAGGTGGTTCACACATATTTAGTGTGTCAACTCAGCAGGGGCCCATCCGTGATCGGGGGGTAAAGGGGCAGCACGGAATGGCCTCGAAAAGTTCCAGGAAATCACTTTGCCTCCGCCATGACCCCCCGCGATGACCTCGAAACCCACGTGCTGCATCCCCACCATTGGGCGTGTCCACAGAGACCAGGACACCTGTTAGTACCTTGTTTTTCACATGATAGCTTCTGTTCTACATGTTTGGCTGATGTTCCGGATGTTGCGCATAATAATCTATTGGTCTATTGGGCCAACCTGAGATGGT
>CM068956.1:54155623-54173840 GCA_035128595.1 Eptatretus atami | reverse complement strand
GCGGATCCGCCATGACCCACGTGCTCAGCACTCGCGTTCACCCGATTCTGTTATTGTGTGCGCGGTGCCAACACCGATCTGTGTCAGGAATTGGTGGAACGATCGGATATAATAATAATTAAATGGAGGTTTGGAATGAAAAAGGATATAGATAAAAGTATCAGATGGAGAAATGGAGGGAAAATAAGATGCCGATATAATGAAATCCAGAAATGGATTGAAAAGAACGAGCCGTGAGTTGTTGTTGTTCGTCTTTCGGCTGCTCCCGTTAGGGGTCGCCACAGCGGATCATCCGTTATGATCCGCATCCTGATTTGGCATAGGTTTTACACCAGATGCCCTTCCTGACGCAACCCTGGTCGCCTCTGACGACACAGGGATAAGGATTAAGTTTCGCCATGATTCCGGGCTGCCCGACACCCTCTCATAGCGCAGCCCAGTGTAGAGCTCCCGTCCTCAAGCGATCCTCCAACCCAAGCCTCCGAGTAGCCGGATTACAGGCGCATGCCACTACGCCCGGAATGAAAAGAATGAGCCGCGAGTGTCTTGCACATTTGTGTTCCGTACAACGTGGCGTAGTTGTTCTTTTTCTATTTCGGCCTCTCACAATGTAGTTATTGGCACCAAGCTGCCAGCCACGCTGTCGCCGATATTGGGTCATTTGCTTCTGTGTTTTGAAAAACAACATCCGTGTAGACTCTTTAAGAGATATTAGTTCGTATGCCTTTTCAATGCAACCAGCAAACTCATCCCAGATCATCGGAAGTTCGAGACGATCATCTCGAGCTGCCAGGCATACTCTATGGACTTGCCGCAGAAATTATTTCGAGGGTTTCATTGTAACCTCGCAGCTGCACTGCTGTTGTATCTTTCCCATCCCCCACGGCACGTGCTGCACGTGCTGGCCTCCGTGGGGACCCATTGCTTACAGTAAAGGGCGTGGCTGCAGTTTCCACAGGGGGTGTCCAAGCGCAGTGCCTGCTGGTCTACACGAGGACCCAAATTGAGATTTACCTCAGGAATAAGCAGAAAAGAAGAGTAGAAATGAAGTTATTGGTGTAAACAGACCGAGCTATGAGATCCCCGCAACGCACGTCCTGTTGTCCCGCAAGACAAAAGGGAAGGGACTAATCTAAACGTACAGTAATGGAATAACTGTCTAGGTACCACTATATGTTGGATGCCATTGCCTTGGAGGCATGTGGTTCCTAGAACCGCAACAATGTATATACATTCATTCTAACCACTCACTGACTGACTGATATTAAAGTTTGGTACCTTGCGGGTGATGGAGAAACCTGAAATTTTGCATACTGACAGACATCGAAGCCTATACACCGGCAAAAATCTCAGAATCATTGGAAAGTGTCTGTAAATGAAAATATAAATGAAATTGCTCATTGAGCAAGGAATTGCCGGAAATATTTGTCATATCTCCATGATCTCTGAAAAAACAAAAACCTGGAAATCAATTTGGTTCTTATAAGTCGATAGTGCAAACTGTTTATTGAGTTATAGCATTTAGTTTGGTCATGATCATAACTTGTAATAGTCAGGGATGTTAGGGGCATTATAGGGACTGTTTGGTTCAGATTCTTCCAAAAGCACCAAATTTGGCCCATATGTCGCCATGCCATACTTTTTCGATTTGAAACGGCGCCAAGACGAGCGCCCCCGGGACCGCCATATTGGCGAAATCCAATTATGGCCGCACATCCGGTTGGAGGTCAATCGTAGTTAAAAAAAAAAGGGCTAGAATCATGAATAATACCACTTTTTAGGGGTTTTGGGGTTGGGGAATCGGATTGTGATGTTATTTCAACTATTTGAGGTCAAGGTCACCCCTCAAGGTTATCCTAAAGGTCATTTTGGGGTCAAACCCGGCGTTTTGGGGCCGTCATTTCAAAAATGGCCTACCTACGGCCTCTATGGCCTACCTGGGTTATCAACAAAAAGAACCCGTTAATCATTTAGAAAATAAGACTTGAATGTTTTTAATTTTGAATGTTTTTAATTTTGACTCGTAATATCATAAACTTTTTGTTTCATTTTTAAGATAATACCAAGTCTGTGAGTGTCGACGTGTCCAGCAGTGGCGGTATGCGTGATGCCATTCGGAGCTGTGACGTCTTCCCTATCTCACAAGACTATCCTATCCCTGTTCTTGCGTGTTCAGGAGTGGATCCGGAACCTGCGACTCAGCCTGCTATCGTGTCGCCGTGATGACGAGACGAAAGTTCATCGCGGCAACGAGCCAACATAATACGAGTGTCGAACTATGTCCTCTACCAAAATTATGAATTGGGGACTCTGTTGTCTTTGTCATTGGACAAAACTGGAGAAGCCTTGCAAACTCCTAAGGAGGAGGGACTTGTATCACTTCAGAGAGATCTCAAAGACTTCAATGCTATCAATGCCAATAATTTTCCTTCTGGTATCAATGTCACGATTAGTCAGTTGAATGATGGCTCAGGTATTGCAGCAACTCTTAATTGCATAAGGCTAGGTATCACAAAACTTGCAGGAGTTATGGTAGTAGTTCTCGTGTCAAACGGGCAAGAGAGAAGCTTGACAAAGAAGCCGGTTCTCAGAATAGTTCCAAAAAATCAGGTCATCTGGGGAATTTCAGTCTCCAGCCAATGTCAAGTGTTGTGTAATCTGAGAGGGGGAGGACCAGGCCAACCTCCATGAGGTAGTAACCGATGTCGTAGATGCCAATCTAAAGAGTTGGGCAAAGACGAACAAAAATTCATTTACTTGCAGACTGGTTGCCGTAGCGTCTGATGTACATGCGGCTGATGCCTATTATCACCATCAGTGTTATGTACATTTGCGAGACTCCGCTCGCATGCTGAGCAACTACAATCGGTGGGTCCCACACCTCCGCCTTCGATCCATCATCTGCACTCAAATTGTAGCCCTGATCGAACATTCGGACACCACCGTATTTAAGCTCTCAGAGCTATGCGAGATGTATCAAAAGCTTATGAGTGATAAAGATCACCCATGTAGAGACAAAAAAGAGCCACACACAACTCGATACAAGGATCACCTTCTCGACCTCCTACCTGAATGGCTGAGTTTTCCAAGGGGAATGAAGGCAGGAAGGATATTTACATATCTCACAAACTGAAGGTGGTTGATGAGCTGGCCAAGACATATAGGCCTCAGATTGTCAAGAGGATGCACTTACGTTCATGTGGGCTGCTGTGCTGATGCACAAGTTTTGTCTACAGAGTTAGGAGCCTTTCGACGGCTCCTTCCCCCTTAACTGCCTCACAGCTCCAGTCAACAAGGAGATGAGAGTTTCTTCAACGTAGTTCTCCGGGGCCTGTCAGCTCTTCATGGACATTAGAAGATCAGTGGCGATGACAATCTGGATACGGGAGAAGATCGCATGCAACATCTCACAACTGCTAATCTACAGTACTAGAAAGGATATGCACTATGCAGTCAAGACGTCTGCAGTACGGACAACAAGGAGCAAGAAACCTCCTTCCCCCTGTATCGTGACCTCAAGCTGCAGGAACACACACGGGACAAAAAACAGATTGGGATTGACCAAGACAGGGTATCTCGGTATCGTACGATCGCGTCATGGAAGTGAAGCGAGATGTTGCACGTGCGGTGTGTGCTCGCCATGCTCAGGATGGGGTGGTGGTACCCACCAACAGCCGTCTCAAGGTCTTCACCACCCACGATGTGGATATATGTAGTAAAGCGAGGGCAACTTCTCACTGGAAGAGTTCCACGGATATGTCCTGAGCGTACATAGCGGCGTTTTGCAGATGTTATTCGCAAAGTATTTTAACAAAAATTGTTCCTGAATAATTTTTGTTGAATTTATAGTAGTACCACATTTGATCTTTGACCTTTGAACCCAAAATGGGGTGACTATGACCTGAAATCATCAAAATGAGATCAGAATCAGATTCCCTGACCTCGAAAACCCCTAAAAAGTGGCAATTTCATGATTCTAGCCCTTCTGATTTTTTAACTACGATTGACCTCGAACCCGGATGGCGGCCATAAATTGGATTTCGCCAATATGGCGTCCCCGGGGGGCCCCGTCTAAAATCGAAAAAGTATGGTATGGGCAACATATGGGCCAAATTTGGTTCTTTGGAAGAATCTGAACCAAAAAATCCCTAACATCTTGACTATAGTCAATCGGACTTGAAATGGCGTTTTTATCACAATTTGAAAGTTTTGACCCGACACCCCTGACATTCGACCCCCGACCGCTAAGAAGGGTGTTGGTGTGACACCCCAATGAGACATATGGTTGGATGCAGAATTGGAAGATGCACAATTTGGATTTGGTTTGAAGTTGATTTGGTTTCTTTGTTACCATTCCCCACTCGTGTATATTTGGATATGTATATATATATATGATACACACACATGTACACACAGTTGAGAGCTGAGAAAACTGTATTATATATTGTGGTCTTTGTAAGCACTTGCTAACCAGCTAAACCCCATTGATCTGCACAGTTGTCGGCTGTATTCTCAATGAAGGCCTCCCTATGGCCAAAATTTGAGACCAGAGCCATTGCATTTGGATGAAACCTCTGCCTTATGTTTTCATGACTTTTTGCACCCTCCACACACATTCCATAAATCAGTAATTCATCACCTAAATGTCATGGTCTGATGCATATCTTGAATTCAGACTTTAACTGTTAATTATTATGAATTTTTTTTCTTTATAGGTGTAAGGTTCATCAAAGATCAGAGGGGAGAACCAGAGGGGAGAGCAGTACTCCATCAGGCTGTGGACGAAAGCTTTGTATGTGCTCAGGTGCTCAGGTGGGCCGAGGAAGGACTTTGCACAACGGAGGATTCCCAATCGGCGACTGGCTTTGGAGGTGAGGTTTGAAATGTGGCTTTCCCAGGAAAGGTCATGGCAGATAGTGAGACCCAGAAGCTTGAAAGAAAGGACTTCTTCCAGAGGATTGTTGAGAAAGTGGATGGGGGGGTTTCTAAACGGTCCTTTCGGAGAGACATAGTGAGAGTGTGAGATTTGTCCGGATTGAAAGACATGTTCCACGTGTTGGACCAGTTTGTGATTTTAACACAAACTGGTCCAACACGTGGTTGTTGTTCCATAGATGGTAAGGTTGTTCCATAGATGGTAGAGGTGAGAAATAGAAGAGTTTGGGTGTTCATTCAGCCTGGATTTTGGAAGTTGAACCAGAAGATTGTTACTAACTCCAAATTTGGTTACTTAAATCCAAACCTGGTTCCTATCTACAGCTGGACTCCTTCGGTCTGAATGTTATCACTTAAATTTGTGTTGAGGCATGTGCCAATACTCACAATGAGGGTGTTCCACTAGGACTTGTGTTCTTTGGCATCTTATTGTTTTCACCCAGGCATTGGCCCAAGGTGCTTGTGATGCAAATGCTTGTTTCTCTGCTCTTTGTGTTCATTTTCTCCTCCTGGGAAGGCTGTCAATTCTCAAACCAAACTCTGTTTCAGTCCCATCTGCTTCCTTGCACCTTGCAGCCAATATGGATCAATGCATTTCTGGCTCTTCAGTTCATCTATTTCTACCATTATGGTTCTCTTTGAATCAGAGAAAAACACTTCATTACCGATTCATGTTTTCCATTCCTGTTTCTTTGTTACCTGCACTCAAATAATCCATCTGCCTTTCTTCATCCACCTCTCAACATATTTCCTTCCCTCTTATCTCCGCATATACCATATATGACTTGCTATTTATTTTTCACTCTTCACACTTCTTCTTTGTTTGTATGCAGCACAAGGCTGTGGGGTAACATCATTGGCTGAGGGCGTGGCTGTGCCACTGATGCAATTCCCTCTGCTGGTTAGGGCAGGAATTTGGAATTTGGTCATGGTGCCGGTGATAGCTAGCATATTCTTCACGAAGGACACCATGGCATCTTTAACATCCAACAATGAATACTGGTGGAAGGGATTCCCAATTAATGTCCATCTGAGGGACGACACACACAATGATGAATCACCTGCCTGTGAAACAATGGGATGACAGTTTATAGCTGAGTCAGGATTCAAACCCAGGCTAGACAGCTGAGAAGCTAGTGTGCATACCTCAAGGGCATCCTGTCAGCCCCACTTTTCACACTAATTAATGCATATCACCAACATACATGATTACATCTCTTGTGCCACAGGCAAGAATGTTTCGACTGATCTGCATCAGGATTGTTACCTTATCACAGCCAATGTTCCACCCACACCATTTTGTTCATTCTCGCTTTCAAAACAGATGCGGTTGCCAAACTCAAAACACTTCAACTGAACGTCCATGTGTGGGAAATGCTAGCCTCCACCAAAGGGATAATTTGAAGTCTTTAACAGATCATTTGGATTAGAATTCAACATTTACCTTCCACTACTCACAGCTGATTCTAGTCACAATGGTCAAAATATCACTCTACCTCCATTCAAAAAGTTCCTTCAATTGCAACATTTTAACTTTTAAGGTATCCGATCTGTCTTCAAACTTTGGTTAACTGATGAAGGTAAAAAGAATATGGCATGCCAAAAGTCTTCCAGAGGCATCTTGGTTAAAAATTCTTTTTTAAAACAGTCAGTGCTATTTCCTCTGACTTTTATCACTTCTTATACATACCGATGTCCATTCATCTTCCTTGCACAATTCGTTATGCCTGTTGGTCTATATTTCCCATGTCCATTCAGATATCTATAAAGTTTGACAAGGTTTATCAGTGGTCAATTTGTTTGAACGTCTTCAACAAACAATTTGCTTTCCCTCCAGCCTGCCCTGCTCCGTTTTTTCTTTCTGTTGGGCATTCTTACTACGTAACACCAATGCGTTGATTTTTGGCAATCTTTGCCGTCATCTCTCCCTCAACAATTGCTCAAGTTTTCATTCTGCTCCAGAGGTTAACATCACCCCAGATTGCTTCCGCAATGAGCCATGCCCCACCATTACATTTATCCAATCAAATCAGGAGCTCTCTTCAAACTTTGTTCCATGCTACACAGACATTTGGAGAGGCAATTGCTACACGCTGCAGTATTTTGGGGCATGAAAAATACCGTCGGTTTCTCTTTGGTGCACAGAAACTGTTTACGTCTTCTGGGGCTTGTTTCCACGTGGCTCAACCGAGACCGTGCGCAGCATCGCCATTTCGCTAGCTACGTCTATGACCGGCTCCTGCAACAATCAAAGCGAAGGGTGTCATACTCCGGATTAGGCCAAGATGTGCTGTTGGCAAGTATGAAGACTTAGCTTAGTATCTTCATTCCCATTCATTTTTTACGCCTTGTTTTGCTTTTAGGGGTTTTTTGTCCTTCTCATGATTCACTTCTTTCTTCTGTTTTTTTTGGCAGTATCTGTACCATAAGCCATTTGGGGTACATTTCTGTTGTCATGTCATTCTAATTTGCTTCTTAGTTTATTTAATATGTTAAACATATGTTCTTCATGTGATTCTGATTGTCTGTGTTTAATGGCACTCTGATGCCTGGATGCATACTGTCACCGAAAAGCTCACTTCTCTTTGCATGCGGCCCAACAGCTCGATAACTTCCAGTTCTACCATTTCAGAAATCGGCATTTTCTCACATGATGATTTATTTCCCCTCTCCACTTGTCCATACAGTCGAGATGGGCTCGCCCTCGCTCCTCGTCTCCAGAGAGGTTCCCCTGGTTTGACGAGCATTGCACTGCGCACCACCCAGTAAGAACTGATTGGTTTGGTCACATTTCAAATTTGTAAACAACCTGATGTGCCTTCCATTTGGAAAAGGTAGATGAGTTCTGAGATTCAAACTCAGCACTTTTTTATGAACCAAGTTCCCACGTGTGGAGTTGTGGAGGCAAATAAGCCAAGCATCTGACTAGTTGGAGTTTGCTTATGCCTTCTTTCCCATCAGAAAGCAGTTGATATAAGGACAATGGCAGTCAAAATACAAACACTTTGCATAGTAAATGCAGTTACAGTGAAGCCTTTTTTATATGTGGTCATCCCTCATCTCCTGATATTATTTAATAAGAAATGATTTTTAATGGAAAATGATATGCGCTTATACCTGATGTTGGCATAATGGTGCGGGTGGCAGGTTTGGGATCCAAAGGTCCTGAGTTAAAATCTTGCTTGGCTCTTGAATTTATACCAGGTGGGGTTAACTCAGCCTGTCATCCTTCTGAGGTTGCAAAATGAGTTCCATCTTGCTGGGATGATTGAGCTGTTTGAATACCCTGCGTTGGAGTGGAGACCTGTCCAGGATTCTGCCCCATAGCCCAGGAGACTGCTTTGGCACCACCAATGCTCTGGACAGAGTATAGTCCTGATGGATGGATGAATGGATACATGCTTGTATTGCATTTATAATATTGTAAGTATAAGGGTGGAAACTGGTAAATCAAGGATCTTCTTCTTGCACGTTGCAGCTTGGCTGCAGGGTAGCTATCATTTTGTTGGGGCATGACGATGCCGCTGATGCTGTGTCCCGATACCAGTACACTGGTACTCATTTTGCCGACCTCGGAAGGATGACAGGCTGAGTCAACACCACCTGGTGTTAATTCAGTGGCCAATGGGGCTTGAACTCAGGATCCTAAGATCCCAAGTCAGCCACCCTAACCACTAAGCCAACATTTGGCTTCAACTCCAGGATTATCAGTTAGTTCATGGCCTGCAAATATTTTATATATATATATTGTCGACAACTTGGTCACAATCGTGATCAAGCATCCCTTAATCATGATAAAAAAATTAGAATTCCAAATGGGTACTGGCACATGCAATAGCCTACTCTTTGACTATATACATCGTGGGATCTAAACCGTCTACATGTGAATGCTCGCAGATGGGATTGCCGGTTTCATATCCCTCCAAAAGACGGAATGATCTTTGATGCAATGCCCTGCCTGCGAAGCACTGACGTGACAGTTGACAGTCAGATTGGGAAACAAACCCAGCCGAGACAGCTTTGGCAGAGGCCAGTGCACTACCTCTGGGTTGGCTTGTCAGTCCTATATGTCAATGAATGAAATCAAGAGGACGTTGATCAGAGTATGCTAACAGCTGTGGGAAGGAAGGAAGCAGCACGTACCATTTTTTAATTCTTTGCTAAGACTCAGCCATTGTTTGAACTGCCGACCTCCCGGACTCGGAGCAGACGCTCTAACCATCACACCACCGAGTTTTGGTAACTTGTCCATTTTACACAACAATCACCATTCTTTTAATTTTATACTTCAATGTTTGACTATGAACTTGAACTTACATTTTACCCTGATATTTAACAGTCTCATCATTTATTGACATTATTCCGGACATGGTATGAAATGGATCTATTCTCCCGTTCTTTACTTTCCTAACCATTGCAATGGGTTCCCTTTGAATACCCAAGTCTCTGCACGAACCCTTCAAATTAACAGTCTCTCTCACATTCGGCTAGAGCCACCAGACGTTGGTACTTTGGATATACAGTCATGAAAACCGAAGTGCAAAACAAAATTCCAACTTAACTTGCAACATCATCCTGAAACACTGGGATGAAGATTATTATTGATTCAAGTTATGCCAGCACTTTGAACCAATCATGTGATTTCTCTTGGACTTGGAAAACAAATTGAAAAAGTTTTCCACTAGTTTAAACTTTCCCTGCATCCCGGTTTGCATCTTCAATCACAAATATCGAGAATGAACTCCGTGTTTCCACTTTCGACAGTTGCATCCGGTACTTAATTGAATTGTTCAAAAATCTGACGGAATGCCAGACAGACGGATGAAAAGAAAACCTCAATCCCTTCCTTAATGAGGTTAGTTGTGATATTAATTTGCAAACAAGGCATAAAGCATCCTTTGCGATTCGATTACAGTGCAATCCATATTATTACGCAGCTGTGACTTAGTTGGAAATTATATCGTTTGATGAGTATCAAAGTTTGGCGGCATGGTATCCATGACAAAGCTGTCTTGTACTCCGCGGTTATGTCGTAAGCCCCTGAAATATTTCTCCTATTTGTGGTTTTTACTGCTGAGGCTTTGAACAAAAACTTTCTTTGCCATTTCAGGTTCCAATTTTGAATTTTCATGAAAGCTAATATAATGGCCCTCCTCTCGAAGCTTCCCCTGAATCTTGTGAAACCTCACACCTGGTCTCCACAGGTGCTGTTTTTTTATATTGAATCTCCTGTTATTGAAAGAACTAGTACGAATTGCATTTTTTTTTGTTCAGTCTGTAGACAAGCTGATCAATGTACAGGAACCGAATTAGGACAGGACAAGGACACTGTGACACCATATACAGTTTAACAATTGTTTTTTTTAATGGATTGTTCAACGTCTCCAGATCTGTAAAACATCTCAGTTGTGCACTTTATACTTGTAAATATGTAAAATTAACAAGTCCATTGAGGGCTGGAAAGATGGCCTCGAGGTACACACACTCATCTCTAATCTCTAAGCTGTCTCGCCTGAGTTTGAATCCCGACCCAGATATAAGCTGTCGTCCAGGTGTTTTACAGGCAGGGTGATTCATCGATGCATGTGCCATCCCTTGGATGGACATTACATGGAGGTCCCATATTCTAGCATTAGTTGGTGGATGTTAAAGATCTCATGGTGTCCTTCTTGAAGAGGAGGCAAACTTTTTATTCCTGTCCAAACCAGAGTTGAACCTCTTTCCTGGCCAGCCGGTTCGTGAAAGACTTGGGCCAAGCTTCCCCTGGCCAACCCCAAAAGAACGTGGGAATAATTGTGGCTGTTAAAGAAGAAGAAAAAGAGCAAGTCCATTAAAATTTCCAACGTTTTTCGTGGTCTCAGCTTCCAAACGGTAAAGTACCATCATTGGATTGCTGACATGAAAAGCACAATGTGATCTTTCTTCTCTATTCGAGGTCATCTTGTTGAACGGGGTGATGCAGAGGTAGCATGCTTATCTTTCAGATGTCTTTTCTGGGTTGAATTCTCGACCCAACGATAAATTTTCAGGTTGGTGCTTTCCAGGTAGGACGTTTCATCCCAAAGTGTCATCTCTTGGATGGACTGGTTGACATTAAAGACCCCACAGTGTCTTTAGTGACGAATAGGCGAATTATCACCGGTAACCCGAACAAGTCACAAATTCCTTGCCAAACTTGCAGGGGGCACCACATCAGAAGCACAGCTGCTCTCCCAGAAATTATATCACCATGGCAACTCCGTGCTGAACATGAATTGTTGCACTCTACCTTGCATCACTTTATAACATTTGCAGAAGCATGCTTCGCATCAAACCTAGTTATGTGAAAAAAATTCTCTTTTGTTCAAAAAATTCAAAAGTTATGTGAAAAGTTCAAAAGTTATGTTCAAAAGTTTTGTTCAAAAGTTTTGTTCAAAAGTCAAAAGTTACGTGAACAAACAAAAAAAACCTAGTTATGTGAACAAAAAAATCGCCGTTTGCAGAATGTGATGGCGACAGTGTGCGCTGAATCTCAAAACGTGCCATTCTTCAGACATCTCCACAATGAGCATTATTGAAATGCCTGAAAGGTGCCCATACCTCACTAAAAGGCATGACATGTCCAGTAATTCACATTTCGTTCATTATTATATTGCAAATCTTCCAATAAGATTGCATCTTCTGTTCACATAATATCTGGGACAATGGGGAAAAGGAAGCGGATGAAAGAGATGCGTGCACAGAGACGGCTGACGGTTCATCACCTGAGCATCGTTAAGAAATTGATCCTGAAATATATTACCCCAGCGAGACGAGATGATAGAGAAAGAAAAAAACAGATACAGATAGAAGTACAACTTTTGAAAACTTTATGCATCAGCAGTCTGTCAAGACCTGACCGAAATGAAGTTTCATTAGATTGAAGCGTTTAACCGCTCGTATTAGGTGCCAGGTCACGAAACGTTTCTTCGTCTCATTGATCTCAATGGTAGGAATGAATTATCCTACATTAGCACAGCTGTCACTCCAGACAGCGTCCTTCTGTCATTAAGCAGCATTATTGCATCGTTATTGTCATGTTTTCAGGCAGCAGTCGGTGTTGAGAAGCGGAATTGCCACAAGATTTGTTTTGAATGGTAATGAGTTTCAAGATCCTGATTTATATGTCTTAATTTTTTCGGGAGAGGTGGATAGGATAGAAGTAAGCGATAGTGAAACCTCTCTTCGTTAAGGAAAGATATGTTGCGTGCATTAGCATCAAATGACGAACAAATATGATTTCACAAATATAAAATAAACAATGAAAACATTACTGTACATTAATATAATAGCGATACACGTCAAAGCCAGCTTTCATTACCACAAGAGTGCGGTAATACCTGGCTATAAGTGAATTGCGGTGTAAGGCAAGAGGTTAAGGACGTACTAGCCTGAAGAAAGGAAAATGCTATGTGAAAGCAACCCACACAAGCCAACTCTCATTTGATTCATGTTGCCCGAAAAGTGTGCACTGCCCACACGTCTGCGTCAATAGCGGGGGCTGTTTACTTGGAGATGGAAACGACAAATGTGAGTGGCAGGAGATCCGAGTGAAAGCAATGCTCGATGCGATGTGGATGTTATGACTGGATGTCGAGCCACTTTGTGTATCAAGGTCATTCTGAACCTGCGTTTGGGCGTGTCTTTCTACTGATGATACTAAATTCCAAATCCTCAACAAGACAACTATCCACATAGTACGTTCAAGAAAAGGATTCCCCTGACATTGTCCAAAATATTTCCATTCCCGTGACATTGCATTTATCAAGCATCTTGTAATTTGTCATTGATCAACTTCAAACTCGTTTCAGCTGTCATCAACATTACCTGTGTCCAAAAAGACTGTTGTTCTAATGATCGTTATGTCCACGTTACCTCTGTTCATTTTCAAGAAAGTATTGTGTTGCAACAACCTCAACCAACTGGCACCAAAGTATGATTTTGTCACAACTCTTCTCTTTGTTAAACAGCTTTGTTATCCAAACAAATGAAACTTGACTTCTTCTTTTTTTGTATTCATTGTCGAGGCTCATATGAGAGCTAACACACAGAACGTACAACAAGGGGAGCAGGAGACAAGAGGGGTGGGAGAGGTAAAGTAAAAACAGTGGGGAACAGAGACATGAGGAGATCTGTGGAAGGGAGAGGGATGGGGTGGGGAACACAGGATAAACAAGATGGTACTACAGGGACTTTCAGGAAAGACACCAACAAGATCATGAACACAGACAAGAAGGAGATGGCTAGGCCTCAAGGAAGCCCAATATGATTAGATCGACGAAAGATCAACGACGAAAGAGATGGTGGTGAACAGCTGTTTTGAAGACCTGGAGGGAAGAGTGCGATTGAAGAGAGTGTGGGAGTTTGTTCGAACGGCGGGAAAAAAGAGGAATGAAAGAGTGAAGGTGAGCAGTGATTCTTGATTTTGGTAGTTTTACCAGAAAGGGGTTGCTGGCGGACGTTGAGTGTCCTACGGAAATATGGGGGGGGGGACATATCTCAGACAGAGCAAGGGGGACGAGGCCAGAGAGGAGGTGGTGGAGGACAGACAGATTACCGACCTTCCTGTGGTGAGAGTGAAAGACCCAAAGTCTCAGCCTCATCGCGGGAGATACAATGATCCTAAATGCCTTGGTTTCCACAGCGTGAAGCCGAGAAAGGTGAGAGGCAGGAGCACCAGCCCAGAGGGGAGAGCAGTACTCCATCAGGCTGTGGACGAAAGCTTTGTACGTGGTCAGGAGCTCAGATGGGCCGAGGAAGGACTTTGCATGATGGAGGATGCCCAGTCGGCGACTGGCTTTGGAGGCCAGCAAATAGATAAATACTACAATAGATACAACAAAATCCACAGGTCTTCAGTCACATCCCAGGCACAATGCTGAAAACCTGTTGGTGCCTCCTTTTGAGTCACTGTTCCGCCACAACGTTAAGGCTGCAATCCATAAAATGATGATAAAACCTGCCGGATTTGCCCCATATAAGCAGCAGGATGACCCAAAATCAAATGCTGCCCAAGCTGTTTTCGATAAATAATTTACATCGTCATTGAAGAAGCTATCAGGATTCTTATCAAACAGCACCTGAGAACAAATTACCTGATCACAGACGGTCAGTTTGAGTTGTGCAAGAAACTGCTCTGCTTCGAACCTCCGCACAGCCTTAATCTAAACACTGGACGTGAAGACGGCCGGAAGCTCCTAAAATGTAGTTGCATGAGCAATAGTTTGGATTCATGCCCGTCGTGGCTGTAATGTGAAAGGCTCTGATTAACCTCGATTGTTTTCACAGTTACGCACCAATAAAAGGTATAAAAAATGTCTCAGTGAGCAACACAATTGTGTGGCTTTGGGTTGACGCTATTTGGCTCTGTCTTCCATTTGCGCCTGTTATCCTGTGAGCTACTGTCCAGTTGCTTGCTTTCCACGCACAGTGGCCTATATCTTCCATGAGCCTTGATCTATAGAAATCACAGTTGAGCCATTTCTCTGTTCATGTTCACTCACGAGCATCGACATAATAAAAATATATCAACATAGATGTGGCAATTTTAATCGCAATCAAGTCAGTCCAGGATAACAGAGTTCCGTAACCAAACAATGATGTTACCTTCACCATCCATGCATTTCTTCGGCAAAACCAAATGCCATAGAATGGAAATGGTAACTTAAACAATGACCTGTCCGTAACGATTCTGAACAAGCCTCACACATTTTCTTTCCAATCTTCTGGAAAAACCAAATTTCCTTGAGCTCACTGAATCGTGGGCTAGCTCAGTGAACTAACCAAGCATTGCCTTGCATTTCTGCACCAAGATTGATTATGGTAGGAAGAATCAGCAGAACAATGAGTTTTTAACGCTTGAAAAGAGGCCAAAAGATCTGGCAATAAACCCTTTCACAGCAGAATTTATGAAATAGATGGACAGCGTTGCTGAATCCAACAAATTTCGTTTCATGTCACACCTTCACAACAATATAATACCTTTTATAAATACGCACCGTACCATAGATGTCATCAGCAATGACCGGGTTGCTCATAAGAAGACATGCGCACCCTTCATCCTGAATACTTGTTGGATTCTTAGAAAGCTGTACAATGCACGAAGTGAGAATATTTTGCCAATGATGACATCATATGAGTGTTCTCATTGACTGAGAGTTAGATTTATGATGTCAAGCTTGAAACTTATTTTGTTCACCTGAGATGAAATGTTGAAATAATTATCTCACATTGCCTTTGTTATACATTATATCCACTATGTTGAACCAAGCATGAATTATAAAGCAGGTGATGACATGATCAAGTATTTGAATGAAGAAATATTTCATTCTATCCTTCTATTCAGCAGTGATACAAAAGTATTTAGAACTCTGTGATGTAGCGTTTCCATCTCCTGTTTTTTTGGGGGTTTTTTAATGTCTTCCTCCTTTTAAGCCCTTTATAACATGGGCAACTTTTGAGCTTCTTTTCCAAATCTGCATTTTCGTTCTTCAATAGTAAATATACTATCACAATAGCGAGAATTGCTTTGCAATACATGTCTCCTTCCGGTCCTAATGAATGTTCAGGAGACAAAAATTTGCTTGTGTTTAACGCACGCTTGAGCCGATACCGGAACCAAAATGAAGAAGAAGACGACGAAGAAGAGGAAGAAGAAGAATCCCTCCAACGCACCATGTTTGGGTCTATTCGGCAAAATAAAAGGAAAAGCAATTTTCACTTACTGATATATTTTGTAGGTGAGAAACCAATAAAGACAACTAGGATAACAAACCAGAGATAAAAATTTGTTTACTTTTAATGCATGCTCAAGCCGATACCAGAACCAAAATGAAGAAGAACAACCTTCTAAACCACCATGTTTCGTTCGTTTCTCGGCTTTGCCTATTTCACATTAAAAATAACTAAACCTGATTTCCACACATGAAGCAAAAACATATGTACTGCTTATGTGCATTTTCGGAGGATATAATGCATTGTGGTTATATACCTGGGATCATTCCAATTGCACTGGGCTATGAACTAATACCCAGGCATAAGTAGCCTGAGTCCTGCCGATCTGTGCTGCTTCATGCAATGGCGGCACATGATTTTATTGTGGTGGAGTCAGGCCAGTTGTCCAGCCAATGGGTGTACAGCAGTGAAGTGGAGTTACGGCAGATGAACACTGCCCCATGTATCATGTGATATTTTCTAAGTCCAAAAAGGGCATAACTCTGTGAAAGATTGATGAAATGTCCTGAATCTCGAACTTGTTCTGTAACTTAACATAATGAAGCCATGTATCAAGTTTCAGTTGAAAATGTTGAAGGGTATGGGGGAAAAAAAAGTGTGAAAAACCACAGGTGGGACTGACAGATGGAGAGCAAACCTATAGTCCCCTCCATCTATTTATTAAAACCGGTAGGGGACTAATAAATGGAGCTTGTGTGGCTGTAGCTTTGTCAGTAATTTTGAGTCGTCGATTGGTCACTGCACTGACCATTTCAGTGTGCCCTTTTTCCCTCCACTCGGCGATTGGTCGAGGCAATAATAAATTATTGTGACATTTCCTGAAGAAGCTTATCTATCACCCAGGATGGTTGAAGGTTGGGTAGTCCTTAAAGCATCCATATTACACCGTATAATATTCTGTTTCTTCCTCATCATTACCTCTGCCACCGAAAGTGTAAGGAGGTTATGTTTTCACCCCTGCCTGTCTGTCTGACTGTCGATCTGTTTGTTTGGCTGTCTGTTGGAGTCGCCAAAATAGGTGACCCTTATTGTTGGGTCACCGAAATAGGTGACCCTTATTGTTGGGTCACCGAAATAGGTGACCCTATTTGTCAGTAATTCTGTCTGTTTGTTTGGATGTTTGTTCGTTTGTCATCAGCATAATTGGGAGTAAACGTGGCGGATTTTGACCAAACTCGGCTGGTAGGTACATCTTATGACATAGTGCTTTGGAAATTGTGATGGTTGCTAGGGACGCTTTGGTTCCCTAGCAACAACCGAAAAACCTTCAAAATTGGTACCGTTCACGCGAAATCAATTCCGAAAGCCATTACCCACGTAGGGTTATGAAATTTGGCACGAATGATCTACAGGTGATGCTCTATCAATAATATTTCCGGTTTTTGTGATATATGGAATACTTTACCCGCAGCGCCCCTTACAATTAGGGTATGCGCTAAAATTGGCGAAAATTGAAGGCCCCCTTGCGACCAGGTGAGTGCATCGATACGAATGAAACTTTGCAAGTTCATGGGTACTCATGAGTACTACAACTTTGCCTCAGGACATATTGACCGATTTCGCTTAGGTCAGGGGTCAAAGTCAATTAGTGAAAAAATCGATAATATGCAGAGCTGGAGGTGCCTTCGCGCCAAATGCTACTCCTCCTAGGGTTATGGTCGGATGGTCATGAAAATTCACACTAATCGTCTGGAATACATTGTGCACAACGATCAAGCCGGATTTTCGATTTAGATTCGTTCACCCACAGCACCCCCTCGAACTTTGGGGATTTCCGATTTCAAACCGCATTTTCGGTACTTTTCATTCAAATGGATTATTTCATTCAAATTTCATTTCATTCAACCGAGTATGTCATTTCATTCAAACCGAGTAGTTTCATTAGATGGAACTGGATGAGATTTGATATGCATAATCTTAAGGTGATTCCCTATCCGCTATATGATATCCATTTTGCTCTATATCTTATAGTTTCCATGCTCGGCGACCCATCGCTGCCTACCGGCTTGTCTATCTGTCTGTCTGTCTTTGAGCTTTCACCTGGCTCATGATTTTCATTCTGACCTCGAAAAGGTTATGGCTGGATTCAGACTAAACTTGGTGGACAGGTTGGGTGTGGGACAAATACGAATTGATTTGATTTTGGTGAAGATGCGGATCCGGATCCTCAAAATTTAAAGTGATTCTTCACCATTGAGAGATAGAGCAAAAAACGATATTTAGTATAGTATAGTATGGTATTTCAAAAAGTTGTGGACGGATTATGACAATACTTTATGGATGAGTTTGGTAGGTGACAAGAACAGGCGGATTTGATTTGGGTGCAGGTCCGGATGCAGATCCAGCCTAATGGTGGGATACAAAACGTAAACTGTTCAGCCAGGCGGAGGTGTGCACTCCTTCGGCTCTATGTATCCATCGGCTGAGTGCACATCAAATAGTGCATTAGTAATGAATGGAGTGAAGGTGCAGGATGTATTATGAATGGAATGTGGATAAATTAACAAAACATCAAAAGACATGAAAAAAA
>CM068956.1:54138293-54148824 GCA_035128595.1 Eptatretus atami | reverse complement strand
GATTCATAGGATTTATCCAGAAAGCCTAATAGCAGATAAGAGTAGTAGTGATGATAATGTAGTGGCATATCTGTATGTGTTTGTTCGAGTTGGAAATAATTGTTTTAGTACAAATATGTATCATAAAGTTGACTATTTTAGTTTTCCTGGTGTTTTGTATACGGTTCCATCTAGTAATGTACCAGTAAAGATAGGCTGCAATGTGTTTTCATTTCAGCTTATTAGATTTGCTAGAATTTGTTCTGTTGAGGATGATTTTGTGGTTTTCTGCTAAAAAAAAAAAAAAGTATTCCATTATTTAGAGAGGGTTTATTGTGCTCAGAGTTTGATTGTGCTAAGTTCAGCCATGTCATAAGAAGGTTTTTAAATGTCATTGTAATCTTGTTAAGTTTGTTGGTTTTCGTGTAAACAGGTTCCCGTAGCATTGCAAATTGTGTGAAATAATAATAATAAATAATGGTAATATGTTGTTGTTGTTTTTTTGTTTTTTTTAATTAATTGAATAATTAAACCGGAAGTGTTTCATTCGAGTTTACCGGAAATGGATCTTCATTATAAATAGAGGGCCTGTGTATTGATTTGTGTGCTGGTGTATTCCTGTGTACATTCTGTGGTGTAAGGTATTTCTGTGTGTCTCTGTGTGTCTCTGTGTGTCTCTGTGTGTCTCTGGTGTGTCTCTGTGTGTCTCTGTGTGTCTCTGTGTGTCTGTGTGATATTTCTGTCCTCCATCTCTTTCTTTCTTTCTTTCTTTCTCTTTCTTTGTCTATGGAGGGGTGAATCTTACAAATAGTTTGTGTAGGGTTCACTTGGCTGCACCTGGTTGGGTTTGAGGGTAGAGGAGTAGCAGCCGAAACATGAATCCGATCCCGGTTCCTCCTGATGAATCCATCTTTGTCTGTTCCTCCTCATACTCCAGTGCTGTATTTGATTACCCTCATATCTATAACCACCCCCAGATCCTTCTCCTGTGTGACACGCTCCAAAATTACCCCTTGAATCCTGTAATATCTATTTTCATTGTTCTTACTCATCCCCAACACCTTACACTTGCTCAGGTTAAATTGCATATGCCAATTTTTGCCCAATCCATGCAAATATCAATACGTTCCTGAATCTGATCACCACCCCCTTTGATATCCACCTTACATCCAAGTTTTGTGTCATCTGCAAATTTGGAAATCTCCAAATCATTGATGTAAATAATGAATAGTAATGGTCTGAGTACTGATCACTACTTACATACTCTCAGCAAGACATCCTCCCACTCACAGCCACTCTTTGCTTCCTATCACTAAGCCATTTTTATATTCTAATTAGCTATCTGACCAGCTGCTCCACAAGCCCTCACCTTGGCTGACAATGTGGTACCTTATCAAATGCCATCTTAAAGTCGAGATATACTATGTCCACTGCTTTTACCTCATCCACCCAATCAGACACTGCTTCATAGAACTCTAAAATATTT
This sequence comes from Eptatretus atami, assembly GCA_035128595.1. Taxonomy (NCBI): domain Eukaryota; kingdom Metazoa; phylum Chordata; class Myxini; order Myxiniformes; family Myxinidae; genus Eptatretus; species Eptatretus atami. The sequence goes on along the minus strand of CM068956.1, from coordinate 54,147,359 downwards.
GTGAGACAAGACCTGTTGACTACCTTTAATTAGTTTGTATTTGTTTAAATGGTTCCCTAATTAATGTCTCCAACACCTTCCCCACAACTGAAGTCAAACTAACAGGTCTATAGTTTCCCAATTCTTCTCTGGATCCTTTCTTATGTAATGGTGTTACATTTGCTACTCTCCAATCCTCCGGTGTCCTGACTACAGTGAGCTATTGAAAATGTCCATTAACGTCTTGCTTACCAGCTCGGCCACCTCCATCAACACTCTTGGCCTCACAAGTGCATATTATCTGGCCTGATTCATCACACAGTTCTGAGTTATTTTACATATATATACAGACACACCAGTGGGTTATGAAACGAACCATACTTCATGTGTTGGTACATTATATATTGCAGCATGACCTTCCATTGTCTCAGGTCACTTACCTGCAGTGAGTACAGGGCTGCACTTATTTTCGGACATTTTAATTTATATGCAGATAACTCCACGGTTCTGTGATTTTTGTTTTTTCCCCCGGTGTATCGGCTTCGTTGTCCATTGGCACACAAAATTTCAGCGTTCTATGTCACCCGGAATGTACCATACATCAATATCAGTCAGTGAGTGGTTGGAATGATTATATTATGACACACACACAGTGTATGAAATATTAGGAACACCTGCTCTTTCCATGAAATAGACTGATAAGGTGAATCTAGGTGAAAGCTATATGATCTCTTATTTATTGCACCTGTTAAATCCACTTCATGTCAATGAAGTGGAGGAGACAGGTTAAATAAGGATTTTTTATGCCTTGAGACATGGATTGTGCATGTGTGCCATTCAGCAGGTGAATGGGCAAGACAAAATGTTGAAGTGCCTTTGAACAGGGTATGGTACATGCCAGGTGCATCGGTTTGAGTGTGTCAACAACCGCAATGTGGCTGGTTTTTTCACACTCAACATTTTTTCGTGTGCATCAAGAATGGTCCACCACCCAAAAGGACAATCCAGCCAGTGGTTGAAAATGGCTCATTGATGAAAGAGGCCAAAGGAGGCTGGCATGGATTGTGTAGAGAAACAGGTGGGTTACAGTTAGTCAACTGACAGTCCAGTACAACATTGGTGCCAGAAGATCCATAAAATAATGCTCAATTCGTCGTACCTTGACACGAATGGGGTATGGCAGCCAACGACCATACCAAGCTCCACTTCTTTCAGCAAAAAACACAAGAACCTGCAGTTGCAGTGGGCTGAGGAATGAAAACACTGACACTGGAGGATTGGAAAAGACATTTATTGGTCTGATGAATCCCAGTTCCTGCTGTTTCACGCTGATGGGAGGACTAGGGTATGGAGAAAACCACATGAGTACATGTATACATCTTGCCGTGTCAACATTGCAGGCTGGTGGTGATGGTGTGAGGTGTGTTTTCATGAGACATTGAACCCTTGATAAAAGTGGAGCAATGTTTAATGCCTCAGGATATCTGAACATCATTGCCAATCAGGTGCATCCCTTCATGGCAGCAGTGTATCCATCTGCGAATGGATTTCTTCAGCAGGATAATGCTCCATGCCACAGAGCTAGGTTTGTCCAGGAATGGTTCCATGAACATGACAGTGAATTTAGCTTACTGCAGTGGCCTGCCCAGTCATCACATCTCAATCCACTTGAGCATCTGTGGGATGATATGGAACGAGCAATTCATGGGTAGAGATCCACTACCAGCCAACTTGACACAACTGTGGGAAGTATTGGAGTCACATGTGCCGACATCCCTTGGAACATTTTGACACTTTGTAGAGTGCATGCCCGACGAATTGAGACTGTTCTGAAGGCAAAACGGTGCAACTCAATATTAGGAAGGTGTTCCTAATGTTTTGTACACTGTGTATGTATGTGTAATATACATATATGCATATATACGAGGTGTGTTCAAAAAGTATCCAACCTTAATTTTTCGTGCGTAAACAAATGAAGCTAGGGAGGCTGGTTGTTGGTGCACGTATGTAGGCGATCCTAATCCGTATGCGTGAATATTTTCCGCCTGCAGAAGCTGTCAGTGGCCGATGAGTGAGGAAGTGTAAGTGAGCGCCGTCGGATTTTCGTTTTTGACAAAATGACGGAAAAACTTGAACAACGCTACGCATCAAATTTTGTGTAAAGCTTCGCGATTCCCAAGTGGAAACGATCGCAAGATTCAACAGGCCTTCGGTAATGAAGCAATGGGCACCACACAGATAAAAGAGTGGTACAACCGCTTCAAAGATGGTCGCACATCAGTGGAAAGTGAAGCACGTTCTGGAAGGCCCTCAACATCCCGAATGAGATCGTCATTGACCAGTGAGGACCTGCGATGCAGGATCGTCGAATCACGATCAGAGAACTTGCAGACGAGGCGGGCGTCAGCATTGGATCCATACATCCATTGTGACTGAGGATTTGGGCTTAAGGAGAATCTCAGCGAGTTCGTGCCAAAGCTGCTAACGATCGAGCAGAAGCAACTCGTTTGGAGATCGCAACGGACATGCTGGAGACTGTGAACAGCGTTCCAAACTTCTTCACACAGTGATCACTGGCGATGAGACCACAGTGATCCGTCATTTTGTCAAAAACGAAAATCCGACGGCGCTCACTTACACTTCCTCACTCATCGGCGTCTGTCGGCACTGACAGCTTCTGCAGGCGGAAAATATTCACGCATACGGATTAGGATCGCCTACATAAGTGCACCAAACCACGCCTCCCTAGCTTCATTTTTTTACACACGAAAAATTAAGGTTGGATACTTTTTGAAACACACTCGTGTAGTATTATGTATATATATATATATATATATATATATATATATATATATATATATATATATATATATATATAAAAGGGTGAGTCAGAAGTAGTGCCGATTTCTGTCAGTTGATTGTTTGCCATTTGTATTTGTGTAATAGAAGGTAGAATAAATGAATGACTTGTTTATCTAACATTTATTCAAAAAAATTATTACGGAACTGTACCAAGCTGTTTTATTTGCAATTTTCAAAGTGCCCTCCCTCGTGATGATGCACAATTGCAGCGAGCAGCACAGAGGGCACACACGTCTGCAGAGTTCGATATCAATTTCCTCAAACTTTGCAGTGATTTGAGCCTTCAATTCCTGAATGGTACGAGACTTTTCACGATAAACAAGGTCTTTCATGAGCCCAAAGAAAGAAATCTGGAGGTGTAAGGTCTGGGAGCGTGCCGGCCACTCGATCGGACCGGGCGGCCGATCTCTTTCTGGGAAAATTTTCATCAAGCCACTGACAACATAACGTCCATAATGAGGTGGAGCTCCATCATGCTGGAAATAACAGTCCTGATCTTGTACCCTGGGCCAAAAGAAGGTTTGCAGCATATCCAGGTAAATTTCTGCAGTGACAGATCCCTCAAAGAAAAAGGGTCCAATTATCCCTAATGCAGATATGCTGCCCAAACTGTCACTCCACGTAAATTTACCTCCTCAACTGTCACTCTTGGGTTATTCGCAGCCCAGTAGACACAATTAGTCTGTTAATTGTGCCATTAAGCTTAAAACATGCCTCATTTGACCACCAGATGTTGTCTGATGTTGTCCTCTTCGTGAAGTTTAGTAATCAATTTCTACAAAATTGAAGAGGCGGTCTCATCTCCATCATGAAGGGCATGCAGTAAGCGTGGAATGTAAGGTTTCCATTTTTTCTGGTGAAGGATACGGATAACACTTGATTGGTCACTTCCAACTCTGCAGATAAACGGCGAGTTGACTTTTGCGGACTTTGTTCCAGTCTTCTGATGGCTTCTTCAGCCTTAGCTACATTCTTTGCCGTTTTCGACGACCGGACTTCTTTGCAGTGGCTACGACCCTGTTGCTTCAATTTCTCGACAATCAATCGTATGTTTCTTCCTGAGGTGGGTTAATATCGAATTTCCTGTGCCAAACGGCGTGCCGCCATCGTTGGTTGTTCATTACATTTGTAGTAATGTTTCACGGCCGCAATGCATTGATTCATTGAAAGGTAATTCATGGTTCAATTTGGTGCAAATTCAGTAACTTTCCAAACTCGCAGCAATAACCTGCAAAACAAAATCAAAAATAAATAAATTACGAAAATTAATAATCTGCAAGACAATTATTAACAACATGACTTCCCAGAAAGAATCTGACAGCCGAAAAAACAAATCGGGCGCTACTTTTGACTCACCCTGTATGTATATATATATACATATTTGAAAAGCAAGGCATTGTTTATCGTTAAGGTTTAATCCCATCAATCCCAGAAGTTCTCCAAATGGCAGTCTACAACCTTGCCATTTTCCCGAGGGCTGAGAGAGTGAAAGTTGGCAGAGATAAATTTGACACCCTGCTTGGGCCAGAACATCGATGAGAAGCTACCCCTCCCATTAGCAACCATGTCAAGGCACGAGAGCCAATATCCCAAAAGACGTCATCCCACTCATTCCTCCCCAATGTCCTTCTTGCCCTTGATACCTTATTTGTCCCACACTTGTTATTACTTTATTGATTTGTGGTCTATCAAATCCTTTCCTCCTGGTGATCGTAAATGTATTGCTGCAATTGTGGTAGGTTAACAGTTTCTTTGACCGTGTTCTGTGTGTAGATCTTCTGTCCATCATTCTCTCATTTTCAGACTCTTCGGGATCTGTGCCTTGTCAGTGTGGGAGTGGTGACTCTAAGTTGAATTGTGTTTATTTAATGTATGTTGTTTATTTATTATTAAACCTCCCCCTCTAGTTGTGATCTTCACTATTGTTTTAAACGAGCACCACTTTTGTCGATAAGCCATCAATGTGAAAGCTGCCACACCACCTGCAGGACTTCATAATGGCTGCTATTACTCCCCCCCACCTTCCACATATTCTTCTTCATTGTGGTTAACTGGACTGCAAGTATAATTGTTTGTATATTGGAACCATATACTTACAGTATGTTACTTTTACATATCATATTGTAGTATTTACAGTGTGTTAATCTTATGCTTCGCATTGGATAATTCATTTGAAACCATTGGGTCAATTCGATACCATTTATGGCGGATGGAGTGTTTTCATATTTGTGTATTATCGGGTGCACGTCAGGGGCCGCACTTTAGGCCACCAGGGGCCGCCACGGGCTCGTGGGCCGTGCACTGAAGAACAGGGCCTTGTAGGATAGGGGGAGCCTTATACCTGTTGTCGGGTTTGTTTCCACAATTAATGCCCCCAATTGTTAATGTTACCACTGAGTTTCGCAGACCCATAGGAGTACTAAACCATCATTTAGGTTTTTGGATTTTTTTCTTCCTATTTATTTTTCCCTGCCAATTTCCGAGCTGTATCTTGGAGCCGGCTGGGACTTTCGGAATGAAATTTTGCATCAATAATGGGAATACAAAGTGTGTGGAGGTGACCTAATTTTTGACCTTGAGATAATTTTTAAGGTCATAACCTAATTTGACTTTTTAAAAACATTTTTCACCATGACCTGACTAAGGTTTGTCCAATCGGAACGAAATTCCCCTCTCTCGATAGCCTCGTGCAAGATGCATTTGCACTTGATTTACATCATACCCCTCCAAATTAAAGGTCAAGATCAAATGGCGGTCTGAAAAAAAGAAAACGTGTTTTTTGTCATTGCTCAATTTTGCCAATGCGGAATCTAAAAGACCACTTGGCCTTCCAAAATGTTCTTGCATCATAACAGTGGACCTGCATTGAAGTTGTGCACTTGAAATTTTATTAGTGTCTTTGCCCTTTTTTTTCAGATTGAGCTAATTAACAAAAAACACCTTTTTGATAATAACTTGAATAATTTTCATGATGTGGAGTTTTTTCTGGATAGATTGTAGATGGGGACATAATTTCTTAATTTACACTCCATCCCAAAATGTTGAAGGTCATGGTCATATGGTGGTCTGAAAATAATATGCCATCATTGGATCACAGGTACCGGGCTTACCTTTGTTTATCGCTTTGTGATCGCAGATATCTTGTTGACATGGAAATTATCGTTTCAATCAGTGCATGTGTAAATGCTTAATTTTCCCGGCATTGGGGTAGGAAGACGGGGAGCAAGTATGTGGGTAAACCTCACAGTACTAATACTCCTCGACTGCTTGAGGCCAGCCTGAGCTTGGTCCATGTGGTTGTGGCCTGAGGCTCATTCCATGCGACAATATATCGTACACAAAAACAATGAGTGGAGCAAAAGAACACAATTTAGGAGAAATAGCTGCAGAAGGTATGTCTATAAAATGAGCCAAAATAGAGATGAGTTCATAGCGTTTTTAATTCCCCTCATTTCCTCCATTTCTCCACCGTTTCCTGTGCTAATATTTCACAACCCGTTTTTGTCCAGATTACCATTATGGGAGGGTTGTGTGAATGCATCAGTAGGATGTGACCCAATGGGAGTGGTAATGATGGTGTTCTTCCCACGCTCTCCGCTTCTAGGTACCAATCCCTACGTGAGAGGAACAGCAAGCAAGACAATTTGTCTCGGCGACAGCGCTTGTCTGAGCAATAGATTATACCTGGGAAAGGATGGGGGATATGCAAAGGGGGAGGGGAGGGCACCTTCTGCAAAAAGAAAGGCTTTAGGAAACGCACCATACTTCAAGGATCGGCTCGTGAAGGAGAGGGGTTCAAAGATTCCGAGGAAGCCCCCAACTCTGTGGTTCACTTTATTGAACCAGAATTTCCTCTTTTTTCGCTTTCCAATATAATCAGTGGTTCGACGATTTTATATTTTAATCACAGACACAAAATGTACTGAGATACAATAGAAGAGGATAATTTAGGTTATAACTTTAGTTTACTCATCTGTTACACCATTATGTTGAATAATACTTCATCCATTCCTTATTTATAATTTCAGAAACTTGATCAATCATTGTTTAATCTGAAAAAAACACCACTGGTTTGATATCAGTTTCGATTGTTGTTTGGTACAGAGTTGGAAACAATGGTTTGATAAGAGGGCATTAGATTTATCCAAGAATTTTTGAACCCTCACTCCTGCGCATTTGGTATAGAAAGGCCCCCCCCCCCACCTCCACCGTGAATCAGCACCCACCCACCCCCTACAGCACACTGATTCACCCTTGAACTGAAGCTATATCCTTGGTTTCCAGCAAAATATGCTCTTTCGCATGAAAATATTTTGAGGGAAACAGCATATTATGAAACTTGGAGGGTGGGCAAGTTTTTGAAAGCTAACTCCAATCCCCCCTCCCCCACCCCACTTCTAAAATCCTGTGTGTCTCCTGCAGTTTACCATCTTTATTGTGATATACATATTACATATACTTTGCTGGAATATTTTTTGCATCAGATGGAAGGCAATATTTAAAGTACAAATCATTAATTCAAAAGTTTCACAAGACATTTGCTCAAACAGCAACATATATATGTGTATATGTGTATATATACAGTATGTATATCAGATGCACGTCCTGACTGTTATGGTGAGCATCGCCATATGTCTCACATGGTAAAACTGCATAATCCACAAAGAACAACAAAGAACCAACTTCAGAGTTGCTTCAACAAGCCTGTGGTCGGTATTGAGGAACTGAGTACTCCGGTAGACCCTACAGTCCTGAATCATCCTCCAGCAACTATCGATGAGCACATGGTCAATCATCTCCTTTGCCACACCACCAGCATTGGAACACCTATTCTGGTTCACAGTTCCAGACCCATGGGGACCGACACAAGTGTCTCATAGCCATCCCTATCAGTGCCATTCGATATATGGAAATCCCTCAAGACGAGAAGAGTATCTCGTCTGGGGCACTGATCAACCACAGACTCGAGCGTGGCATAGAATGAGTCCTTCACGGTGAGATCACTCACCTCAGTCGAAGCATAAACAGAGACCAGGGAAATGACTCCCAAGGAGTGACAAATCCTCAGGCTCTTAATACGCTCGTTGACCGGTGTTACCTCAATTATCATGGGAGACAGCTTGTTGGACACAGCTACAACAACTCCTTGGGTATGGCAACCATCAGAGCGACGAGACCAGTAGTAGGTGTAACCACCTGCCATGATCTCGCCGCTATCCGGTCATCGAACATCAGAGTGCTGCAATACCGAGTCCAAATCTCAGAGAGTGGTGTTTGCGGAGAGCATCGAGTTGCTTCAGTCAGAAGTCTGGATCCCATACAGGCCAGGGCTTTTAAATTTTGGCATTTTTTTTCGTTGTTTTCTAAAATTAATTATCTTTCTCAATCCATCACTGGGGGAATTTCTCTTTTGTTTGTTTTTCTTCTCCAATTTTTTGATCCATTCCACCTCCTTGTTATGTTCTTTCCCATCTTCATAAATTCCTTTCCAGAAGTCTTCTAGTTAATTTTTTTCAGGGGGAATTGACACTTTCTGCTTTTTTTCCCAAGTTTGCGGTGGAATATTTTTGGGTTACTCTCAAACATGTGGTTTTGTTTTCTCCCTTCGTTGGGTTTGTTGTACTTTTTATCTTCCTTGTTATTATTTCTCTTTTGAGTTTGTTTTTAGGACACAACAACTCGTGGTCATTGCCTTCAATTCCATATTTGATTTTTATCTTTTAAATTTTCTTCTTTATTTTTGGGCTGCGATTTCTTCTGGAATTGTTGTATCTGTCCTGTCTCTTTTCCCAATTGTTCTCTCTGTCTTTCAAGTGTTTGCTTCCATGGTGGTGTTTGGCTTTTATTCATGGGAAGTGGTCTTTTTTTTTTTCTTGCTATGTTGTTTTCTTTTTACTTTTTCTTGAATAAACAGAGACCCTGCAACATGCACAGTATTGATTTCTTTCAGGGGAGATGATGTTGGTATCATTTTTCTGATCACTTAGTTGGTTCGCTTTATTAACATTTTCGTTTGTAGTTTTGTATTCTGTATAGTTTTGGCCTTTCCCCAAATGGTATCATTATCATCTCTTCCAGGTTATTTTGTTCTTCATCATGGTCATCTTTCTTCTGTCCTCCATTCTGTTGATTTCCCTCATTTGTGTTGTTGGTTGTTATCTCCACATGTGGGTTTCAGAAGGTGGAATGGAGTTCTCCAAGGTCTCCTAGTATCCACCCCATTTC
>CM068956.1:54116541-54128919 GCA_035128595.1 Eptatretus atami | reverse complement strand
GGAGGTCTTTCCTTTGGAGAAATTGCAAAGAAGATAAAGTCAGTGAGTCCAGTTTCCTACACCATCAAAAGGCACTTGGAAACTGGAGGAAACTCTGACAGGAAGACGTCTGGTAGACCCAAAGCCACAACACAATCAGAAGACAAGTTTCTGAGAGTCAACAGCTTGTGTGATAGCGGCTCACAGGACAGCAGCTTCAAGCACAGCTTAACACTGGTCGAAGTAAGGAAGTCTCAGTTTTCAACTGTGAAGCGAAGTCTTCCAGCTGCTAGGTTTGACAGGTCGAGTGGCAGTAAGAAAGCCATTGCTAAGATGGCAAAATAAGAAAAAAGAGGCTTCCCTGGGCCATGAAGCACCGCCAGTGGACTACTGAAAACTGGAAGAAGGTCTTATGGACCGATGAATCAAAATTTGCAATCTTCGGTTCATCACGCAGGGTTTTTGTACGCCGTCGAGAAGGCGAAAGGATGGTTCTCTCTGTCCCATCCTCGCTCTGCCTCTGCCGAATACAGAGTACCACCCTCCCACACTTCTGTCTCTCTCCTTTCTCCGGACTTGTCCGGGAATTTTTTTTTAATCTCCGGGTGGTGTTTATGTCCGGACAGCTTAGCTCCGGACACGTCTGGGTGATATTTGTCTCTGAACGGGTCCGTGTGGTGTTTGTCTTCGGACGTGTCTGGACGGGAGTTTGTCTTCGGACGTGTCCGGACGGGAGTTTGTCTTCAGACGTGTCCGAATGGTGTTTCAGTCCGGATGCGAGTTTGTCTCTGGATGGTGTTTGTTTCCAGACCGCACTTATCTCCAGACATGTCCGAATGGTGTTTGCCTCCAGGCGGTATTTATAGTGTGACCAGTAGAAAATGGATTTTGTTGCCCTCTTCACTGTTATTCCATGCAGAAGCATTTTTATGCACAGTATGAATCGTAATTAACGCTCTCACCTCTCGCTGGAGCCTGGTGTTGGCTTTGTGGTTAGGGTGGTTGACTTGGGATCCTAGGATCCTGAGTTCAAGCCCCGTTGCACGAATATATATATATATAATATATATATATATATATATATATATATATATATATATATATATATATTATATATATATATATATATATATATAACCAGGTGGGATTGAACTCAGCCTGTCATCCTTCTGAGGTCGGCAAAATGAGTACCAGTGTACTGGTAATAGGGACACTGCATCAGCAGCATAGCCGTATCCCTAACCATTGATGCAACCGCAGCCATAAGGCTGCACTCTAAAGAAAAACCTCGCTGCCTTTCCTTGCTCTCACCTCTCGCTGCCTTCCCTTGCTCTCTCTCCTCTCGCTGCCTCCCTTCCCCAACCCCTCCTGGCTCCCCCACCCTCCTCACCTCCCTTCCCTCCCTCTTCTCCCCTCCTCTGTTCTCCACCTGCTCTTTTACTCCCCCCCTCCCCCATCCTTGTAGTATTCCTGTCACCGAAGGGACGAGTGGTGTATGTGTGTGTGTATATACATATATATATATATATATATATATATAATAATATATATATATATGTTATTTATTTATTTCATTTGTCAAATTCGCACATTCTTTGACATCCCTCCTCTCCGTGACCTCTGGAGAGTTGTATGGTGGTGGAGGGGCTTTGGGAGGAGGATAGTGGGAGGGAGGGAAGGCAGCACGAGGGATGGAAGGGAAATGAGGGAAGGGAAGGCAAAGTGAGGGAAGGGAAGGCAGCATGAGGGGAGGGAAGGGAAGAGAAGGCGAGGGAAGGGAGGGAAGAGAGGAAAGGCAGCGCGAGGGAAGGGAAGAGAAGGCGAGGGGAGGGAAGGGAAGGCAAGGCAGCGCGAGGGGAGGGAAGGGAAGGCAAGGAAGCGCGAGGGGAGGGAAGGGAAGGCAAGGCAGCGCTTGGGGAGGGAAGGGAAGGCAGTGGGAGGGAAGGCAAAGCAAGGCAGTGCGAGGGAGGGAAGGCAAGGCAGCGCGAGGGAAGGGAAGAGAAGGCGAGGGAGGGAGGGGAAGGCAAGGCAGTGTGAGGGGAGGGGAGGGAAGGCAAGGCAGCACGAGGGAAGGGAAGGGAAGGCAAGGCAGCGCAAGGGGAGGGAAGGCAAGGCAGCGCAGGGAAGGCAAGGCAGCGGGAGGGAAGGAAGGCAGCGCGAGGGGAGGGAAGGCAAGGCAGCGTGTTGCGAATGAAGGGAAGGCAAGGCAGCATGAGGGAAGGGAAGGCAAGGCAGTGCGAGGGAAGGCAAGGCAGGGCAAGGCAGCACGAGGGAAGGCAGGGCAAGGCAGCGCGAGGAGGGAAGGCAAGGCAAGGCAGCACAGCACAAGGGAGCGAAGGCAGCAGTGCAGCGCGAGGAGAGGGAAGGCAAGGCTGTGCAGCACGAGGGAAGGGAAGGCAAGACAGCGCGAGAGAGGGAAGGCAAGGCAGTGCAGCACGAGGGGAGGGAAGGCAAGGCAAGGCAGCGTGAGGGGAGGGAAGGCAGGGAAGGCAAGGCAATAGCGTGAGGGGAGGGAAGACAAGACAAGGCAAGGCAGCGCGAGGGGAGGTAAGGCAGCGTGAGGGGAGGGAAGGCAGGCAGCGTAGAGGGGAGGGAAGGCAAGCAAGGCAAGGCAACATGAGGGGAGGGAAGGCAAGTCAAGGCAGTGCGAGGGGAGGGAAGGCAAGGCAGCGCTTGGGGAGGGAAGGCAAGGCAGCACGAAGGGAGGAGGAAGGGCAAGGCAGCGTGAGGGCAGGGAAGGCAAGGCAGCAACGAAGGGGAGGGAAGGGAAGGCAAGGCAGCGCGAGGGAAGGCAAGGCAAGGCACGCAGCGATGAGGGGAAGAAGGCAAGGCAAGGCAGCGTGAGGGGAGTGAAGAGCAAAGGCTAAGCAGCGCAAGGGGAGGGAAGGGAAGGCAGCGCGAGGGGGGGAAGGGAAAGCAGTGCGAAGGTCGGGGAAGGAGTGTGAGAGAAGCCAGTGTGAAAGGAGGAGAAGGCAGACTGAGGGTAGGGCAGCGTTTTTTTGTTTGTTTCTTTGTTTGTTCAGCAATTACGCAAAGATTGGTATTTCCATCATCAAAGCAACGGGTTTTACTTCTGGTGGCTTTGAAACGAACAACCAAACAGCTTGGTAAGTGCTCGACAAATGGCTTAAGCACTTTAGCAAGCACTCCAATTGAACGGCTGGCTTGGCAAACGATTACCGATCGCCGATCAGTCAAATATACCCGTGCACCCGGAAACACTCAAGCAATATCTGAATTGGACAAATGAACACTTTTTTTTGCAGTCAGAACTACTGCTGAAGGCAATAAAAAAAGTTTAAGTTTTGAAATTCAGCTTAGATTAAGAGATTTTGAGCTTACGACATGTGCCAAAATCAAATAAAGCCACAAACGTTGCCGTCTCCGGGTGTTTATAAGCATTGCAATGTATCCAGAGATTTGTAGGTATGATGACAAGCATTCGATAATATGAGTGAGGAAAGTTGAAAAAAAAACTTTGCCATTAAGAAATCGCTGTGGCCTGTTCCAAGTCAAGGCATTGTTGAGCAGGCAAACAAAAAATGGCGAATCAAGACCCCATCGAGGGAGAGCGAGGTGTCCGAGGATGTGCATGATAAAGGATGTGCATGATAATTAAATATGGCCGTTGATAATCTTCAAAAGGGGTGTTTTAATTAACCCAATCACCCACTTTTCAGTCATTCACTTCCCTGTAGTTCCTTTGTATGCATGCAAAGTTTCAGACTGATGGGTTTCATGGTTTTGGAGTTATGGAGGAGACACACTGACACACTCTGACATTTATTCGTTTAGATATCACATTATCAAATTCCATGTTACCTGAGAGGTTCTGTTGTATCTCCTGTGATGTAGATCAACTGTTGCATCATGGGTTCTTTTGGAGCAATAATTGTCGTAATATAATAATTTTGATCATTCCACTGTATTGTTCTTTTTTGTTGTGTCTAACACTCATTAGAGGAGCTTGTACATATACTTACATGAGGTAAAAGGCCTTCGGAGGACATCATTTTCATTTAACTGAATTTTATCACATTCGGAAGCAATGGACAAATAAACCTAGAATATAGAACAGTAACTTGGGATCTCAGCATCATGAGCTAAGTAGTCAAATGAGGGAATACCAACATTATTTATTTCTACTGTATTCATTGTATACTATTCTACACTGGAAATGAGTGTCCTGCACATAAAATGTTAACTTCACCCCTCCCCCCCCCCCCCCCCCCCCCCCCCCAAATCACCAACGTCACACATCACCAGACTCCCTACAATCAGCAAAAATTAGAGTTTGCTGCCCAGTTTACATAATGGCATGTTAATTAATGAGCCTCACAAAATGTGCCTGTTTGGTGCAATTAATTATGGACACAGAGGGGCCATCCTTATCAAAAACAGCAGCAATTGCATCGAGTTGGTTTGTTCACGGTGAGACTTTTCTTTTTTGCAAGTTAAACTCAAGGCATATCCTCCATCTGTTCCCCAGGGGTACATCAGCTGGCTCACATCACAGTTAAAACCAATTCTTAATTGGAGAAATCATGTCTGCCCTCCTGCCAGTTTATATCTCCCTGCACAGTACAAGAAAAGTTGTTTTGTCGAGCTTGCTACTCATCAGAATGTCACCTCCTGTGATTATCTGAACATTTTGTATTTCTTATCACCGAGCATTTTCTTGTTATTCTGGCCCCCATTGACTTTTGCCAATTGCCATTCTCCTTCCCTCCTTCCAGTTCCTTTGCTTCATCCCTTCAATCTGCTGTAATTTACGACTCCACTCCTCCATCTCCATCACCACCAGTCCTGTTTTGTGTCCCACTGTTAGAACCACTTGTGCTTTTATTTATTCCCCAAAGGCTTTACCCCGAAAAAGAGAAACAGACAAACCATTTCTCTTGGCCTCTTCTCTGAGGCTAAGAGTCAGGTTATACCCTGAAATGAGCTATTTTATCCATCACGACGTCCAGGAACTACTTTCTGTGCTGCCAATGACACGAGGGGCAGTGCCATGCGACAGAAATGGTAGCAAAGACACATCGTTTCAATATCTGACTCTCGCCTGAAAACTCGTTATGAGATGCTCCCAAGGTGAGCTATCCAGAAGGCCTGAACCGAGGCTCTCGAAGGTGATTGTATCAGGGAATATTTTTGCTTGCAGAAGTAATTTCACTCTTCGGGTGGTGATGGGGTGTGGGGGGTATTTTATAAACATTAAATAATTGAAAAGAAGTGAGAGGTGGATGAAAATGATACTCATTATGCTTCACATGTATCGTCAAAACCTGAAATTATCAACATTGACACAAAAATTACTTCCTCTAACGATATGTAATAAGGCTCAATGAGGAGCTATTACATGCATCCCATTCAGGACAAGGACCCCATAAGACATCAATATACTTTCACATTAAATACAAACACATTGGTAGACAATGAACACATAATATTTGATTTTAACCTGAGTGCCAGCATCATGAGCCAAGTGCAATGATGGGAATGTCAAACAGGTCAAAATGCGTCATCTCTATCCTATAGATTAGTATTGTGATGGTTGTGGGACCAGAGAGGACTTCAAGTACCTCCTGGATGGAAATAAAAGTGCATACACATCGGATTGAAGCTAGTTATGCCTCATCGTACTGTACGCTGTTTAGCTCTAAATAATAGGCTGTATTTCTATTGATAGATATACTTTGTGACTGTCAGTTAGTCAAGTACATGTTCTGTCATGTTTACATTCTCACGAAAAGACATTTCACACATGCCACCATGCGGACACGTCATGAAAGCCTCAGATGCGAGTTCACGCACAAACTGCAGACAGCAAGGCACCATCTCGAAGCGACAGGTACATAGGACCTCCCCCTTCCCCGAAAGCTCCATGAGTCAGCCAATAACAAGCTGTTGTTAAACAGACCGGCAGGCAGCTAGCACCGCGGGGAGGGGGTAGGACATAAATATCCGAACAGCCCAGAATTACGGGTTCGCTTTCATCATGGGTTTGCTTTATTCTGTTTGGGGTTTGCTTTTACGAGCAGGGATTGTTTGCGTGGGCGGCTCTGCGTACAATTCAGCATTCCGCTGTGTACTCTCTTTACCAGCATGGTGTGTGTGTGTGTGTGTGTGTGTGTGTGTTTTCGCTTTCTTCTCTTGTTCGCGTTATTCTCGCTCGTTATGGGTTTTCTCCAGTGTGTGGGGGCTACAACAAAAGCCCAGCGACTTCTTTCTCACCTCTCCCTTTTCACCCCTCATCCTGCACTTCCTCTCATTTCTTCTGGTGTCTGGATCGAGTAGTGTAGAGTTGCTGAGTTATTGTTTTAATGCATCTGAGGGTGGGATTGTTTGCACAGACAGGGCACAAGTGGGAATGTTATACGTGTAGTATATACTTTTCCTGTAAATACTTGTGTGCCAGCCACTAAATACTTGCTTGCCTGCCATTGTGAATGCAAGCTTTAAACTGTCTTCACTTGCCTGTCCTGCTTTGATCGCAACATAGCATGCCTGTGGGCCAATGACCCAGAGTTTATCAGCCTCCGAGAGACGGGGTGTGAATCATAATGCTGGTTCACTTGGCCAATTGACCTCCTTTGCGCAGCCGCCGGCACAGTTCCCTATCCGCTTCAGCCATCTCACAGCTGTGGTAAACTGACCCTGAGCGCAAAGATCCGGCCAGAAGTGGGTGTTGTAGATGTCTGTTTTATTGATGCCTTGGACTCAAAGTTATCTGAGAGTAGCGTGGTCCCCGTCACAGTATATTCAGATAAGAATAAGACTGACATTATGGTTTAGGGCCATAATAGGGGCCTGAAATGTGGAGTATACCATTCTTGAAATGGGGGTGAGGTGTACCATGTCCTTTTGCTGGGCATATGTTATGCACACCACCCTGTCTTGACTCCCTTAGACGGTGTATGTGTAAGTCATGCTGGCTAGCTGGTTGTGTAATTTTTGAGTGCACCGGTGTGTTTTGTCCATGAACATATGCAGTGTTGCCTGTAGACGAGTTTGCAACGTTAGGTTGAAGCAGTAAGCAGGTGTGGTGTGGTGGGTGGTGGTTTTTTTGGACACAAAATCGAAGCTCGTGGAGGAGTTAGAACACAGAAGGGAGCAGAACAAAGCATAACAAAAAGAACAGGAGGAAGAGGAGGCAGCGGTGCATGCCAACAGCATGAGGGTTGAGAGAAAAAATAGAGGGAAACTTGGAGGGATAAGGAACATGTGGTTATGAGCGATGCAGTCTTACCCCTCATTTGTGCCTTTGCTACAACATTTTTCTCAGCTTTATGAGATGGTCTACGTGGTAAAGGTAGGTCACTCTCTACGTGGGATGTCCAAAAACATTAACGAACAAGGTACAGTAGTCCAAGACATATTAAAAGAAAGCACACACACATACACACACAACTATTATTAGAAAACAACTTCAAAAGATGCCAAACTTTAAAAACCCAGACCCATATGGAATTCCAAATTTCTGACTAAAACAACTTGACACTCTCCACAATCACTTCACTATGTCAGGACATTCATCAAACTGATTCAAGTGGAAAAGGCAGTGGATGAGTGGCTCATAGAGGGAAACACCTTTCTCATCCCAAAACCTGAATAAACCCAACTTTCTCATAAATACCAGCCAAAAACATTGCTACCAACAACATACAACCTTCTGACAGGAATCATTACAGAAATGATGTTCCATCACCTAACACAACAAGGAGGTTTAGAGGCAGAACAAAAGAAATGTAAGAGAGGTGGTTGTGGAACCATTGACCACCTACTACTGAATAAAGCCGTACTTGAAAATTGCAAAATGCGAAGGACCAAATTGTCCACCACCTGGATAGACGACAACTCCATGAGAGAGCTTTTGACAGTGTCCCACATTCATGGATGATAAAATGCGTGCAAATGTACAAAATCAATCCCAAAATAATCAACCTGATTGAGAAAGCAATGGAGCTCTGGAATATCACATTGATATTGCAGCACTCAGAAGGAAATATTGAAGTACCAGATGTGAAGATTCAGCGTGGGATCTTCCAGGGAGGCAGTCTTTCCCCCCTCTTGTTTTGTCAGGCTCTAGACCCACTGAGTAACTTCATCAGCAAACAAGGACTTGCATACACCCAAACAGCCAATGGAAGATCATCCAAAGAAACAGCAAAGGTGACCATGTTGAATGGAAAAGCATAACGTTTATTACCCTGCTCACACAAAGCAGAAAGTGGAGTGAAGCAATTCGTTCATGTCTATCTATCTGTCTGTCTTATCAGTTTATGATCATCAGTTTATCATCAAGGATCAGGATATATATATAATATATATATATTATATATATATATATATATATATATATATATTATATAATATATATATATATATATATATAGACCACAAGGGGAAAACCAGAGAGTCAGGATAAGTCAATTTTGAAGAAACTGAAAAACAAAGTTTCAAGACTTTGGTGGACTGTTTAATAACTGTCATATAGATTTCTTTTCCAGTAAAAGGAAGAGTGATCATTGGCCGATCAAATTAAGCATGAAGCATTTGCCAAGCTTCTGTGTTATTTAATTTAAGAGCAAAGAACGAATCAATGTTGCAAACTGACATCACTGGTTATTCCCTTGTTTAATAATTGCCATGCAATTTTAACCCAGGATGTGTAGCAAATTCATGCTTGTTGGTTATTAGCATACATTACATGACTTTGGTGATCACAGATTATTTTTTTCAACATTAAACGGTCATTGTTTTTTTGTTTGATTGGTGTTCAATGCCATACTCAAGGGTATTTCGCTTATATGACGACGGATTCTCCATTTCTTACTCCGTACTACTTAATATGATGGAAAACCGGGAGGAAACCAAGGATAAACCACCCCCGCGATAGCCGAAGTCACCTCATGTGACTCCCTCATATACCTAAGCAGGTTGATTGGGCGGTGGGTACATCGATGAGATGGGTACTCAGACGCGCTAACCATTAAGCCACGGCGTGGGTCCCATAAAAGTCACAATAAAGGTTTGACCAGGCTTGAACCACGATATGCACCAACTACGGAGCCCATGATATAACCAAATAGGCCATTGTAGTGCTCAGAGTTTATGCTGTGATAGTTTTACAACCTTTTATAACTTAGTTTCAAAAATCTGAATATTATGATGGAACAGTTAACATGAATGACGCAGAAAGCCAATCTTATCTGAGTGAAAACTTTAGTTTTAATACTTTGCAGAACACAAAACCTGTGATCAAAAATAATAGATCCATGATTAACCAAATAGGCCATTGTAGTGCTCAGAGTTTATGCTGTGAAAGTTTTACAACCTTTCATTTTTTAGTTTCTCAACTCTGAATATTATGGTGAACAGTTAACATGAATGAAAGGGAGATAACCAGGAGTAAAGTACTGACAACTCTGGGTTTCTACTTGTTCAGCTTTGACAACACTTGTTTTTATTGCACGGCTAAACTTTATACCATATAAATTATGTGACACCCCTGGTTATTTGTTAAAGTAATATTGTGAGAGGAAACCTTATGTTGCCAACTATTGGCAGGTGCAATAACCCTGAAATTTATAAAAAGTGACATCACCGGTTTCCCCTTGTGGTCTTCATATATATATATATATATATATATATATATAGTTATATATATATATATATGTTATATATATATATATATATGTTATATGTTATATGTTATATATATATATATGTATATATATATATATATATATATATATATATATAATATATATATATATATATGTCTACCTGCACTCTAACTCCCATCCGGACAAAAACACGGCCGGACATGTCCGGGTCTAAATCCCATCCGGCCAGACACGTCCGGGGTCTAACTCCCATTCGTACATAAACACCGGCCGGACACGTCCGGGGTCTAACTCCCATCCGGACTAAAACACCGGCCGACACGTCTGGGGTCTAACTCCCATCCGGGCATTAAAAACCGGCCGGACACGTCCGGGGTCTAACTCCCATACGGACATAAACACCGGCCGGACATGTCTGGGGTTTAACTCCCATCTGGACATAAACACCGGCCGGACACGTGCGGGGTCTAACTTCCATCCGGACATAAACACCGGCCGGACACGTCTGGAGACAAACTTCTGGCCAGACATAAACACCGCCCGGACATAATTACAGTCCGGACACGTCTGGAGAGATATATATATATATATATATATATATATATATATATATATATATATATATATATATATATATATATATGTGGGGAGGGTGCTGCTCTGTATTAGGTGGGGTGGAGCGAGGATAGGGACAGAGAGAGAAAGAGAGATGGGTGAGGAGGGGAGTTGGCAAAGAGAAAATGTTATGCTTTATGAACAACACACCACACACACACACACATACGCATACACACACTGTATTAGTGCTTGGCCGATATCGGCAATTCTTCAGGAATCTGCAGATTGGAGTCAATGTGATTACCAACTACAGTTCTTACTGTATACCACGCAAAACCCTTGAGTAGCTTTCACCCTTTTTGGGAGAATTTAAATGAACAAATTATAAAAACAACGTTGCATTATAGACATTTCAGGGAGATGTGCATAAACATCAATCTTTATAAACAGTTGCCAATCTTCATGTGACAGGTGGAAAAAAAATTGGGGTCCGTAATTTAGAAAACACGTTGATACAGCTCGGAAATCGGGTGTTGTCAAATATATTTTGCTTTGAAACTAACAAAGAGAAACCATACAACCTTTGTAAATCATGTACCTCTACCTTGTAGCAACTGCCGACTGTACATCCTGATCAGGACATGATTAGATTTTGGTGAAGATCCGAATCCAGATCCAGATCCGAGAATTTTTTCAGTGATTCATCACCATTGAGTGATAGGGCTGAAATTATATACAGCATGATATCTCAAAAGTTGTGGATGGATTCGGACGAAACTTCGTGGATAAGTTGGTTTGGTGACAACAACAAGGTGATTAGATTTTAGTTTCGGTTCAAATACAGATCTGGCCTATCATTGGGATACAAAACGTAAACTACTCAACCTGGGAGAGGTGTGCGCTCTACCGAGTGTCCTTCCAGTTATTTCTGGAAATCGCCTTATTTGGGGTAAAACTATTGTTTTGAGACTCGTCGAGTTTGATACCTTGGGCATGGTTTGGTTTTTATTACCAGCAAGAGAAAAATTACAAATTAGTGAAAACAAGTGAAATCCTTCAATACAGCGCGTGTGGTGAATCAAATGAGTACACTAATGTTAAAATATGCAATTATGCTTTTTCAGTTGAAAAACAATTAAAAAGCATACTTAATATTTGAAATGTAAAAATCTTGTTATTATGTGATAAGCACCTTTTAATAAAACAGAAGGAATGAAATTGTCGATACAGCGTGGCAGGAGCCGCAAAAGAATGATTGTAAGTAAATTTCAACTACTAATGCATGACGAAACACTTGTTTATGGCTAATATTTAAGAGAATGATGGCATAAGAAGAACTTAGGCTGGAATCCTCGTGCATAACACCGCCCACACAACACACGTGGTGTCCTTTGACCAATCAGGAGCAGTGCAGTTACAGTATCGTTTCCTTCAGCTCGATTGGTCTTGTCCTGCACGTGATGTTTCGGGTTTTTTTTCGTTCTTCTTTAATCTGAGGAGATTATTTTTTCGTTCTTGTTGTAAGTAAATTTCAACTACTAATGCATGACGAAACACTTGTTTATGGCTAATATTTAAGAGAAATGATGGCATAAGAAGAACTTAGCTTTCTGCGTTCGGCGCGAAATGCCATGGTGGACGGAAATGACGTCTTTCGTTCGTTCCTACATGAGGGGAGCGTTTCTTCGTTTTTTTCCGTCAAGCAATAAATTAAATGGTTTTCACATATATAACACATTAGTTTCACAAATTTCCATTGAAATACTCGGGTATTTCCATCAATTGTCACCATTCGTCGAGGTTACACACTGCATCTACCGGACGGCCGTCATTGGCTGTCTTGAGGCACGTGGGGGGGGGGGGCGGACCACCGGACCCACCGGAGACGTGGAAGACGACGCCGGGGACATTTCAAACTCTGTGCAATTGTATACAGCCACGCGCTGTAAAAATGTGATGGCGTCAGACTTTGCATGATTTGGACAGAAAGAAAAATATAAACCAACCAAAAACAAAAAACGAATTATCGGAAACATTGCCGAATTAATGAATAACCTCCGAATGGAATTTCTGCAGAAATTGCCTGAAAGCATTCCCAAAACATTATATACTGATGTTTTGCATGAAAAAGGGAGTCACACCAAATATTGAAATTTCATGCATTAATGTTGTGAAATACAATTCATTTTTGTTTCTTGAATAAAACATGATC
>CM068956.1:54067545-54092213 GCA_035128595.1 Eptatretus atami | reverse complement strand
ATGAAGGAATAGTCCTGTGTCAGCGAAACCTGACACTGGTGTTTGGCCTTCTCTGTTTGGTTTCCAGCTGGTGTCACACTTTTGGACCCCCACCCTACCCCCTCCTCCTCATCCTCCGACACCCCTCTCCTCTACATTTCAACTTCATCGATTCCATCAACCTTCAACAATATGGAGGGAATTTGTTGATTTATTCATTGCAGAGCCCAAATAGCTATTTATTTTCAAAGATACCATGCTATACCTTTTACTTTTATAATCTCAGAATGCATTGCTGGATTAGCATGCAATCCAAAACATGATATGATTCATTATTCTGTACTTCCTTGCTGAGTTTTTAAACGAGATTCAATTTGACTGTGGATTTAAAAAATAATTACACAGCTCTGAGGCAAACATCAAACGGAGAGCTCCCCTAATCCCCCAACTTTGATAATGTAATGTACGTGTATGTAGTGCAGCACAATATAGCAAAGTATAGTGTAGTATTGTACATTTTTTTATGTAGCTAAGTGCAAAAAGGAAAAAAAGGTGATCTAGGACAGAAAGCTGATGGATCTGTGCACTATGCGTTGGCCAGGCCTAAGGTTTGAAGCCGCCGAGATTTGCGGTTGTGAGGCTGACAGGGCCGTCTGCAAAACTGATGGCAAGGCCTGCAGCCTGCCCACACTCAACTATCCGAGGAGATAAAAACAAGACGAATGGGGACTTTCTCTCTCTCTCCACAGGGCCAGCTGTAAAGCTGTGGGGATTGTCTGGGCACGTGCACCGCCTTTATCCCCTCTTTCGCACAAGGCAAGGAAAATGAACAGTCTAGGTTAAGATCCATCTGTTTGAACCTATTTTAAATGATGGTGGCATGATATAAACAACGAAGATGCATATCATGACGAGTGTACGACAGAGCTGAAAACCCCTTGAAGCAGGAATTGGATTACTCCATGAATGAGGATGTCTAATATAATTACATGATATGAGATACAGTAATTGTGTAAAAAAAAGAACATGAAAAAGTGAATATCAATTTGATTACCTATTTGACAGGGATTCAATGAAGAATTCGACCCACTGGTTGCATCATTCCTGAGGTGTACCTGTGCCGCTGATGCAGAGGAATTTGTAATTTGTTCAGGATGCTGGCGATAACTCATGTACTATTCGTGAAAGATACCGTGGGATATTTAAATCCACCAACTTATATGAGCATACAGGACACCCATTGTGGGATGGTGCACTTTGTGATGCAATGTCCTGCTTGTGAAGCAACAATCCAGCATTTTGTAGTCGGATTGGGAATAGAACCCAGACCAGACAGTAAAGAATCAAGTGAGCGCGCGCTACCTGTGGCCGATCCAGTCCGATGAGCAAGTTCATTAATCTTGAAGCACAATTGAGCATTGCAAGTCATGACAACTCGTGGACATGATGACATTCATTGATTTTCTAATTTTTGGTTTTCTGTGTTCTTGATGTGAGCTAGCCGAATGAGTAACAGAAAGGGAAATGAAGATATGAGAGTAACGGGAAATGAAGTGAAATAAATGATAGTTTTATTGTTATAAATGAAATAAATGATAGTTATAGTTTTATAGATGATGTCGTTCGCCTAATCGATAGGTTAGTAGTGGTGTCTACAAGTCGTTGGTGTTCAACATCCACTAAAAAACCAAAATGCCTCAAAAAATCAGTGCCAATGATGGAAGTTGTGATGTCGGTGATGATAAAAACCCATCGGCAGGTTCAACGTAAACCGATGTCAAGTTTCATAGATCGCTCCCCATACGTTGTAATGCTGGAGTGGTTAACAGCATGCAAGTGTACCTTTCTAGATGGATGTTTTTTATCAGCCCCAGAAGGGGGAATTACACTGAACTCTGCTCCTGTATCAATTAAAGAACGTGTACCTGTTGTCCTGTTGACAAGATAAAACAAGCGACTGTTAGAATTGATGCCAGCTGGACTCATCACCACTGGTCGCTGGCCCCATCGTTTCCCTGATAAGAGGTATGACGCCCACTGAAACTGCAAAGAGGGATGCACCTATGTGTCTCAGCACCAAAACGCCAGTGGTACCAACATTCCATTCCTGCACGCTGTTGAGGGCTGGAGTTATGTGAAGGACAATCAGGTTGTCTCTGCTGACTGCTGCTCCAACTCCATCCTCTGTTGTCACGAGGTTGAGTCATGAGAGCATGGACTTGGGCTTGTAAACCCTGCAGCTCAGTAGATACGGAGGAGCTTGGCTGGTAGTCCAGGAGCTAGGTGACTTTTATTCAGCATGGAAGGTGCAGATGTTTAAGGGTGTCAGTGGTGTAGAGTAGGGTTGGCAGATCCCAGAAACCCAATTCTTAAGTTGTGCCAGTGTTGGGTGTGGTAGGTGGCACCACCAAATCCAAGATGCCTGCCATCGATATAGGCTAAAACCAATATTGTCATACATCAAGTAATACTAGGCCGATTCTAATGATCTTGGTATGCATTCTGATAGTTTTGGGTATGTCCAATCTAATGGAGAGGGTGTCATTATCATCCAAGTCAATGTCATGAGATAAAGGTCAATATCATAGGTTTTTGGCCAATTTTATGCCTGTTTGATCTTGACCCCTTGATTCAAGATCAAATCTGATGGCATGAAATGATTCCCCATACATGATTTCCTATTAGTGCCTAATACATGCCTAAGCCCTCAGACCAATATTTAAAACATTACAGGGACTATTAAAAAGGGGGGGGGACCATTCCCAGAAATGGAGGAATTCCCCCTTTAGTCCAAAAATAGTCAAATTTCCGATCTATTTTGCACTAGATTTCTTATTTCCTCATAAAAACATTCCATTTTGTTAGTTATACATGTTCTTGGTACTGTTATGAATTATATTATACATTATTTCATGTTGAAAGTCTTTAAATTGTTCAAAATCTTACCTTATTTGTTGTTGCCAAGTTGCTGGAACTCTGCATGACACTTGAATTTGTCAGAAATTTGTAACATGACATAAGGGGTGATCCCAAATCTATTTATAGCTTACTTTAATATGCCTATAACTATTTAAATACTTGTCTGAGAGCTTAGGTATGTATTGGGCACTAATAGGAAATCATGTATGGGGAATCATTTCGTGTCATCAGATTTGACCTTGAATCAAAGGGTCAAGGTCAAACAGGCATAAAATTTACCAAAAACTGTGATATTGACTTTTATCTCATGACATTGATCTTGGATGATAATGACACCCTCTCCATTAGATTGGGCATACCCAAAACTATCAGAATGCATACCACAGAATCATTGGAATCGGCCCTCGGTATTACTCTGATGATATGACAATATTTGGTTTTAGCCTATATCGATGGCAGGCATCTTGGATTTGGGTGGCGCCACCTACCACACCCACCCCTGGCACAACTTAAGAATTGGGTTTCTTGGATCTGCCAACCCTACTCTACACCACTGGCACCCTTAAACATCTGCACCTTCCATGTTGAATAAAAGTCACCCTAGCTCCTGCCTATGAGACGTTCATACACTGACGATGCACACAGCTGCAATGGGATTGAAAACAGGCATTCCAACTTCCATGATCCTATCGGCAAGATCAGCAAGTTGTTCAATCTGCATCGAGTCTCTTGATGAAGCAAGGATGAGTTGAACATTTGTAGGAATCCGCTGTAAAAACAACTGTTTAAAGATGTTTCCCTCGAACGCATTGGTGTCAAAAAGTTGATGCATTTTCCTGAGGAGTTACGAAGGCTTGCGGTCTCCTAACTCTTTCAAAATGAGTAACCGGTGTAGGCATTTCTCCTCAGAAAGTGCTCTTCGAATGAGTTCTGCCTTTCACGTGTCATATGACGTTTCTCTGGGAGGTATCAAGCGCAAGTCCCTAACTTTTTGCGCAAGCTCCAGTTGGAAAGAAGAGACGACATAGGCGAACTTAGTCTCTTGTGATGTTATGCCCCTCATAAGAAATTGGGCCTCAACTTGAGAAAAATCAGATGGTGGGGTCATTGGGCCAAAAATGAGAAAGCTTGAGGCTCATGGCAGAAACTGTGGTCTGAAGTGTCAAAATAGCATGACACGCTTCAGACTGCAGCTCCCTTGTGGTGAAAATTGTAACATGTTCAGAACACGTCGGGGTCACCAATATGAAAATTTGGTTTGTGTGAGTTGTTGTACTCTGTACACTGTGATAAAACAACTCAGAAACAAAACTTCCAACTCGCTACAGTTCGTAAGTGCGGATAGCCGAAGATCACCAAAAATATGGTAGATGGGAGCACATCCATTGGATAACCAAAGCAGTCCTTCTATGTGTCAAGTCTGCATCGTGTCCTTGCCTAATGATGAACTTGTTACACAAATGTGGCATCAGGTGATCGAAAGTAGTCGATTTAAGAAAAGATCAGAATCACGGTTCTTGTAGAATATTCTCGACGTGAATAAGCTGGAAAATGACACCCAGCTCGGCCGAGTTAACAAGAATCAGAACGAGGTGGAATGTTAGTTTGGTTAAATCAAAACAGATTGTTAAAACCAAAAGCATGAAGTTCCCGCATTATTTGCTTCATTAAACCAACCCAACGATACGTGGACTTGCAAAGAGAATCCCGTTGAGTAGTTATGAGGAAAAACCCTCTAACTCACTCATGACCAAAAAATGCCTCAACAGGAAGCTCTCTCCAAGACATCTTCCCATTCGCCCTCAAGTCTACATCGTGAAACCAATCAGAACTGGCTATGATACAGTCAGGTGATATATGGCCAGGAAAGGTTTGCGCATACTCGGTCTTGCAGGTCACTACAACATATAACTTTGTGCTACCTGTCGCACGGTCGGGTTGTCGGCGACTAAACTGACACCCCTCACTGGCTTTGCTCATGGGGAAGGTGACTGTGACACCCCGCCAGGACGAAAAACAACACCTGACAAAGGGCAGATCCAATGGCCATCCAGTACAGAGATGGCGTCTCCTAAAAACACCCAATGGTGCGAGGAAAATGTATTTCTCTGTCTGGTCTAGTTACCCCCCTCCCCACCCTCGTGCATTGGTCCTATGAAGAGGTTTACCTGTTTCAGGACTAGGTGAAAGTTTTGCTAGTTTTTCCTCTTCTTCTTTTTCTTTCTTAGCCCCTGACCTAGAGTGGCTTTGTGCCTTGTTTTGGGTGACTTCAACTAAAAACACAAAATAAATTCAATCACCTGCAGAGGGGATGACCAGGAGAATAATGTGACTGCATGATCGGTTGAAGTGGATACTAAAGAGATTCCCCAAAGAATAACCAATGAAAATAAATGAAGCAGGTCAGAAAGTGATGCAGAGAAAAGGACAAGAGCTGTGAGGGAAGATGTATGTGCAATTGTCTTGATCAAGGCAGCAAACACTAGGTATCCATCTTGAATTGTTTTGATTTGCAGTTGTGAAGGAAAGACATCCTCCATTTTCTTTCACTATCATTCCTTCTCCACTCATTCTGATTTCTCAAATTGCCTTGCTCTAATCTTCCCTCATCTTTTGATTTCCTTCTTACCCCATTTCTTAATTCCATTCCCACATTTTTTATTTGGGGTTTGTAACATATCATTTTGTGATACATGCATTCTATCTCTCCCCTTTTTATCTTGCCAAAACGAAGTTTTTGCAAGATCTGTTACTTGGTAAGTTTTTTTTGTTTGTTTTGTCTGTCATCATTGGATTTTCACCTTTATATCACTCTGTAGAGCACAATTCTCATCGGAAACTCTTGTGGGTACACATATCGTAGTATTATTACAATACCCTTCAGCACACTTAAAGGTCAAGGTCAAGGTCAAAGGTCAAGGTCAAAGGTCAAGGTCACTTTGCGGTAAATCATGGAGGTCGCCAAACCCTTATTTTTTGAGTAATTTTAATCGAATCATCTCCAAACTTTATGGAATGTAGTATATGGTCTGGCGCTCAGCTGATTAGTTTTTGGTGGCGATTACCTTGACCTTCATGGTTAGCGCCTAAGGTCGAAAATATTTGACCCCAAGGTCAAATTTTGAAATCTTAGGTACCATATCGTGTAATACCTCAAATTGAACACCTCGATGAGTGCTTTCTAGATATGTCAAGCTTGAGATATGATGATCATTTGTGAGTTATGAGGCAAACGCATATTTTTCATGGTTACTCTGTAGAACGATTCTCATCGGAATCTCTCGTAGGCAGATATTCCTCAAGGAGTCGCTCCTGGTGAATAGCAGCTCTGTTCACCTCAGTGTGACCTTAAAGAAGTCACACGTGGTCAACTTTTGGCAAGATACGGGAACCCTGCGGGTGACATTGTTTTTTTTTTTTTTTTTTTCAAACGTGAGACCGTTACATACATTTATGGGACGTTGTATGCATTTTTGTCTTGGTTTGCTGTTTGATGATGGAAGCTCGCTTTTAGCAGTTGCACGTTTACTCACAAAAAAGAGTTACTTAACTTGAAAGTCTATTGTCGTGGAAATCCCTCCCAAAAATCCTATAATTTAATTATAAGGACCGATTATTATGTTAATATCAGCAAAGTGCAGCGAGAAGTAAAGCAGACAAATACGATGTCTCGGAAACATTATTCTGACATGTTTGATTTTCTGAATAAATCCTTGAGCTTTGATACCTTTACTTACACGCCTGCATGACAAACACAATGGGAGACGTCAGTTTACTTTAATGTGAACGAGAAGGACATTATTCGACAATGGATGACCACATATGATACAGGTGATAAAAACATGTCTTAAAATGCAAAACGATGTCGGGATGTTACTCCAAAAAGTATGTAAGCAAGGAAGGGATGGTCTCAAGAAATGATCATGTGAAACCATCCCTACATCTTCCTTTGAATAATGGTTGGCCCAAAAAAGACTGTGTGTGTGTGTGCGTGTGTGTGTGTGTGTGTGTGTGTGTGTGTGTGTGTGTGTGTGTGTCGAGCGTAATATGAGACTGAGGATTCGTCACTCCTTGGGTGTCATTTCCCTGGTCTCTGTATATGCTCCGACTAAGGCAAGTGATCTCACCGTGAAGGACGCATTCCGTGCCACACTCGAGTCTGCGGTTGATCAGTGCCCCAGGCGAGATACTCTTCCAGTCTTGAGGGATTTCCTTGCATCTACTGGCACTGATGGGGATGGTTATGAGATGTGTTGGTACCTATGGGTCTGGAACTGTAAACCAGAATAGCACCAAGTTTCTTGGCTTTGCAAGAAGTCTTGAACTGAAGGGGGCTGGTTCATGGTTTCAGCATCCACAGGCTCATCGCTGGACTCGGTGTTCCAAAGCTGGTGGTGTGGCAAAGGAGATTGACCATGTGCTCATTAATGGTCGCTGCAAGATGATCCAGAACTGCAGGGTCTACCAGAGTGCTCAGTTCCTCAATACCGACCGCAGTCTTGGTGGAGCAACTCTGAAGTTGCAGCTCAAATCCAAGAGAATGGTACCATCCCAGCCAAGGCTGGATGTTAGTCTGTTCGCAAACTCCTGAGCTACCCTCTCACCCTTGAGCTTTGCCAAGTGTGGATTTGGGTGGGGGGGTCTGGATGTTTTGGGGGATCCAGAAGAGTTACGGAATTCCTTCAAGACTACCATACTTTATGCTGCTGGTGGTTGTCTTGGAACTCATCGGAAGGTGAAGAAGAAATTTGTCTCCCAAGGGACACTGGATACCATTGATCTAGAGTCGTAGGGCCAGGCTTGATGGCAGAGCTGAGCTGTTCAACGAGCTCAGGCATAAACCTATGTTCACTGAGGGCAGATAAGGAGGCCGATGAATGAGAAATCTGTGAAGAGGAAAAGCATCACTTTTGGTCCAGTGATGCTCACCCTGCTTACAGAGGAATCTGTGCATTGCATTCATCCAACCTGGCCCTCATTATACTGAAGTTAGAGTGGAGGGTGGTGGGCTCTTGAAAGAGGCATCTGAAGTGAAGGCCCACTGGACCAGTTACTTTGAGCGGCTGTACCACGCTGACCCACAGGCTGTTGGGTTGGATGTCAGGGGTGTTAATATCCCTCTTGTTGACCCTCCAATGAACTGTGAACCACCTTCATTTATGGGAGCACAGGTTGTGGTGAACCAGTTGAAAGGCGGGAAAGCTCTTAGGATCTGTGCCATCCATACTGAACTTCTCAAGGCTGGTGGAAATGCTGAGATCCTGTCATTGCATGTGGCACAGGCACCCTCTCAACTGACTAGAAGAGGGGCCTTGACGTCCCTTTCTGGAAAGAGAAGGGTGATTGCCAGGACTGCAACAACTACCAAGGGTTGACATTGCTCTCAGTGCCAGGCAAGGTCTTTGCTTGGATAATTCGAGATGGGGTTCACCAACATCTGCTTGAGCACCAGAACCCAGAGTAGTTGAGCTTTACACCAAAGAGATCATCGATTGATCGTATCCTTGCTCTCCGTGTCCTCACCGAATGCAGGCGAAAGTTTCAATAGGGGCTACTCACAGCCTATGCTGATGTCCTCAAAGTGTTTAATTCAGTGAATCTGGATGCCCTCTGGAGGAATCTCGGTCTTCGTGCGGTGCCATCACAACGAATTGATCTGATTTCTCAACTATACTCTGGTACTGAGAGTGCTATGAGGTGTGGTGGTTCCATCTCTGACTTATTTCCATTTGTTACTGGAGTTCATTAGGGGGTGTGTGCAAGCCCTCACACTTTTCAGTGATTGTATGAAATGGATTCTGGGGAGAGTGCATTGTTTGGGAATGTCCAGATATCTGACCTTTATTTCACAAATGATGCAGTAATCTTTACAGAGATGCTGGATATCCTTATGGGGGCCCTCCAGGCAGTAAAAGAGCTGCTGAGATTATGCGTTTCCTTGGTCGAAAAGAAGATCCCGGCTTTCAATGACATATTTGATGCTGGTGTCTTATCTGTTCCTGTTTGTAGCAACGATGTTGAGGTCATAGAGAGATTTACTTGACTTGGCAGTGATATTCATGTGTCCACATGGTGTGAGCCAGGGGTCTATAGATGTGTGGGTCAGGCTTGGGGAGTCATGAATTTACTGGATCATGGGGTGTGGCATTCGGTACTGATGTAGGAGGATGAAAGTCTGAGCCTTTAATTGCTTGGTGCTTCCAGTCTTGCTCTATGGATGTGAGACTTGAACTCTGACCAAGGATCTGAGATGAAGTTTTAACTCCTTTGGTACCAGTTCTCTTCAGAGAATCCTTGGCTATCGCTGGTCAGACTTTGTGTCCAATGAGTGTTTGCTGTGAGAGACTCAGATGAGATTTGTTACCTGCATAATCCTTCATCAT
Source organism: Eptatretus atami (assembly GCA_035128595.1). Lineage (NCBI taxonomy): Eukaryota > Metazoa > Chordata > Myxini > Myxiniformes > Myxinidae > Eptatretus > Eptatretus atami. Next base: position 54,082,932 of record CM068956.1, on the reverse strand, counting down.
CATATGCGACTGTATGGACATGTGGCTCGTTTTCCTGCCGCTGATCCTGCTAACCAGATTCCCTCTGCGAGCGAGCCTCATGGGTGGAGAAGGCTAACCGGCCAACCACGTGCTTCGTAGTTGCAGCAGTTCGATCGACATCTCAAGGAGATGGGGATGGGCCAGGCATCTGCCTGTATGATGGCCAGATGGAGTCCTCGGGAGTACTGCCAGAAAATAGTTGCAGCGGCGTGCTGTTCCAATACCTGACCTGACCTTAATGACTGGTTTCGATGGAAACCTTAAACAGGACAACCCAAAATTATTATATTTGAAATTATTTACAGAACTGACAGCAGTCACTGCATTTACCCAACCATCAGAGTTTAAAAAGTTCCAAGGAGGTGTAATAAATGGTGTGAAACGTTTCTTGAGTGGTTCCCCACATCTCTTTTTGTCCACAGTTTCACTGATCCGAGGAGATCGCTGAAGGGCATGCCTTTACCAATTCCGGTAAGTGTTTTCACAATCTCGAATCTCTATTGCTGTGATTAATTAACAAGTAAAGGAACACGGAAAAGAGAAGAGTAGTCATATATAATCAACAGGTGAGATTGCATTAAATATAATATTGATCAATATACCACTTTGCCTGGTGTTGGCTTAATGGTTGGGGTGGTGGGCTTGGGATCCGAGGGTGCTGAGTCCAAATCCCACTCAGCTGTTGAAGTAATACCAGGTGGGGTTAACTCGACCTGTCATCCTTCCGAGGTCGGCAAAATGAGGGCCAGCTTGCTGGTATACTGCGTCGGAGTGGCGACCCATCCAGGATTGTGCCCAATAGCCAAGGAGACCGCTTAGGCAGCAGCAACGCTCTGCACAGCATATGTTCCCAATGGCTGGAATATACCACTGCTACTCCTGTTGCTGCTGATGCTACCACGCCATGTTTTTTTACTGCTCCTTAAGCTGTTCTATTATTCACCATTCCTCTTCATCCTCCTCCGGTTCCTTTTGTAGTTTTTGTTTTGCTTTGGTTATCTGAATCGAGTTGGTTCACTTGGTTATTTTATTTTCACATTCTGTTAGACTTAAGTAGTCTTTTTCAGATCAGGCCAAGCCCCGGTGGGTGCACTCGCAGTGGTCCCTTTACCTAATCACACCCCACCCGACTGTTGTCATCATGAATATACTTGGACATCGCATTGGTTTTATCCAATTACCCTTTCTTGTGCTAAATTAGCACACTTTGTTGAATGAGGGAGAGGTTATTTTGTAAATAACGTGGTTTTGTCGCAAGAGGTATAATTATTTACAAATTATGTCTGAAGTCCTTGACGAGGAAACATGGTGTGAGATTGAGTTGGGACAAACTACCCAAAAGGAAGCATTTGTGATTGTAATGGTTAATGGTGTTGGTTCATCAGAAATAACTGCAGTCTCGGAAATGTATGAAAAAGCTGTGTTCATCCTTAAATCCGAGGCTCCAGCAAATACGGTGATTGAGAAAGCCATTGTTGTGGGTGGGTTATTTGTCCAAAGAAGGTGATTGAGAAAGCCATTGTTGTGGGTGGGTTATTTGTCTAAGTAGAGCTGCGTTTGAGCCTCGTTGCAAGGATCATCCTCTCTAATATACCTGCTTTTATTGATGATCATTTGGGTGTGCCATTCTTGGAACGATTGGGAGTGCTAAGATCAACCATAAGGCCTGTGCCTCGAGGATGCCATGAGCCTTCCCTACATCATATTTTGTCAATCAAAAGACGTCTCCATGAAACTGAATAATGACAAGGAATGGGAGGGATCCTTTGTTATTCCTTTTGAAGGGAGGAATCATCAGGTTTTTTTTTTTAATATGACTAATGAACCTTGTTGCTATGTATGCAAGACAAAGGATCACTTGAGAGCAGATTTCCGCACGATATTATAAGGAATGTCTGCTCCTTGGGGCTCTGAACAGCCGAAGGAGGATGATAGTATCACTGCAGAAGTTTCTGTGCCGACTACTTGTCCTAGTTACTATTTTGTTGTGGATCAATGGCAGATGGTAAAATTAGAGAAGGCGGAAAGAGCACAGAAAATGTTATATCCAGCATATGAGGGGGCTGTTGATCACATTGGCACCTTTGAAGATACAACCAATAAAGACTTGGTAAAGCGATCTGCAATGTCAAGTGTTCAGGAGTTTGTTCATCAATTTGAACAAATGGAAGAAAAGGAAGATACTGTTCCATGAAAATGATCAGCTGTCAAATGTAGCCAGAAGCCTGCCAAAGAATGAACAGATTGATAAATTATCCATTACCGAGCACAGCATGGTAATGATGAATGACTCGGTGGCATCTCCTGAATTGGTGGAGTCAAATGAGACTGGGATGTCTTTCGTGAAGATAATACATCCCAAAGCACCAAAACAACTGTAATGATGCTTCAGAATAAACCTAAACCAGTGATGGGTGCATCCACAGTGGCAGTTCCTCAAGAACCACCACTAAGGTGTTAAACAAATTTGCAGAGTCCCTTCTTGTTGAAACAAATGGGAAAAAGGGAGCAATCATACCAGCAGCTAAGGCATCGCCTGCACTGATTAACATCCCTCGTGTTGCCTCTGAATCTACAGTACAGTATGTGCAAATAGGGATGTCAACAAGCACATTACATCAATAACACCTCAAACAGATGAACTCCTTGTCCCTTTTAAAAGTAGTTTCTTCAATTGCTTCGGCTTTGCTTTGTGGTGAAGCATAATTAGTCCTGGCAGAATGTTCATCTAAGTTGCCAGACGCATGTGCTAAGTCTGTTTTAACCCTTTGAATCAATCGATTTAATTAAGTAACAACGTAGAAGATTTGGCACACAGTGAAGAGATACCAGACAGGAGAGACCATGATCCCCCAGACAGAGAAGATGAGGAGAGTATTGGTTACTGAGAGGGAGATCAAGGAGCGATGATGAGCTTTGAGTTAGAACTGCCTTCAGGGCGACATTTTTGTTTTCCTGGCTATGAGATTTTAGGGTTCCTTGAAAAAAGTTTACACAGTAGGCAGAAAGTTTAAACTTGCTATTATTCTTCTGACTTCATTTTTTTTCCAACGCTTTTTATTTTTGGTCGTCCTGTAAAGAAGGAGAGTAAATCACGGGATCTCCTTGTTACCTCGACCACCGAAGGTGAAGAAGGTTATGTTTTCACCCCTCTCTGTCTGTTTGTGTGCAAGATATCTCAAAAAATTTGTGGACAGATCTTGATGAAATTTGGTGGGCAGGTTGGGTGTGTTTTTTATTATTTCACCACGGTGTGACAACGACGAATTATTTCGATTTTGGTGAACATCCGGATCCGCATCCAGCTACTAGTATATGTTAACTGATTCTTCGCCATTGAGAGATGGGGCCAAAGACGAAAAATAGCATGATATCTCAAAAATGTAATGGGCCCGATATGTTTTCGTGGATGAGGCATTGCGGGGCGGAGGTATACCCTTCTAGTTCATTTTATATTTGCCCCAGAAAAAGACCAGAAAAGCAAAGATTGAAAGTGGTCTGATGCGACATAGCTTTACATGCCTCAAAACTTTATAATGCCCACGTATAACTTCCGAATTTAAGGTGGCACAATATTTCCAAACTGTTGAAAGGTTTCAGTAAGTTTGGACCACAAATGATGCACTTTCCAATATCTCCCCACAGGGTACTTCGCTTTTACTTGTCTGATTATTACTATTATTTTTGTATATACTTTGGTTTTTTTTCAGTCTTTTCCCTCCTTATCTGTCTTGGTAATGCTTTCTCTTTAAAATGCTCCACCTTGTCGACTGCAATTCTAGCCATGGCCTTGCAGAAATTATGAAGTCAAGTGACATTAAACAGAAAAAACTTGTGTCTGCCTGAGTTTGCTTGTGCCTTGAGTGCAAGCCTCCAAAGCGATCTACCAAAAGCAAAACTACTACTACTACTATTTTAACAGCCACAAATATTATCACCTCGTGAGGACAGCCATTGAACGATTTTGCTTGGGAAGGCCAGGCCTGACGTTAGACTGAAGGTGACCAGAATTTGGATTGTGGACAAGGTGCTGATTGATAACTCACCTATCCTCCATGAAAGGTACTGTGGGATCTTTAACGTCCACCAACAACCAGTGCTGGCAAATGGGTCCTCCAGCTTAACGTTCCTCCGATGAGGCTGACAACACATATTGATGCCTCGCCCTGCACTAGGGTGGCAGTTCATAGCTGGGCCAAGGTTCCAACCGAGGCTAGATAGCTCAGAAGTGAGTGTGCACAACTCTGAGCTATCCGACAGCTGTAAACATGATATGGATAATATAATTTGCCAAGGAGAAAAGGAACTGAGACTATGAGAAAGGAGTCAGAACCATGTTTCCATATTCCTGTGATCCATGTTCCCAAGATATCACATTTGAGCTGTGGATTCATCCACCGATTCTGCATTCATACAACAGATGCAAATCCAATTCATTAGAATTGTGATTCAGAGATGGCATATGCTAGCTTTGTTATGCTTCCTGCACTTTATGGCAGTCATGGACTCCTCCCTTTTAATCACATCCCTTCACTTTGACGTCGCTTCGAATTTTAAGAGTCTCGGCCACACCCTGCCAATGAAGCAACTTCATACTCAACTATCTCCTTTCTGTGAGTATAAATACGCATCTGATAATGGCGGGATTGTAAACATCTCGTCGGCAAATGTGACAGTAAATGTGACTTCCCTTCCCATTACATACCAAGCCAAACCATTTGCTGTTCATGTAAACCTATGCAAACTCACGTGGTTATCGTGCACGTCCCCTTTTGAATGATGTTCAGGTTAGTGGCCTGAAGAAACCTCTCAACTGATGGATAATTCAAATTGAGGGTTTTGTGCAGGTTATTAACCCTTCCACAGAAATGGTTAATCATTCCGATGCAAATGAGAACGTTTTGGGTTATTCAATTTGACTCATTTTGCTGAGTTTTCTCTATTTCTCTTGATCTTTTTTCTTTTATAGACTGCTTTCATGTTTTAATTTTTCATCACAACATAAGATTTCATGTTCACGTTGTTGTCTGGTTTGTAAGCCAACACACACATAGTAATTTGCCAATCTACGAGAATTCCTTGGTGGATGTTAAATATCCCACAGCATCCTTCAACAAAGAGTAAGACAGTTATCATTGTCAGTTGTCACCCTGAACAAATTACTAATTCCTGCCCGAACCAGCTCAGTCGAACGTCAGGCCTGGCCAGCCAGTTGTTCAAAGACTTGGACAAGCATACATGTTCTATCAATCGCCAATCCCAACTCAATAGGAAATTGCATAACGAAGAGAGAGTACAATTGGTCATTGTTGTGGGAGCCTTGAATGGGGGTAGGGGTAGTGGGGGGTGGGGGTGACTTTTAATATCATGTCACAGTACAGCTAATAGTTCATTACAAAATCAGGAAAGGTAAGGTTGGACTTTAGAAAGCTGGATTTGGAGGGAGTTAAAGAAATAGGTTGGCATCTATGGGAAGAAATAAAATCCTACTAAGGAAATCAAATGCCTCACTGAGTTCGGTGAGAAAGGCGATACCATTGTGACATCACTGGTACCCAGAATGCCCAGGGAAGTGACAGCACTTCCCCAAGCTCAGTGGCTAGGCTGTGTTTGTCTTGTCTAGTAGTCCTATGTTGTGGTGTGTGCGTGCGTGCGTGCGTGCATGCGTGTGTGTGTGCGCTGCACTACGAGCCTTATATCCTATTTTAAAAAGGGTAACAGAAACTGAAGTGTCTCAGCATGCTGCTGCAAAGTCAAACATTTTAAGAACTTGTGGTATCAGTTGTGAGCAATGGCAGTTTCTTCCATTAAAAATACAAGCTATTGAAGCGAAATAATGCAGTGATTTTAAAAGGGGACGTTTAAGGAATGGTTATAATTTGGATGGTAAATAAAGCACGTTCAAAATGTACACTGATATAGACTGTCATGTAAAGTAGGAATGCTCTAGTGTTTGTATGCTGTTAGTAAAATCGAGCAAACATCATGTATGCACAGTATGTATAGAAAACATTTTAAAAAGCAAAATGTTTTAGAGATTGCAATGCCAAAAATATGTAAATGGAGGAGAGATGGTAGCTTAAAAATATACATGGTCCATCCCTACATCTTGTTTCTTCATTTTTTTTTGATGCAATTCGCCACTGTGTGGCAATCTGATTGATCCGATTTATTGAAAACGATCATAGTACTTGTGGTACACGTATACCATGTTGGTTGTTGCTTGTAATTGGTTGTTTGCCGTACACACAGTAATTGCTTGTAATTGGTTGTTGCCATACACGCAGTAATTGCTTGTAATTGGCTTGCTGCCAGGTGCACTGATTAATCCTAACCACCTGTCGGATAGTAGCATGTACATTGCAAAAGTTTGATCATCGACCACAGGTAGTAAATGCATTGGTGCCAAGTAAATTTTCACTGCTAAAGCCAGACGACATATTTTTGGACCTCAAGGTAGCCATAAGATAGGGATGAAATGAATATGTGTGGCTGGAGATCCAGCCTATCAGTGGGATACAAACTGTAAATTGTTCAGCCTGGTGGAGGTAGCGAAGTGTGCCGTTCTAATTCGCCTTTCAATTTGTTTTCTCTGCAACCGCTTGAGTGATTGACACAAAACTTTCAACATTGGAGTGCCATCAAGCCGTGTTTTTCTTTCTTTTTTTGCTCTCTCTTTTTGGAAACAAAGTTACATGATGATTGTGTAGAAAATGCGGCTGGCATTCCAAAAAGTCTGTTATCTGTAGGCATGGGTTGCAGAGTGTTTCAGGTTCGACTAGGTTAGATTGGTTGGATTGCCGTGTTTTTGCTTTTGCTTACACATTGTGTAAGCAAACAAACCATGCTTCCCCCATTGTCTCAGGTCGCTCGACTGCATTTGATTTTTCATTTATTTACTTTCATTTATCTTTTTTCAGTTATTTATATTTTCATTTACGGATGCTTTCTGATGGTTATGTAATTTTTTTCATGGTGTATCGGCTTTCATGTCCGTCGACACGCACAGTTACCGTGCTTCCCCATTGTCTTGGGTCCCTCACTGGCATTTGTTTTCATGCATTTTTTTTCATTCATTTTTTGTTTTCATTCTTTTTAATTCATTTATATTTTCATTTATGGATGTTGTCCAACGATTCTGTGAATTTTTCAGGTGTACCAGCTTCAATGTCCATCGGCATGCAATATTTCAGCTTTCTACGTCATCCTGAAGGTGACGATTAGTCAGTGAGTCAGTGAGTGGTTTGAAAGAGCTTTATAAATTCGATATAAAGTTTTTTTCAGTTGTTTTTTGTGTTTGTGGATTTGTTTGTATGTTTGTACATATATAATATCGTACATTGACCTGCAGCAAAAATAACATTCCTTTCCTCTATTAATTCTCTGCAGACTACCGAAGTATATAAGAATACAACTCTCATATAACATAGCTCGAACTGCAGCATTTTTGCCTGAGAAGACTCATTTGTTATAAGAACATAAAGGCAATGGCCATTCTGATTATATTCCTCTTGTGTGGCACAAAACAGCTTGAACACAAACTAACTGGCTGATAGGCAGACTTGACCAGATTAGGCTGTTCAATTAAAAATGTCGACAATAATGCTTTCATTGACACATTGCCATGGATTTAAAATAGATAAAGCATTGAAAGTGATGACTCGATGTAATATGAATATAAATTACATGAGATAACATTGTATTTCAAAACCAACATTCCATGATGTAAAAAGTAATGAATTAACATCTTCATTCATCAGCTGAAGGCTACTTTGTGACCCCAATGAATTATCAAAAGTTAGAACTTTATATATACACATATGATTGTGTGTATATACTGTATGTATATATATATATATATATATATATATATATATATATATATATATATATATATATATATATATTGTTAAGTGGGATGGGATCCATAGCTTTATTGTGGGAAGTGTAACATGGACCATGTGTTTCGACGAGGTTAGATTGCCATGTAGCATTGATCTGTTCAGCTAAGTTGTATATAATATGTCCACTGTGGGGGCAGTGATTGTTAACCTTTAAGATAGGGTAAGGTTGATTTGCTTAAATCCTCCTGTTTGAAAGGTGAGTCCAGGTGAAGGGTTTGTGAAACAACAAGGTTTGTGTATGTGTGTGGGTGAGCACGTGTGTGCGCTTGTTGTTGTTTTTATGTTTCTGGGGCACAAATACGGCTGGTTTTGTGTCCAGGTGTGGGTTAACCACGCACATACAACGCCAGATCACATGTAAGTAAAGACAAAAAAGAGCAGAGCGACCGCCTTCCTTATGTGATTTGATGTTTGTTTTTGCTTTTGCAAAATAAATAAAAAGCATTCCTCCATTTGACCTTGAGCACCAGCACGTAGCCGGAAATGAGCGTCGTATCGAAATAAATACCGGGCACGTGCCAAAGCTCGGGGCTATTGTGCTTGATGAAGCTGGCTGCGAAGCCGGAAACGTTCCTGAGTCCGGGTCTGCTCTCACTTTTTCCTCAAATTAGCGGAGTCGATCTAGTATTCTAGCTTTTACTTGTGGTTGGAAGGCCTTCTTCTTCTTTTAAAAAAAATATATATAGAGAGAGAGAGAGAGAGAGAATGACGTTTAAGAGACGTCTGAATATACAAGTGCTTACCTTGTGTCGGCCTTCTTGTTGACTTTTGCAGCTTCTTTGGTAAGACCAGTATGGGAGGTGTCAATTTACATATATATATATTATATTTTTTTTTTAAGAGCGGCCATTATAAGCTTGCAGTGAGTGTTCGTGTGAGAAATTTCCAAAGTTTACCTGAAGACTCAATTGCTGAGTGTGCTCTGGCGCACATAAGCAATGAGGTCCTTGGGTTTAAGTCCTGGGACGTCAGAATTTTTTCATTCAAGCCCCATGCAGGAATTTATTCCTGTTTAATTTATTTACATCAAAAAACATAATATGTATACATACATGGTGCATGGCTGTGAACTCTTTTCCCTTTTTTGGTTCCACTCTTTTATGAGCCTCTCTGTTTTAAGAAGAAAGGATGATTATGTAAAACGTTGTTTTGAATGATAGGAAAATGTTGTTTTAGTCCAAATGGCTGCAGACTCGACAGACAGCTTTATGTTCGCACCAAAGTACAGAATCCTTCGTGATGCAATGCACAATGCCTCCCCATACACTATACAAAAAGTACATGGTCAGATACTATTTTGATTCCATAACTCGGCATTTCATTGATAAGCACACTTATCACCTTGTGCTGTCCTGCCCTCTCCATTCACCCCAATTGAAATACCAACAATTTATATTGTTGCTTCCTTCACTTACTTTGAAAATGACAGCAAAAGAAAATTCATCCCACTTTAGCTAATGGAACACTAAATATTTTATGCCTTTTCGTCTGGCTCATGCACATTTGCAGCACAGCCCCATTTGCCTCAAAAGTTTTATCGTTCAATAAATCCAAAACATTTCCTGCAGGAATTGGAAGTAGTCAACTAAGTAACACAGTTGTTCAAGGAAATCTGAATAAAAACTGGAAATATGAATAAATTCATACACAAGAAAAGTCCACTGATTCACAATGGCTTTATCACCAAAATTTACTCAAGATTTGACATTTACAGAACCATGCCACCCTCAATAGTAACGAAATCCTCTTCACTTATACAACTGGTGCATTACTTAATCAAATGGAAAACCAAGCACTGCATTGGAGTCATCAGACGGAACCCAAAGAAGTAAAGAGCAAAGATGGAGTCATCAAAAGACATTCAGCCAGGTGTTGGCTTAATGGTTAGGGTGGTGGACTTTGGATCTGAGGGTGCTGAGTTGAAATCCCACTCAGCTGTTGAAGTAATACCAGGTTGGGTTAACTCGGCCTGTCATCCTTCCGAGGTCGGCAAAATGAGTGCCAGCATGCTGGTATACTTTGTCGGAGTGACGACCCATCCAGGATTGTTCCCAATAGCCAAGGAGACTGCTTAAGCAGCACCAACGCTCTGCACAGAGTATGGTCCCAATCTCCTCCTCCTCCTCCTCCTGTTGGCTTAATGGTTATGATGGCTGGCTTAAGATCCTAGGATCTTGATTCCTTGAGTTCAAGCTCCTGTCGGTCTGTTTAACTGTTGAATCAACACCAGGTGGGTCGACTCTGCCTGTCATCCTTCCAAGGTTGGCAAAATGAGTACCAGCTAGCTAGTAAGGGGGCATTGCATCAGTGGCACAGCTGCACCCCCAAAAAATGATTTAGCCAAGCAGCCACAGGCTGGATATGAATAAATAAAAAAACTTAGAACATTAATTGGGAGTCATCTAGTTATTATGTAATTATTTTACCCCACACTGTATGCCCCATACAGACCTTTGCTCTTATCTTCTCCAAAACTTCCTTGGACCATTCCTTCACCACTCCTTCGATCACATTACCCTACCCCACCTCTTTCTTTCTTCAATCATCCGCCATTGTCTTCCTTTTCTCAATATTAATTTGAGATTATTTATTATGTCATCAATAACGGAGTGATTATCTATTGCCAGAATTTGTCACATGATCACGTGGATTTGAAGATCACAGCATTGGCAGATATCGTGTGGCCATTCTGCATGTTTCTACTGAGTGTGAACATTAAAGATAAGACGATGGAACCAGATACATTATTTAGAAGCAAAATATAATATTCACTGTTTACTGAATGAACTATTGATGCTTCATGACTTTAGTCTACAACTTTTACAAATAACGAAAGCAGTCAAGTAACTGCATCTCAAACATCACAGGAAGATGTGTAGGCAACTGAAGAAAATTGACCTCATCTATATATTAATACTGAAGGACCAATTTTGTGCTCCTCCTAGCGGTCGCGTCACGTTTTTCTCGGTACGTGGCCTGGACTGAAAGAAACTTTGTACCTGTAAGAGTGCATCGCACATAGTGGCAATAGTCAACCTTCAACCTAGCATTATATATGTTTACGAATTTGGAATTCAATTGCAAACAACATACAGGTTCCCTTAGTCAGCTATGTCGATAAGTGCATGTTCCCTAGATAGCTCACCTTCCATTGTTTAAATGTTCAGAGATCGATTAGATGCGCTGCGGATCGATTTAATAGTTAGGGAACGAAACAATGGAGATGTCCCTCCCCTCTTCTGCAAAGAGGAAGAAGAACCCTGCGGTGACGTCAACAACTCCTCCCACCCGTGGTTGAGCGGGGGGTGGATCACGAGGGCAAGTCACACCGGGTGCGGGGAGGGGGTGCAAAGGATAAAGAGGACATACTTTTCTTTGTTCGAAAAGAGTCCCGGGGGAGTCCCGTGGTAGGGCTGAGTTTGTGGGCTGAGTTCGTGGGAGTCCCGTTCTGAGTCCCGTGGGCAGAGTTCGTGTGCTGAGTCCCGTGGGAGGAGTAAGCTTTTTTGCTTCGGAGAGAGCAGTCGTTCAGCAGGCCATCGGGTCCTGCTTGGCTTGCTTGGCTTGAGGCCTTCGGAAGCTTTTTGCTTCGGCTGGCTCAGTGAGCTTCGGCTGTGCTTTGTTTTGGAAGGAACTTGAGCCGGTTGTTCGCCTCGAGCTGCGAGTGGAGGCTTCTTCTCTTCTTCCTCTTCCTCTTGGTTCGTGGAGCTTGTCGTTCTCCATTTTGTTTCCCGCTTGGTGCGACGCATCGGCCTCTTCTTGGAGTTGGATCCTCGGGAAGCGACGCATCGACAGGAAGGATCGGCGCCTCGTCTCACCGGCACGTGTTGAGAAGTCGCGGGAGGATTCGCGGCAGCTCGGAAAGGATCGCGGCGATTGGATCCAGCTCGCTCTCGCTGGAGCCGGGTCCGGACAAGTTGAAGACACACACGAGGTGAAAGGTTCGAGTCAAGCTCTGAGTTTCAGCTCACCTGTCCTCCGAGCTGGAGCTCGTGATATAAAGGCCTCAGCCACCGTTTCTTGTCTGTGTGTGTGTGTGTGTGTGTGTGGTGTGTGTGTGTGTGTGTGTGTGTCTGTGTGTGTGTGTGTGTGTGTGTGTGTGTGTGTGTGTGTGCGGTGCGCGTGCGTACGTGTGTCCGTGGGCCCGTCTAATAAGTAGGAACTGCTGTTAAGTGTAAATGACTGTACATAATAAGTAGACGGTTGTAGTTCTTTAGTCGTGCTTTTTGTTGCTTGTATAATTGCATACGTGTTTTGCCTTATTTAATTGCATACGGTTTTCCATTATAATAAATGTCCTTGTGTAAATGTAAACCTGCTCGTTTCGTCCATTCCTCATTGACTGAACATTTCGTGTGTTGGGAGTTAGAAAGCCGTTGGTTTGCCGTAATAGGGGACATTTGGACCGACGGTTCTCGGCGATTACGCCGCTCGGATCGCGCACGGACAGGCTCGCCTCGGCGGTTTGTTCCGTACGAGATCCGTCGAGGGTGGAATACCCGGTAGTTGGATCACGTGGTATTTAGGTACATTGAAGATTGGCAATCGACCTACCCCACGTGATCTGCCGATTGGCGTATTTCGGTTCTTGTACAAGGACCCGTCGCTCGGAGTTATCCGGGCGGCGATCTATATTCCGGGCGATCCGTCGGGCCGACTCGACTTGCGGCTCCGTTCAGAGCGGTCGGTGTGGCGCTGACCCCGGCCTGCAACATATTTAATACTCGAGGACCAATTTTGTGCTCCTCCTAGCGGCACGTCACGTTTTTCTCAGTACTGTGACCTGAGAAGTTTGACACTGTGTTTGTACGTCAAAGTAGACACGTGCACAAATCAGGGACTTCTTCACAAGGAGTAGTGTACACCAAAAATGTCGTGTACAAGGACGTTTTTTAGGCCTCATTTGGTGAGGCCATGGAGTACATCGACTGGGATCTGGCTCTTACAAGAGCCGCCACTGGTTGTCATATTGGCTCATGGAACGGAATCCATCGGTGACGGGGTTTCAGCTAGTCTATAGTAATGCCGTTGTGTGTCAGTGAGTCAGTCAGTGTATGTGTCTCCTCCATAACTCCAAAAATATGAAACCTAGCAGCCCCAAACTTTGCATGCATAAAAAGGATCTCCAAGGGAGTGCATGAATGAAAATTAGGTGTTTGGTTAAATTTAAACACTCCTTTTGAAGATGATTAACAGCCTTATTTAATGATATAATTTATCAAGGCTCATCCTTGGTCACCTTGCTGTCCTTCACCTGGATCTTAATTCGCCATTTTTTTTTTGACCTGCTCAACAATGCCTTGACTTGGAACAGGCCACAATAGTTTATTGATGATAAAGTGCTCAAAAATGTTTTTTCACTTTCCTAACTTATGTCATCGAATTTCTCATCTTCATACCTTCGAATAGCTTATAAACACCCAGAGACACCAGTGTCCGTGGCTTTATTTAATTTCCGCTCATACGACAACCTTTAGATTCTATAATCTCTTAACTCAACCTTTTTTGTGTGATCTGCTTTCATTATCCACCCGTCACTTTAACATCGATAAATATAAAAAAAATAACATACACATCTCACATCGATCGACTGTGTTGGGCCCACGGTGTCGTGTGGCAGTGCCTCGCCCACTAAAAATGTTATGCAATTTCATTTTCCGACGACGTCGCTTTGTTCAAACTTGTTGTGCAATCTGCTTTCATTATCCACCCATCACTTCGACATAGAAACAAATTAAATATAATAACACATATCGACCTCATGTTCAGAGTACCACCATGTTGTTTTGAGCTGTGAAAAGCACAGACTGACATTTTGTGTTCTCCATGGCTTGAAATATTTTCGAATTGAATTTCGCTAAATTTTCATTTGAATTCCACATTTAAAGAATCCTATTTAAAGGGTACGCCTTTGTGGTTCTCCTTTTTGTGTACTTTATCCATGTGGAACTTCAAACGGAACTTGGAACAGGCCGTGTTTGCCACGTAGGAGTGGAGGCTCCTCACCTGGTGATTTAACAAACTTAGTGGGAAACCAATCATTACCTTTAAATGTGAAAAAACAAATTTAACTTGTGCTTTTAATGGAGTCGATTCATCCTGGAACATTCGATGTCAAGATTTGCTGCTCGGGTAACACATTACCTTGGTACGGCCAGGATGGAGGTACAGACATTCAATAGGTTTTACCTTTTAACCTCAGCAGCGTAAGAAAGATCACATTTTCCTTTGGCCTCGTGGCTGTTTCTAAAGCAATTGGTTATTTTATATGAATCAGGTGTGGTTTAGAAATGCTGTTTGCTCTCTCTTTGTGAGTTTCAAAGCAAAATATATTTGATAACATCCAATTTCCGAGCCATTTGCCGTATTAACATGTTTTGCAAATTACTGTGCCAATTTTTTTTCCACCCGTCACATGACGATTGGCAGCTGTTTATAAAGTTTAATGTTTATGCACAGCTCCTTGAAATGTTTGCAATGCAACGTTTTGAAAATTTATTTCTTGAAATTCCCCCAAACCAAGGGGGAAAGCTGGAGGTATTTCTGGGTTGAATGCAGTACTTACTGTAGTCGGTAATCACGTGACTCCAATCTGTTGATTACCGAAAAATTTCCGATATTGGTCAAACACTAACATATATATATATATATAATATATAATATATAATATATATATATATATATTTTTGTGTGCATCTGTGTGTTTTGTTGTTCATAAACCATAACAAATTCTCTTTGCTAATTCCCAACGCCCACCTCTGTCTCTCTTCTCTGTCTCTCTGTCTCTTGTCTCTCTGTCTCTCTGTCTCTCTGTCTCTCTGTCTCTCTGTCTCTCCTGTTGGCTGTTGGCACGGTGTGTGTACTGTCATGGCTGCTCCTTGCTTGTGTCGTGAGGACCTGTCCTCTGCCGCACTGGTTGGTGTTCGTTTTTCTCACTTGTAAGGTTCCCCTGTGTTTCCTTTCTATGTAGAGAGAGGAGAGAGAGAGAGAAGGGAGAAAAGGAGAGAGAGAAGAGAGAGAGAGAGAGAGAGAGAGAGAGAGAGCATAGCGGCGTTAGTAAGGGTATCTTCGGTTTTTGGGCAGTGCCCTGTTAGTCCATTCATTATTTAAAAGCCTTTCACTTGAAACTTGTTTTATTTTGGTTTTTATTTCGCTTGCCTTTCCTTATTTTGTTTAGTTAGCACCCTCTTTCCCAAGGTTCGGTAAAGTAGGAGTGCATTGTTAACTTCCTCTTCCTAAGTGAGGAAGACGACGAGCGTCGCGTCTTTGTAACATGGCGGTGGCTCGCTCGCAGCAAGATGCTGCTTTCGAAGCAGTAACTCGAAAGCATGTTTTAGTTTTTGTCCCCCCTGACGGGGTTCTTACTGACGAGATTGTTTTGGCGGTTGGAGACGTTATTGGCATTGAGCATGTACGTGCTGCGTCACGTATGAATCAGAAGGTCATGGTGTTCGTTTCCGATGTA
>CM068956.1:54061597-54063514 GCA_035128595.1 Eptatretus atami | reverse complement strand
AATGAAAGGCAAACCCTTTGAGCAATGTAATGTGATTTTGCCTTTCCAGTCCCTGGTTTCAACTCGTTTGAAACTAGAATTTAATTATTACAGAAATAATGCAAATATTAATACTTATTGTTTGAAACTTTGGTGTGTTGGCCAGATGTGCCAACCGTAAATATTGAAAATGTTATTTAGAAATTTACGTGTAGTTTTTCTTTCCTTGTGTCTTTGAAATTTTCTTGGTTTGAATTGCTTTTTTTGTGTGTTTCTATGATTTTGTAGATTTCTCCTTGAAACTTGTTTTTAGTTTACTCCTTTGGTTTTTTGTATTTTTATAATAAAAGGAGTCAAAAGTCAAGTCTCTCTCTCTCTCTCTCTCTCTCTCTCTCTCTCTCTCTCTCCTCTTCTCTCTCTCTTCTCTCTCTCTCTCTCTCTCTCTCTCTCTCTCTCTCTCGTCTCTCTCGCGCTCTCTCTCGTGCGCTCTCGCACGCTCTCTCTCTCTCCCGCGCGCTCTTCACACGCTCTCTCGCCACTCTCTCGCACGCTCTCTCGCACGCTCTCTCGCGCGCTCTCGCTCTCTCGCGTGCTCTCTTGTCGCTCTCTCTCTCACGCTCTCTCTCTCTGCCCTCTCCTCTCTCGCGCTCCTCTCTCTCGCGCTCTCTCTCGCGTCTCTCTCGCACTCTCTCTCGCGCTCTCTCCGCTCTCTCTCGCACGCTCTCTCGCGCGTCTCTCACGCACTCTCTCCTCACGCTTTCTCTCGCGCTTTCTCTCGCGCGCTCGCTCGCGCGCTCTCTCACACGCTCTCTCACGTCTCTCTCTCTCTCTCTCTCCTCTCTCTCTCTCTCTCTCTCTCTCTCTCTCTCTCTCTCTTCTCTCTCTCTCGCCTCTCTCTCTCTCGCACTCTCTCTCGCTCTCTCTCGCTCTCTCTCTCACACACACACACACACACACACACCACCCCCCCCCCCCTCATCCCTCTCCCTCCCGGAGGTAGAGCAACACGTGGTGAGGCGTCTCTCTCCCTCCCTTCTCTTCTCTCCACCCCCCTTTCCTCCTCATCCTCTCCCTCTCCCTCTCTCCTCTCTCGTCTCTGTCCCTCTCTCTCTCGCGCTCTCTCTCTCGCGCTCTCTCTCGTGCGCTCTCGCACGCTCTCACTCTCTCGCGTGCTCTCTCTCGCGCGCTCTCGCCGCTCTCTCTCGCGTGCTCCCTCGCGCTCTCTCTCGCGCTCTCTCTCTCATGCTCTCTCTCTCGCGCTCTCTCTCGCACTCTCTCGCACGCTCTCTCGCGCGCTCTCGCTCTCTCGCGTGCTCTCTCGTGCGCTCTCGCGCTCGCTCTCTCTCGCGCTCGCTCTCTCCGCGCTCTCTCTCTCTCGTGTTCTCTCTCTCTCTCGCCGCTCTCTCTCTCGCGCTCTCTCTCGCGCTCTCTTCGCGCGTCTCTCGCCCTCTCTCTCACGCGCTCTCTCGCACCTCTCTCGCGCGCTCTCTCACACACGCTTTCTCTCACGCTTTCTCTCGCGCTTTCTCTCGTGCGCTCTCTGCCGCTCTCTCACCACGATCTCTCACGCTCTCTCTCTCGCCTCTCTCTCTCTCACTCTCTCTCTCTCTCGCACTCTCTCTCGCTCTCTCTCGCTCTCTCTCACACACACAACACACACACACACACACCACCCCCCCTCATCCCTCTCCCTCCCTCCCTCCGAGGTAGAGCAACACTGGTGAGGCATCTCTCTCCCTCCCTTCCTCTCTCACCCCCCTTCCTCCTCATCCTCTCCCACCCTCTCTCGCTCTCTCTCGCTCTCTCCCCCACCCCCCCCCCCGCTTTCCTCCCTCATCCTCCCCACCCTCTCTCTCTCTCACTCTCTTTCTCTCTCTGTCTCCCCCTCTCACCCCTCTGTCTCTCTATCTCCCCCCTCTTTCCTTCTTTCCCCCTAAC
>CM068956.1:54046597-54056597 GCA_035128595.1 Eptatretus atami | reverse complement strand
GCCCTATTTCATAGTAAGACATTCCTTTTATCAATATTTAGGTCAAAAGACTCTTGGGTAAAGGGAAACATAACTGACAGCCAATTCGACTATAGCATAAAAATTAAATTTATAAAGCACCAGCAACAATTGTAATTGAGAGTACATGAATAGAATTATTTTTCTTCCACATCAATTCACGTGGTAATTACTTCCCAGTCTATCTAGGTTCGGATAATGCTGGATCAATGGAAGGAAAGGACAAGCATGGACAGGTTGGAATGTCAACAAAGCAATGTATTAATAAGGAAAATAAATAAATATATATCAATCAAAATAATCGTAAGCAAATAAATAATCAATCAGGCACTGAGACAAAAATGGACAAAGGACAGATGCTTATCTCTATGCCCTACTTAATTAAACACGAGACAAGGGTACCCAGCAGATCATTCGGGGGGGGGGGGGGGGGGGGAGAAACCGTCTCACTCACCAAAGAGAAGTCGTCCATCAAACAAAAACGTCCTGAAATGAGTGAGTGTGCCTTGTCCGTTGCCAGCGTCCAGCCCCGCCATGCACCCACTCGCGAGCAGGCTTGAATGCCAATCGACACCTCCAAGAATCAGGCACGCCAAGAGCAGGCCCCGAGCAGAACGAGCACCAACAGCCCGTGCGTCACCCACTGCCAGGAGCCACAACTGACAGACAGCTGTTCGGAGCTGTGAGGCACTGTGAAGTGCTGAGGTGCTGTGAGGCACTGAGGCGCTGGGGCAGTCACCAACTCACTGGCGCCGACTGACTGGAAAAGCCATCTGACTGACTGTACTCCGACTGACTGGTAAAGCCGTCTGACTCACTGGACTCTGACTGACTGGTAAAATCGTCTGACTGACACCGACTCACTGACGCCAACTGACTCACAAACTGACTCGTTGTCGACTGACCCGCCAAGAACGGACCTCTCATCCTCTTTGTATTGGCGGCCCGTCTGGGCGGGCACAGACTTCAGCCAAATCCACCCTGCCCCATTTGCAAATCGTTGCCGTGACAACCCGCACGTCCCACGATTATTCCTGGCTTACGATGCCATGTTTGTGGTGCTGGAACGACAAAAAGCAGCCATTTGTCAGAATTACTGAGCGAAAATGTGAAGCGCTCAAAAAACGTCAACAACAATTATAACCTCACTGTTCAGCCCAATATGAAAAAGAGCCAGTTAGCATCCATAGCGCTGCTGAACAGGGTGTCAAATGTCGATGGAAAAAGGCGGGTCTCAGCGTCGGTGAATGAAACGGGTGTCAACGTTGATGGAAAAAGGTGGGTGTCGAGCCTCCGTTGGGTTAACGGCTATCTCACGTGCATGAATGTGTCTGTCGTAAAGAGAAAAAGGAGCTTTTCATAAGAGAGGGAATCTATTCTTTACCCTTCTCAACGCATCACATTTACAATCCCACCAGACATGGGGACAGGTCTATCCTGGACATGCATTTAGGGAAATAACTGTCTGAGGACCGAGATGTTTGTATGCATTCGTCGGATCGGATTCTGAAATCCGTAACAATATATGTGTATATATATCCATATTTTCACAAAACACCTCCTGACTTGGGGAACCAGCCAAGCACAGATCGTACAGATCGTGTCTCACAACAGCTGAAACTGAACAACCTGTGAGCAACAATTGTCATCTGCCACCCAACACATTGTCTCTGCCCTGCTGCTCACCAAAGCGGAGGTGGAATATGGTCAGGAATAAGAATAAAATCAAGAAATGGCTCTTCCGAGTGAATATTTGCAACTGCATGACGTGAAGTCATGTTGCGCACTCGCACGACATTGTCTCCAATGCCGGATGTCTTTCTCAAGCACACTCGGATCTATTATAAACCGAGATTTACACGTCACAAACAAAGACCATGATTTCACCATCACTATGAGCTCCTCAGGACGGCCCATCACGCAAACATTTATTTGTGACCATGAACCAGTGTAAATTACAAATTCAAAATAGATTTCTGAGGACCTCAGGAAAAGAGTTGTTGATGCTCATCGGTATGGAAAGGGTTACAGACTGTTTCTAAAAATGTTGGGCTCCACCAATCCACTGTCAGGCAGATAGTGTACAAACAGAGAAAATTCAACACCATTGTTACTCTTTCCAGGAGCGGTCGTCCAACAAAAATTACTCCAAGAGGAAGGGGTACAATAATTCAGAACATCACAAAGAACCTCAGGGTAACATCTAAGGATCTGCAGGTCTCTCTTGCATTGGCTAATGTCAATGTTCATGAGTCCACCATTAGGAAAACACTGAGCAAGCATGGTGTGCATGGGTGGATAGCAAGGAGGAAACCACTGCTCTCCAAGAAGAACATTGCCACCCATCACAAGTTTGCCAAAGACCACATGGATGATCCAGATGGCTATTGGAAGAATGTTCTGTGGACAGATGAGTTGAAAGTGGAAATTTTGGACTTAAAGGAGAAAAGTTATGTTTGGCGAAAAACAAACACTGCATTTCAATATAAGAACCTCATCCCAACCATGAAGCATGGTGGTGGGAGTATCATTGTTTGGGGCAGCAAAGCAGCCCCAAGACCCAAACGGTTTGACTTCATTGACGGAACCATGAATTCTGGATTGTACCAGCAAATTCGACAGGACAATGTCAGGGCATCCGTCCGTGAGCTGAAGCCTCACAGTAAGTGGGTCATGCAGCAAGACAACGATCCTAAATACACAAACAAATCTACAACAGAATGGCTAAAGCAGAAGAGATTTGGTGTTTTGGAATGGCCAAATCAAAGTCCAGACCTTAACCCAATCGAAATGTTGTGACAGAACCTGAAGTGAGCAGTTCATGGAAGAAAGCCCACAAATATCTCTGAGTTGAAGCAGTTCTGTAAGGAGGAATGGGCCAAAATTCCGCCAAGCCGATGTGCTGGACTGATCAAGAGTTACAGGAAACGTTTGGTTGAAGTTATTGCTGCTTAAGGGGATGCCACCAGTCAATGAATGTAAAGGTTCACATACTTTTTCCGACAAAGAAATTGAATGTTGGATCATTTTGCTCAGTAAATAAATGGAAAAAGCACATTTTTTTGTGTGTGCGATTTTTTAAAATCAGGTTCACTCTATCTATTCGTATGACTCAGATGAAGTTCTGATCAAATTTTAGGTCAAGTTTATGCAGAAATACAGAAAATTCGAAAGGGTTCATGAACTTTTTCTCACCACTGTACCTATCTCAAGAAAACCTAAAATGGACATTCAGAATTTTTTGGTGAAAGCAACATTTGAACCAGCAGGGAATTATAACTGCCACAAGTTTAGCCCAGCCCCCGCTGTCTTCCTTGGCTCTCGACGCCGTATCATCGCAAGTCCAGCAAGACTATCTCGAATCTTTCACTGCAATTAATATGGGTTCTCTTAGCACACGTACAACTAAAGACGATGTGAGAAGCATAAATGTTCTTCCAGAAATTGGAAAGAAAAGTATTGGGCCTAATCAACCACATCTGACAGATTTTACAAAGAGAATATTTTGGAAAAACAGTTGTTCTTTTTTCATTTTTCTATGTCAACAAATTCCCTTGGGTTGAATATTATGTTCAGCAACATGCTGTGATGCTGTGTTGTGCTTTCCCTGCCGTCACTTCCACTCAAAGAAAGGCTAAGCTGGGGATTCATTTATCAAAAAGGGGGCAGAATTGGAAGAAAATCTTTGAAAAATTGTCTCAACATGCCATTTCCCAAGTCAATTTGGAATGCATGGAAAAGTAGAAATGCTTCAAACATAGCGAAGAAATGGGATCTGTAGCAGTGGACCTTTCGGAAAGTCATAAAAGCATATTTGAGAGAATCAGGGATTATCTTGCAAAGGGTTATGACATTGTCAAGTTCCTTACAAAACTTGGTTTACCATTTTGTGGGCACAATGAGGGAAAGAAAGATAAATTGAAAGGGAATTTCCTTGAATTTTGTGATTTATTTTCAAAGTATGACAATACTTTCAAGAAAAAGCAGCCGAACCCTCAGCCTAACTCCAACCTTTAATTTCAAAATGAAGTGCTGCAGATCTGTGCAGATTTGGTTTACAATGAAATTGCACAGGTAGTGAATAAGACCGGGTTCTTTGCTATAATTGCAGTTGAGGCCAGATCGTTTAAGACAGACTAGCTTTCAGTTTGTATCAGATGCACAGAAAACCGTGAGATCAGAGAAAGGTTCATGTACTGTGTCAATTTCAGGTCTTCATGAAATGCAGAAGTCATTTATACAGCCATAACGAAAGCTTTGGAGACAAATGGATATCAGAATAGTTGCCCAATTGTATGGTAAGTGCTGTGGTGATGTCAGAATGTGTAGTCGGTGTTCAGCAGCAAATGAAAGATGTCCATCCGTTTGAAAAGTCTGCACATTATATGGCACACCAACTCAACCTCGGCCTTGTGGAGTGCTGCAAAATGAGTTGAAGCGTTATGGGCTTTCTAAATGTGCTTGAAAAATTGCATTCACTGTTTGCAGAGCCTACCAATCATCAGATGTTTATCGACTTTCAGACAGCTTTGGGTCTACAGCAAAAAGAGATTATGCTGTCCGGTGATACATGTTAGGCATGTAAGTGGAGAAGTGTGTTTGCAGTGAAAACTTATTACACTGCCATCATGCGGAGTCTCCGAGATGAAAGTGAACAAGGCGAAAAGTGGTCAGTGGAAGCAAATGGCCTTTTTAGACTCATAACTGCAGTTTCGTCATTGCCGGCTTAATTATCTTTCAGAATATTTTGAAAGTTATTCATGTCGCTCATAAAGGACTTCAAAGCATCGACACCATGCTTGCAAATGCTGCCACTATCATTTATTTTCATATCATTCTATCATAACATTTTTTTTTTGAATATTTTTGCAATTCTCTTTGTTCATTCTAATTCTTGCTTTTTCTTCTCTTTCATCTCTTTCATTCTCTATTCCTCTCTTTCATTATCTATCTCTCTAAGGAGAAGTGAATTCTTGCAGAAATTTTTCTGTAAGGCTCACTTGGCTGCACCCGCATGGGTTTGAGGGTTGTGGAGTAGCAGCTGAAACCCGAATCCAATCCAGGTTCCTACTGATGACTCCATCTTTGCTCTTTACTTCTTTGGGTTCCTTCTTGGTCTTCCATTTCATGAGAAAATGAAAGTGTACTTTGAAAAAGTTAGAAGTGAAGTTGGCTGGAATGAAATGTAGAAAGAAGTTGCAGAATTTTATGAAGACCATGACATCCCAGTGCCAGAGAAGACACAGGTCACTTGCCAAAAATAAAAAGAGCAGTGAAACTCTCGGCAACTTTTCTGGACTTCATTGGCCCAGCAACTTTGGGTCAAAGAGAGCATGTAGAAAAGACAACAAATCCACATGAAATACCCGCGACTGTAACTGAACCTCAACAAAAACATTTGGCATCAGCAGTTGTACATTACTGTTTTGGACGCCATAACTGCAGAGTTAGAGATGATTATCAAAAGAATCATTGGGAGTTGCTGAAGCATGTGACAGTGTTAGGATGTTACAAAAATGGCATTCATCCAGATCCACTCTTGCAGACCCACTCAAAATAAATCCTCAACTTGCAGCTGCAGAGATGGACCTTTTACCAGAAATGTATCTGTTGTTACCCTTCAGAAACTTCCAAAAGAAATGTCTCAGATAATGGATCTCTTTTTTCCCCACATATGGAACAAACTTCAACATCATTTTCAATGTCATTCTTCCTTCCTCGTCTTCAAGACTGCTGTTCACCACCATCTCAGACCATCCCCAATCCAAAACCATGATCTTTTCTGCCCTTTTTAACCCATCACCTCCCCCCACCTCTCCCCAATCCCTGCTTTAAAATTTCCAAATTTTTCCTCCTTGGAATTTTCTTCTGCATCCATCCTGTCCACCCCATGCATTGTCTCCTACCCCCCATTCCTCCCCACACCCATTGTTTGTTCAAGTCTCCCTCTCTCTTGGCCTTCGACTCAGCTGTTGATGTTTTCCCTCTCTACTGTTCCTTTTTGTCCTGTTACGTCCTGATCCATTTGGTGTGCTCACTCTTCCACGAGCCTTGACTTTGTACACAAAAAAACCTATGACAAACTCATTTAGTTAGCTCTCTCTCACTGCCAGACTGAACGGCCATTCCGCAATGAGATGGATTAGAAACTGATAGCGCTCAACCACGGTAGAAGTTGATTTAACTACGAAGCTGATTCTCGGGGACATTATGGACGTTGACGCGAACCAAAGGGAAAGATGATTGCACCTACATTATGGTAGGAACAGTGTTTATGTTGTGTTTTTTTTCTTTTTCTTTTTCTTTTCAAGTAGCATGTTAAATCTGAAGGTTGCTTATCATGGATCTCCATTTTTCTCTGTCTTCTGCTGCGTTTTCAGTTGCCCATATTCATTAATGTCATACCATTCCTTTATGTCATCCAACCACATTCTTCTTTTGTCTTCCTGGTACTCATTTTCCTTCAGTGTTACCTTCCATGATGACAACAAACATTTTCCCACAGGAAAACAGGATCCTCTTGTTACATGTCCAAATAAAGCTGATTTTCTCTTTGCTACGATGCTCACCAATGTTGGTAAGCCTGGTGTTGGCTTAGTGGTGAGGGTGGCTCGCTTGGGATCTCAGAGTCCTGAGTTTGAGCCCTGTTGTTCACTGAATTAACACCAGGTGGGGTTGACTCAGCCTGTCATCCTTCTGAGGTTGGTGGAATGAGTACCAATGTACTGCTAGAGGGGCACAGCATCAGTGGCACAGCCACACTTCCAAGAAATGATATCTACCCAGCAGCCAAGCTGCCATATGCAAGACCAGAACAGAACAAGTGTTATTTTCTCTCCTACCCTTTCTAGTACGTCTTTGTTGCTAAACTCTGCAGCTTATCTTTAATATCCACCTATACTGTACTGTAGCACCACATCTCAAGATTTATTCTTCTCCTCCCTTAATTTCCTATTGTCCTTGCTTCACTGCCATCTGTCACGAGAGACATATATTACATCGGTCTTTAACAATTTCTCCTTTGTTTTAATATCCAAATTCCTTCTCGATAATTCTTTCACGTCCCAAAAAGCACTCTTTGCCATTTCGATTCTCTTTTTAATTTCCGGTAGACACATTCCATACTCTGTTACACTAGTTCCAATTTATGTGTAACTTGAAACTCGTTTCAGAACTTCGGGACCTGATAGTAACTTTCATGCCTAGTGTTTTTGTCTGAAAGACCATAACTTTTATCTTTTTGGCACTTAATTCCATCCCGCACTCTTTGCAAGCTTGTTTATGTTGTCAGTCATGAGATGCAGCTCCTATTCAATGTTGGCAATCACTGCATTACATTCTTGCCTTCCATGTGACAGTTTTCCAAGAGTAGCTTGATGAAGGTACATGTGTCCCTGCTGGATCACACTCCATCCACCGGGCTAGACTGGTATCAGGCTTCAACGCAAATACCCTCCCACTTGCCAAGCTCTTTATCTTGTCTTGTTTTGTTGTTGTTGTTTTTTTATACCAAGACAATGTTTATGTATGTGTTAGACTGGGGAGACATGATTCATAAAGTTCTCGACTTCGTTTATTCAAGAATTTGGTGTTATGCAAATGTTTGTTGTAGCTGATAAACATGTCAAATAATTTGGCTACCCATTATTAATAATAAGCCCTTGTACACTCAAATAGATAAGTCAAACTATGTATATGGCATCAAGACAGAAGAGAGTGTGAAGGGGCTGCCAGAAATGAAGGGAGCTTGAAAAGAGAATGCCAAGAGAGCGCACCCAGCTTATTGCCCCAAATCCAACGTGCTACCATCTTCTTCAACATACCAGCTCAACTGACTCCCAGCCCCCATGCACAGCCCCTTTTATCACCCCACCCCCCCCGCCCGCCCCCCCTTTTACAACCCACCACCACCACAGCCACATCCACGTCCACAGCTCCTGAGCTACCCTCCTACCAGATTGCCCCTGCCACTCATGCAGCATGCATTTGCCGCAACGGTGTCATCACATGGGCCAGTTGACATCAAGGCATCTCTCAAACTATTGCGAGCGACAGGGAGGTTTTGAAAAGCCACATACGGGATGCAAGCACATTAAAAATCTACTCTAGTACCACCCCGTCTTCAACATGGCTGGTTGCCATGCCTGGTTCACAGAGAGGACGTGTACGAATACACTTTCCCACCTAATATCGATGTCAATTCTACCCCCCTTCAGAGCAGGCATAATCATAGGACAACTTCAATCTAATGAGTCCCTGGTTAAAACAAAAAGTTCTAACCTACATGGACCATGCTAACTTTACATGCGACCTAACATGTACCCCCTCTCACATAACAATATAAATATAACACCATATTTATGCTGACTTGACAGGACAAGACATTTATTCTTGATAAATATGTGGATGGTAATCAAACCAGATTTTATTACATTCATCCTTGGGTGGTTTGGAAATCAGTGAATGCCACATTTACCTGTACTGTTGTCTATGCATGATGGCCTAAATATTCTGAGATTTACTCGTGTTAAGATTTACCCATTTGATCAAGTTTACTCGTGTTAATGTTTACCATGTTAAAATTTTCCCATGCTTGTCAAGTTTACCCGAGCTGATCAAGTTTACCTATGCTGATCAAGTTTACCTGTGCTGATCAAGTTTACCTGTGCTGATAAAGTTTACTTGTGCTAATCAAGTTTACTCGTGCTTATCAAACCTTACCCATGCCTGTCAAGTTTAGCCATGCTTATCAGGTTTACACAGATTGGTCACGTTTACCCATGGTTATCAAGTTCCCCCGTGCTGATCAAGTTTACTCGTGCTGATCAGGTTTACCCAGATTGATCACTTTTAACCGTGCTGATCAAGTATACTCTTTACTTCTTACCATCCAATGGGCTACCATCATTCATCAGCATATAAACTTGATCAGCACGGGAAAATGTTTGCCCTTGCTGATCAAGTTTAGCTGGGCTGATCACGTTTACCCGTGGTTATCAAGTTCCCCTATGCTTATCAAGTTTATCCGTGCTTATCGAGTTTACCTGTACTTATCAAGTTTACCCGTGCTGATCAGGTTTACCCAAATTGATCATGTTTACCCATGCTATCAGGTTTACCCAGATTGATCAAGTTTACCCGTGTTGATCAGCTTTAACCAAATTGATCAAGTTTACCCAAATTGATCAAGTTTACCCATGCTGATCAGGTTTATCCAGATTGATCATGTTTACCCAGATTGATCACGTTTACCCGGGCTGATCAAGTTTACTTGTGCTTATCAGGTTTACCCAGATTGATGAAGTTTGCCTGTGCTGATCAAGTTTACCCAAATTGATGAAGTTTACTGTGCTTATCAGGTTTACCCAGATTGATGAAGTTTACTGTGCTGATCAATGGTTTACCCAGATTGATGAAGTTTGCCTGTGCTGATCAAGTTTACCAGATTGATGAAGTTTGCCTGTGCTAATCAGGTTTGCCCAGATTGATGAAGATTACCGTGCTGATCAAGTTTACCCATGCGTATTAAGCTTACTCGTGCTGATTAAGTTTACCAATTTTTATCAAGTTATCAATGCACATCAGGTTGCCCGGGATTATTCACTTTTACTCGTGGTTATCAAGGTTATCCATGCTGTTTAGGTTTCCGCAGATTGATCACATTTCCCCATAATGATCAAGTACGCCCGAGCTTATTAAGTCTATGCATGCTTGTCAAATTTATCCGTGACAATCAGGTTTACCCAGATTGATCAAGTTTACCCGTGGTTACCAAGTTTACCCCTGGTTACCAAGTTTACCCGTGCTGATCAGGTTTACCCAGATTAATCACGTTTACCCATGCTTATCAATTGCAACCGTGCTGATCATGTTTACCCAGATTGATGAAGTTCGCCTCTGCTGATCAGGTTTGCCAAGATTGATGAAGTTTACTGTGCTGATCAGGTTTACCCAGATTGATGAAGTTTGCCTGTGCTGATCA
>CM068956.1:53997117-54009152 GCA_035128595.1 Eptatretus atami | reverse complement strand
TGCTGATCAAGTTTAACCGTGCTTATCAGGTTAGCCCAGATTGATAAAGGTTACCTGTGCTGATCAGTTTACCCTTGCTGATCAGGTTTACCCGTGCTGATCAGGTTTACCCATGCTGATCAGGTTTACCCAGATTGATCACGTTTTCTCGTGCTTATCAAGTTTACCTTTGCTGATCAAGTTTAACCTTGCTTATCAGGTTTTCCCGTGCTGATCAGATTTACGCGTGCTGATCAGGTTTTCCCGTGCTGATCACGTTTACCCATGCTGATCAGGTTTACCCAGATTGATCACGTTTACCCGTGCTTATTAAGTTTACCCTTGCTGATCAATTTTAACCTTGCTTTTCAGGTTAGTCCAGATTGATAAAGGTTACCTGTGCTGATCAGGTTTGCCAAGATTGAGGAGGTTTACTGTGCTGATCAAGTTTACTGAGATTGATCAATTTACCCGTGCTGATCAAGTTTAACCGTTTTTATCAAGTTTACCCGGTTTTATCAAGTTTACCCAGATTGATGAAGTTTACTGTACTCTGTGTTTTTACCGCAGAGTCAAGTTTACCAGTTGATGAAGTTTTCCTGCACTGCTCAAAGTTTAAGCACCCAGATTGATGAAGTTTACTGTGGCTGTCAAGTTTACCCAGAATTGATGAAGTTTACTGGTGCTGATCAAGTTTTACCAGATTGATGAAGTTTAACTGTGCTGATCAAGTTACCCAGATGATGAAGTTTTGTGGCTGATTCTGGTTATCCCAGATTGGATGGAAGATTTACTGTGCTGATCAAGTTTTACCAGATTGATTGAAAGTTTACTGTGGCTGAATCAAGGTTTGCCAGATAAGATGAAGTTTGCCCTGTGTGCTCGGGGGGCAGGGGTTTTGCCAGATGAATGAAGTTGCTGTGCTGATGAAGTTAACCCCTAGATTGTTTGAAGTTTACTGTGGCTGATCAAGTTTAACCCAGATTGAGTGTTTACTGTGGCTGATCAGGTTTGGCCCAGATTGATGAAGTTTACTGTGGCTGATGCAAGTTTACCCGAGATTGATGATGTTTTGCCTGTGCTGATCAGGTTTGCCCAGATTGATAAAGTTGACTGTGCTGATCAAAATTTACCCAGATTGATGACGTTTGCCTGTGCTGATCAAGTTTGCCAGATTGATGAAGTTTAACTGTGCTGGATCAAGTTACCACAGATGATGATGTTTGCCTGTGCTGATCAAGTTTACGCCAGATTGATGAACGTTTTGCCTGTGCTGATCAAGTTTGGCCGCAGATTGATGAAGTTTACTCGTGGCTGATCAGGTTGCCCAGATTGATGAAGTTTGACTGTGCTGATCAGGTTGCCCAGATTGATGAAGTTGACTGTGCGATCAGGTTTGCCCAGATTTGGATGAAGTTTGCTGTGCCTTGATCAAGTTTGCCCCAGATTGATGAAGTTTACTGTGCTGATCAAAGTTTAACCCCAGATTTGATGAAGTTTGCCTGTGCTGATCAGGTTTACCACCAGATTGATCAGGTTTACCTGTGCTGATCAGGTTTATCCCTTTGGCTGATCAGGTTTTCCTTTGCTGATCAGAAATTTAACGCAGTGTTGATCAGGTTTACCCATGCTGAATCAGGTTTACCTCCAGATTGATCAGGTTTACTGTGGCTGATCAAGTTTTACCCAGGATTGGAAATGAAGTTACTGTGCTGATGCAAGTTTACCGCCAGATTGATGAGTTACTGTGCGATCAGGTTTGCCCCAGATTGATGAAGTTTACTGTGCTGATACAAGTTACCTACCAGATTAATTTTATGTTTGCCTGTGCTGATCAAGGTTGCCCAGATTGATTGAGTTTGACTGGTGCTTGTCAGTTTAGCCGCAGATTGATGAAGTTTGCCTGTGGCTGATCAGTTTAGCGGCCAGCAATTGATGACGTTTGCCTGTGCTCATCAAGTTTGCCCAGATTGATGAAGTTTACTGTGGCTGATCAACTTTTACCCAGATTGATGAAAGTTTGCCTGTGCTGATCAGTTTACCCAATTGATGACGTTGCCTGTGCTCATCTGTTTTGCCCAGATTGATGAAGTTTTACTGTGCTGATTCAGGTTTAGACCGCAGATTTGATGAAGTTTTTGCCCTGTGCTGATCATGTTTAGCCCAAATTGATCAAGTTTTACCCTGCTGATCAAGTTTGCGCCAGATTGATGTTTGCCTTGTGCTGATCAGGTTTGCCAAGATTGAGGAGGTTTACTGTGCTGATCAAGTTTACTGAATGGGATCAAAGTTTAACCCATGCTTGATCAAGTTAAACCGTTTTTTTTATCAAGTTTACCCGTTCTTTATACAAGTTTACCCGTTTTAATCAAGTTTACCCAGATTGAATGAAGTTTACTGTGTTTACACCAAATCAGTTTTAACCCAGTTTGATGAAGTTTTCCTGCACTGCTCAAGTTATCCCAGATTTGATGAAGTTTACTGTGCTGATAAGTTTACCCAGATTGAATGAAGTTTACTGTGGCTGATCAAGTTTACCCCAATTGATGAAGTTCACTGTGTTTACCCAGATCAAGTTTACCAGATTGATGAAGTTTTCCTGTCCGTTATCACACGTTTACCCAGATTTATGAATGTTTGCCTGTGCTGATCAGGTTTTGGCCCAGATTGATAGAAAGTTTGACTGTGCTGATCAAGTTTAACCCAAGATTGTTGAAGTTTGCCTGTGCTGATCAAGTTTACCCAGATTGATGACGTTTGCCTGTGCGATCAAAGGTTTGCCCAGATGTGAAGTTTTAACTGTGGCTGATCAAGTTTACCCAGATTGATGAAGTTTACTGTGCTGATCAAGTTTATCCTTGCTGATCAAGTTTAACCATCTTATCAGGTTTAGTCAGATTGATAAAGGTTTACCTGTGTTGATCAGGTTTAACCCAGATTGAATGAAGTTTACTGTGTTTACCCAGATCAAGTTTAACCCAGATTGATGAAGTTTACTGATTACCCAGATCAAGTTTACCCAGATTGATGGAAGTTTTCCTGTCCTTTCACGTTTACCCCAGATTGATGAGTTTGCCTGTGCTGATCAGGTTTGCCCAGATTGATGAAGTTTATTGTGCTGGATCAAGTTTACCCAGATTGATGAAGTTTACTCGTGCTGATCCATGTTTACTGAGATTGATCAAGTTTACCACGTCGTTGATCAAGTTTACCCAGATTGATCAAGTTTACTCGTGCATGATCATGTTACGAAGGTTGATCAAGTGTGCAGGTGCTGATCAAGTTTTACCCGTTTTTACAAGTTTAATCCCGTCTTTATCAAGTTTTTTACCGTTTTTATCAAGTTTAACAGGTTGATGAGTTTACTGTGTTTACTCCCCGATCAAGTTACCCAGATTGGATGAAGTTTTCCTGCACTGCTCAAGTTTAAACCCGCAGATTGATGAAGTTTAACTACTGTGGCGGATCAAGGTTTACCCCAGATTGATCGAAGTTTACTGTGCTGATCAGGTTTACCCAGAATGATGAGTTTACTGGTGCTGATATAGTTTACCCAGATTGATGAAGCTTGCCTGTGCTGATCAGGTTTTACCCAGATTGCTGAAGTTTGCCTGTTGCTGATGCAGGCTTTACCCATAATGTGATTAAGTTTGGCCCTGTGCTTGATCAGGTTTACCACCAGATTTGACGAAGTTTGCCTGTGTTATCACGTTTACCCATATTGTTGAAGTTGCCTGTGCTGCTCAGGTTCACCCAGATTGATGAAGTTTACTGTGGGCTGATCAGGTTTACCCAGATTGACGAAGTTTGGCTGTGCTTATCACGTTTTACCCATATTGTTGAAGTTTTCTGTGTTGATCAAGTTTACCCAGATTCATGAGTTTTACTAGTGCTGATCAGGTTTGCAGATTGGATGAAAGTTTACTGTGCTGTATCAAGTTCTACCGAGATTGATGATGGTTTTGCCTGTGCTGATCAGGTTGCCCAATTGAAGAAGTTTGACTGTGGCTGATCAAGTTTACCCAGATTGATGAAGTTTGCGTGTGCTGATCAAATTTACCCAGAATTGATGACGAGTTTGCCTGTGCTGATCAAGTTTTGCCCAGATTGAAGGAGGTTTGCGTGTGCTGATCAAATTTACCCAGATTGGATGAACGTTTGGCCATGTGCGAATCAGTTTGCCCAGATTGATTGAAGTTTTACTGTGGGCTGATCAAGTTTACCCAGAATTGATGAAGTTTTACGTGTGCTGCATCAGGTTTAACAGATTGATGAGTTTGACTGTGCTGATCAGGTTTGCCCAGATTGAGGAAGTTTGCCTGTGCTGTATCAAATTTACCCAGATTGATGAACGTTTGCTCTGTGCTGATCAATGTGCCCAGATTGATGAAGTTTACTGTGCTGATCAAGTTTACCCGATTGATGAAGTTTACCTGTGCTGATGCAAAGGTTAATCCTTGCTGATCAAGTTTAACCAATGCTTATCAGGTTAGGCACCAGATTGATAAAGGTACGCTGAGCTGATCAGGTTTGGCACCCAGAATTGATGAAGTTTACTGTGCTGGATCAGGTTATCCTTGCTGATCAAGTTTAACCATGCTCATCAGGTTAGCCAGATTGATAAAGGTTACCTGTGCTGGATCAGGTTTTGCCCAGATTTGATGAAGTTTACTGGTGCTGATATTTACCCAGATTGATGAAGTTTGCGTGTGGGCTGATCAGGTTTACCCGTTGCTGAATCAGGTTTACGCCAGGCTGATCAGCTTTACCCAGATTGACACGTTTACCCATGCTTATCAAGTTTGCCAGATTGATGTTTGCCTGTGCTGGATCAGGTTTACCCACAGAATGAGAAAGTTTGCCTGTGCCTGATGAGGTTTACCCAGATGAATGAAAGTTTATGCTGGCTTGAATCAGTTTGCCCAGATTGATGAGTTTACTCACCGTGCTGATCAAAGTTAACCCATGCTTATTAAACTTACTCGTGCTGATCAGTTTTCCAATTTTTATCAAGTTTATCAATGCTCATACAGGTTGGCCCCGGAATTATTCACGTTTACTCGTGGTTATAAAGGTTATCCGTGCTGTTCAGGTTTCCCTCACGATGATCACATTTCCCCATAAATGATCAATGTTAACACCCGAGCTTATATTAAGTCTAATGCATGCCTTGTCAGTTGATCAAAGTTTACCCGTGGTACCAAGTTTACCCTGCTGATCAGGTTTACCCAGCTGATCAGGTCTTACCCAGATTGAATTACCACAGGTTTACCCATGATTGATCAGTTTGCTCGATTGATCAGTTTGCCCAAATTGTAAGTCTGTTGACTACGGTTTTACCAGATTGAGGAAGTTGCCTGTGCTGATAGAGGTTTGACACACGATTTGATGAAAGTTTGACTGTGCTGTCAAAATTTACCAATTGTGACGTTTTGCCTGTGCTGATCAAGTTACCCCAGATTGATGACAGTTTGCACTGTGCTGATCAAGTTTATCCCAGATTAGATGTTGTGCGAAGTTTGCCAAGTTAGTGAATTGAATGGCAAAGTTTACCAAGATTTGTTGATTGACTGTCTATTCAACCAAAGATTGATGAAGTTACTGTGCTGATCGTAGTTTACCCAGATGATGAATGTTTGCCTGTGTGTGTCAGGTTTGCCAGATTGATGATTTGACCTGTGCCTGATCAAGTTTAACCCAGATTGATGACGTTTGCGCTGATGCTGATTCAAGTTTATCGCAGATTGATGACGTTTGCCTGGATCATTTGCCAGATTGAATGGTTTACTGTACTGATCAAAAGTTTACCCTCAGATGATGATGTTTAGCCTGTGGCTGATCAGGTTTGCCCCAGATTGATGAAGTTTGACTCTGTGCTGATCAAGTTTAACCGCAGATTGATGAAAGTTTGACGTGTGCTGATACATTGTTTGACCCAGATTGATCGAACGTTTGCTGTGCTGATCAAGTTTCCCAGATTTGATTGAAGTTTCGTACTGTAGTTCAGGTTCTGTGCCTGATACAAGTTTAACCCAGATGATGAAGTTTGCCTGGCTGATCAGGTTTGCCCAGATTGATGTATAGTTTGACTGTGCTGAATTCAAGTTTACCCAGATTGATGAAGTTTGACGTGTGCTGATGCAAATTTACCCAATTTGTTGAACAGTTTGACCTGTGCGCTGAATGAAGGTTTACCCAGATGATTAGTTTAGTATGACAAGTTTGTGTGCTGCAATACCCAGATTGTATGAAGTTTACTGTGCTGATCATAGTTTACCCAGATTGAAGAAGTGTTTCCTGTGCTGATCAGGTTTGCCCAGATTGATGAAGTTTGACTGTGCTGATCAAGTTTACCCAGATTGATGAAGTTTGCCTGTGCTGATCAGGTTTGACCCAGATTGATGAAGTTTGACCTGTTCTGAATCAGGGCAGTTTGAGGGCCTAACTTACATAGTTTACCCATATTGATGAAGTTTGACTGTGCTGAATCAATTAAACCCAGTATTGTGAAGTTTGCCTGTGCTTAATCAGTTGCACCAATTTGGATGAAGTTTGCTGTGCCATTAATCAAAGTTTACCCAGATTGAGTATGTGCTGATCAGGTTTGTCGATGATGTGACTGTTAAACGTTGTCACGAACCAGATGAATGAAGTTTCGTGGCTGATCAAGTTTACCCGATTGAATGAGTGTTGACATGTGCTGATCAAGTTTACCCAGATTGAGAAGTTCACTGTGCTGATCAAGTTTGGCCCAGATTTGATGAAGTTTGACTGTGCCTGGTACAAGTTTACCACCAGATGATGAAGATTTGACTGTGCTGATCAGGTTTGCCAGATATGACTGACGTTTGCCTGTTCTGATTAAGTTACGGCCAGATTGATGAAGTTTGCGTGTGCTGTCAATTTACCAGATTGTATGAAAGTTTGACTGTTGCTGATCAGTTCCAGATTGAGTGAATAATTTGCGCTGTGCTGATCAAATTTACAGATTGACGAAGTTTGGCGCTGTGCTGATCAAAGGTTTGCCCCAGATTGATGAAAGTTTACTGTCTGATTCAAGTTTACCCAATATGAGTTGATGTCTATCAGTTTACTGGAAATTGCCTGTCTATCATGTTCAGAGATGGGTTTACTGGCGACGTACATTGATGAAGTTTTACTGTGTACTGAATCAGTGGTTTGCCCAGATTGATGAAGTTTGTCACTTGCCCATGATATGCTGATGACAAGTTTACCCAGATTGATGAGTTGAGTGGTACAAGTTACAGATGCGAGTTGTCGATAATACTGGAGAAGTTTTTGCTGTGCTTATCAAGTTTACCCAGATTGATGAAGTTTGCTGTGCTGATCAGATTTACCCAGATTGACGAAGTTTTGACTGTGCTGATCAAGTGCGATTTTGGTTCTTGGCCTCAGTTAATTGATTAAGTTATGATCAACCCGTTTGAGTTCAATGTGCTGATCCAGTTGATAATGACTGCCAAGGTTTCCCAGAATTGATGAAGTTTTGACTGATGCTCGATCAAGTTACCCAGATTGACTGAAGTTTGACTGTGCTGATCAGGTTTGCCAGATTGATGAAGTTGACTGTGCTGATCAAAATTTAACCCAGATTGAGAAGTTTGGCGTGTGCTGATCAAGTTTTACCCAGAATGATGAAAGTTTAACTGTGCTAGATCAAATTTTAACCACAGATTGATGAAGCTTACTGTGCTGATCAAGTTACCCAGATTGAGAGTTTTTGTGCTGATCAAGTTTATCCTTGCTGATCAGTTTAACCATGCTTATCAAGGTTAGCCAGATTGATAAAGATTACTGTGCCTGATCAGGTTTGCCAAGTTGAGGAAGTTTACTGGTGGCTGATCAAGTTACTCAGATTGATGAAGTTTACGTGTGCTGATCATGATTTACTGAGATTGATCGAAGTTATCCCAAGTGTGCTGATCAAGTTTAAACTCGCGATTGAATGAGATTCTAATGTGCATCAGGTTTAGGCCCGTTTGAATCGAAGTTAGCCCGTTTTGTCTAATCAAGTTTACCCAGGAATTGATGGAAGTTTATTGGCCTGCCGATCAGGTTTTTTCCCCCCCCAGAATCAAAGTACAAATTGATGAATTTAACTGTGCTTGACGGTTTACCCAGATTGAATGAATTTACCGTGCTGATCAGGTTTACCCAGATGATCGAAATGTTTATGTGCTGATCAAGTTACCCAGTATTGATGAGTTGCACTGTGCTGATCGCAGGTTTGCCCAATTGATGAAGTTGCTGTGCTGTCAATTACGCGAGTTAATGCCTGATCAGTTAGATTGATGAAGTTGCACTGTGGCTGCATCAATTTACCACAGAATTGATCGAAGTTTACTTGTGCTGATCAAGTTTACCCGAATTGTATGAAGTTTTCTGTGCTGATCATAGTTTAACCCAGATTATGAGTTTACTGTGCTGATCAGGTTTTGGCCCAGATTGGATGAAGTTTCTGTGCTGAAAGTTTACCCAGATTGATGAGTTTGACTGTGCTGATAAGGTTTGCCCAGATTGAGAGTTTGACTGTGCTGATCAAGTTTACGCAGCATATTGATCAAAGTTGTGGCTGATCAAATTTAACCCAGATTGATGACGTTTGCACTGTGCTGATCAAGTTTGACCCAGATTGATGAAGTTTATTGTGCTGATCAAGTTTCCCAGATTGATGAAGTTTGACTTGTGCTGACAGTTTTACCCAGATTGAGAAGTTGCTGTGCTGTTCAAGTTACGCCAGATTGAGAGTTTGCCTGTGCTGATTCAAGCATTTGACCAGATTGATGAAGTTTGCTGTTCTGATCAGAGTTTCGCCAGATTGATGAAGGTTATGCGTGTGCTGATCAAATTTGCCCGCAGATTGAGCGAAGTTTACGACTGTGCTGATTCAAGTTTACCCAGATTGATGAAGTTTAGCAATGTGCTGTCAAGTTTTAAATACTTGCTATGTTGCCCAGATTGATGAAGTTACTGTGCTGATCAGGGTTTAAGCCCAGATTGATGATAGTTTGAGCTGTGCTGGATCAGTTTTTGCCCAGATTGATGAAGTTGACTGTGCTGATCAAGTTTACCCCAGATTGATGAAAGTTTTGACCTTGCTGATCAGTTTTGCCCCAGATGATGAAGTTTTTGCTGTGCTGATCAAGTTTGCCCCAGATTGATGAAGTTTGCATGTGCTGATCAAAGTATACACCAGATTTGATGAAAGTTTACTGTGCTGATAAAACCAGATGGAAGCATACTGTGCTGTAAAGTACCCAGATTGATGAAGTTTCACTGTGCTGATAACAGTTTCCTTGCCTGACAAGTTACAATGCTCAGTTCACCAGATTTCGATAAATGATACAAGTACCCCTGAGGTTTCCAAGTTGAAGTATATGTGCTATACGTACAATTACTTTGTGATCAAGTTTAACCAACCTTTAGGTTACCCAGATGTTAGTTACCTGTGCTATCAGGTTGCTCAAGATTGAGGGTTTACCATGGCTGATCAAGTTCCTCGATTGATATAGTTTTACTGTGCTGATCATGGTTTTCCTGCAAGATTTGATTAAGTTACATGAAGTTCCTTCATGATTTCCAATGATGATTTTGCTGTGCTGATCAGTTTCCTGAGATTGATCAAGTTTACTGCTTCTGATCAAGTTGCCCACGATTTTGATCAAGTTTGAACCCGTGTGAAAAACTGTGTTTCCAACAAGTTAAACCACAAGAATTGATGAAGTTTCGTGATGGCTGTTCAGGTTTACCCAATTTGATGAAGTATTGACTCGCTGATCAGGTTTACCAGATTGATGAAATTTGATGTGCTGATCAGATATTTACTCCAGATTGATGAAAAGCTTGCCTGTGCTGATTCAGGTTTCACCCAGATTTGGTGCAGTTTGCCTGTGCTGATCAGTTTACCCATATTGATGAAGTGCCTGTGCTGATCAGGTTTACCCCAGATGATGAAGTTTGACCCTGTGCTGATCAAGGTTTACCACAGATTGTTGAAAGTTTGACTGTGCATCAAAGGTTTCCAGATTTGATGAAAGTTTAACTGGTGCTGATCAAGTTTAACCCAGAATTGTGGAAGTTTCTGTGCTGATAGAGTTTGACCCATTCAGGAGTTTGTGAAAGTTGCACGTGATGACTTTGCCTGTGCTGATGAAAGTTTACCGCAAGATTGATGACAGTTTCCTGTGCTGATAAGTTGCCCAGATTGTTGAAGTTTGCACTGTGCTGATGCAAGTTACCATTGGAGAGTTTCTCCAGATTGTATGCAAGTTTACTGTGCTGATCAAAAATTAACCCAGATTGACATCGTTTGCCTGTGCTGTTCAGTTTGCCCAGATTGATGAATTTATGTGCTGATAGTACCAGTTGATGAAGTTTATCTGTGCGATCAAGTTTACCGCAGATGATGAAGTTTCTTGCTGATCCAAATTTACCCAGAATGAGACAGTTTGCCTGTGCTGACATCCCAATGATCAATTTGCCCATAATATCAATTGACCCCGAAGCTTATTAACGTCTATGATGCTGCAATTTCATTACCCCGATTACATGAAGTTTACGCCCTGCTGATAAAGTTTTTACCCCATGCGATATTTACAGATGACATTTTGACCTGTACTGAATCAGGTTTGCCCAGAATTGAATCACGTTTACCCTGTTACATACGCTGATCAAGTTACTCTAGATTTATAAGTTTTGCTGTGCTGATCAATTTACCCAGATTGATAAGTTACGCATGTTAGTACCGTGTGACATGTTAAAAAAACAATAGAAAAAAACAAAAATTAAAAAAAAAAATTATAAAAAAAACACGTTATGTGCCCGCGATTTTGCCAGTTGAGAAGTTTACTGTCTGAATCAAGTTCCCAGATTGATGAAAGTTGCGTGTGCTGATTCAAGTTACCCAGAATTGAGAGTTTACTGTGCTGATCAGGTTTGCCCAGATTGATGAAAGTTTATCTCGTCAATCGATTGAATTAAGTTTCTTCGCACGATTGATAAGAGTTTAGCCTGTGCTGATCAGTTTGCCCAGATTGATGAAGTTTACTGTGTGATCAAGTTATCACCAGATTGATGAGTGTTTGCTGTGGCTGATCAAGGTTGCCCAGATTGATGGAAGTTTGCCGTGCTGATCAGTTACCCTAAATTGATGAAGTTTTGACTGTGCTGATCAGTTAACCCACAGATTGATGAAGTTTGACTGTGCTGAATCATAGTTTACCCAGATTGATGAGAGTTTGCTGTGCTTGATCAAGTTTACCCAGATTGATGATTTCTGTGCTGAAAGTTTAAACCCCCAATTTGATGAAGTTTTGCGATGATAATACTGTGCTGGATAGGTTATTTGGCCCAGATTGATGAAAGTTTGACTGTCATATCAGTTACCCAGATTGATGAAGTTTGTGTGCTGATCAGTTTGAACCAGATGATGACACGTTTACTGTGGCTGACAGTTTAGCGCCAGATGATGAAGTTTACTGTCTGATCAGTTTCCAGATTGATGATGTTTACTGTGGCTGATCAAGTTTACCGCAGAATTGAGAAGTTTTTGCTTCAAGTACGTTTGATGCTGAGATCAGGTTTGCCCAGATTGATGAAGTTTGACTGTGCGTTGATTCAAGTTTACCCAGAATAGATGAATTTGCGGAATGGTTTCGATATGGTTGTGGCTGATCAGGTTTGCACCAGATTGAATGAAGTTGTGTGCCTTTCAAGTGTTTACCCAGAATGTGATGAAGTTTGACCTGTGCTGATCGGTTTTGCTCCAGATTGACGAAAGTTTGCACTGTGCTGAATGCAGGCGTTTACACAGATTGGGAGATTGTCCTGTGCTGTCAAAGTTTTCCAGATTGATGAAGTTTTCGTGTGCTGATTCAAGTTACCGCAGAATTGATGAAGTTGACTGTTCTGATCAGGTTTGCCCAGATTGATGAAGTTTCGCATGTGCTGATCAAGTTTACCCAGATTGGGGATGAAGTTTATATAGTGTCTGATCAGTTTGACCCAGATTGATGACAGTTTGTGTGCTGATCAAG
>CM068956.1:53965009-53987256 GCA_035128595.1 Eptatretus atami | reverse complement strand
CATCCGATTGACTTGAAATTTGAAGAGGATTTGCTTATCAGGTCAATGAATTCAACTGCCTATAAATTTTGAGGTACACATAGGCCAAAAGGCCAATTTAGGGCAAATTTTCTAAAATCCTCAATTTTCATCCGATTGACTTGAAATTTGAAAAGGATTTACAAATAAATCAGGTCACTGATTTTAACCACCTATTATTTTTGTGGTCACCATCGGCAAAAAGGTCAACATAGACCAAAACGTCAACATCGGCCAAATTTTCTAAAATCCTCAATTTTAATCCAATTAACTTGAAATTTGAAGAGCATTTGCATTTCAGGTCATTGAATTCAACACCGACTAATTTTGAGGTAAAATAGACCAAACGACCAATTTGGGCCAATTTTCTAAAAATCCTCAATTTTCATCCGATTGACTTGAAATTTGAGGAGCATTTTCATGTGAGGTCGCTGAATTCAACGACTAATTAATTTTCAGGTCAAAAGGTAAACACGGGCATAATTTATAAAATTGATAGATAGGGCCAAAAACTAAATATATCAGTGTATCTCAAAAAGTTGTGGACGAGTTATGATTAAACAAGGTGGATGAGGTGAAAAGATGACAAGAACAAGTGAATTGGATTTTGGTTCGGATGCAGCCCATCAGTGGGATACAAAACGTGAACTGTTCCACCTGGCAGAGGTATGTGCTCTACCAATTGTCATTCTACTTTGTGCTGTTTTGCCAAGTCACTCAATGAGTGATTTTTCATTTATATTTTCATTTATGAATGTTTTCTGCCAGTTCTGTGATTTTTTCCCCCAGTGTATTGGCGTCGATGTCTGTCGGCATGCAAAATTTCAGCTTTGTACATTACCCGGAAAGTACCGATCTTTGATATCAGTCAGTCAGTTAGTCAGTGAATCAGGTAGTCAGTGGTGAGAATGAGGTTTATACATTATATTGATGAATGCCTACCGATTTTTAATCAAATTTTGGAAGATGTTCTCATTGGTAAAACACCAATGAATTGTTAATAAAGATGTTTGTAATTAATATCATATTTGTTGTGTATACGCATTTCCAATTTGAACTCAGCATAGATGGGTTTCTCTCTGGTGGAACAGATCTCCACAGATCATTACCAGTGAGGAGTGGTGTACAAAGTCACATGGCTTTTCACAAACCCACATTCACAGCACTTTGTTAGTGCAGTTTCTTGCTTAATGAATATATCAGCAGGACACAATGATTAATCGAAAACTTGTGGGTGTGGGGGTTTTGGAGGAGGGTATCAGCAAAAAAATACTTAAAGCCAAAGTTTACCATAAATGCAAGGCTACTGAAAAACAAAACTCGTTGCTGATAAAGATATATAGGAGCCATGTTGGAAATATAAGTAGATATACAAATAGTTCTGTTCTACGCTTCTGCCTTACTGAGGCTGTGCTATCCCACTTCCCTCCAGGGTTTCAAGCAGGCGGGCACCACCATCTCAGGTCATCCTCCATCCTCCATTTTTACCCACATTAACCCTTCCTCACCCAACCTCTTGCTTGTGGGTTGTTCTTTCTCTCTCTCTCTCTCTCTCTCTCTCTCTCTCTCTCTCTCTCTCTCTCTCTCTCTCTCTCTCTCTCTCTCTCTCTCTCTCTCTCTCTCTCTCTCTCTCTCTCTCTCTCTCTCTCTCTCCTTTCCTGCTTATTAATTCCCTTACTTATCATGTCCTAGAGTTGCCCTACTGTCAGTTAATACCCTCCATACCTTGCTCTCCTTTGAGCCTCGATCTTGCAGAGGAAAAAAAGTAGGTATCAAAGAAGAAGATAACAATAAGAAGAGAGGAAAGGCAGACAAAGATAAGTGTGTTTACAACCCTTGTTTATCATTAGCCTCATGAGTGGATTAACCACTCACAGATTTGTTTTTGGGTGAATGCATTTCAGTGATTGTGAAGTTGGTTAACACAGAGCTGCTCCCAAGGTATCACTTTTGAAATTATCAGGGCATATCCTAACTATGATGATCAGAATCAAACAAAGGAAGAAACATTTACTCCTTCTCAAGTCGACTCTTTGGCCGAACTCAGATGTTTCTGTGGGCAGTTCCTCTGTCTGCAGGCCCGTATCCTTCTTCAACATGTTGATGTAAATGAGAGCTGGTCCGCCACACTTTGACCTCCCATGTTTAAGTGGACAGAGTGTAAGATTGGAAACAGTTTCGTTTTTGCAGCGGTCGCAGTGCCCAGCAATCCTGAGACGTCTTCCTCTAATTTTAACCGACGCCCTTGGAAGAGAACCATAGAGCTCTTTATTTGTCCGATGTTCAGACCAATGGATATTGACAGCTGAACAGAGAAGTCGAGCAAAGCATCCATCAAGTCCCTTCTCATGGGTCGCAGTGACGGTCCATGCTTCACTTCTATAAAGGCGGACAGATTTGACTGTTGCCATGAACAGTCATTCCTTGATATGCCGAGACATTTGTCGACTTTCATATTTCATAAAGTTTGTTGCAAGCTTTCCATGCGGCAGCTTTCCTATGTTCGATATCCTGAGCAGTTGGGTTAACCCAGGAACCAAGATACTTGAAGGCATTGACTGTCTCAAGTTGTTGTCCATCAGTTGTATTATATCTTTGAGACCTCTCTCGTCTCAACGCTATAACACAACTGATGGAATACCATTGAGACCTGAATGAATATATCATTGAGACCTGAATGCCATCACTTTAGGTTTTCTTAGCATTAATTATAATTAGCCATGTCTTACCGACGCTTCTTTCGACTCTTCTCTTGAGAAGTTCTTGCGCTTGCTCAATTTCTTCTGACAATAGGGTTATGTCATCGATAAAGTCGAGATCAGTAAGAGCCTCCGGTTTGACTCTTCTACTTTTTCTTTGTTCTAGTTGGAACACTAATTCCTCCTCCTTACCTTTGATCGTGTTTCTGAGTGCATCATCAAGCACGATGACAAAACAGGTAAGGGGCAACGGTGTTTCCCCATTGTACTCCGACTCCAATTTTGAAAAGCTGCTTTTCTCCATCAGGCGAGAGAATCTTGGCATGTGTATCCCTCCCAATGCATAACATTTATCGCCAATTTGAAGATATTTGTTTCTCGAAATCCATGCAAGCATATTTTTTGTCTTTCTTTCTTTCTTTCTTTCTATCAGCCTTTTCTTTCTCATACAATTTTGTGTGTTCGCAGTTGTCTCATTAAACCATGCTACTTCCTGGCCTTTATTGGCTGGAATCTATTCTTGTTTACTGCAGCTTTGTGGAAACTCTTGTCATATTGATGTGGCATTAAGGCTGAAACAGCTGCCTAATGGAGAATTGTACTCTACAAATGCCAGGAAATCCACCAGGTGTGACATCATTTTTTTGGCTACAAACCTGTTGAGCATCTCCTTCACAAGTGAAAGAACAGATGGGGTATTAAAATAAAGTGAAAAGCCCTCCCAGCTTACATCATGCCGACAATTATCTTCTCCATCATTGATTGATTTACACAAAGGAAAAGGCATCCATAACTGCCCGTTAGGTAAATTATTGTTGATTTTAGAGATTTTTGGGACTTCATACGTGCAATCGCAATTAATGAAGTTTCCTTGTTTTGTTTACTATGTTTGCATACATCCCTTTTTCATTATCCTACCCATAATAACCTGCACACCTTTGCATAAAGCTATTGTTTCGCCTCGACTGCCCCCTTGTGCCGTCCTTCACTCACTGAAGCCATTGTCCTTCAAAAGCTGATGCCCATTGATGTTTCCAAGAAATCTCACAGACCTCTCTGTCGACTGTTTTGTATACATTTGTTTCCTTTCCTGCTTCCCATATGCATGTTAAAATAATGGGGTGTTTGAGGCAGTTGTATGGAAAGTGACTGCGGAGATTTTTCACATTAATTTTTATCCGGGTTTAAAAGATACTTTGATCAGGGATGTTGATTATTTACAAATCACAACAACCAAACAGTGGTGAAATGAAAAGGGGGGAGTTGAGCAGCAGGAGCACAAAATCAAGATGTATTAGAAGGGAATCATAACTACCGAATGAGAATTACGAATACAATCCATCCATGTCTGGACGATGTTTCTGAAGCATCAGTTCACCAATACATCGTGAGCATTTGTGGTTAAAAACCAAACCTGGATATGTCACCACGTAGGTGCAGGATGGTGCAGGTTGGAGCTTTTATGTCCTGTGGATAAGAACACAGCAGGGCCAGCAGAGACACATCCTAATGCTGTAAGTGTATGCCAAGGCTATAAAGAATGTCAAAGACCTTATGGCTCAATGAAGAGCCATTGAGAGATTGTTCCAGTTCTGGGTCTGAGCATGTTGGACGTTGGTTGGTGCAGTTACTCCTTCCATTTAATCAAAGCTAAATTTTACAGACCAGTATCTTTACCTTCGCCACCAAAGGTGAAGGAGGTTATGTTTTCAGCCCTTTCTATCTGTTTGTTTGTTTGTTACTTGCAAAATTGAAGATTTTTGAATTCAATGACCAGTCAGTCAATTTTATTATTCTGTCTGTTTGTCTGTTTGTCTGTCTGTCTGTTTATCGCCTACAGGTCACAATTTGCAACCGATCTTCACGAAACTTCACCACATGGTAGAGTTTGTCATAAGGAAGAAGCAAATTATTTTTGAGGTCAAAAGGTCAACATAGCTCAAAGGTCAACACTCAACAACTTAGGTGAGATTTCTAAAATCCTCAATTTTCATCCGATTGACTTGTAATTTGAAGAGGATATATATATTTCAGGCCACTGAAGTCAACTCGCCAATTATTTTTGAGATCAACATAGACCAAAAGGTCAACATAGGCCAGAGGTCAGCATCTAAGGTGGTGTTTCTAAAATCCTCAATTTTTGTCCGATTGACTTGAAATTTGAAAAAAAAAGTTATATTTCAGGTCAATTAATTTAACCTGCCAATTATTTTTGAGGTCAACATAGACCAAAAGGTCAAAATAGGCCCAAGGTCAACAACTAAGGTGGTATTTCTAAAATCCTCAATTTTCATCCGATTGACTTTAAATTTGAACAGGATTTATATTTCAGGTCACTGAATTCAACCACCAATTGTTTTTGAGATCAACATGGAACAAAAGGTCAACTTAGGCCCAAGGACATCAACTAAGCTGGTGTTTCTAAAATCGTCAATTTTCATTCCATTGACTTGAAATTTGAAGAGGATTTGCATATCAGGTCATTGAATTCAACCACTAATTATTTTTGAGGTCAAATTTGTTTGATGGATTTTGCAAGTATTATGCTTTGCATGACGTGTTCTTCTTGTTTGTTTGTCTGTTTGTTTGTTTGTTTTTATGCACGATATCTCAAAAAGTTGTGGACGGATTCGGACGAAACTTGGTGGACATGTTGTGTGTGTGACACGGAAAAATTGCTTTGATTTTGATTAAGATTCGAATCTGGATCTGATAATTTTTTAAGTGATTCTTCACCATTGAGAATAGGGCGAAATTTATATTGAACATGATATCTCAGAAAGTTGTGGATGGATGTGGACAAAACGTGGTGGACACGATGGGTGTGTTGCGAGGACGAATTGATTCGATTTTGATGAAGATCTGATTCCGAATCTGGAAGCGATAATTATTTAAT
This sequence comes from Eptatretus atami, assembly GCA_035128595.1. NCBI lineage: Eukaryota > Metazoa > Chordata > Myxini > Myxiniformes > Myxinidae > Eptatretus > Eptatretus atami. Next base: position 53,981,643 of record CM068956.1, on the reverse strand, counting down.
CTTCAAAGTGATTTTTCACCAGAGAGATATGCCCAAAAACGATATATAGCATGTTATTTCAAAAATGTATTGGTCCCAATATGTTCTCGTGGATCAGGCTTTATGTGGTGGAGGTATGTGCTCTACCGAGTGCTCTTTTTTTGTATACCTTGTCGAGGCTCGTATGAGAGCCAACACACAACGCACAGCGAAAGGGGGGGGGGGCATGAGACAAGAAGGGCGGGAGTGGGGAGAACAAAACGGTGGGGAACAGAGACATTAGGAGATATGGGGCGGGGAGCATGGGGTATACAAGATGGACATTACGGGAACTTTCAGGAAGGAAAGCAAGGAATTTGAAGGAGGTGGGTTTGGGGTGGATTAACGGGGGTAGAAAAAATCGAGGATTTGGATGGGGGACGATAAGAGGTGGTGGTGAACTGCTGTTTTGAAGGCCTGGAGGGAAAAATGGGATTGAACAGAGTGAGGGAGTTTATTCAAAGGCGGAAAAAAAGAGGAATGAAAGGGTGAAGGTGAGCAGTGATTCTTGATTTTGTAGTTTTACCAGAAGGGGGTTGTTGGCGGACCTTGAGCGCCCTGCATAAATTTGGTTGGGACAAATCTCAGACTGTGCAGTGGGGGGGGGGGCGGAGGGGGGGGCGAGACCGAAGAAGGAAGATGGTAGAAGACAGAAAGACCACCGATCTGCCTGCGGTGAGAGAGTGAGAGGCCCAGTTAATGAGAGGTCCTTCTAGTTCAGTTATGTTTTCGTCTCCGTGTTGCAGTTTGTGTTTTCATCCAATTTTCTGTTTTAAACCGTACCTTGTTGTGTTGTATTGTCAATTTCATGTCTCTGTGATTGTCTGGCGTATTTTCTCAAGCCTCAGCTAGTCAACGTTTAGATTCTGTCTCTGCTACGACACCGCATGCCTCATTCCACATTCCCCTTCTTTCTCTTCTTTCTTTCTTCCACTTCTTCTTTCTTGTCCTTTCTGCATCATCAACTTTGTCCTATTCCCCCTCCTCGCTTCGAAAAAGCCACTTTTTTCACTCCAAAAAACTCACAAACTATTTAGTCTTCACTTCCTTCCTTCGTTCATTATTTATCCCTTCCTTTTTATCAATATCTCCAAATGGAATCTTGATTGAATGAATTGCTTCTTACTTTAAAAGCTTTTAATATCTCCTCCAGTCTTCCTGCTCCCTCTCAGGCTCCCCTCTCCCCTCCTCCTCCCAAATTCTCCTGCCCCATCCCCTCTCCTAGCTCCTATCCATATTCCTACACCCACCCAATAGCGCTTCCTCCCCTGTCCTGAACTGTGTGGACCTCAAATATCTGAGGCCTCCTCTCCAACCTGACAGATCTATCAATCGAGACCTCTGCTGATAAACCAAACATCATCTTCCTCCCACAGAATGTCCCTGACCAAAAAGTGTCTGTCCCTGGATATTGTCTCCTCCAGTTTGATAGGCCTGAACCCCATATCAGCAGTGGAGTTGCACTTTACATCAACAACTCCATTTCTCACTGTACTTGTATGGCTCTTACACCTTCCACCCCCAGGAGTACCTCTTGGCTGCAACTTCCCCTCCACTCCACCATTTTTTGGATGTGTGCTAGCATCCTCCAAACAGTGACAACTCCATTTATATCTCTCTCAGACAACAGGGAACAAATTTTTAACAACTCATCCCAACCTTTCTTCTTCGTATGTGGTGATTTCAATTGTCATGAAGCCAAATTTCTGGGCTGTCTCACCAGCCATGGCACTTCAGCACAGGGCATCTGGGTCTCCATGCAACTGTTCAATCTCTGAACTTTCCAACCTAGATTTCTGGCAATGGCAAATCCTCCCTTTTAGACTTGGTGATGACCAACTTCACTGCTAATGTCTCCTGCTTTTCCTTTGCTCCAATAAGTTCATCTGATCATGTGATTTTAAGACTCAACATCTCTTTGAGTGTTCTCAGAGACCCGCCTCAGCAGCCAGAAATCTTGGCAGTATACTCAGGCAGACTGGCAGGGACGATGAGCTGCCATCTCACTTCTCGTACTGGTCTCTTATATCTGCCACCCCTGATAATAACTCAGCCCTGGAATTCTTCCACAGAAACCTGTTCTCTCTTATGCATGCATGCATGGATCCATCCTTCAGTTATCATACCATTCCTCCCTCCCATGGTACACTGAATCCTGTGGTGAGGTCATTGCCTTGAAACAAGTTGCCTTCCCTTCCTGGAAGGAAATCCAACCGAAAGCGACCTGAGATAATTCTACAAAGTCTGGAAAAAGTGTTTGTGGCACTCTCAGGAGAGCAAAAAAAACAGCATCTGTCCAACCTCAAGATTGAACTTTCAAACTTGACTACCTCCTCTGAAACCTGGTGGCACCATCTTAAGTCTGTCTCTGGAGTATGCTCCTCCTCTATTTCTCCGCTCTCTCTTCAAATGGTGCACCAAAGATGACTGCGCTCATGAGAAGGCTGAACGCCTCAATTCTGTTTGATTCCAATCTTGTATCCCCAAACCCTCACTTTCTATATCCACCCCATCCAGTCATACTCAACTTCCCTGAGAAGGTGGAGATGTTTCTGGCAAACCTCGACTCTGATTCTGCAATTGAATCGGAAGGCATCACCTCACATGGCCTAAAAACTTCTCTGCTGTTCTTGCACCTCCTCTTTCTACCCTGTTCACCCTATCATTTGCCTTAGGTCATCTTCCGTTTACTTGGAAGACAGCCCACATCACCACATTGCATAAACAAGGTGCAAAACCGATCCTCTAACCTACAGACCAATCAGGTTCCTTCCAATCATAAGTGGAGTCATGGACTCCATCATCGCAGTTGATATCAAATCCTTCCTTTTCTCCAACGGTCTGATCTCAGATCATCAATTCGGATTCAGACCAGTCCACTTTACTTGGACATGCTGCTTCTACCTCTCACCAATGGATGGAAGCCTTCAATGTCGGACCTTGACAAATCACAAGATGGACAAACACCTGGGATATTTTCAAAGTGATTCTTCACCATTGAGGGATGGGGCCAAAAACGATAAACATTATAGCATGATATTTCAAAAAGTTGCGGACGAGTTTTGACAAAACTTGATGGATGAGTTGATTCGGTGACAAGAACAAGCGGATTAGATTTTGGTTCAGGTCCGGATTCAAATCCGGTCCATCAGTGGGATACAAAACGTAAATTGTTAGGCCTGGTCGAGGTATGCGCGCTACCGAGTGTTGTTCTAGTTTCATCAGTGTTTCGAGGTATTGGTCATCCTGGCATATTTGGAACCAGTCATCTTCAGATCATCTAATCTCCATGTAGCCACAAGCCGTATTATCCGAAGCTGCTGAACTTGTCTCGATGACAATAAGCAATATATTTGTGAAGCATAGGATGAGACTAAAATATTTCCTTAATGTAAAATGTCCCAGAGAGTTGATGTTTCCAATAAAACAGCTTTACAGATAATGAAAGACAAAACACTGAAACCGATTATATGCATTTTAGACTTCCTACACCCTAAAAAACATGAAACATTAAAAGCAAAATCATAGAGACAAAGCAAGCCTGAATATATGAAACATAATATTAAACAGAGATGTGAAAAAGGGAAAACAGAACAAAAACAAAAATATGCTTTTATGGCAGCAACGACGTGGCACAAATGACAGAGAGAGTTCCAACAGTCGAGGAATGTGTATTCCCCTCATAAAAGTGTAAAATCTCTCACGGGGATGCAATAAAGGCAATACGAAGTTGGACCAAACCTCGGGGGCAACCAGAAGTCCAAATAACATGGCCTTTAATGTCATGACAAGTTTCTACATTAGAAAACACCTGCACATGAACTGGATGAACACTGCACCTCAGCAAGGAACAAATGCATCCACAACACAGCACACCATCTGAATGAAAGAAAGCATTAGCAACACACCTGGGGAGCAATGTTTCCTCCACAATCAGATTAATTGGTAGTTAATCAAAACGTTAGGATATTTGCACCACTTGCTCAACTGCAGATGGAAGTTTTAAGGCAATTATGGTTAGCATCCACAAAATGTTTTGGTACAAATTGTAAAAATGGCAGATTATGAAATTCTGGAGCTTTGCTGCAAGGGCCGAAGAAGGTCCGGTACAATGGAAAACCCCACCGTACATGCAGTCGTACTGTCGTAGCATCGTTTGAAAAGACCAGAAGCAAACGAAATGGCCACCATAAAGATGCATGGTGTTTTAGCAATTACAAGGTTGTCAGCATACGTATGATGTTCTACAAGCTGGTTATCCACTCAAAATTCTGGGGTTTGACTTCAAGAGGTTAATACAAGATAAATCAACCTTCAAGTTTGACATATTACTCATCAAATGATTGGGTGGCTCAGGTTGTCATTCAGCATGTTAGAGAATATTTTCACCAGTGGGCAACTTTACATACACCTTGTTAGACGTCCTTTCTGAGCACAACCTTGTGGTCTCACCTTGAACTGATTCTAATTATGGAAAGTGCAGATGATATTCAGCATTTGTTCCAGGAGGCCGCATGAATATAATACATCCCAGAGGTGCAAATGGCTGAATAAATTGTTACTTCATTACATATACCAACTGTAAGTACCGGGCTCTTTGGCACTTGTTTATTTCCCTGCTGCAGAAGCAAAGACAGGAATGTCATCAGTTATGGGGCCGCCCTCTACCACAATGGGATTGTTAATCCCTAAGCTTAGTTCAGCATCACAAACCATAATCACCTCGACAAATGATTTTTCCTTATTGATAAGCGCCTCTCCAAAGATAATAGGCTCATCGGGTGACAGACATGAAAACTATAATTCGACAGATTAATACAAATGTCTACCAAGACATCATTTAAATGTTAATTGAGAATAAATAATGATGGATGAAAATACAGTAAAAGATACAAATGAGACTAAACTAAAAAGACAAGAGCACATCCTGGAATAAAGCAATAGAAGGCCTTCCTCATCCAGTCTGAAGGCTGGCAGGATTGCTCACCTCGAAGCTGTCTAGCCTGGGTTGGAATCCCGACCCAGCTATAAACTGTCGTCCCAGTGTTTCACAGTCAGGGTGAATCACCAATTTGTGTGTGCCGTCCCTTAGATAGACGTTAAACTAGGAATTCCATCTGCCAGCATTAGTTGGTGGACGTTTAAGATTCCACGATGTCTTTGTGAAAAGTAGGCGAGCTATTGTTGGCACACTGGCTAGATTCCTGCCCTAACCTACAGAGGTCATCGCAGTAGCGACACAGCCACACCCTCAACCAATGATGCTAATCTGCAGCGTTGTGATGCAAACGAAAGAAGACTAAGATTTAGTCTAAAATGTACAACTTTTTTTGTATCCGTGATGGAGGCTTGTTGAAGAGCTAGAGCAGAATGGAATAGAGCAAAATGGAAGAGGGGAAACACCAACATCAGAGTAGAGGTGAGAGTGAAAGTGAGATCAAGGGGAGTGGGAAAAGAACACATGGGTGTGAACAAACTGAATGAAACACAGCAAGAAGAGGAAGGGGAAGCGGCGATGAAACAAGATGGACAAACCAGCCGACAACGAACAAATTTTAAATAAAGAGGGGAGGGGGAGAATCACAATAACCTGGGCAAAGCGAGTCGAGTGCTCTTGGGAATGGGTTAATTTGAGGTATAAAATGTCATGATCAGTAATGATTGGGGATGAACAGCTGCTGTCTTGAAGCCCTGGTGGAAAGAATGTGACTGAACAGACTGGGGACCTTGGTGTTCCACAGGCAAGAAAAAAGAGAAACAAATAAGTGGAGGTGAGCGGAGAGCCTGAATTTTGAGAGTTTAACAAGAAGGTTACTGGCAGACCATGTGCCCCTTGCAAAACCTGCAGGTAATTATACACGATGTACAGTCCCCACATTGGTCTTTCAAAAGCGTCCTTCAGTGAGATCCTTGACAGCAGGCCAAAAAAAGCTGTCCTTGGTCATCAGAAGGCAAATTATGACAAACGGTCCATGGGGATGGTGTGGCAAGGGCAGCAGACTGGGCGGGGCAATAGGCATGGCAACACAAAGGCATGGCAACATGGCAAGGCAAACCGTGCCAGCAGGTGTTGCTGATTGGCCTTTCATCGTACACGTACTTGAGGTGGTGGTACCTGCCAATCAGGTGACAGGCTTGGCCCTAGCCTAAATGTCCCCGGAATCCCCCCAAACCATTCCTAGTACTATTTGTATTAATATTCCCAGGGATGTTTTTTAAGATATTTGTAAGGTTCTTCTTCATCATTCCAGTTGCTCCGATTATCACTGGTACAATTTCGGCACTCTTACTATTTTCACTTCATTTTATAGCTCACCTGGAATGTAGTTCTCAGGAGCTAGTGGGATGGCGTGTCATCCGTCCATCAGTCTGACCGTCCGTAAATACTTGCAACTTCTTTGAAAATACACACACAATTTTGATGAAACGTGACCACAATCTTCATCACCCGGTATATACCAAAGTGTGTTCACAGCATTAAAAAAATTCAGACCCTAAAGGGTTCTCTGGGGGGTTGCCCCCAAAAATAAGTATTTGCTTTCTTTTCAGAAGCCACGCACACAATTCCGATGAAATTTGACCACAACCTTCATCACCCGTGATGTACCAAAGTTGGTTTCTACAGTATAAATCACTGGTACAAAAATATGCAGTATAAAAAATACATATTTATACAGTATGTAAAAAAAATGGAGAGTATGGCCTTGTTTAGTAGTAGGTTGTGTATTGTTCCATAGCATCCTCTTTTACATTCCTTCTGTTCTGCCTCTAGGCCTCCTTATTGTGTTAAATGGTGGGACGTAATTTCTGTGATGATTCCCATCAGAAGTTTGTTTGTTGTTTGGTAGACATGTTATTCATCCCCTACCAGTTTCACCAGAGGGGACTCGAGGTTTGCTCTCCGTCTGCCCATCTGTCCGTCCCACCTGTGGTTTTCCGACTTTTTTTCCCCCCATACCCTCTAACATATTCAACTGAAACTTGGTACTTGGCTTTATGATGAAAAGTTACAAAACAAGTTCGAGTTTCCGGGTGTTTTATCAATTTTTTTCAGAGTTATTCCCTTTTTAGACTTAGAAAAGATTATATTAAACACGGGTCAATATTCAGCTGCCCTCACTCAACCTCACTGCTTTACACCCATTGGCTGGACAGCTGGTCTGACTCCACCCCAATAAAATCATAAGGTGCCATTCCATGAAGCAGCACAGATCAGGAGGCCTTAGGCCTGGGTTTTAGTCCATGGCCCAGTGTAATTGGAATGATCCCAGATATATAACCATGATGTATTACATATGCACACAAGTTGTACGCATGTTTTTGCTTCATGTGTGTACATAGGGTAATTTTTATGTTTTTCAACACAAAATGCGCTCTTATAAACCACCCAAATAAAGGGATGTATTCACTGCTGCCCAAAGTCTGGCTCAAACTAAAATTACGCACAAAAAAACTTCATATATTTCGCTTCAGTGGGTGGCCTACAGTTATGCACATTCGCATCTCTGTCTTGCTGGAGTTCGAATCCAGATCCAGATATGAACTGTCACCCTAGTCACATGCATGTTTTTGCTTCATGTATGTACATCACGTTACTTAAATTGGTCACATCAGTAGGGGACATGTGTTGCAAAGCATTTCTCGCTCTTGGTAGTTTATACTTTGAGGTAGTTGGGTTTCTTCAGATTTTGGGATGAGGAAGTTGTTACCATCTGCGAGCCATTCATCCATTACCTCCTCCCTTTGGATAAGTTTGCTGAATGCTTGAGGGTAGTGATTCTGGAGAGCATATTGTTGCTTTAGCCAGAAATTTTAAATTCCATCTGGGCCAAGGCCTTTAAAGTTTGGCATTTTTGCAACTTGCTTTTTTAAAATTTTTCCTTCATCTATTATCACCAGGGGCATTTCCTTTGGGTGTTGCTTTTTCTTTTCCAAGTTTTGGAACCAATCCACCTCCTTATTATGTTATATTGGGTCGTTATAGATTCCTTTCCAAAAGTTTTCAAGTCTATTCTTAGTGTACCCATTGTCTGGATGGTGGTTTATCTTCCCATCAATTAAACCCATTTCTTTATGCAGCTTCTTTGGCTGGAAGAGCATGGGAGGAGTCGATTTATTTGTATAATCCTAGTCAACTGGGTTTAATTGATTAGGTGAGAGCCGAATCGGTTATTCCCCCTATTCACAGGTGAGAGATGTGGGTGGGTCTTTATTTATCATTTACGAGCAAATACAACCTGTCGCTTCGCTAACGGGACCAATACAGGGGGGGGAGAAGAAAGAAAGGGGTTGGTGGGGAGAGTGACACCTCACCAAACGTTGCTATTCACTGTGGGAGGGAGGGGTGCGAGACAGAGACACACACACGCAGAGGCAGCGAGAGAGCAACAGAGGTGTGGGAGGAGAGTGCTGCATTTTATTATGAGGGGAGAGCAAGGAGGGGACAGAGAATGAGAGAGAAGGGTGGGGAGAAGCGGAAAAAAAAACAGATGAGAGGTGAAGGTGGGGTTAGCAAAGGGAATGATATGTGACGCTTAATGACTGAACATGAAAAAAAAGGCAGAACAGCTGTACACACAACGACACAACAGAGTTTGTAAAGTAATCCACTGGCACATCGACTGTCCAAAAACTTTGATATTCCAGTTCCAGAAGATTTGTGGGAAAATGAACCAAAAGCAATCACTGAAAACATTGAAGTACCGCTCAGGTACGACCTTATGATCTCATCGGGCGTGAACATTGAAAACAAAGCGTTGCGACCAGATATCATAATTAGGTACAAAAAAAGAGAAGAAAGCATTGCTAATTGAGGTGTTAATACGGGTGATTTGGGACTAAACAATGCAGAAATCAAGAAAATGACCGAATAGCAAGACCTCAAGTATGAAGTGAAAAGAGCCTGGAAGCTGAAGAATGCCAAAGTTGTACCAGTGATGAAGAAGAACCTCACAGAGATATTAAAATCCATCCCTGGGAATATTATTACAAACGAACTACAGTTGGAAGCCGTCCTGGGCTCAGCGACGATCCTGAAGAGAGCCCTCGACACAAAACTTTGAGAACAGAAAACTTCACAGCTTGGTCCCTTGAATCACGACCCCTTACTGAAATGAAGGTGGATACTTTGAGTCCGCCCTGGGAGGACTCCATTCCACATTCTGAAACTCGCATATGTAACACACACACACACCACACACCAAAACACAAGCAACACACACACACACACACACACACACACACACACACACAGACACACAACGGTGGATACTTTGAGACCTGGGAGGGATCCGTTCCACCTACTGCAACCCACATATTGAGACAACAACCAACACACCCACACACAAGCCAAATTCCATTATGGTAATACATACAGTTTATATACAGTACATACACACACGCGCAAATGTACACACGCATAAAATACATTAAAATGACAAACACAAAGATTTACCTTTAAACAGAATTCTTTGAAAGAGGAACCCAAGTGGGAAATTAGCAAAATTCAATTGAGAAATATATCAAGGCACAGAACACAAAATGTTGATCTCTGCTCTCTGCCTTCACAGCCAGATCATGGCAAACACGTGGTCGGATGGACCTTATTGTATATATATATATAATATATATATATATATATAATATATATATATATATATATATATCAATGTCGAAGTGAGGGGATGGATTATATTTAAAGGAGATCACACAAAAAAGGTAAAACAAAACGATGTCCTGTAAAAATAAAATTGCACATATTCAGCGGATGAGACACCTCCCGAGGCACTAACCCACGGCACCGTGGGGCCCAACACAGGCGAAATGTACGTCTGTCTAATCTATGTTCCATTGAAAGCACAGGTACCTTTTTACAAAACGAGCAACCAAGAGCTTGGAGAGCACTCGCCAAGTGGCTTCAGCACTCAAGCAAGCACTCACAAAACGGTTGATAAGAAATGCTCGTTTGCCACACGATGAGGAATAAATTAAGCATACACCTCCTGGGAGACGCCTGAAATGTCAAATATATCCGAATTGGACACAATATAACACTTTTCTAGGAGTCAGAACTGCTTGTAAGTTCGATTCTGGAGCTTAAATTTTGTAATTCTCCTAAGTTTAAGAGATACTCATGGTGATCACGTGTGGAAATGAAATAAAGCAATGAACGCTGACGTTTCCGGGTGTTTATAAGCATTGCAATGTACCCAGCGAAATTTAGTGGTGATAAACAGGCATTTGATAATATGAGTGAGGAAAGTGAAAGAAAAAACTTTATTGTAAAGAAATCATTGCGGCCTTTTCCAAGTCAAAGATTGGTTGAGCAGGCCAAAAAACATGGCGGCTTCAGACCCCAGCGAGGTTACTCAGGAAATGCCTTAAGACCCGAGAGCGAGGTGGCCGAGGATCGCCTGATGAAGGATATAATTCAATTAGGCCATTAATTATCTTCAAAAGGGGTGTTTTAATTAACCCAAACACCCAATTTTCACTCGTGCACTTCCTTGGAGTTTTCTTGGTGTGCATGCGAAGTTTCAGGCTGCTAGGTTATATGGTTTTTGAGTTATGGAGGAGACACACACTGCCTATTATAATTAGTATAGATATGTTGACTGCTTTTGACATTTGCATGTGGTACATGCTTGGGAGCCTCATTGGTTTGCATTTCTGTCTGTGCTATTGCTGATAATTCGCCAATAATAAATGAAACCGGTCCGGCAGCTGAGGGTGTGTGTCGCATTGGTATTTTCATGTGTGTACTGTTTGTAAATGTTATCACAGCTGTGGGGGAACTCTGGGAAGGGTTTGAAACAGCAAAGGGCTTACCTTGGTAGCCTTTCATGGTTGTCTTATGCAGCTTCTTCGGCCAGAAGAGCAGCATGGGGAGGAGTCCATATATATGCATACATATGTACATACATACATACATACCTTACATACTGTGTATGAAAAGTACCAGTTTAATCTTAGTTGGAGGTTGAGAAAGAGGGTTGATTGACATGGCACTTTACTGGCAGTGGGGGAGGCCCATACTCTTGACAGATTGTCAGGGTGCTCATGACAACTCTTGACAGACTGTCAATGTGCTCATGACAATGTGTGAACACTTCTGTGGATAAGAGACAATCCTGGACAGGTTGCCACTCCATTGCAGGCTGTGGAAATTTCCACTGAGAAGCCATTGGGATTTACCCCCACACCACTGAGGGCAACACCATTAGGCTTTCTTTACCCACTTCAGCTCCAAGCCACTCACAGTCTACTGGGCATAAATTGATTGCGATGATATCCACAAACATCAGTGATATTATCGTTTTTGGTGGATAAAACCTCAAATATTTGTTTGGACTCTCATTTATAGTCTGTCACAATTTAAGGAGTTTCCTCTTAACCTCCACCTGGAAAAAATAGCTACAACCAATTTTAGGAAAAGCAAACTGACTGATTGTTGGACGGATTGTTCAGTTCTGATACAGTTGAAATAGCAAGTGTTTCTTACATGGCAATGCATTTTGGCCTTGGTTCAAATTGGATGTGCATTAGTTTGATAAGCCTTGTCTGACTGTGTGCTTTTTTCTTTTGGCTGAAGTACTTCTACTTTGTTTTGTCATAATGTCTGACTCTTTTTTTTTTTTTTGATAAATAGCATTTCTCAACAGCGAAACCTCAAGCGTTTCTTTGACCTTGGTTTTTGTCCTTTGGGCCAAAGTACATGTGTTTGTTCCATGACCATATATTTTGGCCCAAAGGGCCAGGATTTGAGAGGCTTTTGTTTGACCATGTACTTAGGTTTTTGAACTGAAGTGCATACTCTTTAGCATTGCTGTAATATTTGGATTTTAAAAAATCTTTTAAAATTTGAAAATAAACCAAAGGCCATTAAACAGAAACAGCAAGTATTTGCTGTAGAAGCATGCATTTTGGCCTTTGACCAGAATATATGTTTAATTAAACAAACATGTGTTTTGTCAGTCAGGGACCGGGCGTAGTGGCGTGCGCCTGTAATCCGGCTACTCGGAGGCTTGGGTTGGAGGATCGCTTGAGAATGGGAGGCTCTGTGTTGGGCCGCGCTATTGAGAGGGTGTAGGGCAGCCCGGAATCATGGCGAAACCCAATCCTTATCCCTGTGTCGTAAGAGGCGACCAGGTTGCGTCAGGAAGGGCATCCGGCGTAAAACCTATGCCAAATCAGTATGCGGATCATAACGGATGATCCGCTGTGGCGACCCCTAACGGGAGCAGCCGAAAGACGAACAACAACAAGTGTTTTGTCAGTCAGGGCCAGAATGCAAGTGTATTGGTTGGTGACGCTTTGTATGACCATCACACGACCAAGACCACAACTTTAAAAATGCTATATGAATACGACCCTGATTGAGTTGTGGTTAATTCTTTGACAGAGACCTCTCTCTTTACCTTTTCCAGAACGGCCACCCTCTCATCAATAACTCTTGCTGGGCTCAATTATCATGAATCTCCAGCCTTTTCTCTTCCACCACAGTCTCTGGGATACCTCAACAGCAGACTTTGGCAACGATTCTGCCAACAACACCTGTTGATATGACCTCATGTTTGCAAACAAGAACACACATGCTGATGAATTAGGCATTTCTCCAGGATCGACACCTATCCTAAGGTAATGCTCAGCCATTATTGTACCATTGTACATGTTGTTGGTAATTTTCAACTTTCCATTGAATATATTCTTGTCAATACTTGTGTTCAATTTCCAGTGTAAAATAATGCCACGGTGCCAAATTAGTAATCCAGCTCCAATGGCACGTACATACCCAGGTCCACTGTGCACATCAGGTAAGAAAGCTATTTTATACCTTTTTGTTTTTTTTTTACATTTTCAAACATCAATGAACTCACGTCTTGACACTTGAATACCATCTGCCTCTGGTCATACATTTTCCAACATTCGTTGGGCAGCTTGTACATAAACCACCTGAAAGCCAGAAATTATAATACAAGGACCAATCGATAGGCAATCAATAACCTCCTTAATCCTGGTTCTGTGATCAGTATCCAGAATGTACACACCAGAGGGCTCTCTGGCTGATGGAATAGCAGGCATTTTCAATTATAAAGTGTTCAGCATACTGTACTAAACGATTGAAGGGGTAAAACCTCCATGCTTTGCAAACAGGAAAATGATGTGTTAAAACTAGCCATTCTGTTTTTTAATTGCAATGTATTTGGGGTTTCAAACACATAAACCTTTCGTGATCAATCGGTATTTTTGTATTTCACACGATTATAATGGACTGACATGATTGGAAACTCACATTTGAATTATCTCGTTTTGGTTTCATTCACAACACATTCGTTTTGGAATCCACACTGTAATTCCTGTGATTTGCAGGCACATAATTAGTATAATCGGTTGGACCGTTCTTTGGAGAGCCGCTTAAACTGCCCGCCCTGTCTGCTAGCTCACGTTCATGGACATTCACAATCCCACAACCCCTTTTATTTTTTGTACCCTGCCCCACCAACAAGACGGGGGAAATTAAAATGAGCTCTGACCGACGACTGACCGATCGTCCGTCCATGTACTTTTGTGTACGTAATATTTCAAAAGCCGTTGAACATTTACTTTTCATGTTGCAGATATCTATACCTCATGGCATTATCTCAACATGATTAGATCACAGTAGTGATTGACTGAATTGTTTCCATGGCAACCATTTCGCTAACTTGGCTTGTCCATGCGATATTTTTTAAAAAACGTTGAACATTTAGCTTTCATGTAACACAGATCTATTCCTCAGACTACCCAAAAGGCAGGGAAGCTAGAGTATCAGCTCGTTGTTTACATTAATCTGAGGCTCATTGTGATATGTTACCAAATTTTAATGTAAAATGTATATTTATGCTCCGCTTCTGTCTTGCCTCATGCATATTTATGCTCCGCCCATGTGTTGCGTCATCTCCACTGGGAGGGGGTGAGGGTGGCTCTCCCCTGTCTGGTGGAACGGTGGTTGTATGTGAAGAAAGCATGGTTTTTGCCGTTGCACTTGGAGTGTTTTATAATAAATAAAAGTGATTTAAACCTCCAAGTGTTGGTAAGCTGCTTGGAGCATTCTTTCTTCAAAGAATCGGGACACATCAGCCATTCCAGGAGACTCATAGTGGAGCTTGTACATTAATCACATGGAGGATGAAAACATCAGTATGCTTTGATATGAATTAATAGCACATCAGTAGACGATAGACAAATAAATGCATTTGATATATGGGATTTAAACTTAGGTTACCTACAGCATGAGCCAGGGGTTCTGATGGGAAAGCTGAAGGACCATCCCATGAATATGGTAGGCCATTGTGTGTTGTTTCCCTGGCCAAATTACAAATCCCTGCCTTATTACACCTACAGTTAATCTGGATACCTTCTGAAACATCACGATGTCTAAATGTCAATTTGGTATTTCCAAATCAAAAGGTGCACTGGATTGAAAAAAAACTCGCACAAAATGACACAATACTTTTACCATTTCATTACATGGCAACGCAAATTGCCTTTTGGCAATGACGAAGTACTTCAATGATTTATTTATTTATTTATTTCTGGACAGCCCAATTGTCTTCACCTTTGAATAAGAAGCCATAACAAAACAAATCTTACTTCTATTTTCTGTTCGGTTCTGAATTCATCCATACTGATGGGCAAGATATTAAAAAAGAGTTTCTCTCATTCCTCTCGCTGCCGCAGCAAAAGTATAATTTCCACCATTGCAGCTTAGTCAAGCCAGCTGTCCAATACCTGCATACAATTCCATCAGCTCCAGCAATTTGACGATGATCTCATCAGTCCTGTGTATAGGGAAATGTAAACAACAAAACAAACTTATTGGAGCAATGTCAGCTTGCATATAAAGTTTCCCCTTACTGATGAGGTTAGCAACGCCTGAACGCACTCAAATAAGATCAAGGTAACAGGTTTGCTGGCGTCAGTAACCGCAACACAAACGTAGGCACATCTCAAAATGCATATTATAAACATGCATATTTGGGGCATTAACCATCTGGGAGAATTATGCAAATGAGCATTTAATCTTTTGCATTTTATAGCTGTAAATTGCATCACCTGCTTTCGCTGTTTTTGCTCAAATCAGCTTTGGGTCAACATTGGAGGACATAAATAAGAGGACGTGATGACAATGACGTTAGATTTTTCATCTTGATGTTGTTGTCATCGTTCTCAAATAATTGCGGTTAACAGAATGAATTGTGATCACATTGTTTTTTTTATATTCCTGGCTTTTAAAAGTAGCCAGTCGCAAAAATATGCTGATTGATCAGCTAAAGGTATGTTGAAAGTAGTAGTGTAATTGGAAATAAACAGGATAGAACATTATAAATATATGTGGAAAAAATTACAGGCCCAGACCAGGAATCAAACCCAGGTTCGGCTGGAAAACCATACCAGGACTCTGCCATCTGAACTATCTGGGTGACTCGTTGGCTGAACAACACCATTTCTCCATGTATAGAGGTGCCACTCTCTTTCCCCCACTGCTTCCAGGGTACTCTGCCAACGAGTTCCCATCATGTACAGCCTTTTTTGCTGCTGGTTGCATCATTGGTTAGGGTCATGGCTATGCCACTGATCCAGTGTCCCTATTACCAGTACACATTGGTGCTCATTTCACCAACCTCAGAAGGATGACAGGCTGAGTCAACCCCCTGGTGTTAATTCAATGCGACGGGGCTCAATCTCAGGACCCGAGGATCCCAAGCCACCATCTGAACCACGAAGCCAACACCAAGCTTGTGCCAACTCGTTGAAATGGGGTAAAGCTCCTGGGATCTGTGGCATCCATGCTGAACTTCTCAAGGCTGGTGGAAATGCTGCACTCGTGTCGTTGCATGGAGTTCTGTGCTCTACCTGGAACACAGGCATCAACACAACTGTCTGGAAGAGGGGCCTTGTTGTCCCTCTCTTGAAAGGGAAGGGTGATTGCCAAGACTGCAACAACTTCCAAGGGGTGACGCTGCTCTCAGTGCCGGGCAAGGTCTTTACTCGGATATTTATTGATAGGGTTTGCCACAATCTGCTTGAGCACCAGCATCCAGAGCAGTCAGGCTTTATACCAAAGAGGTCAACAATTGACCGTATCCTTGCTCTTCGGGTCCTCACCGAATGCAGACCAGAGTTTTGGCAGGGGCTGCTTGCAGCCTATGTTTATCTCTGCAAAGCGTTCGATTCAGTGAATTGTGATGCCCTCTGGAGGATTATTGGTCTTCGTGGGGTGCCACCAAAACTGATCAATCTGATGTCTGAACTACACTCTGGTACTGAGAGTGCTGTGAGATGTGTTGATACCATCTCCAACTGATTTCCCGTTGGAACTCGAGTTAGTCAGGGGTGTGTTCTGGCCTCCACACTTTTCAGCATTTGTATGGACTGGATTCTGGGAGAATGTCGGAGAGATGAAGCTGCGGTGCATCATTTGGGAATGTCAAGATCTCTGACCTTAATTTCACAGATGATGCAGTCATCTTTGTGGAGTCTCTAGATATCCTTTTGGGGCCCTCAGGGTGCTCAATGATGAGTCGGAGCCGCTGGGATTACAGCTTTCCTGGGTCAAAACTAAGATACAGGCTTTC
>CM068956.1:53925912-53949542 GCA_035128595.1 Eptatretus atami | reverse complement strand
GTGTGTGTCGCTGGTTGATATCTCCATATGTGGGTTTCAGGTGGAACGGAGCCCTCCCAGGTCTCGAAAGTATCCAGCCCGTTTCAGTAAGGAAAGTATCCACCTTTGTGTGTGCATGTATATATATATATATATATATATATTATGAGTGTGTGCATGTATATATGAGTGTGTGCATGTATATATGAGTGTGTGCATGTGTATGTGCAGCATGTGTGTATGTATGTATGTATGTATGTGTGTATGTACAGTATGTGTGTAGTATGTATGTATGTATGTATGTATGTATGTGTGTATGTACAGTATGTGTGTATGTATGTATGTGCATGTATGTTTATGTGTTGTTTATGTTATGTATGTATGTGTGTATGTGCGTATGTGCAGTATTGTGTATGTATGTATGTATGATATATTTGTGTATGTGCGTACGTCAGTATGTGTGTATGTATGTATGTATGTATGTATATATGTGGCGTATGTGCGTATGTACAGTAGTGTGTATGTATGTATGTATGTATGTGTGTATGTGCGTATGTCAGTATGTGTGTGTATGTATGTATGTATGTGTGTATGTACAGTATGTGTGTATGTATGTATGTATGTATGTGTGTATATGCGTATGTACAGTATGTGTGTATGTATGGTATGTATGTATGTATGTATGTTGTGTATATGTATGTATGTATTATGTATGTATGTGTGTATGTACAGTATGTGTGTATGTATGTATGTATGTATGTGTGTATATGCGTATGTACAGTATGTGTGTATGTATGTATGTATGTATGTATGTATGTGTGTATGTGCATATGTGCAGTATGTGTGTATGTATGTATGTATGTATGTGTGTATGTGCGTATGTACATGTATGTGTGTATGTATGTATGTATGTATGTGTGTATGTGCGTATGTACAGTATGTGTGTATGTATGTATGTATGTATGTATGTGTGTATGTGCGTATGTACGTATGTGGTATGTATGTATGTATGTATGTGTGTATGTAAGTATGTGTGTATGTATGTATGTATGTATGTATGTATGTATGTGTGTATGTGCGTATGTGCAGTATGTTGTGTATGTATGTATGTATGTATGTATGTGTGTATATGTGTGTATGTGCGTATGTGCAGTATGTGTGTATGTATGTATGTATGTGCGTATTACAGTATGTGTGTATGTATGTATGTATGTATGTATGTGCGTATGTGCAGTATGTTGTGTATGTATGTATGTATGTATGTATGTGCATATGTGCAGTATGTGTGGTGTATGTATGTATGTATGTATGTATTGTGTATGTGCAGTATGTGTGTATGTGCAGTATGTGTGTATGTATGTATGTATGTATGTATGTATGTATGTGCGTATGTACAGTATGTGTGTATGTATGTATGTGTGTCCAACTTTCTGTTCTTGGCTGCTCTCCACACGTGGATGGGTTTTAGGAGATGGAATGGAGACCTACCAGGTCTCAAAGTATCCACCTCTGTTAGTGTGTGTGTGTGTGTGTTTTTGTAAGGTGTGCTGGAAAGCTTTGTGTTGAGAAGGCATAATAAACAGTTGAATATTTGAATAACAATTCGACTCAGTGGTAAATGTAGTGAAGTGCTGGGTGGTGGATGTGTTATTTTAAGGTAATATGTGCATGATTTAATGTGTTATTATACTCGCAGATACAATGGGGGAAAATTAAGGAGGGGGGAGAGAGAGAAGGGAGGGGAGGGAGAGAGGAGAGAGAAAGGGAGGGGAGGAGAGAGAGGAGGGAGGGGGAGAGAGAGGGAGGAGGGGAGGGGAGTGAGCAGGGGGTGCAGGAGGTGTGAGGGAGCTCGGAGGGATGATGAAGATCGAGGAAAAGGTGGGGGTGGTGGAAGAGTGACGCCTCACCAAACGTCACTATACACCCTGGGGGGGGGGGGTGGGAACAAGGAGGATGTGGGAGCGAGGAGAGGGAGGGATGAAGTGAGGAGGGGAGAGGGTTTGTGAGGAGGTAAGTGTGAGGGAAGGGGTTTTCGACTTGCATTTTTCAGTGGGATTTGTGGAGGGGGAGGGGGCAAACTCTCAATGCAGGAGTACAGGATTGAACAAAATGGGGTACGTTAAAATAGCACGTTAATACAGCATGGGGACCGCCTGGAGATGTCCAAGGAGAGGGAGAGTTTTGGGAGGAGGAAAGCATGAGGGGGGGGAGGGAAGGCAGCATGATGGGAAGGGAAGGCAGTGTGAGGGGAGGGAAGGCAGCATGAGGGAAGGGAGGAAGTGTGAGGGGAAGGGAGGGAAGCATGAGTGGAAGGGAATGCAGTGTGTGAGGAAGGGAATGTGGTGTGTGAGGAAGGGAAGGGAGCGCTTGAGGAAATGGAAGGGAGTGAGGAGTGGGAAGGCAGCATGAGGGGTGGGAAGGGAAAGCAGTGTGAGGGAAGGGAAGGGAAGGCAGCATGAGGGAAGGGAAGACGGTTTGAGGGGAAGGAAGACAGCGTGAGGGGAAGGGAAGGTGGTGTGAGGGGTAGGAAGGCGGTGTGAGGGTAGAGAAGGGAAGGCTGATAAAACATGCCCAACAAAGCAACATTTTGTTTTTAACCGGGTTCTTATAAAACCGGGCGGAGCATTTAGAACTCATGCTATCTACCTGCGAAATTCAAAACGAAACTATCAGTCCTTAACAGTCCCCTTAACAAAGGGAGTGGTGGGGAATCAGGGGAGGGAGGGAGAGGGTGGGAGAGAGTGAGAGAGAGAGAGGGATGGGTGGAATACAGAGGAATGAGGTGGGAGGGAGAGGGGTGTGTGAGAGAGGGAGAGGGGTGTGAGAGTGAGTGGAGAGGGGGTGTGAGAGTGAGTGTAGAGAGAATGAGTGTAGAGAGAATGAGTGTAGAGAGAATGAGTGGAGAGAGAATGAGTGGAGAGAGAGGAAAGGGGGTGGAGAGTGAGGAGGGATGAGGAGCAGAAAGGAGGGGAGCCCAGCAGATGTGATGTCCAGTTTAATGTCCATCTGATAGACAGCACACACATTGTTGAATCACCATGCCTGTGAAACACTGGGATGACAGTTTATAGCTGAGTCAGGATTCAAATCCAGGCGAGACAGCTTAGAGTTAGAGCAAGTGTGCATACCTCTCGGCTATCCTGCCATGATGCAGCTATTCATTTATTTGAAACAAGCTGAAACATTTTTACTTACGAAATCTTTAGATTTCGTAAGTATATTGATGACTTCCGTCCTCTGTGTTTGTGTGTTTGTTTGTAGGCACGATAACTCGAGAACAGAAGAAGCTACCAATGTCAAATTGGAACACGTGATTCAGGAGGGTGATGGCTAGTGCTGATTAGATTTTGGTCAAAATCGGTCAAAGGTCAAGGTCACGGTGAGGTCAAACATTCGATTTTTGATGGTTTGGTACAGAATCATCGTATAAACTTCTGGTTTGCGTCGCTACCTTCTCTCGAGACAGCTTTTATGAGACAAGGTCAGAGGTCAAGTTGACGATTTCGTAAGTACCAGTCTATGACTGTTTGTTTACTCATTGTTGTCATCTAATTTAATTTGTCTTGCTAACTCCGGAGATGTTAAGCACTCCATTCAAGCAAGCATTCCAACAAAACAGTTGAAGAAGAAACTTTTAAAAATGAAACGTTAAATTTTTACATGTATCTATCTATGCCAAAGTGATGGGTTGCATAATGAAAGAAGATTGTACAAAAAGGGGAGAGGTGGTGTAAAATAAAATTGCACATTTTCAGCGAACGAATCACCACCCGACGCACTGCACGGCCAAATGCAGATGAATGGGCCTGAACATTGGTCAAGTCGATCAATATATTCAGTGAAAGTGAACATTATTGAGCGCTCGCCGCATGGCTTTGGCACTCAAGCAAGCACTTCAAAGAAATGGTTGATAAGGAATGGCTGGCTTGGCAAGTGATAAGCAATTGCCGATTGGCTATATAAACATCATCCACCTGGAGAGTCAAACAATGTCCGAAATGGACAAATGAACACTTTTTTTTTTTAGCAGTCGAACAACTGAAGTGTGAAAAAGTTAAAATTTTCTAATTGGGCTTAGATTAGGAGATTATACAGGTTATGGTATGTGCAGAAATGAAATAAAGCCAAGAACGTTGGTGTCTCCGAGCATTTATTGGTATTGCAATGTATCTGCGATTCGTAGGTATGACGATCAGGCATTCGATGATACGAGTGAGGAAAGTGAGAAAAAACTTTATTGTCAGAAATGTTGTGGCCTGTTCATGTCAAGGCATTGTTGAGCAGGTCAAAAATGGCGGGTTAAGACTCTTGCGAGCTGACAGAGGGCTGACCAAGATGGTGTGCCACCATCTTGGTAAGGCTTATTTTGGTTTTTCGTGGCTTATTTTGGTTTGAGCTCCCCTAAATTATCATCAAAACGGGTGTTTAAATTAAGCCAATCACTCAATTTTCATTCATGCACCGCCTTGGAGTTTCCTTAGTAAGCATGCAAAGTTTCAGGCTGTTAGGTTCATGGTTTTGGAGCTATTGAAGAGACGGATGTGATTGACATACGGACTGACAGACTGACACACACTAACATTTATTATAATAGATTATAGACAATGGAATGTGTGACGGGAGTTTGTAACAATGTGATAATTCATTAAATCCTCTAGCAAGTAAAGTTTGATTTGTGTATGTTGCATTGATAGGTTGACTGACTGCAACTGAGGTTGTGCAACTGAGGTTGTGGATCTACTGATGTAGGTAATCTATTGATGGATATAATCTACAGATGTGGATCCATGACCGAGGTTGTGGATCTGCCATCTGTAGAGGTTCTGAGCTGAAAGGATTGAAACCTCGAGGAAGAACTTTGCCCAGCTGATGATCCGTGTGGTCAGAAAACAAGTCAATTGCTTACAGGTGAGGTTCTAACTTTCGGTAAGGGAACGATGTTTTGAGGTTACATTAAAGTTGAATACAGGATGTTATGAAATTGACATCATTACAGAATGCATTAAATTATAATGCGTACTAAATTGGAGGACTATTCAAACTGTACAATGAATAAATAGAAATGTAGAATTGGCAGACGCGCGCGTGCGTGCGTGTGTGTGTGTGTGTGTGAGAGAGATAAAATTGTCGATGATTTTGAAGCAGTAGGAATGAAAAACCGAGACAGATGTGTGTTTGTCATTGCTTGCTATTTCAAATGCGGATTTCAGAAGATTAGACAGTCATCCCAGGTATTGAAGTATCCACACATTTTGCTTAGAGGGTGGTAGGTGGGAAATGATTCATGGACCAAGCAGTGGGTTTTGTTGTTCTCAAAGTTTGTTCCGAGGACTCTTTTCAGGATCGTCACTGAGCCCCGGACAGCTTCCAACTGGAGCTCATTTGTCGTAAATGCTCCCATGGATGGTTTTTAAGATCTCAGTGAGGTTTCTTCTTCATCATTCCCATTGCTCCAATTATTACTGGTACAATTTAGATGCTCTCAGCTTCCAAGATATTTTCACTCAATTTTTGAGATCTTAAATATTTTTTCATTTTCTGAATATGCATTATTTCGGCTAAAATCGTTGGAACTGAAACTCTCACTTAGCAATGCGTTTTTTTTTTCTTTTTTGTACTGATATCCGGTCGTATTGCTTTGTTTTCTATTTTCATGCACAATGGATTATTAGGTCGTACCTGAGCATTACTTCCTTGTTTTCAATTCTTGCTTTTGTTCATATTTCCATTAGTTTTCTGCAACTGGGAAATTGAAATTTATATATATATATATATATACTTATATATATACAATATAATATATATATATACATATATATATATATATATACATATATATATACATATATATATACATACATACATACACATACAATATATATGTATATATATATATGTATATATATATATACATACAATACATATATATACATATATATATACATATATACATACATACATACATACATACACAATTTTGATGAAACTTTACCCCAACGTTCATCACCGTGTATGTAGTAAAGTTTGTTCATGGCAATAAAAAACCCCAAAAGAGAAAAAATCGGGTCTGAGGGGGTCGATGGAGGAGTTTACAGGGGGAGGGTTGTCCCTCCTAAAGAGGTATTTGCTTTCTTCTCTGAAACGACATATACAATTTCGATGAAACTTGACCACAACCTTTATCACCCATGATGTACCAAAATTTGTTCAATGCATTGTTGTGGATTTTTCACCCACCCCGTTGTGATCGTTGAAGGATTCTTCCTTAGTTGATTGTGGAATCCTATTTAACTTCAGGCAGAGTTTAACGTTTGTCCGATTTGGTTATAAAATCCTGCATAAAACCCCATTGACACTGATAACCGATGTCCACACAAGTCCTTTCTTTGTTAAACAATTTATTTTCTAATTATCCACCATACATTTCTCACCCTCGTACTATGAACTTAAGAATCCCCATTGATTGCAATTATATTTGGTTCTATTTTCATTTATCTTACTTTTAGTTAACAGTTAAACCAACCCGATTTAATTCACTTCCACATTACATCAGAGAGTTTTATTCTAACTTGGTACTTGTCAGTCCCAAGGAGTACAAGCCACTGAGATTCTATACTTCCTCACGTGCTTGCACTGAAACAATTTTACATTTCAAAGCATTTTATACTTTCATGGGAGAGTGGTGGGGGCTATCAACCCAGACTGCAGACATGTCCTTTAGGCAAGAAGCCACTACGTACATTTCGAGGCAAAGGTTCGCTGTTATCAGCTCAGGTCACACCGCTCCAAACTAAGACATTTATCAACATTTCGGGCAAAAGTCTCTGGCCAGAAAGGACAGCCAATTCAACTTATAGCATAAAACTTACATTTCTAAAACTCCATTTGTTACAATTTAGAATACATTAATATAAAATTTTCCCCCACAGCATGAAAAAAAATCAATAGGTATTTACTTTCTTCTCCGTTATATATTTTGTGGGTCATCCATGACTTCCAGTGCTTCCCTGGTTATCTTATACAGCCGCTACCAGGTGAGTGCCCAGGAGTATTGCCCCTATGTTTTTATTTTGTCTGCATGCCTGTCAGTCAAACAAAATTGAAAGTCATTCCAAACAGAAAACTTACTGTTTTTCAGTTTCACTGTTTCCAGTTTCATGTGTGACATATTATTTTTGCACCTGTTTGTGGAAATTTTTTGTCTGGTGGGTAAGGGACACCTTTTCTGGCTGTTGTCTTCATATTCGTACGTAAAATTTGAATTAGTAGTCTGTTTAATTTTTCACATACTCAGCCATTCCTACAGTTGTCAATGATCCCGCTAATGAAACGATCGTCGAAGTGGCAAACAGGTTTTTGTTCTTTGTGGATTATGTGGTTTTACTGGTTGAGACATTAATCCGTGGCTGATGTTCACCATTACAGCCAGGAGGTACTATTGGAATTTAAACAAATAATGTGGTCATCATTGGTTAGATATTTATACAGTGTGCCATCCTGACAGGTGAAGCTTTGGTGTGCGCATGAATTATGTCCTTCCATGGAGATCAGCGGAGTGCTCGTCACACTCCACACACTTTGATATACTATATAGCACGATATCTCAAAAAGTTGGGGATGGATTCTAATGAAACTTGGTGGAGAGGTTCGATGTGTGGCAAGGACGAATTACTTCGATTTTGATGAAGATCCAAATCTGGACATGGGTCTGGATACGAGAATTAATTTTTTTTCAAAAGTGATTCTTTCAGCCACCATTGAGAGATGCAGCCAAAAATGATGTATAGCATGATATTTAAAAAAAAAAAATAGTGAAGGATTATGACAAAACTTGGTGGACGGTTATTGGCATATATCTCATCAGCCATAGCACTTCAGTTAATGACTTCTGTAATTCATGGGACTGACTCATTTATGAACTTTCTGACCTTGATTTCTCCAATGGCAAATCCTTCCTTTTGGACTTTGGTGATGACAAACTTCCCCCAAATGTCTCCTGTTCTCCTCTGCTCCAATTGGTTTATCTGAACATGTACTTGTGAAAGTCCATGTTTCTCTGGCTATTCTTAGAGAGGTGCCTCAGTGTCAGCGAGTCTGGCAGTTTCTTAGGCAGATTCGTAGGACTGCAAGCAGCCATCTCACCTCAGGACTTGTCTCCTAATATCTACCCCGCCCCCCCATGAATATTAACTCAGCCTGTGGAATTATTCCACAGAAATCTGCTCTCTCTCTTTGCACAGATCCATCCCATCTCGTCTTCAGTTATCCTTCAGCCAAAGTTAGCCAACGATGAAGTAAGCCGAGACGAAGTAAGCCAGCGATGAAGTAAGCCAAAGATGAGACAAGCCAGCCATGGGGAGCATCAGCGATGATGAGCACCTTTTGCTCGTGAACCCTCTCTGTCTTTATTTGAAAAGCCATTTTTCATTGTGACCCTCTCTGTAGGCACTTCTTCTTCACCATCAAGTGCTCCTGCATGCCCTTTCTCTCTCTTTCAATGCCCGTATGTTGCTCTCCCTCTGTCCTCTCTCAAAACGCTCCTTCATCCTCCAGTCCTTTCTCTCCTCCTTATCTGACCCTTTACTGCTGGAGCTACCCTCCTGACCGTCCCACCCACAAGGCAGCCCCAATAAAAAATAAATGTCTTTCCCTGCTTCCTGCTTCGTGTGCCTTTTTGTGACGAGAAGTCTCACCTGTCAAGTAAACAAGAGTGTTATGCATATACATATTACCCTGACTATCATGTCTATAAATTACAGATGCTGACTCTTCAGCAGGGCCGGTTTTCCAATAAGACATAGGCCATTGGCCTAGGCCCACCAATAACTGGGGGCCCACGGGGACTTGTGGGTTCTCTGATCGGCCAAGGAGTAGGCTAGTAGGCCCATAGTAAAATGAATGAAAATAAATAGGTTAACGAAATATACAGTGCATTTTTAAATGCCCGTTTCCCACCATCTATCTATCGATCTGTAGATTATATACATTACGTGTTGTATTTAGTGAACTTCATTGTTTATATTACATGTGTTTTTGTGTTCTTATTTTGTGATATTGGTATCTCTTATACTAGACTTGAACTAATTTATTATTACTTTATGCTTACCTGATTTATTATCTGACCTCCTACAATCCCTTGACACAAACAGTATCATTGACAAATTTGCCATCGAAAAAAGCAGGAAAATGTCATTTTGAACGTCACATAGTTGTGCTTGCAAAATTATTATGCTTCAGTTTCATTGTATTTTTCCATTATTCCTATGTGTAAGATGTACATGATATGGAACTTCATTTACTTTGATGTACTTTGATGTACTTGATATGGAACTAATTTGATTAAAAATTATTGATGTTACATATGTTTGTAATTCTTTTTTTTTACATTACAATATTACGATATATATATATATATATATATAATATATATATAATATTTTGGGGGGGGGGGGGCACTGATAAGGTTTGGCCTAGGGCCCACAAACAAGTAAAATCCGGCCCTGCTCCTCAGCATCACATGTAAAAAAACGACTTACTCTGATAGGTCCCTGTTACTTGGCAATCAAAGCTATTCAAAAACACACGGACCATATTACACTAACCACCATCTAGCTATGAATCCCCCACTGCCACTTAACAATATTATAGTGCTAACTGTCAGCAAATAACTGAGTCTACTTTTATTCACAATCGTGAAAAAGTGCAAGTCAACGTGGAACCACTCGTGTCATCAGATTCGTCACATTTGAAAAAGGAGGCTTAGGCACAATGTTCGATAAAATGAGCTGCATAATAAACGTTTTCATGTTGCGAATGAGTAGGACAATTACAAACCCGAACAAGATCCATTTCCTTCTCTCGACAATGATTTCAACTAACACAAAATATCAAGAGTCGAGCGAGTTGAGATGACGGATCAAATTGCAGCACAATCTACCTCCTCACCAACTTTTATGAGACTTTTAACTATTGTAATTGGCTAACAGCTAACACTTTAATACAACAAATAAAATGTCATGTGTAATAACGCGATAGCGAGCAATATTGAGTCTTGCTGCGCATGACTCGGTCAATTAGCTGTAAAGGTTGAGGCCAGCAAGTTGTCAGCATACAAAAAAAACAGCAACAAATGTTGCCGAAATGTCAAGTTGTAGTGATAAGTAGAAGGCTATTAAAACCATTGATCAATAATGTTTCCTATTAATTTTTTCTCTTGTATAAAGAGGATGAAGTACAAGAACAGCAAGAGAACAAAACAGATGACTCTTTCGAGTGAATGTATGTTGAAAGCGATGCTCCGAGAACGATTGTTGCGGTCAAATCGAGCGGTGAAAGATTTTCTCGACACATAATTAATAAACTGCATATTTTATACAATATGGGCAAGTTAAAAAGCACCAATTCAATCACGTTATATACACAAAAGCAATATCTCAAAGCACCGTGCCTATCAGTGGAGGCATGATTTCAGCCGTCTCATCTGTTTTGGACTTGTTTGATGTTTAAGATTTGTTTTTTTTGATGATACACACCATCACACAAAGCTTGAGTGTGCTTTCCTTGGGCAGAGGAGCTCGTAAATCCTTGGGTTGATCATGTATCTTTCAAGAGTGATGAGTGTGAAGAAATCCATCCACCAGCACAAAATATTCCGATGAGTTCTTGGTTAAATACATTCTTGCTATTAACCCTGGAACATGTATTATGCTATTTGTAAGTACTGTCGGACCACACATTTCGCACTTGGGAAACATTCCTAAAAATGCTGCAAATGTCGGGACATGATATTTTTTTGTTGTTGTTTTTTTTTCTTTTTTAACATGGTCTTGGCTCGTGGAAGAGTTGATGACAGAACAAATCAGGACACAACATAACAAAGGGAGCACAGGAGAAAGGGGAACACCAACAGTAGGGAGGGAGAAATTAGACGGTAATGGAGAAACAAGGATGCAGGTACCGATGAGGTGTCAGGAGAATGCAAAAGGTGGATAATATTGATACATGAGCAAAATTGTGTTTGACCAGTTTGTGATTTGTCAATGTCTGAGGAGAGGGAAGAGGCTGGCTGCCTGTCTGACAGAAGGATGAGAGATGTCAAGACAGAGAGTGTAGTCATCAGCAAAGGGATAGAAGATTTTCCAGAGATTCAGTGAGATCATTGATGAAGATTAGGAATAATACGGGGCTTAGAACATTACCTTGGGGTATTCCAGCCTTGACGGGGAGAGGAGATGAGAGGGTTCCATTGAGAGCCACACGTTGGCTGCGAGAGTGGAGGAAGTCAGTAATCCAAGAGTGGAGTTGGCCTTCGATTCCATAGGCAGACAGTTTGGAGAGCAAGGCAGGATCCCAGACTGTATCAAAAGCTTGAGAGATGGCCCTGATCTCATTTCTGATTTGAGGAGCCTCCACCATTGTTGAGAGAGTAGAAGCAGCATGTCCAAGGTAGAGTGACCAGGTCTGAATCCAAATTGATAATCTGAGAAGAGTTGTTGGAGAAAAGGGATGATTTTTATGTCAACTGCAGTGATGGATTCCATGACCTTGCTAATGATTGGAAGTATAGTAAGCTAATTGGGCTGTAGTTAAGGGATCTGATTTTGTACCTTTTTCATGTCATGCTGTGGTGTTGGCCGATTTCCAATTTTCCAGGTGGATATAGGAGACCAGTCCTGAAGTGTAAAAAAATTAATGAACAAAATAAAACCCGTGAATATGTGAATGTAAGAAGCAGGTCACACTTTATGACCTGTGAATAAGCTGGGTCCACGAATATGGAATTCATGAATAGCGGGGTCTGACAGTACTACAGTCAATACAAATACCTTGTGGAGTGGTGTACAGGATTCACTTCTCACTTTTGGGATCATTGGAATCTTTCATTGACAAATCTGAATTTTTATCAACTTAGCACTTCATCTGCAGCTTGATTGAGTAGTGAGTGCTCTGTTTTTGGCTGGTGCCAATCCCTCAAACCTTGCACATCTTGATTGTGTGGAAAACAAAGTCTTCAACTCATTGGAATCTCCCATGATGAAGCTGTGTCTGGGCCTATTAATCTACATCACAGACAAGTTGATGACCTCTAAGTCTTCTCTGACCTCCTTTCTGGGATATCACCTTCTGCCCTTTCCTTGTTCTGTTTTCCCCTCCCATAGTTTTTCTCATGTGGTCTGCCAGTAACCACTTCTTGGGGAAACTCCCATGATCCAGGTTCACTGCTCACCTCCTCATTATTTTGTTCCTTTTTCTCTCACCTGAGGAACCAACTTCCTTCCTCCTCATCATCATTGCCATGCACCAAGCTCTAGACAGAGGGAAGGTTCTGCAAAGTAGTTTCTTGGCTCGGGGTTGCAATCCTGGACAGGCTGCCATTCTGATACAGCCACCCACACTCATGATCTCTTCTTCCTCCTAATAACCCTATAAGGAACACCCCTTCCTTTCAGATTATTATGGTTTCTCCACTCTCCCTCATCCTCTTTTAATTTTTTGTTCCATTTCTGTTTCATCTCCGGTTTCCCTTTTTCTTCTTCTTGCTGTGTTTGAGTTTCTTGCTCTGTCCTTCTACTCTTCACTTGGTGCATTTCCCCCTTTCCAAGAGTGTTCTTCTTGTTCCATTTTTGCCTGGTCCATATATATATATATATATATATATAAATATATATATATATATATATATAATATATATATAATTATATATAAATATATATATATATATATTGAAATATTCCACAAGCTTCCACTTTGTCTTCCTCCCAAAAAAAAATAAATAAAAGCACGATGAATCTCATAAGATTACAGATTGCCAATACAGTGGTCTGCAAAAGTATTCATCCCCTCCCAAAAATGCCACATTTAGATGAATCTACGAATTATGTAGAAACAATTTTTCCAAATTAACTTTTTTATTCATAACTAAAGAGATCAAACTAAGCACTGTTGGTAGTTGAAGGAGTTACTCGTCAGGAATACCTGCAAAAAACATGCACAAATCAAAATTCATAGGTTGTAAAAGTATTCAACCCCTTCGGTCAGGTTTTGGTGAAATCACCATTTTCAGCTGTGATTGCTACGAGTCTTTTTGGATCGATCACTACCAGCTTGCACAGTGAGATGGTGAAATCTTTGTCCATTCTTCACGTGAAAATTGCTCTCGTTCTGCCAAGTTTGATGGGATCATCGATGGAATTCAATCTTCAAGTCTCACCATAAATGTTCATTTGAGTTCAGGTCAGGACTTTGACTGGGCACTCAAGATCATTTATTTTATTCTTATTCAGCCACTCCAGTGTGGGTTTAGCTTTGTGTTCAGATCATTGTCCTGCTGAAATGTGAATCTCCTACTCAGTTTCAGATTTATGGCTGACTCAAGCAGGTTTTCATCAAGGATTCTCCTGTACCATCCATTGTAACTTCTATGCTAACAAGCTTCCCTGTCCCTGCTGATGAAATGCAGTCCCATAACATTATGCTGCCACCACCATGCTCTACAGTGAGGATAGTGTTGACTGGGTGATGTGCAGTGTTTGGCGTGTGTCAGACATAACGCTTTGCACAAAAAGTTCAATTTTGTCTCAACTGATCACAAACCTTTCTCCACATGCCTGCAGTATTATGAAGATGCTTTTTCACAAACTCCACACGAGCTTTTAAATTTGTCTTTTTCTGTAATGGCTTTTTTCTGCCACCTGTCCATAGTGGCCAGCTTTGTGAAGGAATGGGAATTGTTGATTCGTGAACACTGACCCCCATCTCAGACATAGAGCCTTGCAGATCTTTCGACATCATTGTTGGATTTACAGTGACATTTCCTGCTTGCCAGGATGCTGACTTTAATGGGCGACCTGTTCTGGGTAAGTCTGGTGGTATGATACATCTTCCACTCCTTAATGATGGATGTCACCGTACTCAAAGGGAATTGAGTGACTTTGAAATCTTCTTATAACCCTCTCCTGAACAGTGCTTCTCCACCACTTTATTGTCTGACTTCTTTGGAAAGCTCCTTGGTCTTCATGTTTACCTTGTTGGTTGACCATGTGATTGCACCGGAAAATGCCTTAGATATGTGGGTGAGCTTAACTTTTAAGTTAAACCACTGATTACTTACAGGTGAAACCTGTAACACTTATTTTGTAACCTTCAACAAATAATTTTTTCCTGAAGTGATTTAGGATTAATTAGGCAGAAGGCTATGAATACTTATTCAACCTGAGAATACTGAGAATCATCTGATTTTCTCTCTGGCTCGAACGTATTCACATTTAATCGACATTTTGTTAGCTTTATTACTTTAGAGTAGTTTGTGAAGACTATATTTTATGTTTGATTTGAAAGCATTATAAAAGAAGCTCAGGTGGCATCAAAAATGTGAAACTTTGGCAGAGGGTGAATACTTTTTCAGGCCACTGTACACAGCGAAAATGGAATACTTTACGTCTGACGTCTGTTCTGAGAAAGGTCATTTCTATACCTGATGTAAAAAGCTTTGTTGCCATCTCAGATAGCTTCATTAGCCATTCCAGCTGGGTAGGCTGGGAGGCAAACGCTGTACCATGAACTGGCCTTAAGCTTCCTTTTATAGTCTGGCCTTGCTGTGACACAGATTCAGATATGTTGCTTGCACTTGATCGTTCATATACCCCCACGACCTCCCCTTCCCTCACTCCCAAAAATATAAAGTTTACACAAGGCAACAATCCAAACAAAATACCAAAGAATACACGACAGATTGAGTGTGAACGTTTTAGTTATTAGTCAAACAATGAAAAAGTTTGCTGTTATACGAACAGTCAAATAACACTTGGTTGCCATGATATTTGGTGGAAATGTCTCTACAAATGGGAGCCCAGAAACGCTAAAGCCTGCAATGTTGCTGAGAAATTGGATGCCATGCAACAAATGAAAGGTGGCCAAGCAAAGCCAAATCCAGAAGCTGTCAACTTGACTGAGGATTGAGATTGCACAGATAGTAAAGTGGCTCAGATACGAGAGCACTGAGTGGTTGAAGACAATGATTTCAGTGAAGACATAGAGCCACCAATACCATTAGGCCAGTGAGGTGGACCTTGAGGAGTCCCTTTTGATTGGAGATACATCCTAACTGTGATTTCTTTGAATTACTGTAGTTTACAGAGTTTTTATAGACATGACAAAGAGGATTGCTCGCGGACTATGCAGGTAACAATTTCATTTGAGTCTCTCTAGCAACTGCTCATTGGACACAAAGTCTGACCAGCGAATAGCCAAGGATTCTCAGAAGAAACCTGGTACCAAAGGAATTAAGTCTCCACCTCAGATCCCTGGTCAGAGTTCAAGTCTCACATCTGGAGAGCAAGACTGGAAGCACCAAGACCTGAAGACTCGGACTTCGTCCTCCGCGCACAGGTACTGGCAACACCAACACCCATGATCCAGTGAATCAATGACTCCCCAGGCCTGACCCAGACATCTATTGACCTCTGGCTCACAGACAGCAGAGACATGAATGTCACTGCCAAGGTAAGTGAATCTCAACGTGACATTAAACATCCTCGTCAACAAACAGGTACAGACCAGGATGCAGCAGTCAATATGTCATTGAAAGCCTGTATCTTAGTTTTGAACCCAGGAAAAGCTGTAATCAGCGGCTCCGACTCATCATTGAGCACCCTGAGGGCCCCAAAAGGATATCTAGAGACTCCACAAAATGACTGTCATCATCTGTGAAATTAAAGGTCAGAGATTCTTGACATTCCCAAATGATGGCACCGCAGCTTCATCTCTCCGACATTCTCCGCAGAATCCAGTCCATACAAATGCTGAAGAAGTGTGGAGGTCCAGAACACACCCCTGGACTAACTGGAGTTCCAACGGGAAATCAGTTGGAGATGGTATCAACAGCAATCTCACAGCACTCTCGAGTACCAGAGTGTATTCAGAATCAGATTGATCAGTTTTGGTGGCACCCCACGAAGACAATAATCCTCCAGAGGGCATCACAAATCAACTGAATCGAACGCTTTTGCAGAGATAAACATAGGCTGCAAAGCAGCCCCTGCCAACCTGGTCTGCATTCGGGTGAGACCCGAAGAGCAAGGATACGGGTTCAATTGTTGGACCTCTTGGTATAAAGCCTGACTGCTCTGGATGCTGGTGCTTCACAGATTGTGGCAAACCCTATCAATAAAATATCCCAGTAAGACCTTGCCCGGCACTGAGAAGCAGCCGTCACCCTTGGAAGTTGTTGCAGTCTTGGAATCACCTTCCCTTTCAGAGAGGGACAACAAGGCCCCTCTTCCAGACAGTTTTGTTTGATGCCTGTGTCCAGGTAGAGCACAGAACTCCATTGGCAACGACACGAGTGCAGGCATTTACCAGCCTTGAGAAGTTCAGCATGGATGCCACAGATCCCAGGAGCTTTAACCCCATTTTCAACGAGGTTGGCACAAGGTTGGTTGCTTCGTGGTTCAGATGGTGGCTTGGGATCCTCGGTCCTGAATTGAGCCCCGTCGCATTATTAACACCAGGGGGTTGACTCAGCCTGTCATCCTTCTGAGGTTGGTGAAGAGCCAATGTGTACTGGTAATAGGGGACTGGATCAGTGCATAGCGCATGACCCTAAACCAATGATGCAACGCCAGCAAAAAAGGCTGTACATGATGGGAAACTCGTTGGCCAGAGTACCCTGGAAGCAGTGGGGGAAAGAAGAGTGCACCTCGATATACATGGAGAAATGGTGTTGTTCAGCCAACGAGTCACCCAGATATAGATGGCAGAGTCGCTGGTATGGTTTTCCAGCCGAACCTGGGTTGATTCCTGGTCTGGCTCTTTTTGTAATTTTTCCAGCAATATATTTATAATGTTCTATCCTGTTTATTCCAATAACACTACTACTTTCACTACCTTTAGCTGATAAATCAGCATTTTTTGCGAACTGCTACTTTTAAAAGCCAGGAATATAAAAAAAACAATGTGATCACAATTCATTCTGTTAACCGCAATTATTTGAGAACGATGACAACAAACATCAAGAAATGAAAATCTAACGTCATTGTCATCACGTCCTCTTATTTATGTCCCCCAATGTTGACCCAAAGCTGATTTGGAGCAAAAACAGCGAAAGCAGGTGATGCAATTACAGCTATTATAAATGCAAAAAGATAAATGCTCATTGCATAACTCCCAGATGGTTTAATCCCCAAAATATGCATGTGTTGATAATATGCATTTTGAAAGTTTGCCACGTTTGTGTGCGTTACGACGCAAGCAACCTGTACCATTGATCTTATTTGAGTGCGTTCAGGCGTTGCTACCTCATCAAGTAAGGGGAAACATTTTTTTTAGCTATTTTTTCTATTTTTTTTTAGCAAGCTGACATTGCTCGCAATAAGTTTGTTTTGTTGTTTACATTTCCCTATACAACAGGGACTGATTGAAGAATCATCGTCAATATTGCTGGAGCTGATGGAATTGTTATGCAGGTATTGGACAGCTGGCTTGACTAAGCTGCAAATGGTGGAAATTATACTTTTGCTGCGTCAAGCGAGAGGAATGAGAGAACTCTTTTTAAATCTTGCCCATCAGTTATGGATGAATTCAGAACCTGAACAGAAAAATAGAAGTTAAGATTGTTTTGTTATGGCTTTCTTATTCAAAGGTGAAGACAATTGAGCCTGTCCAGAAATAAATAAATAAATAAATCATGTGAAGTCTTCGTCATTGCCAAAGGCATTTGCGTGTGCCATGTAATGAAATTGTAAAGTATTGTGTCATTTTGTGCGAGTTTTTTCAAATCAGTGCACCTTTGATTTGAAATACCAAATTGACATTTAGACATCGTATGTTTCAGAAGGTATCCAGATTAACTGTAGGTGTATAAGGCAGGGATTTGTAATTGGCCGGGAAACGAACGGAGCACAATGGCCTACGCATATTCAATGGGATGGTCCTTCAGCTTTCCGCCATCAGGACCCTGCTCGATGCTGTAGGGTAACCTAAGTTAAATCCATATATCAAATGCATTTATTTGTCTAATCGTTCTAGCTGATGTGGCTATTAATTCATATCAAAGCAATACTGATGTTTTACATGCCTCCATGTGATTAATGTACAGCTCCACTATGAAGTCTCCCTGGAATGGCTGATGCACACACACACACACACACACACACACACACACACACACACACACGTACAAACGCCGCTCCTTTTAGCAATTGAAGATTCTTTCATTATTTTTTTAAATTTCATTTTTGCTTCCCTTCCCCAGTTTTCCCTTCCACTTGTGTGATTGAGAGTTTGCACCTACATCCATCTTGTTCACACCCTGTGTCCTCCTCCCCTTGCTCACATTCTTCTCCATGTCCTTTCTTCCTCCAAGTCTCTCTTTTTTTCCCCTCTGCCATGCTGTGAGTGTGGCCCCCACCTTCTTTCGACTGTTCTTTTCATTCTGTTATGTCCTGTTCCCTTTTGTGTTCCAGCTCCTGCACGAGCCTCAACTCTTTATACAAAAAAACGGTAACCATCAAGGTGAGCAGTGTAGGTTCAAGTTCGAGAAAAAGGTCAAACAGTGACATGTGAATGCTTCAGAGGGGAGGGAGAAAAAGCTTTCTGAGGAAGATGAGTCGCATTGCTAACAGATTATTAACTGCTGAGACTAAAATAGACTGCTTATCTCATTTTATTGTTTTGTCAATGCTGAGTAAAAGAAAGAAATTGAGTTGCATTGGTAGATTTACAGATGTTTCATTGCCCATTGTTTATTTGTATTCCTGAATTTCCTTTCAGAATTGTCTAAAGTTCATTGTGGAACTTGAACATAAATCACATACAGGACAACAAGCACATGAAGAGACGTGCGCTTTATCAGCCCTGGACTTTAGAAATGTCTTGCTCTGAATCTTACACCCAGTACAACACTCATATGGAAGGACAGTACAGGAAAGTGGTGTAGAAATAGAATAAAATTTCCAATTGCAGTTAACTAGAACACCACTCAGTGGAGTGCATACCTTCGCCATGCTAAACAGTTTAGGTTTTGTATCCCACTGATAGGCCCAATCTGCATCCAGACCTAAACCAAAATCGAATCGGCTTGTTGTTGTCATCTAACCAACTCATGCACCAAGTTTTCTCATAATCCGTCCACAACTTTTTGAGATATCGTGCTATATATATATATATATCTATCGTTTTGGTCCCATCTCTCAATGGTGAAGAATCACTTTAAAAATTCTACTTTCCAGATCCGGATCTGGATCTTCACCAAAATCTAATCAATTCGTCCTTGTCACAAACCCAGCCTGTCCACCAAGTGTCGTCTGAATTCGTCCGTAACGTTTTTTGAGATATCCTGCTCATAGACAAACAAACAGAACAGACAGTGGGTCACCTTCGGTGACGGACGTAACAAGGCCCTCTGATGTAATCCCAAATCTTTTCCCCCAAGTTTTTTTTACAAAATCGACAAATTGTGCAACTGTCTGTTTACATGCGAAATATTCTGCAGGGTTCCATTGAGAATGAAAATCTGCCTTTCGGTTTTATTTTTAATAGGATTGCAACCCCTGCTGTGTCTCCTCAGGAATGCTCTTCAACCTTATTAGTACTCAAGCTGGAATAAAATACAGAGCAAAGTGTCCTCTAAGTCTGGAATTTTTGAAGGGATAATTCTGAAACTTGACATTTCTGTAAGGCTGTTAAATCAATTTATTGTCTGTGCTGTAGAATTTTTACACTCTCTGATGTGCCATACTCTGTTTCAGAGGGTCGGTGCTGCCGAAACAGTTTATTGGCAAGTGCTATACTGGGTGGTTTCCCGTTCCCTTCTTAGATTTTGACATTATTGTACCCGAAAAGAACAAATAATCCAACAGATTGACAGACCATCAAAAAATTGACAGTACTTTGGCGCCGCCTTGTGGTGATGGACTCCAGCAAAACTCAATTGTTGAAACCATAGATATGTCTGCACAAAAAAAATCAATTTTATCTGTTGGTCCAATTGTTTGTTAGCTTCATTTTTTGGGGTAGGGGGGAGGGTGCTGGGGGGCTGATAAAGTCAGGATGGAAGAGCGGGGTGACAGAGGATAAGGCAATGCATGAGTGGAGCAGTATGGCAACATGGGGACACAACAAGGAGATAAACTAAAAGGAGAGGGAATGAAACATTTTAACCTGCAAGTAAAAGGGGAGCGTTAATGAGGATAGAAAATCTCCTGGGTATAGATGGACGATGACCTGAAGTGGTGGTTCGCTGCCAACTTGAAGCCCTGGAGGGAACCTTGGGATTGAACAGAATGAGGAAAGTGATTCCACAAGCAGGAAAAGAGGGAGACAATGTGATGTATTTAAAGCAATACAAATCACCACATCCGACATCCGACAGGGTCCGTGAGGAGAGCTTTATTCAGATGGCAAAAAGCCACATGTTCCAAAGTGCTGCTCCCAGGGCAGCTCACAAACAAGCTGCTCCCAGGTCTACAAACACTACCATCAAACATAACATGTTTTCCTCCATTCAGAAACAAATACTTTATCAATTTCAAAATCT
Organism: Eptatretus atami; assembly: GCA_035128595.1. Lineage (NCBI taxonomy): Eukaryota > Metazoa > Chordata > Myxini > Myxiniformes > Myxinidae > Eptatretus > Eptatretus atami. Next base: position 53,929,030 of record CM068956.1, on the reverse strand, counting down.
AAGGTTATCTAAACAGATTCCAACATTTCCTTTTTGAGTCATTTCCTATGATATGTGTCCAAAGCCTTAAAGTCTATTTTGGAGAAGTTTGCACAATATTTAGGACTTTATAAAATGGCAATCTCTCAGGTATTGAGGACGTTTCCAAATTTGACCAGATCTGCATTTGTGAGGTCGTAGCATGGCTGGATCGTCATGACATTGAGATTGATCCTCCTCGTGAAGATTTTGTGGAAAAAAGAGGCAGTCGTCCTCGTTCTCTGCATCTTCGAGGTTGGTTGTTACCAGATGCTGCGCATTCCACTTAGTGCCATCTTTGAGTAAGTAGCTATGATGACCCAGTTGCTGCGACATCTGTTGGGGACACGATAGCTAAGTAGTGAGTTTATGTGAGCAGTTAGGGTGTTTCACTCTGACCCACTGCAAATTAAGGTGGATTTGCTCTCAATCCCTTGTCAGCATATTCCTTCATTTTCTGCTGTCACACCACAGCAGCCATTGCTATTGCTTCTTTCTTTGCATCTGTTGATGTGGGTAGTTTTAGGAAACTACGTGGCAGGTGTAAGTTACATCCTATCATTAGCTCTGTGGGAATCTTCCCTGGTCAAATAATGGGGCGTAGAGCGATACGTGTGTAACAGAGTATGGATTTCCTTATCAAATGTCTGTCCATCTGCCGGGCTTGCCTTTATGCTCTCTTTGCTAACTCTGTTGAAGCTCTCAACCCCACTGTTGCTCTGCGCATTATATAGTGTAGTTAGACAGTATTCAATAGGTACTGGGTTGAGTTACTGGGTGAATTGCTCAGATGTAAACTGAAGTCTGTTTTCTGTTGTAATAGACTTGTGAAGCCCCCATATTGTAAACATCTTGTCAAGGATTCCAATAATGAACGAAGTTGTAATCATTGGATGTAAAGATTGTGGATCATAACTCGGTACTTCTGGTTGTGAGGTGTAGCTCGGACCTCACCAAAGATGTCCAACTGCAGCTGTTGCCACGGTTTCTTCGAACCATGATGTAGGCTGAAGAATAGCAAGATGTGAATTTCCGACCTTCTCACTGAGGACACATGCTCCGCAATGCTTCACGAACTGCTCGATGCGTGTGTCGATACCCAGCCACCATATGGAATTACGACACTTCTGTTTCATTTTGACAATCCCAGGATGTCCATCGTGAACAAAATGCATTACAGACTGCTGTAGTACTTTTGGGATCACTGCATGGGTGCCACAGGCGAGAAAACATTCATCAAACACCAATAGCTCATGTCGAATCCTGCAAGAGGGTAGCAGCTACTCTGCAATTTGTTGAGGCCAGTCCATTTGACAAAACATGCACATTCTTTGCAGTGCTTCGTCTTGTTCAGATTGCCATTTGAGATTGTTGCGAGTGACTAAATTGTTTGCAATGACAGTGTTTACAATGGTGTTGACTTCACTGATCACCTTATTTTTGGTGTTCACTACTGGGGTTATACGGCTGAGCATGTCCACAACTTGGTTACGGGACCTAGACATGTACTCCATGTTAAAGTCATGCTGGTGGAGATGGTCCGACCACCTCTAAATTATAAGTAGTCGATGTCCAGATCCCGACATAATGAGCAGTGTTGTCGGTGCTTGATAGTCTGTGCAGAGGGTGACTACCATACAGATACATGTGACATGTACCAGTGTTCACATGCATATATACATGCTAACAGTTCATGTTCTGCTGTGGAGTACTTGCACTCTGTCTCTGAAAGTGTGCGAGATGCGAATGCCATAGACCGTTCGCGGCCTGCTATCCCTTGCGAAAGTACTGCTTCCACTGCCGTAACTGATGCATCTGCTATGATGGTGGTCTTCACATTCGGATCAAATTGCACAAGGACTGGAGGAGGCATGACCTTCTCCTTCAGTGTAACAAATGCTTGCTGCTGGGTATGAGTCCATTCCCAAGGCACATCCTTGCACAGTAGTTTATGAAGACTTTCAGCGATCTCTGCATAGTTGGGTACAAATTTGAGGTAAACGTTTGTAGTTCCAAGGAACTATTTTGTGTTTTATGGAGTAAGAAGAGTCCTAACTGCTTCCATACTGTCCTGTATTGGGTTTCCACTGTCGACTGTCATATTGATGTCCTAAAAAGTCAATCGCTGATGCTGCAAAAGTACACTTTTTCTCATTTTGCATCAAGTTGTGCTTTACTAGTCATGACAACACTTCATCCAGCCGCTGATCATGCTCTGCTTTGTCTTTCCCGGAATGACAACATCGAGGAGGTTGAAGGTCCCCTCAATAACCGACAAGACTGAAGAGACAATCTTCTGAAATACACTTGGTGCAGAACTGAGGTCATGTGGCATTCTTTGGTGCTGGAACATTCTGCATGAGTCATGAATGCGGTCAAATGTCTACTCTGCTTTGCAAGAGGTATTGCTTGGTAGCTTCTCCTCAAGTCCAGCTTCGTGAACAGTGTTGAGCCGGGAAATGAAGCAGATGATTCAGTGATGGTTGGAAGTGGGTATTTATCAGGAATAACAGCTTTATTCACTGACTTAAGATCAACACAAAGTCTTAACTCTCCATTATTGCGTCGTGCAATAAGGAGATTCGACACCCATGGAGATGAATCAATGCGTTCAATGATGCTCTCAGATTCAATGCATTTTAGCTCCTTTGAAACGTCTTTGCCAACAATAAAATGCAAATGTCTCAAGCCTTGAGATAATGATGGAACCACAGGGTCCATTCGAGGGGTGTGACAGTAACCCCTACACTCCCCAAAACCAATGAACAGGGAAAGGTCCTGGTGTTTACACACATTGTCTTTGCATGCTATCATGCAGATGTGTGCACCAGTCAGGTCTAAAAGTTTGAACTCAAGCTTGTCGAACAGATGTACACCCATTAGGCTCTTGGCTTTTGCAACATAAAAGGTGAAATTGTCAAGTCTGATACCTTTGTAGTTCACTGAGACAATTATTGTTCCCGAAACCTGGATGATGAAGTCATCAGAGACTTGAAGCGTAGAATGTGCGGAGTCCATTGGATACAATGAAAACGAGAAAAAGAGCAATCAGGGATTGCAGACACTCGCCAGGACTTGTTTTGTGTGGTGTTTGTGTAGT
>CM068956.1:53871327-53885854 GCA_035128595.1 Eptatretus atami | reverse complement strand
CTTGGCTCTCCTCATGCGCCAGATTTCCCTCTCGGTCTCGTTGTCTACCCTTCTCCGCGCCTGGTTCATGGATAGCTTGCGGGCGAGGAGTTGTCGAAAAACTTGCCTTGTCTCATGGAAAGCAAACCAACTGAGGGTAATCTCAGTTCTTCTATAAAGCTCAGAACAGTGTGTATCCCTTCCTCAGGAGAGCCGGAAAACAACATCTTTCTAAGCTCAAGTCTGAACTCTCAAATTCTCCCCTCATCCAAAACCTGGTGGCGTCGATAACAACTCTGTTTCTGGTGTAGTTCTGACTCCATCCCTCCCTTACCTCAATGGCGCACTGCTTACACGCACGTGAAAAGGCTGAATGCCTAAACTCGGTGTTTGCATCAAAATCTTGTGTCAAAACATCACTTTCTGTACACCTTACCCAGTCACACCAACTGTCTCTGGACTCTGTGTCCTTTCTCCTGACAAGGTGGGAGCTTGGTCAAACCTCGACTCAGATTCTGCAACCGGTCCAGACGGCATCAGCCCACGTGTCCTAAAAAACCTGCTCGTCTGCTCTTGCTCACCCTATGTTCTATTCACCCTCTCATTTGCTCAAGGTCATCTGCCATCTGCTTGAATCAGCAAACATTACTGCCTGCATAAAAAGGTGCAAAAACAGATCCCTGCAACTACAGACCAATCAGCCTTCTCCCAATCATCAGCAAGGTGATGGAATCCATCATCGCTTCAGACATTAAATCCTTCCTCTTCTCCAATGCCTGATTTCCGATCATCAATTTGGTTCAGACCAGGTCACTCTACCCTGGATATGCTGCTTCTGCTCTCCCAACAATGGATGGAGGTCCTCAATGCCAGACATGAAATTGAGCCATATCCTGGACATATCACATGCTTTTGACATGGTAGGGCACCTGCGCTGTCACCAAACCTCTTCCCATGGTATCCAGGCCATCTCCACTCATGGCTTGCAGACTTCCTCTCCTGTCGAAGTCAACGTGTGGCCTAAATGGAGTTCTTTCATCCCTGCTTCCTGTCCAGGCTGGAGTCCTCAAGGATGTTCTTTGGCCATGTTCTTTTCTGGTTTTCATCAACGATCTCTCCAACTCTCTGAAAAATCCTCTATCTCTTTGCTGATGACTCCACCCTTGCCATCCATTGTCATCCCTCAGACCAGCAAGCAGCAGCTTCTTTCGCTCACTGCAGATCTGGGTAAAATCACAAACTGGTCCAACACGTGGAACATGTCTTTCAATCCTGACAAATCTCACACTCTCACTATGTCTCTCCGAAAGGGACCGTTTGGAAACCTCCCCATCCATTTCTCAAAATCCTCTGGAAGAAGTCCTCTTTCAGGGCTTCTGGGTCTCACTATCTGTCATTATTTCCTGGAAAGCCACATTTCCAACCTGGCCTCCAAATCAGTCACCGACTGCGAATCCTTCGTCGTGCAAAGTCCTTCCTCAGCCCACCTGAGCACCTGACACTACAAAGCTTTCGTCCACAGCCTGATGGAGTACTGCTCTCCCCTCTGAGCTGGTGTCCTGTTCACCTTACTCGGCTTCACTCTGTGGAAAACAAGGCATTTCGGATCATTGGCATCTCTGCGATGACGCTGAGTCTTTGGTCTCTCACTCTCTCACTGCGAGGCAGATCGGTGGTCTTTCTATCTTCTACCATCTCTTCTTTGGTTCTCGCCCCCCCGGACGCGCCCTGTGGAATGTGGTGGGGACAAATCGCGAGAGAGCAGGGAGGGGGGCGAAGGCTCAGAGATGAGACGGTAGAAGACATAAAGACCACACAAGCCTGCGGTGAGAGAGTGAGAGGCCCAACGACTCAGCCTCATCGTGGGGCAGATACAATGATCTAAAAAGAATGCCCTGTTTCCCCACAGCGTGAAGCCGAGAAAGGTGAGAGGCCAGGAGACAGACCATGCCCAGAGTCTGGATTGTCCGGATTGAAAAAGATGTTAGAAGTAGTCATTCTGCTGCCCTAAGGTGGATGAAGGTTATGATTCACCCCTTTTGTTTGTCTTTTGTGTGGCAGAGTATCTCAAAAGGTTATGGACCGATTCTGATGAAACTTTGTAGACAGGTTGGGTGTGTGAAAAGGCCGATCTGGCATACTTAGATATTGATTAGATTTGGGTGAAGATCCAAAATCCGGATACTAGACTTTTTCATGTGGATATTTCAACCAATGACAGGAAAGGGCAAAAACTATATAAAGCAGTCCAGCAAAAGTATTCACTCCTAATATGCCGACATCTAGAGAATTCGAAAATGATCGCGGAAACTTCCAATATTTTTTATCGCCAATGAGAGTTGCAAACGAAACACTGTGATAGTTTGAAGGAAGTTACATGTCAGGAATACTGCAAGAAACATGTACAATATCAAAATTCATTTGGTTGCAAAAGTGTTCAGCCTTGGTCAGTGGCTTGGTCGAAGCAAACTTACTACGCAATAACTACCATGGAACTTAGGGGGGGAAGTCTGTGGTCGGTCTACCAGCTGTCACAACAGTGCGCATGGTGAAATGCTTTCTGCCCATTTTCATAGTGAAATTGTTATAAATTCTGCCAATGTTTTGATGGGGATCGTTAATGATACAATCCTCAAGTCTCGCCAAAATGTTCATTGGGTTCAAGTCAGGACTTTGACATGGCCCACTCAAGAACATTTATTTTCGTCTTAATTCAGCCACTCAGCGTGGGTTTAGTTGTCTTGCTATCATTGTCTGCCTGAAATGTGATCTTCGACGCAGGATTCATGGCTGACTCAAGCAGGTTTCATGAAGGATTCTCTCTGTAATTGCAACGTCCATTGTCCCTTCGTAATGCCTGACAAGCTGTCAGTCCCTGCGATGAAAGCAACCCATCATAACAGATTTATCTCATCTGACTACAAAGTTTCACAACATGCTTGCAGTAATCATTAAGATGCTTTTCTGGCAAACTCAATACGAGCTTAAAAAAAAAAAACAGTAATGGGCTTCTTCATTGCACCCCTATCCATAAAAGGCCGACTTTGGGGGAAAAAAGTGAAAGAAAGATTTTATTTGGGACAATTGAGATGAACACTGACCCCCATGCTCAGACATTAGAGCTTGAGATCTTTCAAGTCATAGGTGGAGTTAAGTGCAACATCCCCCACCAGATTTCCTGTTTGCTTCAGCTTGCTGAGGTTGGAATGGGCGACTGATCTGGGTAGAGTCTAAGTAGTAAATGATATCCTTTCCACTTCTCATGATGGAAAGTCACCGGCTCAAAGAGGATAATGAAGTGACTTTGAATCTTCCTATAACCCCTCTTCCTGAACAGTGCTTCTCCACCACTTTAGTTGACTTCTTTTGAAGCCTTCTTGGTCTTCATGTTTCTAGTGGTTGACCAAGTGAGATTTGCACCTTAAAAGCTTCCTTAGATAGTTTGGGGCACCTGAGCATAGTTTTTAAGTTAAACACTGATTATACAGACAGTGAGAACCTACTACAACTTATTTGTAAGCCTTTCAAACAAATAATTTTCTCCTGGAAGTGATTTTAGAGTCTCACTTAGGCCAAGGTTCTAACTACTTATACTTCACTGAGAATCATCTGAATTTTCTCTGTAATCCAAACTTAATTCACATTTTCCTGCAGTTTTAGGCTTTGTCAATTTGCGAGTAATTTGGTGAAGAATCTACATTATTAAGTTTGATTTGGAAGCATCAATGAAATAAGCCCTCAGGTGTAACAAAATATGAAAACATTGGAGGAGATGGAGGGGGGATCCTACTGTATAAACATGATATTTCAAATAAAGTTATGGACAGCGTCCTCATGAACAAAATTGGCGAGAGTTGGGGATCTGAAGAAGAACAAGCCTCATTAGATTGGGTTATACGTCTGAATCAGCATTCCGACCCTATCAGTGTGATACAAAGTTTGTAAACTGTCATCCTAGCGGAGGTATACACTCTACGCCGAGTGACATTGGTAGTACAGAGTCAACAACAGGAGTCAATGCTTGATATACACACATGAACATAACATTTTCTTCCACCAGAACTCAAGTTATTTTCTTGATTCGAAAAGGAACATTTTTGTTAGTGAGTATGGAACCACACTGATTGAACAGATGCTTCCCTATCTTATGCACCTCTATAGAGAATCTACAAATTTCTAAAGGGTTCAACAACACAGCCTTTACGATGACCATTTTTTTCCTTTTTGCAGGGTGTTGGTCAACAGCATGCAAATTCCTCATGCGGGATCTATCCATTGGCCACAGTCCTCCTCATTTCATTAACCCAACAGTTCCTTATCTTTCTTGACATTTAAATTCCATGTCTTTTTTTAAGATGCCTACGCTCTCCTCGGCTTTCTCCTTCCTATAGTACGCTGATTGTTTGCTTTATTTACAACTTCCTCTTCTAACCTACATGTTGCACATCCACGTACCAACCAAGTCTATTTCTGCGTTCCTAAATCTTCATCAATAGCATTGATTTTTTCCTTCTTTCAGTCTTTCTTTCCCTTCATCCACGTGTCATTCTCTTTTTCTGTCTCTTTCCATTATTTTTCCATCATCAATTCCACAGTGCCACACCGTTTTGATTCCTTACATCCATACCGGTCTGACAGCCAGGCTTTATATAAACTCGAACTTTTACAGATGATGAAAGTTTCTGTGCTTCCCCAACACAGATTCTCCCAAACATAAACTATAGCGTACCGCCAAGTTGTCCTCACTTCTTCCAGGCTGAATTTATTCTTGATCTAACGGCTATTCTGGCGAACTTCTTGGATGCTCTGTCATATTTCTCACAAGGGTTAACAGAACTTTTTGAACCTTTTCCCTAGAAGTTGAATTTCTGAAGATGAGGAGCATTGTATTTTTCTTCATCTTTCACATGAAATGATTGACTCATCTCTTTTACGTATGAAAGATGGGAAATGGCCTTGTAATTGTAAGGGAAAGGAGGAATCAGCTTTTTGTTCCCAATCAGTAATGCGACATTGGAATTGATTCCTTCGCAACTCTTTTCCAGCATATTTTTCTAAAAGGTTCTAACTAAAGTCAATCTATCATGAATACTTGGAATGGTGTCCCTATAGTTTGAGCTGTTCTTTATCTGCATTAGTTTAGCTTATTGTTGCTGAAACGTCCTGTTTCATGTCAATCTCCCACCCTGCAATGATCTCATTTGAACCTGTTAGCAAATTCACATTTTAACTTAAATTTGTCAATTACTGTGGAAAAACAATTCACTAAGCTTTGTTGTATTTTTTTTTATTTTCACAGTAATTGACGCTTCTAAAAATTCCTTGCGCTCAAACAGAGGTGGTCCAGCTCAACGAGATCGACCTCTTCGCACGGCGTTACAAATTGTCGCCGATGTATCAACCACACTTTACCATGTCTCCGCGCCGTTCACTACCCCTGGACACGTCCAAGATCCACACGGCAGGTCTGGCCATGCCATCATCGAGCGTTGGCTTACCTCTTGAAGCCAGGGCAAGAGTCGAGATTCTTCCTGGCCGCTGCTCTCAATAGTATGCAACCACAAATTGCAGCCCGCGATGGCCGTCGCTTTTGTTTGAGCTGTGGGTTGATGCCAGAAACAAGGTCTTTGCTTTGGAGTACCGTCAGCATGGCAGCTTTTCACTCAGCCATATATAATCTTCCTGATCCCCACGCCATTTCGCCGAGGTAACATACAGTACCTTCTGTAAGTTATTCACAAGGTTAATATTCATACCGCGAACAACATATCCAATATTTGTGCATGTATCACAGTGAGTTATTATGAACATTCCAGCCTTGATCTCATGAGCGGCCTTCCTGACCCTCAGCATCTCGCCTGCTGGGCAACGTGTGGCGTGCACTTCTTCTCGTTACATTTGCTTATTGGTGGACTGCGATCCACGCTGGGTGGCGTGGTGTGGATGACGCCCATCCTGACTCCTCTTCCATCGATTCCGTATGGTTTCTCTCATCTGCTTTACCAGCCGGTGGTGGCCGATTCACAGTGGAGTTATAACCTTGAGCACAGACCGCATTGTTTAACAATTCTGCTTATGGTTCACACTCTATAATACAACCTCCTTAATGGTGTTGCTCCATCTTGGGCATGAGCATATTCCTCTCTTCCTTGTCTGCGTCAAACTCAGAGATAAAATGACCATCTATAGCTGGGTCTCCTTTTTTTCATTCTTTCCAAAAGCAAACATGAACTAAACACACGTGTAAAAACAGTAAATCATCTTTTATGTTGTTTGTGCCGCCATTGGATTATATCTTTATACCTCTACTCACTGTTTTGTTTCTTGTACAATTTTTGAATTGAAACAATTAATAGCAGAGCTACATCATATCCATCCAGGATTCGCTACCATTGACTACCTTCTCTGTTCTAATCCTTTTTCTTCTTGTTTTTTTTCTCCATTGTATACAAACGATCTTTGTGACGTTTTCCTTTCATCACAAATTTTTTTTTCTTTCCTTTTTGTTTTGTTTTGTTTTGTTTTGTTTGTTTGGTGTTGGTTTTCCATACATTTACAAGCACATCCATTACGATTTATGTAATACAAACCTATAATTCTCGTTTCGGCAACTCACATTTATGCATTAATATGCTTTCACGTAGCCTAGATGCTGTGTAGTGACCTATAGGTTGTCTAGGCGGTCTGAATCTCAACGCAGCAATAACTGTCTAAGCTCTGTTTCACATGCAGAACGGGAACATCACTTTATTTTCCTCCTTCCATTGGAAGGACGTTGAAGCCGAGGGACCCTACATCATCCGTCAGCAGCTGGTCAATCCACCCATCTCCGGAGATACTCTGTGCAGAGGGCTTGGGTGCTGCTAAAGCAGTCCTCCTTGGCTATTGGACAACAATCTGGAACGGGTCGCCACTTTCTGACCAGGAGTACGAGTCAATTTACCGTACACTGTCAATGGTGGATGTTCCAAACATCCAGTGCCAGCAATAACTCGCCAATTTTCACCAAAGCATAGTGGGATCTTTAAGTCCTGCTAACTAAATGCTAGCGAAGGGACGCTCATTTAACGTCCACGAGGGACGGCACACCTTGTACAGCTATATAATTTTGAAATGGCACGTGAAAATTGCAAATTCGAGTGATTTTGTTTCCGATCATGTGGAATTCATAAAATTGAACATATGTTTTCATGTCCAGTGATGATTCAAGGCATTCCAAGGTTGAATATCTTCCTCAAGGACCTTCTAGTAACCACCCGGGTTTTTCCGCACAACCACATCGTGATTGAACTTCACGATGGTATACCAGGCAGCTTGAACTGATATTTTGTGATCACATTGTGTGGTTTTTGACCGCTTTGTGATCTTATAGGAGGCCATCTTACAATATTAACAACACTAATACACAAAAGCGTAGCTAGGATAACTGTCACCAGAAAATGACATTGAACTTGGAAAATGTCATTTGAATGGAGGAGAGAAAAGAAGGGCAGGTATTTGGTTGAGTGGGAAAGAAAGGGAAAAGAGATTTGGGAATCGGATAGGGGTAAATAAATAAATAGGGCCTTATTATTTTTTATTTGTGTTTTGTTTTTTTGTTTGTTAATTGTTGTTTTTTGTAAGTTTCTTTTTTTAATTTTTATTTTTTTGTTTTTTTTTTTTTTGTTTGTGACTTGTAAAAACAAAAACAACACCTTTTTTACAGCCATTTATCCTTGCTGAGGCAGGGGTTAGCTTTTTTTGCAGGCTCCATGCAATATGGTTGCCTTCTTGAGGCAATGTTTTATGGCCGGATGCCTTCCTGCTGACAACCTGGTCAGCTCTTACAACACACAGGATATGGTACACCTATTCCAGCCAGGGCATACACCGGGACCAGTCACTGGTATCATTTTCCGACCTGGAAGGATGACAGGTTGAGTCAATCCCTGGTGTTTTATTCCAGTGGTCACGGGGCCTCGACTCAGACCTAGGATCCAAGCCCAGCCACACCGCCTAACCACTAGCCAACACCAGGAAATATGCCTTATGTGACTTGTGTGGAGGGGAATTCAAAGAATGCACCACTTATCGTTATATAATAGTACCGCCGCGGCGCCCGGGGCGCCCCGCCCCCGCGCGCCGCCCCCCCCCCCCGCCCGCCCTCGCCCCCGCCCCCGCCCCCCCCGCCCCGCCCCCCCCCCCGCCCCGCCGCCCCCGCCGCCCCCCCCGCCGCCCCCGCCCCCCGCCCCCGCCCCGCCCCCCGCCGCGCCGCCCGCCGCCCCCCCCGCCCCCCGCCCCCCCGCCCCCCCCCCGCCGCGCGCCCCCCCCGCGCCCCGGCGCCGCCGCCCGCCACCTCCCTCCTTCAAAGTAAAACGACATTTATTATATAAATTCTTTACACCAAATAAGTATATGACAAATCCATAATTACTGGAACATTAAATTGCTCACTATTTTAGAGGACCAGAACATTATTAGCCATTTTTTGAAAGTGATTATGTTTATTTAAAGTGGAACCTTTAGATTTTCTTTTTAAATAATTAGAAAATTGTTGAATCGTTGCTCTATTGATATGAGGGGATGGGAGAAGCTCATGTCCTGAGCATGGACGAAGTGTAAAGATTGCTCCAGTTTTTCAACATTGATACGTTTGTATTTTTACTTCCTGTGCAGAAAGAAAATGCTTGAAAATTTGTTGCACAAAAACCAGACAAATTGTTCATGCTGAAACCGAGTCTGGGAGGTCGGCAGTTTCGATTCTGAATCTGGTCGAGTCACACCAAGACTAAGTATGGTAGCTGCTGCCTAGCCTAATGGTCAGCATTTAGAGATAGAGGACGGATAAACGCCATAAGGTTTGCATCCGCATGAGGGTGGGGGGGGGAGTTCTCTTGAAGTGCCCGTGATGTTCAGAGAGGAAAATGATTCGTAGATGTTGTCGCCACTACCCAGAGTACTCTGGGAAGTTACATCACTTGTCAAGGTCCCAGCTGTGTCATTTGATGTTTAAACAATAAAAAAGTCGAGTCCTAGTGTTATGTAAATGTCTCTGTTTGCAGGCGTGTGGTGATTTCTATAGTTCGTTCCATGAGCCTTAGAAGGATTTACAAAAAATCAAAAACCTTGTAATGTAAAAAAAAATTTTTATGCCCTTTGTAAAATTTATTGCACACACATTTGTATTAGGTTATTGTCTTCTGTTTACCATGGTTTTGTACAACAGCTAGACAGCAAGGTTTTTATTTTCTTCTCATCAAGTTTGAACAGGGTGCCTCTGATACCACACAAGCACTTCTCACAATTAAAAATATATATATATTCTTTCCAAAAATCCCACCGGACAATATCATCAGTGCCCATGAGTATGACTTTCAAGAAGCGTCTGAACCCCATTCTTAGGAGAAGAGAAGAACAATCCTTTTTCATGGTAATCTCATCCAATAACTGTGACTTTCTCTAAAACACATAATGTACACACTCGGGCACACGGATAAGTAGAAAATCATTCGACTGCCGACAACCTCTCAAGCATTCATTGTGTGTTATTCAGCCGGTTATTTGATGGCATATTTAACATTGTTAGCATCTATGATGCGATTTGTCTTGGTTCTTTATGGCCGTCCGTTAATGTCTGCCGCCTCTGCAGTGGGGGTACTGGCAGAAAGCTAAAATCTATCTCCGTGGGCTTCCACAGCGCCTTGGACGTGCCTCAAAGATGGTAAGTTTGGAATTGAGCCATCTTCTGGCGAGGCACGAGACATGCAAGTGTTGAAACGAAGAACGTTTTTTTTTTTTTTTTTTTTTTTTTTTTTTTTTTTTTTTTTTTTTTTTTTTTTTTTTTTTTTTTTTTTTTTTTTTTTTTTTTTTTTTTTTTTTTTTTTATTTTTTTTTTTTTTTTATTTTTTTTTTTTTTTTTTTTTTTTTTTTTTTTTTTTTTTTTTTTTTTTTTTTTTTTTTTTTTTTTTTTTTTTTTTTTTTTTTTTTTTTTTTTTTTTTTTTTTTTTTTTTTTGAGAGAATACCAAACTAACAGCTTCACTCTTGCACTCCAACTATTTTGGCAAGGTTTACCTCTTGACATTGTATTGTCTTTATGTTCCGTCAGGTTTCCGCATTTTTTTTTTCCAGCCAAGCAACTATCTTCTATTCGTAGAAATAACTTTTTTCGATTTCGCTGGGCTTCGTATGCTTTGTCTCACCTCCATCGTTTGTGAAAAATGAGCAAGTGTAAGTTGAATAGATGCCTGATAGACTCAATACGCCTTTTTCTTGCCGCTGATTCCTTTTGCATAGCTCTTGACGGCAGGCTTGTTTTTGAGGCTTCAAGTAAATTTTAGGTTTTCCGAAAGGCTGACACTGGGATCCAAGGAACGTGATAAGCAATTTGGGTGTGGCCTATCTTTATCTGGATTCTGGTAAGCTCTTTTTACACAGGGAGCTTGAACACGACAAAGGGACTTCGAGCTCAGGGCTCAAAGGCCTCACAAGTGGGTTTGTGGGAAGGCCAAACACGGGAACTGGTTTGTGTTTGATGGTCTTCCTTGTGGCAATAAACTTTCCGACAATGGACGATTCTTTTGACATAACCAATAATTTACAGTGTTAGAATACACTAAGGGTAAGTCCCTTCCTCTGAGATGTTCAGATTCTTTGCTTGATCCTCAGCGAAGTTTACATTCCACTGCAAAACTGAGTTCTCCAGCACCACTGTCCAGGGAACACCGAGAACGTGCTGCGGATTGTCACAAGCTGAGTGTTCCAGTCCACATTCATACTGTGTCAACACGACAATTTCATGAAATCTTTGCGCAAGAATATGCCTTTCAAGGCTGACCAGATGGATTGATGTGCGAGCCATCTTTCGAAAATACATTCATGCAACAGCAAAGTGGTATCATTCACTCATACGCCCATTTCGTCTGCAATAAGCCAGCATCCGTGCTGCAGGAGAAAGGTCACGTTCTGATTTGAACAACGAAGCAAATTTGGAAATACTACCGAATTGTGCAACTCCAATGTAAATGTTGTGGTTATCCACTTTGTGTAGTTGACCCTATCACGTGATTTATGCTTTTCTGGATATTGTACCGCAGGCAAATAAATCTCTACAAACACTCTCCTATATGCCAGCTCAAAAAGCATCAGCGAATATGGATTTAAAAGCTCAGAATAGGCGCAGCCGCAACTGCATTGAGAGTCCTTTTTGGATAGTCTCTCCTCGGGCACACGGATCCCAGGAGCGATGTGCGACCGACGCATTTGCTCTGGGTCAGCGGTGAGCAAATTGTGTTGACTGGTCATGCTTTTAATCCGAAAAAAGTCAAAATGGTTTGCTTTTTTCCCCAAAGCAAAATTTTTCCCCCCCCGCAATGGTTTCCAACGGTGTGAACCTGGACAAAATTAGTGCTTTTTTTTGGCCTGGAATGTTGGTAATGCAACGGCGCAGCTGTCGTGCGGCATCTTCCCAAGGAGCAAAAGCATACTGGTGTTGTGGCAGCAACCGTATGCTATGGTAACCTGGTTCATCCTGTGCTAATGAAAGACTCCACCTACCCACCACCCGACCCATGCCCCCTCCCCAATCCTCCTTGGATGCAGCATTTCATGAGATGCATGGTTTCACGCACTGTCTGCATGTCGAGACCCAGGAAAATGTTTGAAAAGGCATTTCTATTCGACCAGCCTGTGCCATCGTGACCACCAGCAATGAAAATATAAATAAAAATTAGAAAAAAAAAATTTTCCCCCCCCAAAATAATGGGAAGAATCAAGAAGCTTTGAGCTACTTTATTAATGCATTCCATTTAGTTATCTTCATGTTTACGGTTAGCAGGCCAGATGCTTTACACATCTATTTCCTCTCTTTTCTGATTTTTTATTTATTTATTATGTTATTGATATTGAAATAGACGACCAAGACAGGAACTCGAAGAAAGTAAAGAGCAAATATGGAGTCATCAGGAGGAACTGGATAGGATTCGATTTCGGCCCGCTACTCCACAACTCTCAAACCATCCAGGCACAGCCCAGTGAGCTTAGCAGAAAAATTTCTTGCGCTAAGAATTCACTTATCCTTAGACATATAGAAAACGAAACAGAACAACCCCAAAGAGATGCACCAAGTGCTCTCTTCCTATTCGCTGGCTTTTTGCAGATACTCTCCTCTTTCCTTTTTGTGCTTCAGCAAATGTAGTTGCACCTTGTGTGATTTCAAGTGTTAAAGGTCTCATACTCGTCTTTATGACTGAGATCTTGCCCTTGTAATTCAGTTGAATATCTGCATAGGAAAGGGAAGAAATGAGCTTCTGCCATTCGTGTTTTCCGGAACAGAATACCAATATTGGATTCTCATAACTGTTGCATTTTCTGCGTGTTGGGACGGCAGATGCTGTGTTAGAAAATGTCAGTCGCTGAACTATTCGAGCTGATGTCAGCCCACAGCTGGAGTTCGTTATCTATTAATTCTCGCTGCTATGTAATGAAGGTCTTGTGAGCGATGATTGAACAAATCAGGAGCCTTCCTTGCGTTGCCTCCATCTGGCCGGACTAAGCGCTTCAAGCTGGGGGATTGTTGCAGTTTTGTCGGCAATCTCCAGCTTAAAAACAGTGGCGGTTTTTATGCACCATTTGGGTTTTGTTTTTAATGCCTCGTCTTGCAGAATGTTTTTAGTTCTTTGTTTTTCTTAATGGTTTTAACCTTTGGAGAATGTAGGCATTTTCATTGTGAAGAGGAAATTGGTGATGCACGGTGCTAATTAAATGTTTCTGTTTATACATTGTTGTTGTTCATTATTGGAAAAGAAGAATGAGTAGAAGAAGAAGGATGAAGAAGATATTGTAATTGTTCAACAATGGGTGTTTGGAATTTCCTGCGGTGATTGTTTGGGCAGCATAGATTTCGGTACCTGTGAAACAATAGAATTTTATCTCGTGTTGGTCCAAAAAATATTTCGATATTTTGAGATGGCCTGTTTAATGTTCCGATCTGCAATGAGCTCATCAGATGCTGTCATACAGATCAAATCCCATCTAGGGCCAGCTGCCGTGTTGATTTGTTCATCTGTTTACTTCATTGTAAAGTAGAATTACGCTCCTTGTCCGCACCAGTAACTTACATAATATCCCGTCACAATGGGATTACAACAGGAAAAAAAACATGATTATTACATTGTACTTTTATGATCAAGAGACAGAGGAGAGAATTCGGCCAAGGGCAGTCACAACGTTTTTACTGCCGACCATGAAGGAATTGGTCTGTCCCAGCAAATCTTGGTACAAATGTTAGTCCTTTTCCATGTAGTTCCAGCATTCGGTTGCGTTTCCTGATGCATCGTTTTAAGAAGTTTTATTCTTTTTTTTCAACTCTTTTTTTGCAACTGAAGCTTTTTGAACGGGGGAAAAATTACTACCTCTCCTATTTTTAAGCTTGCAGAAATCCTTTTTGACACTGCGGTTTGTTGTGCAAGTTCTTTACCTCCACGCACAAAGGTGGATTGAGGGTTATGTTTTTCACCTTTGTTTGTCTGTCTGTCTGTTTTTGGTACTTGTCAAAAAAAAAAAATCTTTTTTTGAGCAAGTATGTTGATCGCTTCTTTGTTTGTCTGTCCGCTCACCTTTAATCGCCTACAGGTCAAAATTTTAAACTGATGCTTCCCAAAACTCCACCATAATGGGTGGGGTTGGTGGTCCGATCAGAATCCTGATTTTATTTTTGAGGTCAAAAGGCTCATCATAGGCAAGGTCAACTTTTTTCTCAAACCTTCAAAATCTTCATTTTCATCCCGATTAACTTCAAATTTGAAGAGGATTTGCATTATCCGGTCCAACTGATTTTCACCACCAACTGTGTTTTGAGGTCCCATCGGCAAAGGTCAAATAGGCAAATTTCTAAAAGCCTGCAAATTTTCATCTGATTGACTTGAAATTTTATGAGAAATTTGCAAATCAGGTCACTGATTTCAACCACCCACTATATTTGGGTCAATTTCTTTGAAAAAATTCCCAGGATGAGTTGATGTTGGAGAAAGTAGCGATGGGAGACCAGTCGAGAAGTTTGGCTGCTTGGAGACCCTGCCAGTTGGCTTGAGTGAAATGCCAGACTGGACGTCGCTGAGGTGGTTCTCTGATAACAGCCAGAGAGATGTCCACTTTGACAAGAATGTGGTGAAAAGAACCGATTGGATCGGAGGAAGAACAGCAGATATTTTCAGGGAAATTTGTCAAAATCAGATCCAGTAGAGATAGAGTACCATTGGTTGAGATCCAGTTCGGGAAATTGACCAATTGAGTCAGTCCCAATGAGTCACAGAAATCTTTTGCTGAAGTGCCATGACAGGTGAGAGGTACCCACACCAAGCCAACTGGCATGATGACAATGCAAGTCACCACATATGAGGAAGAGAGAGTTTGGATGAGAAGACAGAAGTTTGTCCATGTTTTCGGATATTGAGGTGCAAATGGAGTCATCACTGTTTGGTGGACGGTACAGCACACACATAAGCATGAGGTGGGAGTGGAGGAGAAGCGGTAGCCAGAGGTATTCCTGGGGGTGTGGGGGAGTGAGGGAAG
>CM068956.1:53822946-53833078 GCA_035128595.1 Eptatretus atami | reverse complement strand
AGGTCGGCAAAATGAGTCCCAGCTTGCTGGGATGATTGGGGCATTCAAGCATCCTGCGTCGGAGTGGTGACCTGTCCAGGAATGTGTGCAATAGCCCAAGAGAGATGGAACGCACTGGCGTACTTCTCTTCTTGGACGTCTTAGTTGAGAAATCATTCAACGCTTATAAAACCACAGTCTACTGTAAGTCTACTTTTACCCAACAGTATACTAGGTGGGATTCTTTCAGTTCCTCTCGATACAAGATGGGATTGATTGGTGACTTAGTCAAATAGCAATAAAGATCTGCTCCACAGATAATCTCCATGCTGAAATTGAGACCATCAAGATTCTTCTTCTAGATAATGGATATCCTGAACAGATCATCAATAGATATATGTCTGCAAATTCCTGAACCCACCAAAGAATCCTAGTAAAAGCAGACCTGGTAAATGTCCTGTTTGCCTACGTCTACCTTGGAAAGGCAAAGTATATCAACGGTTGGAAAACCATACCAAACACACAGTGTCCCATTCTTACTTTGCTGTTCAACGATGAGTGATATATATATATATATATATATATATATATATATATATATATAATATAATATCACCTCTTGACTGGTGAGCATCGCTGGAGCATTCTCATTGTGGGGTATTTTGTGTATATCGGTGACAACAAAAAAGCCATCTTCCCCCTTCAACCATATAATCTCCTTGGTCCAGGATGGCTCTTGCTGGCAACATATACACACACACATATATGTGTATATATATATATATATATATATATATATATATATATATATATATATAATATATATATTATATATTATATATATATGTGGCTTGTAGCAAGGTATTTTTAGGACATGGGGGACCAAAAAATGAAAGTCATTGTATGATTAAGTTTTGCATATCATTTGTTAGCCAACATCATGGGGATTCAGGATCTATTTGGGCAGAGCTTAATTCTCCTCTTTCTATTGCTCTGACAGGGTCAAAGTTGGTTATCAATTATCTGTATCAAGGAACCACTCATATCATTCTAAAATTGGTCTGATGGCTTAGATATGTATTATACACTAATTGGAAACCACATATATGGAGAAATTTTGTTTACCTGATATGAAATTAACAAATTGATCAAATTGATCAGTGTTCATTCAGGTCATAAATATATATGCACATAAACTTAACCATAGAAACACATGCTGTGATGAACCAAACTAACATCTTAGGATTAAAAGTGCAGATTTCTTTAAAATGTTACGTACTTCCGAACGACCTTTGATGTCTCTATACTGAACACAAACTGGCCTTTGGTATTGATTTTTATATCATAGGGCATCTTGGTAAACTATTCTATGGTTATAAAATCAAGCTTATAGCTACCAGTAATTTGTAGCAGATTGGTAAATGCAATTTGTTACGTACTTCCTAACATTTTTGACCCAATCATGGAAGTGAACTTAAAAACTGGTACGTAGTCATGATCCATGTTGAAACTTTCCATTTTAAATCATCACTTTATGCAGAAGTAAATTGCTATTTAAGATGTTCACAAGAGAGAGAATTAAGACATTTTCCAGTTAAATTTTCACTCATTGTCTTATGTCCCTGTGTGTGTATATTTTCCTGATGAACAACAAAAAATCATGGTCATTATTTCCTCCGCAGGTGAACTAGAAAACACGACTCAAGCTTCTCCCATCCGGTTCAATTGGCTCCGGAAATGTAAAAACAAAAAGAAAAAGTTTCACAAAAGCTTTCGCCTCGTCACAAGCTTTTGAAACACCTCAGAATGCTGTTTCTGTCGAGCAGCAAGACTTTTCACGACAAAGCCAAAGACATGAAAGAGTCCATAAGGGTTTGGTTGAAAAAATCTCGGAAAGCTTCAAAAATGAGAAAAACCTCAACAGCTGCCGCATTATAGAAACAAACTGAAGTTTGCTAAAGATGTGTCACCAAGTGTTAGCAACGCGGGCTTGTTTTGTCTGAGGTCACAACGCTTCTTATGATTAGATCCATAGACATAATCCCTTTGGCCTGTTTCAAAAAAGCCGGCTAAGAAGAGCTTAAAGATAGAAGTTTCAAAGAATATTCGAGAAGACCAAGTGAAACCACAACGGCCACCTTAAAACATCGACCTGATGCCCTTAATGACAGAAATGGCCTACAAAGTCTGATTGGCTGGAAAATTCAGGAGCTAAAATAATAGCTTAGAAAATCAAACTCAGCCTCTAGGAAATATACCCACTCATATCCCTCTAGTGAAGGGAGTGAAGACAATGTCAATGTTGTTGGCCCACCACAACGATACTGATCACTTCTGAAAACACAAGCTTCAGCAATTTAACCTGGGCAAGGGCAGCACTCGGGCCAACCAGGAACAGGTTGAAGGGGAGGTTAAAGGACACTCTCCAACACAACACCTTCCAATTAACCCCAGTGGCAGGCCTACCGTCACCATCTTATAACACTGAGCGGTTCATAAATCAGCAAATGCAAAATACTCATGGATATCAGAGAACTGCCTTGAGTCCAACTCATCAGCACCATACCCATTTTCGAAACCATTACAGGTCCCACCGTTTCACAATCTATATCGAACACTTCACAGAGATTGAAGATGTTGAAGTCTCCACATCTTCTCCACAAGCACAAATGAGTTCACGTCAAGAGTTCACTGTTCGCTGTTGAGTCAGGTGGATCGGATAAAAATCCCAGCATTATGATGAAGGAGCACATTTTTCATCAACGTAAAGGATCACATTTTCCTACTAACAGGTAAACGGGTAAGAAGCACCAACACCCACCCCGGCATCTTTAAAATATCGAAAAATTAAAGTTTCATTTCTCACAAATGTTTCTTTCAGTATCCTACATGTTGTAAAATATATTCTGCAATTAGTCATTCCACTAAAATTATACGGGTTGTCATATTTGGCGTTCCCATCCGAGCACGTACAGTCGTTCATGATGCTGGTATTCTCTGTTCAATTCCTTTGTCATTAGTCGAAGAGAATTTGTCCATTGTCTGAGGGTAATGTTCTTAATAATGAATGGCCTACTTTACATGAATGTATGCTGATTGATGTCTCCTAATCCTTGACCTGTATGTGATTGATGCACAAGCTTCTCCAAGAGACTGGATAACTTAAATAGACCTTCAGCACAAAGACAAATAAGCTTATTCATAGTATCATGTATGACCTTATTCTTGAATTTTATCAGCTAAAAGTTGGTATGTATGTGTTACCACAGTGGAAAATGATGTGCAGCTGATGTTTTGAGTACGTATTAGCTTTTGAGTACGTATCAGAGCAAAAAAGGCCCGAGAGACTCGAAGCTTCAGGGACACCTCATTCCCCATGGTGGTTAACATACTCTAATCAACTTTTAGTTGTTGATAGCCATTGTTAGCATGTTTGCTAATCCAGACGAATGTCACCTTTGCAGAGACTAGTATTCTATTACATGACCTTCATCCGTTTACATAAGCTGTCCTGATAAATGCAGTGGGCGACCACATTTAAATGTCACTTTGCAGGCATCCAAAATTTGAAAAATCATTGGTTCCTGTCCTGCAACCTACATCTCTGCTATTGGCTCTAGTACAATCAAAAGGGCATCAACAAGCTTTCAATAATTGATGACCAGATCAGATCAAGGTAGGGTGAATTAATTCATTCAGGGTATAATGTACAGTACACTCGCAGAAAAAGGTTCCTGTGCATCATTTACACCGATGTGAAATGAGAAATGGAAACAATCACGTCACATTGTCACACCATATCAATATTAACGTTTGATAACATGAATCAACGTGAGCATGTCAACACGTGTGTGCAAGACGTGTCCTCCAGAGGCTCGAATGGAGGTGTGGTCAAAAGTTAGTTCACAGCTCAATGTCCGCCGTGTCCAACCATGTGCATTGAAACCTGCTTTGCAACAATGCCTCATTGAGGACCGAAGATGGTTGAACATGACTTGAGGGATCTCATTCCAGATCTGTACCAAAGGCCTGCCGCAGTGGGCTAACGTCGCCGGCTGGTTTTGAAGATGGCATAATCGTCATTCCATTTTATCCTATACATGTTCTATTAGAGAAATATCAGGTGAAACAGCTGGCCATGGAAGTGTGGGAATGTTCTGTTGTTCGAAAGAAGTCGGTGACCACTCATGTGACATGAGGGCGTGCGTTATCGTACTGAAGTGTGATGTGAATGTCCATGAACCTGCAGGAAAGATGTGAGGATGGAGACCTTCATCACGGTACGGTATCCTGTCAAATTGCCATTAAATGACCTCCCAGCTGAGTTCTGTGACGTGCGGTGATGCCTCCCCATGCCATCAACACTTCCACGCCAAATGACGAAGTTGCACAGCACATGCGTCAGTGTAACGTTCCCTTCCCATTGATAAATGCGACAACGGCCATCACTAGCGTCAAGATGGAACCTAGACTCATCTGTAAAGAAGATAGCAGCCCAATCTTGTGTCCTGAACCTCAGACGTTGTCTACACCAAGCTAGATACACCATATCGTGATATTGCAAAAAATCAAATGTACTAATGTTCATAGTGTCGGATGTTATGTTTGCATAACCGATTCCTGACAGTTCTGGTACTGAGTGGGCACAAGCCAGGATGCTGAAAGCTGTCAAACTTACTGTCTGTAATCGATTCCTGAGGTGCACAAACCGGATGTGGTTATCCTCCGATATGACGTAACACGTGGTTTGCCCAGAATGTGGACGGTCTCTGGTGTTTTCAGTTTGTTGATAACATCTCCAGAGTGACTGTATAGTGTTCAAATTAACACCAAAATGCTAGTCACAACGTTTTGTGGCATTCTCGAGTCTAAAGCACGCCAAGAGCACATATACCTTCATTTTCATAAAGGCGCAACGTGTGGCATCATGTTATGATGTGTAGATGTCAATAAAAATGTGTTTCACAGCTGGGATGGTTCACCGAATCGTGCTTCATTGCATTTGCTCAGTACAAGTGTGTAGCACTGTCACGTGACTCAGTACACATGCATGGCAATATGCATGGGTAAACTGGGAAACATGTCAAGGCACATGTTAGCTGACCATTATCTTACTCGGGTGCATGTCAGTATCATTTTGTCTAACTTCTATGATGCACAGCAACTTTTTCCATGAGTATGTATAATTTGTGATTGTTTTGGACACTGGCCTGGAACATCGAACATAACTCCGAGAGGACGGCGTATCTTTAAGAGACTCGGCGCCATTTGCAACTCCAAACTCTGGCCGGATCATTGCGCCAAGGTTGTTTTAACCATGCCTGTGAGTTAAGCAAGGCAAAAGGGAACTGTGCTGGCGGTTACACAACAGTCTAATCAGTTGGCTGAGCAGAACCAATCACGTAACTGCATCTTAGATTTAACTTAGATAACGAATCCGAGCTGACCAAATGCCTCAGCAGTCTTCTGCCACTAATCAAAGCGGACAGAATAAGTCAGGACACTGTTTTTTTTTTAAAATAGCCTTTGGTGGCAGCAACAAAAATGCAAGTATTTACAATTGCAGGCAAACCGATATTTACATGCGACAGAAAACAATGAAATGGCATATGTGTACAACAATTTCAGCACGTATACATTCCCACATGCCCTACGTGACAGACCACCTTCGGAACCTTATCAATGACTTAACACTCTCCAACATAGTATGCCGCCACCATGCATCTGATGCAGAAGGGAGAGATTGCTGATTGGCAAAGAATGATGGGATGAATGAATGGTGAGGAGATGATATAGAGAGAAATAGATGGGGATAGGACGGACCCCCTGCCACCTTGCATTTGTTGGCTCCTGCTCCAATGTCCTGACTGAAGCTGGGAGGACCTCCCCCACCCCCCCACCCCCACCAACATGCTCTGTCCCTCCTGCTCTTTACACAGCCATGGCAACAGTGTTTCCCCGTGACAGAGTGACGTCACTCGCAGCACATATTTTAATGCATCTTCTGGCTGGAAGCCCATCCACTGGTTTCTTCTTATCTATTTGGTTCAGCGAATAAACCCATTTGTTTAATATAAACTTAAGGTTCTCGTGTTTCTCCTCAGAACCAGGACGCGTATAAGCCGCTATCTTGACGCAGTCCAAGGGAGTAAAAAGCCTGTTTGTTCTATCTGTCCAGCATCGGTTTAATCAGCATAGACATGAATGCATATATATAATATATATATATATATATATATATATATATATATATATATATATATATGTACAACACCACACACACACATACAGGGTGTTTCAGAAAGATTGATACAACTTTGACTTCCTGCCATTGATTTGTTGTTTTGACCTTCGATACCGTTTTCCTTTGCAGGTTGTTGGTGTTATCGTGGTATTTGGTCCCTGGGATTTCTCGCTCCGTAGCTCAACTATGCCATTGACAGTGAAGCATAAGACAAAAGCGGTGACTATGTGGTATGAGACTAATCATATATGGACACCCGCCAAAGGTTCTGCCGGGAATACGACCCCAGAATATGTGTGACCCACAAATGGTGCCATTCAACGTACTGTATTGTGAAACATTTTGAGCACAAGGGTACAGTGCTCAACCAGAGCAAGGGCAACAGTGACAGGCAGCATCAGTAACCAAGATCCAAGCCAACATCGGCGCTGTGCGTGATTCTGCAGTGGACAGTCCCAAGAAGTCCCACCGCTGGTGTTCGGAGCTCGGCATCAAACCAACATCAGTCTGGCGTATCCTTACTAAGGTACTGAAGCTTTTCCCATACATCATCTCCATTGGGCATAAATTGAGTCAAGATGACATGAGGAGGAGACTTGATATGTGCAATTGGCTCAGTGACAGGATGGAGGGGTACCAAACTGGATCAAACCCTTCTCTGGTTCAGTGATGAAGCCCATTTCCAACATGAATGGTGCCATCAACAACACAACAACATTTTCTGGGGGCAGAACAACCTGAAGAGATCACTGAGAGGTACCTGAAAGGGCCTAAGTTCACATACTTCTGCGCCTTCAATGCCGGATGGGGAACTCTAGGCCCTTACTGGTTCGAGAATGACAACAGCAGGCCGGTGATGATCAACAGTGAGTGCTTCTAGGCCGTGCTCAAGAAGTTCCATAATGACAAAAGCCCAAATGGTCACCCCATACTAGCGCAGCATGACCTGGTTCATGCAGGATGGTGCACCCCGGCATACAGCGTGACACATCACTTTCCTGCAGCAGCTCTTCAGAAATCGCCTCATTGCCCGGGGTAATTCTCATAACAGGGCACCCATAGCCAGACTTGAAACCTTCTCGACGAATTGGTCTGGGGGGGCTGCCAAGAGCTCTGTCTACTTCAACGCCTGCCCACTGGATAATCTGAAGCAGGAGGTGTCAGACTTATTCCAGGGAGTGCCACATGAGACCTGAAGGAAAGTTGGATAGAACTTTGGAGTCCAATCATGCTTGTCTGAACTGTGGAGGGGCACACATTGAGAACGTCAATTGCAAGGATTTTGTGTAAATGCCAATTTCAGACATTTGGGCCTCTCACTAAGGCTAAGTCACATTTGCCACGGCGGCGTGGGGTCTACAAAATCTACGGCCACTAGCAATTATAGGGCGGCCGCAGTATTTCCACGGTCACAACAATGTAGCAGTCCACATATGTTTTTATTTTTCGGGAGCCGCACGGCGTATTTATAATTGTGGAGACCGCAAACGTGGGGGTGCCGTACGGTCTTGATTTGATGTCGCACGGTGACCTTAGGGCGTTCCTGCGGCGGCCCATAGAATTTCAAGGCAGACGCAAGGTGACCGGCAAGGCGACCGCAGGGGGACCCGCAGGGGCCCCTAAGGCGAACGTGCGCCAGACGGACGGTAGGTGGTTCGTTTTTTTTGTTGTTGTTTTTTTACCAGTTATTTGTTTCTGCTTGTCGAATTCTACGGCGAGCGTAGAAATGAAAAAAGTTATAACTCCGTGCTATAATTCACGGCGACCCTACGGCCTGTAAAATATAGCCAAATGGCGTAGGGCCACCCTGAGCACCGCAGAAACTCTCGGGCCGCCACACGTTTCTGTCAATTCAGAGGGCGTACGGCCGCGTATCCTCGCCGTAGAGCAAATGTGACTTAGGCCTAACTCGAACGTGACTTCCTGCCATAGCATCAGTGATAGAAAATACCATTATAAGCTTTCAAGAAATGTTTGGTTCACATTTATGAGGTTTCTTTTCTTTTGTAAATATACATTTAGAGTTGCATCACTTTGAACACACACACACACACACACACACAATGGTTAGTCTGGCAAGTTCGGATCCTTGGGTCCTGAGTTCAAATCCTGTGTTTTTCCATTGAATTAATACCAGGTGGGGTTGACTCAGCCTGTCATCCTTCTGAGTCGGCAAAATGAGTCCCAGCTTGTGGGATGATTGGGGCATTCAAGCATCCTGCGTCGGAGTGGTGACCTGTCCAGGAAATGTGTCAATAGCCAAGAGAGATGGAACGCACTGGCGTACTTCTCTTCTTGGACGTCTTAGTTGAAGAATCATTCAACGCTTATAAACCACAGTCTACTGTAAGTCTACTTTTACCCAACAGTATACTAGGTGGGATTTTTCAGTTCCTCTCGATACAAGATGGATTGATTGGTGACTTAGTCAAATAGCAATAAAGAATCTGCTCCCGATAATCTCCATGCTGAAATTGAGACCATCAGATTCTTCTTCTAGATAATGGATATCCTGAACAGATCATCAATAGATATATGTCTGCAAATTCCTGAACCCACCAAAGAATCCTAGTAAAAGCAGACCTGGTAAATGTCCTGTTGCCTACGTCTACCTTGGAAAGGCAAAGTATATCAACGGTTGGAAAACCATACCAAACCACAGTGTCCCATTCTTACTTTGCTGTTCAACGATGAGTAAATATATATATATATTATTATATATATATATATATATATATCACCTCTTGACTGGTGAGCATCGCTGGAGCATTCTCATTGTGGGGTATTTTGTGTATATCGGTGCAACAAAAAAGCCATTCTTCCCCCTTCAACCATATAATCTCCTTGCCAGGATGGCTCTTGCTGGCAACATATACACACACACATATATGTGTTATATTATATATATATATATATATATATATATTATATATATATATATATATATATATATATATATATATATGTGGCTTGTAGCAAGTATTATGTACACATTTTAGGACATGGGGGACCAAAAAATGAAAGTCATTGGTATGATTAAGTTTTTGCATATCATTTGTTAGCCAACATCATGGGGATTCAGGATCTATTTGGGCAGAGCTTAATTCTCCTCTTTCTATTGCTCTGACAGGGTCAAAGTTGGTTATCAATTATCTGTATCAAGGAACCACTCATATCATTCTAAAATTGGTCTGATGGCTTAGATATGTATTATACACTAATTGGAAACCCATATATGGAGAATTTATTGGTTTACCTGATATGAAATTAACAAATTGATCAAATTGATCAGTGTTCATTCAGGTCATAATATATATGCACATAAACTTAACCATAGAAACACATGCTGTGATGAACCAAACTAACATCTTAGGATTAAAAGTGCAGATTTCTTTAAAATGTTACGTACTTCCGAACGACCTTTGATGTTCTCTATACTGAACACAAACTGGCCTTTGGTATTGATTTTTATATCATAGGGCCATCTTGGTAAACTTATCTATGGTTATAAAATCAAGCTTATAGCTACCAGTAATTTTGTAGCAGATTGGTAAATGCAATTTGTTACGTACTTCCTAACATTTTTACCCAATCATGGAAGTGAACTTAAAAACTGGTACGTAGTCATGATCCATGTTGAAACTTCCATTTTAAATCATCCACTTTATGCAGAAGTAAATTGCTATTTAAGATGTTCTATCAGATGCATTTCAAATTTCTGGAATAAGATTTTGTAAGCTTCACTATGAGTGGGGGAAATTTTGCAAAATCTGAGATTTTACACATTTGAAGGTGCCAAGATATGCAAGAAGGTCATAAGAAATGTACTGTTTCGAGAATTGTTCTATTCTTATGTATAATGATATACAGTATATCAAACAAAAAATGCCATTTTCAACCATTTTGGAG
>CM068956.1:53776721-53789309 GCA_035128595.1 Eptatretus atami | reverse complement strand
TTTTTGACTCATCAAAGTAGCCACCTTTTGCAGATATAACAGCCGAACATACTCGTGGCATTCTTTCTAACAATGGAAATCAAATATTGTTTTGAAAGTTCTTCCCAACACTGTTGTAGAAGTTCCCACAAATGTGTTGCACTTGAAGGTTGCTTTGCTTTCACCCTTCTGTCCATTTTTCATCCAAACCAGCTCGATGGGGTTTAAGTCTGGAGACTATGCTGGCCATTCCATGATTTAAAGCCTACCGTCTTGTTCTTTTCTTCTAGGTAGTTCTGACATAGCCTGGAGGTATGTTTTGGGTCGTTATCTTGCTGTAGGATGAACCCTGACCAACTCGGCATAGACCAGAGGGAATTGCATGGCGCTGCAAAATGCTGTGGTAGCCCTTTTGGTTCAGGGTGCCAATCACTCTGTGCAAGTCACCAACTCTGGATCCAGCAAAAGAGCCCCAGATTATCACGCTTCCTCCTCCATGTTTGACAGTTGGTGTCACACACTGAGGACCATCCTTTTGCCTACTCGACGGCGTACAAAAACCCTGTGTTATGACCGAAGATTTCAAATTTTGATTCATCGGTCCATAAGACCTTCTTCCAGTTTTCAGTAGTCCACTGGTGGTGATTCATGGCCCAGGCAAGCCTCTTTTCTTATTTTGCCATCTTAGCAATGGCTTTCTTACTGCCACTCGACCTGTCAAACTGCAGCTCGATGTCTTCTCTTCACAGTTGAAACTGAAACTTCCTTATTTCGCCAGTGTTAAGCTGTGCTTGAAGCTGCTGTCCTGTGGAGCCGCCTATCACGCAAGCTGTTGACTCTCAGAAACTTGTCTTCTGATTGTGTTGTGGATTTGGGTCTGCTCGACCTCTTCCTGTCAGGGTTTCCTCCAGTTTCCAAGTGCCTTTTGATGTTGTAGGAATCTGTACTCACTGACACCTTGGCTTCCTTTGCAATTTCTCAAAAGGAAAGACCTTCACTTTTAAGGGTTATAATGGTCTGTCTGTCTTCCTTTGTTAATTGTCTTTTTCCCACCATTATGATAGCAATATACTACTGCCTGCAATGCAATATTGTCCACATAATGATTCAGAGGTTGTATCAATACAGTCTGTTCCAACACTGCTTTTATACAGGCAGAGGGTTTGTAACTAATCAACAAAAGTTGGGACACCTGCAGGAATTGTTTGCATCAACTTTCATGGCTTAATTTACTTATATTGCTGCAGAACAGCTGCAGTTGCTAACCCATTACTTGTTCCCTGAAGGACCTTTTTTAACAACTCTGAAATTTACATTATTTTTCAGTTTTTGGTAACCTAAACTTTTTTTAACCTCTGGCAGTTTACCGTTAGCTTTGTACCATTTCAGGTTATTCACTGGACTTGAACTGCTTAAATTTCAGTAAAAACTGGAAAAATGGGGGTGTTCTAAAACTTTAGACCGGTAGAGTATATATACTTGAGCTCTGGTTTATTCGGTGATTTCCGGTATGGTGTTTCCTGGAAGGAGGACGATTGGGTTGGTTGGACCTTGGTGGTAGAATAAAAGAATTGACTCAGAATCTGAAGTCTCGGACATCCTTTTCTTCCACACTAAAATTCTTCAACGTTGAGAGATAGGACCATAAATGATATCTCAAAAAGTTGTTGATGAGTTGTGACAAAACTTGGTGGATGAGTTGTTTAGATGACAAGAACAAGCCGATTCGATTCTGGTTCAGGTCCGCATCCAGATCCGGTCTATCAGTGGGATACGAAATGTAAACTGTTCAGCCTCGCACTCTACTGAGTGTCGTTCTAGTTTCTCATAAGATTGGATACAAATCTGTTGAGAATCCCATCATTTGTCAAGATAAATTTAAATAACGGGAATGTTAAGCCCAACTATCAAAAACAAAATGTGAGTCAAAATGTCTGCACAGTGTTGCTGTCAGAAAGCTACTAAATGAGACAAATGTACAGTTTCAGAAAGACATTAAAACAAAAAGGGAACAAGAAACCATAAATAGACTAATGTAATTGAGCAAAATATTTATTTATTGTGATGTAGAAAGGGGTGGTGGTGGGGGGGGTCCGTAGATAAAATAGCCTCATTCGTGTGCACGAGTATGGTAGAATTACACCTGTATTAATAATCTGTCAGAGATATGTACACTGACAGAGGTGTTGATTGTAAACATTACAGTAGCATCGGGTAGTATTGTGTTGTGTAAAACCTCCTGTACAGACGAGGCTAGTTGGAGGACTTGTGAGCACCAAGACATCACAAAGGCACTGGTTAAATGGAAATTATCATTGGCCGTTTGCCCAGAGGACTGCAGGCGAGAGCAGCAAAGTAAGCCGTGGTGCCATTGAGAGGGGCGGGATGCTATCAGGAAAGGAGCCACCCTCGTGTAGTGGGTGGCCAATGACGTGACAAACTGCGTGCTTGGGGGTGGTCCTTAGGGTGGTCCCAGAGGATTTAAAGGCCACGAATGCACATGTGGCCATGTGAGTCGATCTCCTTAATGTGTGAGTGTGACTGATGACTGGGTGCTCTGGGCTGTGAGAGTCCCAGGCTGAGAGTATCTGGATGAGTGTCCGCTCTCTGGTGGTCCTGCACTCTCAATCTCCGAGAGAGATGAGAGCTTTGATAGTCCCGGCTGTGTGTATGTCAGAAAGCATGTGAGGCTCGATCATTTTTCCTTATCTTAGCAGCCTTCTCACCCCCTCCTGTGTCGGTCTTGCGCATGCGCTCTTGGTGTTCCGGGTGTACAAGGTAACACACGTGGGTATGCCATGTTTGTAAATCGTGTCCGAGAAGCTCCATGTTGACACATGTGGAATAGTCATTCATAGAGTATGATTCATAGTATGGAAGCCAAAGGGGGTGATTTAAGATAAAACACGGATGGGAGATAGAAAACAAAAGAGACAAAGATGAGGATAAAGGTTGACAGGGAATCGATGTAGACATCCAATTCTTTTCGATGTTAATTTTGGTTTACAAACACTTATGCTGACACTCATGAGGATATAGCTATTGAATTTTTTTAATTTTTTTTAATTATGACTTTGACTTCCTGTGTAAGCTTGGTGTGGCTCAGTGGTTAAGGTGGTGGCTTGCCTGGTGTGGCTCAGTGGTTAAGGTGGTGGCTTGGAATCCTTGGGGTCCTGAGTTCAAGCCCCGCTGGCTGCTGAGTTTGCATCAGGGGGGTTGACTCAGCCTGGCATTCTTCTGAAGGTCGGCGAAATGAGCACCAGCATACTGATACTTATCCCTGCAGGGTCGAAGGCGACTAAAGGGTTGGTGTCAGGAAGGGCATCTGGCCATAAAAAACATTGCCACAAGAAAGGGTACCATGATTGGAGCCCACAAAAAGTGACCCCTGCTCAGGGATAAAGGCTTTCAAATGGTGTGATGATGATGACTTTGACTTTCTGTCTTTCCAGACTGCAAATATGAGGGTCATGTTTATGAGAATGGAGAGGCATTCAATCAAGACCCTTGTACACATTGCGTCTGCCTGGTAGGTTCTCAGCAGTTTCATGAGCTTTCTTTTGGTGTCTCACATAGATAGAACCGTGAACAAAATTTCTCACAAGATCTGGTGAAATATTCAACATAGTTCTGTCAGATCCAATGAGGAGTCATGGATTATTTTTGTAAGGGAGGTAAGAAGCATAAGCACCTCTGTCCATGTAATCGTATGTGAATGTGAGTGTCGAGGCGAACATCAGCTGTTTGATCCTTTTAACCTTTTTCTGAGGCTCTTGGATGAGCTTGCACATATGTTACATGTGGGACATTCGGTGGCATTAATGTACTTGAACATTAATTATAGAGAACTTAAGGGACAATGGATAAACCAATATGGTACATATATGGGAATGGAACCTTTTGCGATTCCACTATCATGAGGTAAGTGTTCAAATGTGAATGCCAAGTAGGCCAACTCAAAAAGGGTTCATTCAAAGGCTCTTTCCAGCACATCCTCACTCCCAGAAATGGTGCCTCCAACAGACAGCACCTGCATGAAATGAGAATGTTATTTCCACCAATGGAGGGATGAGGAAGGAAGCAATGAAAATAAATTCATGGGTTTTTGTCTTCCTCTTGAATTCGCTTACCTTGCTATGCTGATTTACTTTCTTTATGATAGGACAATATTGTTATGTTTTTGGAGGGGGTTAGACATTGCCATTTAACAGATAGAAGTGTATAGTGTAGTATGGTCCGTGTACAAGTAGCCCATCTCGATGTGATTAAATAGGGAAACATTAGCTTAAGAATTGTCTTGTTTGAATGTGCAACATATAGGGGATGGTGCATGGTAATAATTAATGAGGGATTTAGGTGAGGGATATTGTGCGTATAACCCCTTGTAATGCCCCACCGGATGAGGTCGAGAAGAGGGGCTGCGCTGTCCAGAAAGTAAGAGGAGGAGCTTTTCAGAGTTTTTGGGGTACGTCTGGTGAAAGCAAGTTGACGGGAGTTGGGAGCGAAGAGGAGCAAGGAGAAGGAAGAAGGGTCCATGACTCATGGCTGAGGAGAATAGAGGAGGGTTGGGCATGAATC
The DNA here is from genome assembly GCA_035128595.1 of Eptatretus atami. Lineage (NCBI taxonomy): Eukaryota > Metazoa > Chordata > Myxini > Myxiniformes > Myxinidae > Eptatretus > Eptatretus atami. The sequence continues at coordinate 53,784,752 of CM068956.1, read as the reverse complement.
ACAAGTAGAAAGAGAGGAGGGATTGCACCAACAAAGAAGGGGATTACGTGCTGCAGAAAAACAGTTGCTCTCTATGTGTTGCTTGCCTGCCTGCCTTCTCCTGGTCCTGCTCTTGTAGTGGCCAGTGTGACCACTCCTTGGCTTTTTTCACAAGATCTTGGCTATTCGTTGTTCACCTTGGCGTCTTGGTTTTCTATAGGTTTCTATTATCATCATCGCTTTTCCGAAACCTTGTGAATTGCTTTTTTCATTGGCTCACCTTGGCATTTATGAAAATGAGGAGTGGTCACACTGGTAGTGGCCCTGCCTTGTTGTTCCTGTTCTTGCAGCAACCCTGCTTCATCATTCCTGTCTTACCCTGTTCATCCTCCAGCAGTGTGTTTCATCATCTCCTACTCATCTCCTCCACACTTGCTCATTCACCAGCAGCTTAGGCTCATCCAGTTCACATTTCCTATCCCCGTCTGTGAATAAATCTGGTGGGTGGCACCATCGGTTTTATTGGTGTTGTACTTGATTAGTTATTTATTGATTCCGTGTTCCCCCTTCTTCCCTTCCCCAAGTCATCGTACTCCTTCGTCGTGATTACACCATCCCCTGGTTCTTTTTATCTATTTGATTCAGGAAACAAACTCGTTGGTTTTAAAAGAGTTAAGAGCTTTGTGTGCTTGCGATTCCCGTGGGAGCAAAGCCGCCATTGTTCGAATGCACTCCAAGGGAGCAAAAGCCAGTTTCGGTCTTTCTGTCCGGCTTTGGTCTTAATCGGTGTGGACACAACAATATATCTGCTCATGACACTTCGATTAAGATTTGATTTTGTAATCTTTTTTTGTGTACCTATCAGTTTTTGTCGACAAGGTCAAGGCTCGTGGAACATACTAGAACATACTACGGATGAGGATGCAACAGAACAAAAGGAACAGCAGAGGGGACACAAACAGCAGAGAGGGGGGACACCAACAGCAGGGTTGAAGGACAAAATAGAGGACAAATAAGGGGTGTGGGGGCGGAATGAGGTGTAGGGGAGGGTGCGTGTGGTGAACAAGATGGATACAGAAACTCTTCAGAGGAAAACACTGGAAATTTGAAAGGAAGTGGGCCTGGTGATAGGGGAGCGGACGGAGGTTTAACGGGGGTAGAAAAGATCATGGTTTTGAATGGCAGATGATCTGAAATGGTGGTGAACAGCTGTCTTGAAGACCTGAAGGGAAGAATGAGATTGAAGAGAATGTGGAAGTTGGTTCCTCAGGTGGAAAGAAGAGGAATAAATGAGTGGAGTTGACCAGTGATTCTTGATTTTGGAAGTTTCACCAGAAGTGGGTTGCTGATAGACCGCATGCACCATGCTCACATTGAATGGGGATAAAGCACGGAAAGAGGTATGGTGTATGGTGAAAATATGGTAAAACACCTAACAAGGAAGGACCATCGAGATGCATCGTCATCAAGTCAGTTTGGCAGAAATCTACTTGAAGTAATCGGTATTACAATGCCTGGCCACTTTACGTGAATGTCGTGTTTGCATCCCTATATGCCAGCCATCACACATCTTGGAGATCTTAATTTACTCTGTTGATGAATGTGTTGTTTTAGCACTATGCTATCAGAAGCTTTCAAGACAGCTGGTGAGAATCTCAACAGATCTCATAACAAATCATGGGATATGTTTGTAAGCAACAGAATAATTCTACAATGGTGACATAGCATAAGCAAGTTGGGCCAAATCACTGTCTCTTCACCTTTAGTTGTACATCATATTTCTGCCTCTGCTAAGCCCCTATGCCTCTTTCTCTTCCCTTTAGGATGGCAATGTTTCTTGTGAGATAGAGCATTGTGTCACTTCGTCTTGTCCCAATCCTGAGTTGCCTCCTGGCCAATGCTGTCATATATGTCCCAAAGGTAAGCCCAGGCCTCACTCTGATTTTGCTGTGTTGATGTTTGCTCTCCTATTCTGATGATCATGAGACATTTGGTGTCAAATGCTAAGGTATGCAAAGTCCAAGGTTCATGGAAGAGTGGAATAATAGGTAGCTAAATGGTCAACATACAAAGTGTGACAAAGGAAAAGCAGGAGGACATGAACACACGCCCCATAACATAAAGGGGGTAACAGGTGAAATTGGGATAGGCTTTCAGCATGTGTAGAAAAGCTCACAGACATAAATGAGAGATACCTGAAGTGGTGGTGGGCAGCAAACATGAAGTCTGAGGTAAGAGCATGAAACAACAAACTCAGTTGAACGGAGTCATCGGCAAAGTGATACACTGGATATTTCCAGTGATGAAGATAGATCAAGAACACAAAGATTGATGTACATAAAGAACACGACTTCTCTCAAAACATGACTCTGAGGAGTAGTGGGGTTGGGAGGGGGGTTGAGGATTTGAAGAAGAAAGGGGGAGCTGTGACTTTGAGGGGGGGATGGGGTGGGTTGAGGACATGAAGGAGAAAGCAGGAGTGGAGGACAGATAATTGGAAGGGGTGGGGTGGGGGGAGAAGGGACAGGGTTGGGAAAGGGGGTTGAGGCTTTGAAGTGGGGGCTTGAGGATTTGGGGTTGGGAAGAGGGGTTGAGGACTTGAAGAAGAAAAGGGGAGTTGTTTACCTGGGGTTTGAGGGGTTGAGGACTTGAAGAAGAATGGGAAAAGAGAGGACAGAGAGTTGAGAGAGGGGGTTTGAGGACTTGGGGTGGAGAGTGGGCTTGAAGATTTGGAGTTGGGAGAGGGCTTACAGACTTGGGGTTGAGGGGGTTGAGGACTTAAGTAAGAAAGGGGGAGAGAGAGTTCAGAGAGCTTGGGTGGGGCAGAGAATGGACAGAGAACTGAGAGAGGGGAGTTGAGGACCTGAGGGGGCTTGAAAGATTTGGGGCTGGAGGTGGGAGGGGGGTTGGGGGGATTGAGTACTTGAAGAAGAAAGGGGTTGAAGACTTGAAGTCAACTTTTACATTACATGCAATTTCTATAGGTCCCTGCTATTATGCTGTCAAAGAGCATTCCTAGAAAACTCTGGAATTATATTCCACACGCTATTGGAAACACATTCCCTTTGAACAGCCCAGTGAAACCGGGTTATCTGCTCGTATCTATGTAAATGCAAGTTGCGTGATTGTGTCTGAATGGGGTAAACGTCATAACCGCAGCATGAATAATGCTGAATGATACCTCATTTAAAAGTTATTGGGTCTACACAGTGCATGCAGAGGTCTACATATATCAATATTCACACACTTTTGAGTTATTTGCATTTTTGTGCCTAGGTTGCACACACGGGCAGTGTATATGCTCAGAGTCACTGCTTTGCACACCTACCAGAAGTGAAAAATTATACAGCCACAAGCAATTCAGTCAATTCCGTCCAACGTATATTTACTTTGTCATCAATTTACCTTAGCGAGAAACCTGAGCAGTCTGAAGAGTACGTGACTCTTATGCGGTCTTGGAGTTGGGGAATGGAGGACAGAGAGTTGGAGTGGGTGTGGGGGGGGGGCAGATAAGGGACATAGTTGGGGAAAGAGGGGTTGAGGCTTTGGGGGTGTGGAGTTGAGGACTTGAAGAAGAAAAGGGGAAGAGCAGACAGAGTGGGAGGGGCAGAGAGGGGACAGAGAGCTGGGAGAGGGGGTTTTAGTTTCTTGGAAAGAGCAGACCTGTGAAAGAGCAGATAAAGGGGAGTAGCTGAAGCAGATAAACAAATCGAACATGAAAAGCACAGATACCATCAGGTCCAATAACGGTGGAGGAGTCAAGAATGGCTTGGAGTTTCTCCTTTTTTGTGGGAAAGTGTCTCAGAGGACAGAGGAACTCTCACCAAGTTTTTTGTGGAAGGTGAGAAATCAGTGAGTGGAGAAGCTAGAACATAGAATGGACCAAAACATAGCAGAATGAAAACAACAATGGAAAGCCATGGGAGGGGGAGGGGGAGAAACACGTAAACAGCATGCTGGAGCAACAAAATAGAGGGGAACTTGGAGAAATAAAAGATATGAGAGAAAGGAGGGGGAGGAAGACACAGGGGTAAAAAGGCTGGCTACAAGTGCAAACTCCCAATCACAGAAGTGGAAAGGAAAATTTGGGAAGCAGAAAGATTTAGTTCCTCTTCCTCTTCTTTTTCTTTTGTATGGCATTGGATTGGCAACATTTTTGTTGGTTTATTTGGATATTTGAATACCACATAATCACATCAAGTGTGAGCCTGTGGATGTCAGTCAGGCCTGAAGGGAAAGAACAGCTTGGACATTTCGATATAATAAGGGTCAGGTTTGAACTAGTTTTCCCCAATCAAATTTAGGGGTTGACCTCATCTTCCATTGAAAACGTTTTTTGTGTACATATTCCATGAGATGTCCATATCCTGTTAAGCCTGCATCAATCTTGGTGGGGCAGGTTAAAGTCATCAGACTCCAAGGAAGGATGAGGAACAAGGTGTTTGTTGTCAGCCATTCAGTCATTCGAAGCAGCCTGCTATTGTTGTGTGCTGGCGAGACTGGGCATAACACTACTCGCTTTCAGGACTTTAATCGTGGCCGAGCAGGATTTTTAAGATCCTGATAGAAAGGTATCTTTGGATTCCTGTTGAATCGGTCAAACAAATGGTTGGTCTGGACATCTCGCCAAATCTTCAAAGGTTCAATATGCGACAAAATCTGTTAGATATGATTTAGTCTCATACCACAGAGTCACCACTTTTGGCTTCTGCTTCACTGCCAATTGCATAGTTGAGCTATGGAGCTCGAAATCCCAGGAAACAAATACCACGATAACACCACGAAACCCTCAAAAGGAAAACGATATCGGTAAAAAACACAAATAAATGGCAGGAAGTCAAAGTTGTATTAATCTTATTGAAACATCCTGTATGTATGTATGTATGTATATATATATATATATATATATATATATATATATATATATTATATAGGGTGTCCCAAAAATATACAACTTTTCATCTGCAAAGAGGATGGTCATAACATATATTTTTTAAAAAGATATATGGGGATAGAAAGCTGAAATGTTGAAGTTTATTGTACCAATGTCAAAATTGCCACCAAATTTAAATTTTGGTATAGAATCGTCGTTTTCTTTTAGACCACATGTTCGACGTAGGCTCCACATTGTCCGATCACTGCTGCAAACGCGTTGTCATGTTCTCCATCACTTTGGAAACGTTTCCTGAGGAATGTCCTGGATTTCTCGGTGGATGTTTTCCTTCAGCTGATCAAGAGTCTGAGGCCTAAAGTTTCCATAGATCCTGTCCTTGAGATACCCCCACAAGAAGAAGTCTGTAGGAGTAAGGTCAGGGGAATACGGTGGCCACTCAACGTCTCCGTAGAGGGAGATAAAGCGGCCCTCAAATGTTGTTTGAGAAAATGCTTGTTTCCCTGGCTGTATGGGGCGGTGCCCCCATCCTGCTGGAACCACTGGGTTCTCATCTGGATCAGGTTGTTTCTCCTACGGGCCTGAGTACGTAGCTCAGGCAGATAGAATTCCTGAATCATTTCACGATAGTTCCTCTGGTTTACCGTGCAAGTGCGTCCCTGGTCATCTTCAAAGAAGTATGGACCAATAATTATCCCATACCAACCAACCGCCACCCACATGGTGACTTTGAGAACAGATCGAGGCACCAGTTCAGTTGATGCATTACCAGGATTTTCAGTTCCCCAGTACCGAAAGTTTTGCTTGTTTACCTCCCCGGACAAGTGAGCATGGCATTCGTCCGTCATGTGAAGTTTTTTGAGGAAGTCTGCATCTTCCTCCAACTTTCCTGAGAACCAATTTGCAAAGTTTAGTTGTTTGCATTTCTGTTGATCAGTAAGCACCGTTTCCGTTTGAATTTTGTATGGAAAGGCATGAATGTCTTGGCGAAGGATCCTCTGAACGGTGCTCTTATGAATGTTTGTCTCGGCAGAAAGTCGTCGAATCGATTTTTTTGGACTCTGAACGACCACCTGTCTCACCATTTCCACATTTTCTTCACTACGACCTGTCCTCTTCCGACCACTGTGACCCTTGTGAAGGTCACAGATGGTTCCCACATTGGTAAACTTTGCGATGGTGCACTTTATTGTCCGAAAGTTTGGTGCATGACGCAAGTGGATACCGAAATGTCTCGAGTAAAGATGGTGCACCTGTATGACACTTTTCGTCTGGTTCAAAGTTCAACAATTTTCGTCCGTTGTTGTACGGTCAGTCTTGGCATTTTTCTGGCGCTTGCTTGGTATCAAAATAAACTTCAGGGTCTCTGCACCAATAAATGAAGCATTAGTGACAAAATTACTGCTTTTTAGGATCAAACGAAGCATTTTAAAACTTGTATTTTTTTGGGGACACCCTATATACATATATATGCACACACACACACGAGTGGGGTGTGCTCCACGGTTCACAGGCATTGATCCTAACTCAACATTCCACATATTTGGACTGGTGCAATCCCATTGGGCTGTGTTAGGTGAGGGAAAAGGAGTCGATCCCACACTCTGTACTTTTCTTTTCTTTTCTCTTGTCTTCTTCGTCTTTTTCTTCTTCTTCCTCTTCTCCTTTTTCTTCTTCTTCCACTGCTCTTCTTCTTCTTCACCCCGGATTGAATGATTGTCTCGGGTCGCTCATCTGCATTTTTTTTCATTAATTCTTTTTCATTTATTTCTATTTCATTTTTCATTATTTTTTTTCATTTGTTCTATTTTCATTTCTGGATGTTATCCGATGATTCTGTGATTTTTTCCCCCGGTGTACTGGCTTCGCTGTCCATTGGAACGCAAAACTTCAGCTTTCTACGTCACCTAGACGGTACCGATCTTTAATTCAGTCATTGAGTCAGTGAGAGAGTCAGTCAGTCAGTGGTTAGAAAGAGCTTTATACATTACACATATGTATATATATATATACATATATATAATACATATATATACAGTACATATATATGTTATATATATAATACCGGGCATAGTGGCGTGCGCCTGTAATCCGGCTACTCGGAGGCTTGGGTTGGAGGATCGCTTGAGGACGGGAGCTCTGTGCTGGGCCGCGCTATGAGAGGGTGTAGGGCAGCGAAATGGCGAAACCCAATCCTTATCCCTGTGTCGTAAGAGGCGACCAGGGTTGCGTCAGGAAGGGCATCCGGCGTAAAACCTGTGCCAAATCAGTATGCAGATCATAACGGATGATCTGCTGTGGCGACCGCTAATGGGAGCAGCCGAAAGAAGAACAACAACATATATGTATATACATGTTGTTTCAAAAAGAGTGATGCAACTTCATATGTTTATTACAAAGAAACAGAAACCTCAGGAACATGAACCAAACGTTTATTGAAAGCTTATGACATGGTGTTTTCTCTCACTGATTGCTATTGCTGAAAGTCACTGCTCGAGTGAGTGGGAGCCCAATGTCTGAAATTAACATTTACGCAAAATCCTTGTAATTGATGTTCTCGATGTATTGTTATGGGGCTGGGTATCGGTGGCGAGCACAACCGCTAGAGGGAGCAGTAGAGTCGGCTCCACCGAACACACCGGAATTGAGGTCGTGCCTTTTGGATAAGTCCGAAAGGCACGGGCCCCTTACTGGACCATGAATCGCCAATAATTCAACTGCATGGGGTAGGGTCAATTGCCAAACTTCATATACCTAATTACCCACGCGGACAAAGCTCCCGGGGAATTCACACCTCGACGGACCTCGAGCGGAACGAGCCTTTACCGAGCCCGAACCGTGTGTAACCCGAGCGGAGATTACCAAGGCCCGTTGGACCAAAATGAACAATTTACCGGCCCGAACGCCTCGCTATTTCTCAATACACACCGTGCCAAGCCAATGAAAGAAACAGAAACGAGCTGGAACATTTAACAAAAGGGATATTTATTTATAATGGGCAGGGAAGCACACAAGAAGGCAGAGTTAACCGAATACTGAAGAATAGCAATTTATGTGCAAGCACTTATGCAGTTTTACTTAATAGACTGGCACCACAAACAACACACACACACACAACACACACACACACACACACACACACACACACACGTACATCCAAC
>CM068956.1:53739878-53756035 GCA_035128595.1 Eptatretus atami | reverse complement strand
AAAAACAACTTACCACCACGTTTATTTAAAACAACTTACCACCACGTTATTGAAAACACCTCACTACCATGTTTATAAAAACGCCTCACCACCATGTAATTAAAAACGCCTCACCACCATGCTATTGAAAACACCTCACCACGTTATTAAAAACACCTCACCACGTTTATTTAAAACAACTTACCAACCACGTAAATTGAAAACACCTCACCACCATGTATTAAAAACGCCTCACCACCATGCTATTGAAAACACCTCACCACGTTATTAAAAACACCTCACCACGTTATTAAAAACAACTTACCACCACGTTTATTAAAACAACTTACACCAACGTTATTGAAAACACCTCACCACGCATTGTTGATTAGAAAACGCCTCACCACCATGTTATTGAAAACACCTCACCACGTTATTAAAAACAACTTACCACCACGTTTATTTAAAACAACTTACCAGCACGTTATTGAAAACACCTCACTACCATGTTTATAAAAACTCCTCACCACCATGTAATTAAAAACACCTCACCACGATATTAAAAACACCTCACCACGTTATTAAAAACAACTTACCACCACGTTATTAAAAACAACTTACCACCACGTTATTAAAAACAACTTACCACCACGTTATTAAAAACAACTTACCACCACGTTATTAAAAACACCTCACCACGTTATTAAAAACAACTTACCACCACGTTATTAAAAACACCTCACCACCATGTTATTAAAAACGCCTCACCACCATGTTATTGAAAACACCTCACCACGTTATTAAAAACACCTCACCACGTTATTAAAAACAACTTACCACCACGTTTATTTAATACAACTTACCACCACGTTATTGAAAACACCTCACCACCATGTTATTAAAAACGCCTCACCACCATGTTATTGAAAACACCTCACCACGTTATTAAAAACACCTCACCACCCCGTTATTCAAAAAAAACCTCACCAACATGTTGTAAAAACACCACACCACGTTATTAAAAACACCTCACCACCCCTTTATTCAAAAAAAACCTCACCACCATGTTGTAAAAACACCTCACCGCCATGTTATTTAAAACACTTCACTGCCATGTTCCTAAAAACACCTCACCACCACATTATTAAATACACCTCACCACCACGTAATCCAAAACAACTCCAACTGTGCAATTCAAAACACCTCACCACACGTCGTGAGAGAGACGCTTGTTTTAACCAAGGATAAGTACGTGAGTTGCTGTGTTGTCATGGTTTACAGCAAGCAGAATTCAAGCTTTTATTTTGCAAATCTATTTGTAATATTCGTAATAATAGATTTTATACGCAATTTACATTCAAGATTTAAGTTTGGAAAAAAAAAATCAAAATTTTTTTTAAAAGAAAAATCATTTTAAAAATTTCAGAAACATACCCTGAGGACACACACAAGGGTGGGGTAAGTGCATCCCAGATGTTTGGTACGATGTCACAAAAATTTGAGTGGAGTACTGACAACACAACAAAACACAGACACTGCACAGATATATACAGACCTGAATTCAGCGTCCACATACTGCTTAACTGACCATCAAGATGGACCTGAAAACGATGGTCATCAGTCAATGCTCTGATGAGTTGCACCCATTATTTTACACACAATGGTTGCACCCTTTACAGAGGGGCCACATTGATGGCTCCGCTTTCCAGGATGAAAAGGAAAGATACTTTCTGGAAATTTCCCCATGGCATGAACGGGATTTGGGACAGAATTTTGGGCAGGCTAATTAGACGCATGCAGATATGCATTGAAGAAGAGTGGAGAATTGTTATCTCAGGCACTATTTTTATGCAGAATGAAAAAGATAGTGGACCATTCATCAAGAAGAAATAGCAAGCTGCAAGCCAGTCCAATTTTGCCGATTAAACTGTCAGGCAAGGTGCCACCTAAGTGGTTCCAAAAAGACAAACACTTTCACGAACATCAGAGAGACAGACACTTTCAAGAGCACAACATCAGAGAAGCCATAGAGAACGGATCAAGTGCAGGAAATATTGAAGACAAAGTTGAACACGATCAAGTCAAGTGGAGCATGGAAGACATTAGGGAAAATACGGTCAGCAAATCCAACAGATTATGTAAGGCTTGAAGTATCACAAAAGGAGTTGGTTGCATTATTGTGGACAGTGCTGAGATGACCAAAGCCAAGCCAGCTGGAATGTTGGCAGTTGAATTCGCCACCGATTATGAAAAGACAGCTGGGGTGGGAGGAGAGTATTGAGTTGAAGTTTGCTAAGGAGGCACCATATACAGAAACATCACCGTGAAAAGCATACTTTGCTGCAAAAAGGAACACAGATCATGTGATATTGGAAAATAATCAGACAAGGTGGTGCAGGGATTATGCCAGAGGGAACTCCTGATGGAAGTTGCAACACCACCATCAGCACAAGCATTGATTCTGTCAAAGTGGTACGAAGAGTGGAAAGGAGACAAGTGAGTCCAGGATACTCTGTGAAAAAAATGTTTCTCTTGGAAAGTTGATGTCTAGGGTGAAGCAGCAACGTGTAAGGAGAGTTCGATGAGATACAAGTGTATAGGTCTCTCTATAGGTCTCTAATATATGTGGACCAAATGGAAAGGGATTTGGTGGTACAAAGGTGGGTGAGCAGGAGTGGTGATGGGCTGATGAGGAGGGGTTATTTTAATTGTGTGTTGGAGCAAGCAAGAGGGTGGTGGGATGTTGGGTGGTATAGAGCAAGGTGTGTTGGAATGAGGGGAGGGTGCAGTTAGGGTGTGATCAGGCAAAGCAGGTACACATCTAGGGTTAAGAGTTGAATGGAGAGGAGTGAGCAAAAATGGTTGAGAAGGAAGGGTGGACCCATGTATTCTGCATTTACAACAAGGCAGTTCACATTTATTATTACTGATGTTGGCACTGTAAGCACATGCATCACACTGGGGTGAAGAGCAGGGTTATTGAATGCTCTGAGGAAGGCTGCATTTTGCTTGCATGATCGATCATTATGAAGGAAACCTCTTCACAAGGAAACCTGATTCACCTCGTCCTGAAACAAAGAAACCTCTTCACAGGACCATTATGCAGGAGGGGGTAACTAGACCAGGTGTAAAAATAAATTTTCCTACCTCCTTTGGGTGTTTTTTTTAGGAGACGCCATCTCCGTACTGGATGGCCGTTAGCTCCTGAAGGGAGCTCATCCGCCCTTTGTCAGGTGTTGTTTTTCGTTCTGGCGGGGTGTCACAGTCACCCTCCCCACGAGCAAAGCCAGTGAGGGGTGTCGGTTTAGTCGCCGACAACCCAACCATGCAGCAGGTAGCACTGGGATAAGATGCAGAGAAACAGTGAAGGACTTGTCATAGTTTGCATAAGACTATCAGAGCCACAATACACATGAATAGGTGAGGATTAAAGAGAGAATGAAAGACAATTAGTGAAAAGAGTGAGATGTAAGCGGAAGGAGGAGTGTAAGCAATGTAGAATGAACTAGAACGGCACTCAGTAGAGCGCATACCTCCTCCAGGCTGAACAGTTTAAGTTTTGTATACCACTGATAGGCCGGATCTGGATCCGGAACTGAACCAAAATCGAATCTGCTTGTTCGTGTGACCTACCCAACTCATCCACCTAGATTTGTCATAACTCGTCCACAACTTTATGAGATCACGTGCTATACATAGTTTTTTTGCCCTCTCTCAATGGTGAAGAATCACTTTTTAAAATGCTACTCTCCCGATCCAGATCCGGATCTTCACCAAAATATAATCATTTCATCCTTGTTGCACGCCTAACCTCCCTACCAAATTTCGTTTAAATCCGTCAACAATTTTTTGAGCTCTCCTGTTCACAGACAGACAGGGGTGAAAACATAACCTCCGTTATGTGGTGGATGTAATGAAGAAAGAAAACTGGAGAGTACGGCCAGGGTTTTGAGGGGTGGGGATTGACAGTAAAATAGCAAGAGAATGTGGTGGGTTTGGACAGCGACCCAACTACAAACTGTCACCCTGGTGTTTCGCAGGCAGAGCAATTTCACAGGCAGTGTGTTTGTTGTCTCTCATATGGAGATTAAACTGGGCATCCCATCTGCTGGCATTAGTTGGTCTACGTTAAAGATCCCTTTCGTGAACAGTAAGCGAGCTATCGTTGCAACCTGAACAAATTACAAATTCCTGCTCCAACCGACTGGGGGCATAGCCGTGCCCCCAGCAGAATGATGCAACCCGCAGCCATGTGCTGCATCCGAAAGAAGGACAAGTCCCAGCTGTTCCCATCGAACTGTTCTCCTGAGTAAATACAATTAATCCCACATCTGATCGAACTTCTGCAGACCTCCTTAGTTGTCCTTTCTCTGGATCCATTGTGGAACTGCTGTCATGCATTGGACTACTTTCAAAAACATCATCAAAACGTCTTCCTGTGAGTGCACTTTTAGCTTTGAAATTGGAAAAAAGTGGACATGGAGTAAGATCTGGTATTGTGTCGATGAGTAGAATATCGTTCGTTCTCTCTCTCTCAAACCTTCTTCTCTGATCTCTCTAATCTCTTCATTCTCTCTAAATCTCTCTCTCTCCTCTCTCCTCCCCCTTTCTCTCTGTATTCTACTCTCTCCGACTCTCTCCTTCTTCCTAGCTTCGTCTCGTTTCGTCTTCCGATTTCGTCTTCCGTTTACCGTGCTCTCCGTCTCTACCCTCTTCTCCTCTCTCTCCTCTATTCTCTCGCTACTCCTCCTCTCTCTTCTCTCTCTCTCTCTCTCTCTCTCTCTCTTCTCTCTCTCTCTCTCTCTCTCTCTTCTCTCTCTCTCTCTCTGCCTCTCTCTCTCTCTCCTTCTCTCTCTCTCTCTTCTCTCTCTCTTCTCTCTTCTCTCTCTCTCTCTCCTCTCTGTCTCTGTCTTGTCTCTTTGTTCTGTCTCTGTCTCTGTCTCTGTCTCTGTCTGTCTCTGTCTCTTGTTCTTCTCTGTCTCTGCCTCTGTTCTTGTCTCTGTCTCTGTCTCTGTCTCATGTCTCTGTCTCTGTCATCTGTCTGTCTCTGTCTCTGTCTCTGTCTCTGTCTCCGCCTTCTCTGTTCTCTCTCCTCTCTCTCTCTTCACTCTCTCATCTTCTATTCTCTATCTCTCTCTCTCTCTCTCTCTCTGCTTCTCTGATCTGTCTGTCTTTACTGTCTCTCTTTACTCTCTCTCCTCCTCTCTCTTCATTCTCTCTCTTCTTTCTTTCTTCTCTCTTCTCTCCTTTTCTCTTCTATTCCTCTTTTTTTCTTTTTTCTTTCTCTTTTTTTTTTCTCTCTCTTTTTCTTTCTTTTCTTTTTCCTTTTTTCTTTCTCTCTCTCTCTCTCTCTCTCTCTCTCTCTCTCCTCATCTCTCTTCTCTGCCCTCTCTCTGCCTCTCTCTCTCTCTCTCTCTGTCTCTCTCTCCTCTCTCTCTTCTCTTCTTCTGTCTCTGTCTTCTCTTGTCTCTGTCTCTGTCCTTGTCCTCTGTCTCTGTCTCTGTCCTCTGTCTCTGTCCTCTGTCTCTGTCCCTGTCCTCTGTCCTCTGTGTCTTCGTGTCTCTGTCTCTGTCTCTGTCTTGTCTCTGTCTCATTCTCTCTCTCTCTCTTCTTCCTCTCTCTCTCTCTCTCTCTCTCTCTATCCTCCCTCTCTCTCTCTGTCTGTCTGTCTGTCTCTCTCTTCTCTCCTCTTCTCTCCTCTCTTCTCCCTCGTCTCTCTCTCTCTCTCTCTCTCTCTCTCTCTCTCTCTTCTTCTCTATCCGCCTCTCTCTCTCTCTCTGTCCTCTCTCTTCTCTCTCTCTCTCTCTCACTCTCTTCCTCTCTCTCTCTCTCCTCTCTCTCTGCCTCTCTGGTCTCTGTCTCTGTCTTTCTGTCCTCTGTCCTCTGTCCTCTGTCCTCTTGTCCTCTGTCCTCCCTGGTCCCTGTTCTCGTCTTCTCTGTCTCTGTCTCTGTCTCTGTCTCTGTCTTCTACTCTCTCTCTCCTCTCTCTACTCTCTCTCCTCTCTCTCTTCTTACTCTTCTTCTCTCGTCTGTCTGTCTGCTGTCTCCTCTCCTCTCTCTCTGCTCTCTCTCTTCTCTCTCTCTCTCTCTCCTCCTCTCTCTCTCTCTCATCTTCCTCTCCTTCTCTTCTCCTCTCTTTTCTCTTTCTCTTCTCTCTCTTTTTTCTCTCTCTTTTTCTCTCTCTTCTCTCTCTCTCTCTCCTCTCTCTCTCTCTCTCTCTCTCTCTCGCTCTCTCGCTCTCTCTCCTCTCTCTTCTCTCTGCTCTCTCTCTCTCTGCTCTCTCTCTCTTCTCCTCTCTTCTCTCCTCTGTCTACTTCTCTAGTCCTTCTGTCTCTGTCTCTGTCCTTGTCCTCTGTCTCTGTGTTCTGTCCTCTGTCTCCTCTGTCTCTTGTCTCTCTCTCCTGTCTCTGTCTCTGGTCTCTGTCTCTGCTGTCTCTTCATCTCTCTCTCGTCTCTACTGTCTCTCTCTCCCTCTCTCTCTCTCTCCTCCTCTCTCTTCTCTCTCTTCTCTTGTCTGTCTGTCTGTCTCTTCCTCTCTCCTCTTCCTCTCTCCTTCTCTCTCTCTTCTTCTCTCACTTCTCTCTCTCTCTCCTTCTCTCTCTCTGCCTCTTCTCTTCTCTCTGCTCTCCTTCTCTCTATCTCTCTCTCTCTCTCTCTCTCCATTCTCTTCCTCTCTTCTTCTTTCTTCTTCTGTCTTTCTTTCGTTTTCTGTTTCTTCGTTCTTTCCTTCCCGTCCTCTGTCCTCCGTCCTTCTTCGTTCTCTTGTGCCCTCCTCTCTGCGCCTCTGTCCTCTCTCTCCTGTCTCCTGTCTCTGTTCGTCTCTCTCTCTTCTCCTCTCTCTTCTTCTCTCTCTCTCTCTCTTCTCTCTTCTCTCTCTCTCTCTCTCTCTCCTCTTTCTCGTCTCTCTCTCTCTCTCTCTCTCCTCTCTCTCTCTCTCTCTCTCTCTCTCTCTCTCTCTCTCTCTCTCTCTCTCTCTCTCTCTGCTCTCTCTCTCTCTCTCTCTCCTCTTTCTCTCTCTCTCTCTCTCCTCTCTCTCTTTTTCTCTCTCTTTTTTCTCTCTCCTTTTTCTCTCTCTTTTTCTCTTCTTTTCTCTCTTTTTCTCTCTCTTTTCTCTCTCTTTTTCTTCTCTTTTTTCTCTCTTCTTTCTCTCTCTCTTTTTTCTCTTCTTTTCTCTCTCTCTTTTCTCTCTCTCTTTTTCTCTCTCTCTTTTCTCTCTCTCTTTTTCTCTCTCTTTTTCTCTTCTTTTCTCTCTCTCTTTTTTCTCTCTCTCTTTCTCTCTCTTTTTCTCTTCTTTCTCTCTTTTTCTCTCTTTTTCTCTCTTTTCTCTCTCTTTCTCTCTCTTTCTTCTCTCTCTTTTCTCTCTCTTCTTTCTCTCTTTTTTCCTCTCTCCTTTCTTCTCTTCTCTTTTTCTCCTTTTTTCTCTCTCTTTTTCCTTTCTTTTTCTCTCCTTTTTTCTTCTCTTCTTTTTCTCTCTCTTTTCTCTCTTTTCTTCTCTTTTTCTCTCTCTTTTTCTTCTTTTTTCTCTCTTTTTTCCTTCTCTTCTCTCTCTCTCTCTCTCTCTCTCTCTCTCTCTCTCTCTCTCTCTCTCTCTCTCTCTCTCTCCTCTCTTTTTCTCTTTCTCTTTCTTTTCTCTTTCTCTTTTCTTTCTTTTTCTTCTCTTCTCTTCTCTCTCTCTCTTCTCTCTTCTCTTCTCTCTCTCTCTTCTCTCTCTCTCTCTCTCTCTTCTCTC
Organism: Eptatretus atami; assembly: GCA_035128595.1. NCBI lineage: Eukaryota > Metazoa > Chordata > Myxini > Myxiniformes > Myxinidae > Eptatretus > Eptatretus atami. Next base: position 53,748,327 of record CM068956.1, on the reverse strand, counting down.
TTCTCTTTTCTCTCCTCTCTCTCTCTCTCTCTCTCTCTCTCTCTCTCTCTCTCTCTTCTCTCTTCTCTCTTTTTCTCTTTCTCTTTCTTTTCTCTTTCTCTTTCTCTTTCTCTTCTCTTCTTTCTCTCTCTTTCCTCTCTCTCTCTCTCTCTCTTCTCTCTTCCTGTCATTAATGAGTAAAAGGCCCTCGTACAACTCCATGATGATGATGGATCATTGCCAAAACTGAACAATGGTGTATTCGTAGTCAGGATTATTAGTAGTTACACCTGGTTGAGAGAGACTTGTGCACCAAAATTACTCTTCTTTGATATTCACCACAAATGTGAAGCTCCTAATCTTGCTCTTCTCTGGTATACCTCTCATTCTCCCCTCAGCCATGTCATCCACATCTCTTTGCATTGTGTATTTCCTCCCTCTCTTCCTTCCCCTTTATTCACCAATATGCAGATTGTGTGGAGGGCCGCGCTCATAAGGAGGAGTGGAAGGTCGACGTTTGCCACCATTGCACCTGTTTGGTATGTTTGGGGTATTGAATATCTTGTTCGATTGGATCACAGTTCATGGTAGCTTCTTTTTTTAAAAGATCTTCCTTTTGACTAAATGTTTAAATAACCGATGTATGCTTTGTTTTCGGTTGGCCTCGGATTTTTGGGAGTTAGGACGGCAAAGTTGATTGTCGCGCCACAATATGCCCACGACTCTCGTGTCCTGAAAGGGTATTGCCAACAGACCAGTGCTGCCCTGTTTGCATGTCAGGTGAAGGATCATTTTATGTTTTGCTCATTTATCTTCAGAAATCATTTTCTGAATCAATTTTTACTTTGCATTTTTACTTTCCTTGCTTTACTTTCCTTGCTTTACTTTTGCTAATACAGTGTGACCACAAAAAAAATGGTACCCATACAATTTAATATACCCTCTTTATTTTTATTTTAAACTAGCAAAGGTATCTGGCGTTGCCTAGCAATTCCCGGCGTTGCCTGGTCCCTCCTCCCACCGCTTCCCCTCCCCTCCCCTCCCTCATCCCACCCTTCCCCATCTCTCCTCTCACCTCCTCCCACCTCCCTCCAGAATCTCACCCCACTCCTTCCCCTCCCTTCTATAACTGCTATAGAGTATAGATGTTTGTGTGGTGTGCGCTTACAAGGTTCTAGATGGTCTAAAGGGTACGTTCCAATTGTAGTTAGTGTCTAAGGGGGTCGAAAAAGTCTAAACTTTCAAGCGTGTAAAAAGGATCGAAAAAAGTCCAAGTGGCCTTAAGCTCTAAATGGTCAATGGTCCAAGCTGTCTAATCTGTCTGAAGGATGTAAGGGGTCTTGAGGTTCTTCAGGATCTTAAAAGGTCTTAGCGGTCTTTGGCGTCTAAAGGGTCTTACGGGTTTTAAATGGTCTTCGGGGTTTTGGGGATCTTAAAGGTTTTAACTGTCTGAAGGATCTTCGGGGTCGTAAACGATCTTACGGGTCTTTGGGGTCTTATGGGTATTTGTGGTCTTACTGGTCTTTCAAGTCTTTGTGGTTTTAAACCTCTAAGAGATATTTGGGATCTAAAGGATCTTTGGGCTCTGAAGGGTCTTTGGGATCTTTAAGGCTGAGGTGATGGATGAAAATACCCTTAGGACAATCCCCTTGTCAGACTTGGTCTCTGTGCCAAATGTGGTGGTCATCAGCCCAGCGGTCTTTGCAAAAACCACGAACATAGACAGTAGACAGATAGACAGACAGACAGACAGACAGACGCCAAATTTTATTCATTCGATGAGAAGTTATTTGAGACACATTTGTGTCACATGATGCATCATCACGATGTTAAGTTTCAGATGGATATTTTTAATGTCATTGATTTGATTGACATTGGAGCACATGCTCCAGATATCGTCCTCTACGCTGCAGGTACACTTGGATTCGACAGGAAAAATTATTTCTCATTCTGAAACATTCTCTACGGTGATTGAACGGATTTTGTCAGTTATGCTGGTTTGAGATCATCTATGGATTGTGGCCTTCCTCGGTCGACGTCCTTAAGCATCGAACACTGAACTCGGTTTGAGTTTTCTTGAAGGATTTCATTCTTCAGTAGATTTCAACCGAAACGATTTTTCTTTAGTTGGCTACGGCATGTTTAAAAGACGGGGCTTTATTAACTAAATCTAAATCTGATGACGATACACAAACTCCACTTTGCACACCTGTAAAAACTAAGAGGATATTGTTAGTTTGGAGGAAGTTATTGGAGGTAAGGTCGGTGGGTAATGTTTTTTTTGTGGTCACCCAACTTAAATTCACTTAAGTGTGCACTCTCCTGCATTTTAGATTTTATGGACGCCATCATAGTGCGACAACAAAATTAAATTGCTTTGCCCCGACAACAAAATTTAAGTTCCAAACAAATAATTGTATTACTTTTCACTCCCCATCACTTCAATCATTCATTTTCTTCCTCATTTGTTACTCTCTCCCAAAGATTGAAGTTTTGAGCACAGCTTATCTCTGATTTTTTTTTTCCAGACACTGCATGACGTGATAGTGATTCTTCCTTGCCATATTCTCTACCCCAGCACCAGAAGCTACCGCTGCTAATCCTATACCCAGCCCTCTTGGAGCTCTTCCACTACATGAGCATCAGCCTGGTCTACGGGCTGCAAACACTCTAAGCCTCACATCTGTGGCCATGTGTGAGGCAGGTGGTCAGCTTTATGAGAGTGGAAAGGAGTTCCACACTGCAGAAGGATGCATGACCTGTACATGCCTGGTAAGGGCGCCGTTTGTGCTATCTTTACAATTTCAATCCTGTCCTGTGGGTGCAACACTGCCTCAGCAGGCCAAAAAACCAACCATCATGGAGTTATTCAGCGATCACCTTGGCAGTGGCAGAAGGAGGAAAAGTGATTTAATACAGATATGGCACATTGTTTCAAAACACATGTACATTTCAATTAATTAGAAGGATACATCATCGAAACAGAGAGAGATGGATACAAAATTACAGCAGATGTAATTTCACCAGAACAAATTCAAATGAGGGACAATATCACTAAGTCAAGGGTGCTTCGCCATCCTTTGTATTTTCAAGGTATCGTCGTTCATGGATTTGATCCTGGCGTCTGAGCTGAGATGATCATTGGTGGTCCATGTCCTCAAGCACCAGATAAATGGCTTCAAAGCATAATTTTTCTAAGCTCCAATTGCTTTGCTTTTTCATTCATTCAGTCTGACTATTTGTCTCCATTACTGTATTATCAAAGTCAAGGCCCACCCCCTGTAATTAATTACTACTGTGAGAGGCTGCTGGTTGCTAATGGCAACTATGTACAGAGGGTAACTGTAGAATAATTATCTTTTCGGAGTGAATGATAATCTCTTGTGACATTTACAAAAAGAGCCCTTCATACAAACCATTATGTCTCTTTCACTGAAAACCTCCCACACCTCTTCTCACATCACAATCGCCTTATTACAGGACACAGTCCAACTTCAATTGACAATTTATCGGGGGATTGCCTTAGGCCATAATTTAAGTCGAAATCATTGGCCTATACGTTCTCTGCTCAGTCTTTCTGTCTCCTTTTTGTTGTCCATGTCTGTATCTCTTTCAACCAGGTGTTTCTGGGTAGATGCGTTATGGATATGTTTCAGAAAAGCTTTATCTACAGTCCTTTGACTTATCATTATAATACTTTTTTTTCATGTAAAGTGTTATATATTGTTCACTATTGTCTAAAAAGAAAGATAAGATATTAAGCAGTGAGACCATGACAATTGCTAATGGAGGATGGAAATGGGTCAAGATGCTAAGACGTGACTTTCAAAATGTTGTAATCCACCCCAGAATGCTCAGTGCGCATGCGCAGAAACCCCAGGAAACTTCCGTGTTCAGGGTGAAATAAAACAATATTGTGTGTACGGGATAAGGATTGTTACCTAAAATGACTCATTAAGCTTCGAAAAGAAACCAAAAATACTGTTATGTTTGTGGGGTAGATGAAGGGATTTCATCGGAAAGATAGGACTGGATAGAGTTGATTGGCCTGTGGACGTGTAGTAGACATCTCGATGTAAACAAAGTCGGGAAACTGTGAGCTTAAGTGTTACTTGTCACCACATGGGGGAGGGGGGGTGCGGTGTTAATTTGATAGGAATTAAGGATAATTTCCCCCAGTGTGTAATTGCCCCAGCTGTGATTTTTCCCTATATTTTTTGTATTACAAATCAGCAACGGAAGAATTGCATTTTTATAACAACCATTACAATCGAGCTGCATGACCAAGTCGGAAGAAACCCCGCCTCCAAGGGTGACGGCGGGTGAAGTCATGCCCCCGAGGCTGATGATTGATGGGCGTGACATGAGTCGGAGGAAGAGTAGCGTGTCAGAGGCCACGTCAGTCAGAGGAAAAGTGAGTGAGGGGGAGCGAACACACAAGTGGAGTTTGGTGTGAGGAGGCATCAGAGAAACCAGAGCACATCTCGGCAAGAGAATGGGGAGGCAGGTCATTGCAGGAGAAGAGAGATGAAGGTACGAAGTGGGACAGAAGCGAGAGGCAGGATCAGCGATCGAAAGTGCATGGCATTTACGACTGGCTTTTCCTTCACGCATGAAGAGAGCTGAGAGAGAGGACACGGGAGTTAGAGAAACGTGGCTGGGATGGAGGATCGTGCTTCGCTCTCCTCTCGGCACGATGAAATAGCTGCGTGATTCTCTTATTTGTACTGAGGCAAATTGGCCGCGTGCTGAGCAAGATGCTGGCCATTGACTCTTGCTTGGTTGTGAGAGACGGACCTCAAAGCCTCGTGTATATAACCGAAGGGAGTGGCACCATTCTGCAGAGAGCGGGACTAGCAAGTGCGGTCGACAAAGAAGCTACACTGCGATTCGCGAGCCCTGACGTCGAATATTGCCTCACAAATTGGTCTGTGCCATTTTTGGGGTGCTGTAACCTGTGCAGCGACCTCGCGGTCTGAGCACACGTCCTCAGCAAAAAGATCACCTGGACTCAACTAAGTGAAGGAACGAAAAGTGATTTCTTTATTTTATATGACCACTTGTCTGTGTGTGCATATCTGAGTGTGGAGGCGCCTCAATTAGATTGAGATTTAGGTTACCTCACATCTTGATTCATTTTCATTGTAATTGTTGATGTTCTGTTTGATAAATCATTATTTATTTAATTTGCTTGCGTCTGTGTATCTCTTGTGGGTTAGAGAGTAAAACCCCTGTGCTGTGCTACTGCCCTGGTGAAGCTCCCCGCTGTTTCTTTCCCGTGCACGCCATAATCTCTGAGAATCTCGGCTGTGAACCTCCAAGGGAGAACTCTTTGGCCATCCGTCCAGGTCGGGGCTAACCCCCTGGACACAACAATACTTTGAAGCGTACCTGCGAGAAAGGGATGTGCCTCTGCACAGCAACAGAGTTGGAGAAATTTCTCAGTTCACCCAAAAAGCTGAGATCTTGCAGCTTTCCGTATTGCAAACAGCCCTGGATGTGGACTGGTGCAAGGCCTGTGAACGGTCTGTGGAGGGCGTGTTCTAACCGACCTTCCCGATCGTCCCCATCAGTGATGGAAGGTCATATCTGAGGCTTGTTAATGCACAGGGTAAGTTTAAAATGATGATATGTACTATTGCTATATATCCTGTCCTGCTATATATCCAATGCTGCTGCTCGCTTGTACTAACAGGAAATGATAGGAACCAGACATTTCTCATCCACGGATATTTCTCGTATTTGCTATATTGTCACAAGTTCAATTTGCATGCAGAAACACAGAAACTGTGGTTAAACATTTTGGAATTGCCACCCTTTCATTTATATGTTGAAAAGTGTGTTTAAAATACTGTTTCGCTCACAAATTTTGTGCTAGCAATGGTAGCTTAAAAGTGACCGGCAAGCAGAACTGAGTCACTGAAAACACACACACACACACACACACACACACACACACACACACATTGCATGCGCAAAAGATTTCATTTAGTATTCATAGGTCATTTCGAAAGTCGTGTATTGGCCAGAAGATTTTCATTTTTAAAAATTCAGGTTTCAAGGTTCATGAGAGCACAGAACAACAGATCTTGAAGGGCCAACAGCCAAAGTCAGGTAAAGCAGAAACAACTGGACAAGAACACATGGATTCATGACAGCACAGAGAAAGGGGTTGCAAGTGATAATGGAAGAGGGTCTCAGGGGGTGTAATAAAGCCAAACTCAGGTAAAAATTGTAGAAACCATGAAGTGGCGGTGGGCAGCACACCTAAAAACCAGACTTAGGATGGCTCTTCTGCAGATGACAGAAAAGGGTGGACAAAATAATGGAGATGGAAGTTAAGCCTAAACTTGGGGACAGTAGTAAGATAAGGGTTTCTGATAGAACACTTGCGACCTGAGTGAGCAAGGTTGTGCGGAGAGGTTCCAGGGTGATAAGGGTTAGACCCTGCAACAGACAACAAGGCCACCGACCTGCCTGCAATTGAGTGAGAAGCAGACCCTGATATTCAACCGCCTATCATGATATGCCAAGGATGTACAGGGCCTTCAAAATCAGGGCCTCAAGAATGGTAAAATCGAAATCAACACCACCTGTGCATCGTGACGAGCCATTTTCTATGAAGCTTCAGATGAGGGACTTGTATACCATTATAAGTTGAAGGCGATAAAGGAAGGACTTTGCTTTGCAGATATTTCGAAGGAAGCAGATGGATTTGAAGCTAGGTTGGAGATGTGATAAATACAAGACAGGCTCTAGGTCATAGTGAGGTCCAGGGGCTAGGAGCTGTGTACCTGTCCCAGAGGATAATGGCATTTGTCAGAAGTCCTTATGGAGAGAAAAAGTGAGTGTGATACCTTCCGATAATAAATCACACGATTCCGCTAGATGACCAGTTGCTTACTACCCTCACCAGAGGAGAGAGTTTTGTATTTGGGTCCATTTGTCTGTCTGTCTTAGTGTCTGTCTGTTTGTTTGTCTGCGCAGAACTTTAATGTTTTCTCTGCAACCGCTTGTTGGATTGAGAAGAAATTTCACCATTGAGGTGACTGCTCATGTAAATGTTTAATAATAATTATAATGTCATAGGTCACTTGTGTGGCAGCCGTGTTGGAAAAAAGGAAAATTTTGGACCTCTGTATCTCCGAAACCACACCAAGGAAAAAATGAAACTTGGCACAAAGCAATACTCCTCATGGGGAATGGGTGTGTGTGTGTGTGTTGTGTGTGTGGTTTGTGTGTGTTGTGTTGTGTTGTGTGTGTTTGTGTGTGTGTGTGTTGTGTGTGTGTGTGTTGTTGTGTGTGTGTGTTGTTGTTGTGTTTGATGCCATAGGTGCCTTCGTTATGACATCATAATTGCATACATAGAATGCTACACCGATCAGTATGAAAATATTTAAGGGTCATCTAGGGATATAAATTGGTCCACAGAAAAAAAAAATGATGATGTCATCAGTCACGTGGTTCGGCAGCCATATTGTTTTTTGGGATTTTCGACCTTCAAAAATCTTCTTTCTCCTCACCCACCGCCCCTTTCCTTGATCTTTCCCCCTTCCTAGCTCCCCACGTCCTCATCCCCTCTAGCTCCCCCACTCCTCCTCACTCCCCCCTCCTCCCTACCCCTCTCAATATTCCCATCAGCGAAGTGATATCATAATAAATGTTCCTTTACAAGGAACTTCATTGCAGGAAGAGACCACTATAGGCCCATCAAAGCCTGCACTGGTATGTCGCCAACCTACAGTTGATTGCCCATACCCTTGCCTCCAGTCCCTTTAAGTGCTGAGTGTCAAGCAAGGAAGCAGCAATGTACCATTTTTAAAGCCTTTGGTATAACTCTGATAGGCTTCGAACCACCAACCTCTCAAAGTGGACGCTCTAACCATCACACCACCGAGTCTGATTAAAAATGCCACCGAGTCGAATTGTAAGTGCTCCAGAATTTAATGGCGTCATAACTCAGACAGATCGGCCCTCGGTATAACAGACTAATTGTCCCATCACTTGCATAAGTTAAGTTTTGAGTTTAAAGCCGGTAAAAGGAAGCGGAAGCTGCGACCTCTATAAATGTTACGATTGTAGAACGATTCTATGGACATCATGAAATTTACAGCTTTCCTAATGTGTACGATTCGCCCGTCAGTGATTGATCGCTTCACTTTGGTTTTAAGGAGCATTTTAAAATCTCCGGCTTGGATTTTTGTTTAATCAGGGGAATTGTACCCCGAAAGTGAATTGTACTTTCTTCTATCCTTACTTCCTTCCCTATTCTCTTACTTTCTTCCTTCAGCCACTTACCTGAATCGATATATCAGTCATTATTTAATTATAAAGGTACATCATTTAAATGTAAAACATATACGGTAGGGTGCTTCATAATAGGGGGTAAAAAATAAAAGTATGAATATTCATGCTCCCTGGGTGTGCCTTTGTTCCGTTGAGAGTTAGACAACATTACACACCAAATGGT
>CM068956.1:53701342-53739419 GCA_035128595.1 Eptatretus atami | reverse complement strand
TTGGCGGAACGCTGAAGTTTGAGGTTTTTAAAAAAGTTTTGGTCGTATTCATAACCTGTTGGTCGTATGCATAAACGTATTAGTAACGGGCACAGAACGTTTCGTTGTGTTAAAGATAACTTATACCAACGAATGCTTAGCCTGTTGTCGGCGTTCACAACCTAATGCCAACGATAGTTTAACTTAGTCATAGCGCGCTGCACGTATCGCCGACGAACTCGTGGCGTTCTCTGTTAAAACCTGCCGTACGCCGATTTAAATCTAACCGCCTGAAAATTGGAAGTGTCAACATCGCAGTCACACCTTAACGATTTAGCCAGCGTATGCCGACCTATGAAAAATGTGTCTAAAACGCTGGGACACGTCGAATACGGTAATGGGTAAGTTGTTGTATACGTTAGGAGCACGCTGAAAAAACAATGAAGTACGCTGGCATATTACGTGGTATGTCTAGTACGTGCGTGAATATTTTCAAGCATGCTGAAAATTTTACGACGTACTCGACGTATGGCTCACAAGTTCCGCATATGCTGGCATAAGTTCTCGGCACGCTCCGCGATCGTTTACACACGTCGGCCACACGTTACTTGTAAGTTACTCATAATTCGAACAACGTCGAGGTAATGTTTAGCATACCCAAACTTAATTTTTAACCTACGAGTAACGTGCTTTGAACCTATTAGTAGCGTGCTTTGAACCTATGTGTAGCATGCTTTGAACCTATGTGTAACGTATCTCAAACGCACATTGTCGTAATGTAGACGAATTAGATTGACGTCTTCCGGACGACCACAGAACTTACTGAACGTGTTTCTAACTTACAGCTACCGTATAATGGCGTATTGGCAGCGTTTAGGGGAATTGGTATATACAATGGGCTTCACATAGAGGAACCCGTCAGTGTTCCAGACTCCATGTTGAGTAGACCGTCAATGTCAGTAGCAGTAGCAGTAGCAGTAGCAGTAGCAGTAGTAGTAGTAGTAGTAGTAATAGTAGTAGTTTCGAGAGAATTTAGTGATGTCGATGTTATTAGTAGTAGTAGTAGTAGTTCGAGAGAATTAGTGATGTCGATGTTAAGTAGTAGTAGTAGTAGTAGTAGTAGTTCGAGAGAATTTAGTGATGTCGATGTTATTAGTAGTGGTAGTAGTATAAGTTCGAGAGAATTTAGTGATGTCGATGTTAGTTAGTAGTAGTAGTAGTAGTTCGAGAGAATTTAGTGATGTCGATGTTGTAGTAGTAGTAGTAGTAGTCGCAAGTACTTTCAAGTAACGTGTTGCAAAGTGTGAACAAGTTCGTGTAGCGTGCTTACAAAACGTTACTCATAGGTTAGAAATAAGTTTCGGGTACGCTAAACATTACCTCGACGTGTTTCGACTTATGAGTAACTTACAAGTAACGTGTTTCGACGTGTGTCAACGATCGCATAACGTGCCTACAACTTACGGCCAGCGGTAGCGGAATCGTGTGAGTCATATGCCGGCATAACGTCGTAAAATTTCAAGCATGAAAAAATTTCAGGAAAACCCAAAAGTACAACGTTTAAAGCAGCGTACTAACGACGTATGGCAGTGTTTTCAGTGTGCTCTTAACGTATACAAAACGTACCCATAACGTATTCGACGTGTACGAGCGTTTTAGACAATTTTTCATAAATCGGCATACGCTGGCTAAATCGTCAAGGGTGACAGGGCCTTTAGGGTGTTCCAAAAATGAAAGTTTTGATTTTTGCTGCTCCTGATTTGCCTTTGTTCCAATACCTCATCCAACTTATGGGTCAAAATGAACAAAATTCCATGATATTTAGGGGTTCCTCAAGTTGGCACAATTATGTCCATTATGGAGAGGGATTTTGCACTGCAATGTCAAAAAGCTCATCTCGGTCTCCTTGGAAAAACTATTCTTTTCATCCTATATGACTGCTGTGGTTTTTGAAAATATCAAACAACCATATTATTGTGAAGTGTACTGTGTTGTGCATATTCGACCAACTTGTCAGTTTACAGTTTGGAAAATTTCAACAATATTGTGCCAACTTGAGGAACCCTAAACATCCTCTAATCTGCTTCATATTTGGTGTGTATGTTTTCTACTCTCAACGGAACAAAGGCACACCCAGGGAGCATGAATATTCATACTTTTATTTTTACCCCCTATTTATGAAGCACCCTACGTATATGTTTTACATTTAAATGATGTACCTTTATAATTAAATAATGACTTGATATATCGATTCAGGTAAGTGGCTGAAGGAAGAAAGTAAGAGAATAGGGAAAGGAAGTAAGGATAGAAGAAAGTACAATTCACTTTCGGGTACAATTCCCCTGATTAACAAAAATCCAAGCCGGAGATTTTAAAAATGCTCCTTAAAAACCAAAGTGAAGCGATCAATCACTGACGGGCGAATCGTACACATTAGGAAAGCTGTAAATTTCATGATGTCCATAGAATCGTTCTACATCGTAACATTTATAGAGTCGCAGCTTCCGCTTCCTTTTACCGGCTTTAAACTCAAAACTTAACTTATGCAAGTGATGGGACAATTAGTCTGTTATAACCGAGGGCCGATCTGTCTGAGTTATGACGCCATTAAATTCTGGAGCACTTACAATTCGACTCGGTGGCATTTTTAATCAGAACTCGGTGGTGTGATGGTTAGAGCGTCCACTTTGAGAGGTTGGTGGTTCGAAGCCTATCAGAGTTATACCAAAGGCTTAAAAATGGTACATTGCTGCTTCCTTGCTTGACACTCAGCACTTAAAAGGGACTGGAGGCAAGGGTATGGGCAATCAACTGTAGGTTGGCGACATACCAGTGCAGGCTTTGATGGGCCTATAGTGGTCTCTTCCTGCAATGAAGTTCCTTGTAAAAGGAACATTTATTATGATATCACTTCGCTGATGGAATATTGAGAGGGGGTAGGGAGGAGGGGGGAGTGAGGAGGAGTGGGGAGCTAGAGGGATGAGGACGTGGGGAGCTAGGAAGGGGAAAGATCAAGGAAAGGGGAGGTGGGTGAGGAGAAAGAAGATTTTTTGAAAGGTCGAAAACTCCCAAAAAATATGGCTGCCGAACCACGTGACTGATGACATCATCATTTTTTTTTTTCTGTGGACCAATTTATCCTAGATGACCCTTAAATATTTTCATACTGATCGGGTGTAGCATTCTATGTATGCAATTATGATGTCATAACGAAGGCACCTATGGGCATCAAAACACACACACACACAAAACACACACACCACACCACAACCACACACACACAAACACACACACACACAACACAACACAAACACACACACAAAACACACACACACAACCACACACACACACCCACATTCCCCATGAGGAGTATTGCTTTGTGCCAAGTTTCATTTTTTTCCTTGGTGTGGTTTCGGAGTACAGAGGTCCAAAATTTTCCTTTTTTCCAACACGGCTGCCAACAACGTGACCTATGACATTATATTATTATTAAACATTATACATGAGCAGTCACTCCAATGGTGAAAATTTCTTCTCAATCCAACAAGCGGTTGCAGAGAAAAACATTAAAGTTCTGCGCAGACAAACAAACAGACAGACACTAAGACAGACAAATGGACCCAAATACAAAACTCTCTCCTCTGGTGAGGGTAGTAAGCAACTGGTCATCTAGCGGAATCGTGTGATTTATTATCGGAAGGTTATCAACACTCACTTTTTCTCTCCATAAGGACTTCTGACAAATGGCCATTATCCTCTGGGACAGGTACAGCAGCTCCTAGCCCCTGGACCTCACTTGACTAGAGCCTGTCTTGTATTTATCCATCTCCAACCTAGCTTCAAATCCATCTGCTTCCTTCGAAATATCTGCAAAGCAAAGCGCCCTTCCTTTATCGCCTTCACCTTATAATGGTATACAAGTCCCTCATCTGAAGCTTCATAGAAAATGCTCGTCACGATGCACAGGTGGTGTTGATTTCGATTTTACCTTCGTGAGGCCCTGATTTTGAAGGCCTGTACATCCTTGGCATATCATGATAGGCGATTGAATATCAGGGTCTGCCTTCTCACGTCAATTGCAGGCAGGTCCGGTGGCTTGTTGTCTGTTGCAGCGTCTAACCCTTATCACCCTGGAACCTCTCCGCACAACCTTGCTCACTCAGGTCGCAAGTGTTTATCAGAAACCCTTATCTTACTACTGTCCCCAGATTTAGGCTTAACTCATCTCATTCTTTTTTGTCCGCCCTTTTCTGTCATCTGCAGAAGAGGCATCCTAAGTCTGGTTTTTAGGTGTGCTGCCCCACCGCCACTTCATGGTTTCTACAATTTTACCTGAGTTTGGCTTTATTACACCCCCTGAGACCCTCTTCCATCATCACTTGCAACCCCTTTCTCTAGTGCTGTCATGATCCATGTGTTCTTGTCCAGTTGTTTCTGCTTTACTGACTTTGGCTGTTGGCCCTTCAAGATCTGTTTGTTCTGTGCTCTCTGAACCTTGAACCTGAATTTTTAAAAATGAAAATCTTCTGGGCCAATACACGACTTTCGAAAATGACCTATGAATACTAAGGAAGCCTTTTTGCGCATGCAATGTGTGGTGTGTGTGTGTGTGTGTGTGTGTGTGTGTGTGTGTTTTCAGTGACTTCAGTTCTGCTTGCCGGTCACTTTTAAGCTACCATTGCTAGCACAAAATTTGTGAGCGAAACAGTATTTAAACACACTTTTCAACATATAAATGAAAGGGTGGCAATTCCAAAATTGTTTAACCACAGTTTCTGGTTTCTGCATGCAAATTGAATTGTGACAATATAGCAAATACGAGAAAATATCCGTGGATGAGAAATGTGCTGGTTCCTATCATTTCCTGTTAGTACAAGCGAGCAGCAGCATTGGATATATAGGCAGGACAGGATATATAGCAATAGTACATATCATCATTTAAAACTTACCCTGTGCATTAACAAGCCTCAAGATATGACCTTCCATCACTGATGGGGACGATCGGGAAGGTCGGTTAGAACACGCCCTCACAGACCGTTCACAGGCCTTGCACCAGTCCACATCCAGGGCTGTTTTGCAATACGGAAAGCTGCAAGATCTCAGCTTTTTGGGTGAACTGAGAAATTTCTCCAACTCTGTTTGCTGTGCAGGAGGCACATCCCTTTCTCGCAGAGTACGCTTCAAAGTATTGTTGTGTCCCAGGGGGTTAGCCCCGACCTGGGACGGATGGCCAAAGAGTTCTCCTTGGAGGTTCACAGCCGAGATTCTCAGAGATTTATGGCGTGCAGCGGGAAAGAAACAGCGGGGAGCTTCACCAGGGCAGTAAGCACAGTCACAGGGGTTTTAGCTCTCTAACCCACAAGAGATACACAGAAGCAAGCAAATTAAATAAATAATGATTTATCAAACAGAACATCAACAATTACAATGAAAATGAATCAAGATGTGAGGTAACCTAAATCTCATCTAATTGAGGCGCCTGCCACACTCAGATATGCACACACAGACAAGTGGTCATATAAAATAAAGAAATTCCTTTTCGTTCCTTCACTTAGTTGAGTCCAGGTGATCTTTTTGCTGAGGACGTGTGCTCAGACCGCGGAGGTCGCTGCACAGGGTTACAGCACCCCAAAAATGGCACAGACCAATTTGTGAGGCAATATTCGAACGTCAGGGCCGCGAATCGAGTGTAGCTTCCTTTGTCGACCGCACTTGCTAGTCCCGCTCTCTGCAGAATGGTGCCACTGCCCTTCGGTTATATACCACGAGGCTTTGAGGTCCGTCTCTACAACCAAGCAAGAGGTCAATGGCCAGCATCTTGCTCAGCACGCGGCCAATTTGCCTCAGTACAAATAGAAGACACGCAGCTATTTCATCGTGCCGAGAGGAGAGCGAAGCACGATCCTCCATCCCAGCCACGTTTCTTCTAACTCCCGTGTCGCTTCCTCTCTCTCTCTCTCGCTCTTCTTCATGCGTGAAGGAAAAGCCAGTCGTAAATGCCATGCACTTTCGATCGCTGATCCTGCCTTCTCGCTTCTGTCCCACTTCGTACCTTCATCTCTCTTCTCCTGCAATGACCTGCCTCCCCATTCTCTTGCCGAGATGTGCTCTGGTTTCTCTGATGCCTCCTCACGACCAAACTCCACTTGTGTGTTCGCTCCTCACTCACTTTTCTCTGGACTGACGTGGCCTCTGACACGCTACTCTTCCTCCGACTCATGTCACGCCCATCAATCATCAGCTCGGGGCATGACTTCACCCCGCCGTCACCCCTTGGAGGCGGGGTTCTTCCGACTTGGTCATGCAGCTCGATTGTAATGGTTGTTATAAAATGCAATTCTTCCGTTGCTGATTTGTAATACAAAAAATATATAGGGAAAAATCACAGCTGGGGCAATTACACACTGGGGGAAATTATCCTTAATTCCTATCAATTAACACCGCACCCCCTCCCCCATGGGTGACAAGTAACACTTAAGGCTCACAGTTTCCCGACTTTGGTTTACATCGAGATGTCTACTACACGTCCACAGGCAATCAACTCTATCCAGTCCTATCTTTCGCGATGAAATCGCCTTCATCTACCCAAAACAACATAACAGTATTTTTGGTTTCTTTCGACGCTTAATGAGTCATTTTGGTAACAACCTTATCCCGTACACAACAATATTGTTTTATTTCACCCTGACACGGAAGTTTTCCTGGGGTTTCCTGCGCATGCGCACTGAGCATTCTGGGGTGGATTACAACATTTTGAAAGTCACGTCTTAGCATCTTGACCCATTTCCATCCTCATTAGCAATTGTCATGGTCTCACTGCTTAATATCTTATCTTTCTTTTTAGACAATAGTGAACAATAATATAACACTTTACATGAAAAAAAAGTATTATAATGATAAGTCAAAGACTGTAGATAAAGCTTTTTCTGAAACATATCATAACGCATCTACCCAGAAACACCTGTTGAAAGAGATACAGACATGGACAACAAAAAGGAGACAGAAAGACTGAGCAGAGAACGTATAGGCCAATGATTTCGACTTAAATTATGGCCTAAGGCAATCCCCCGATAAATTGTCAATTGAAGTTGGACTGTGTCCTGTAATAAGGCGATTGTGATGTGAGAAGAGGTGTGGGAGGTTTTCAGTGAAGAGACATAATGGTTTGTATGAAGGGCTCTCTTTTGTAAAATGTCACAAGAGATTATCATTCACGTCCGAAAAGATAATTATTCTAGCAGTTCCCTCTGTACATAGTGCCATTAGGCAACCAGCAAGCTCTCACAGTAGTAATTAATTACAGGGGGTGGCCTTGACTTTGATAATACAGTAATGGAGAAAATAGTCAGACTGAATGAATGAAAAAGCAAGCAATTGGAGCTTAGAAAAATTATGCTTTGAAGCCATTTATCTGGTGCTTGAGGACATGGACCACAATGATCATCTCAGCTCAACGCCAGGAATCAATCCCATGAACGACGATACCTTGAAAATACAAAAGGATGGCGAACAACCCTTGACTTAGTGATATTTGTCCCTCATTGAATTTGTTCTGGTGAAATTACATCTGCTGTAATTTTTTGTATCCATCTCTCTCTGTTTCGATGATGTATCCTTTAATTAATTGGAAAATGTACATGTGTTTTGAAACAATGTGCATATTCTGTATTAAATCATTCTTTCCTCCTTCTGCACTGCCAAGGTGATCGCTGAATAACTCCATGATGTTGGTTTTTTGGGCCATGCTGAGGCAGTGTTGCAAACCCACAGGACAGGATTGAAATTGGTAAAGATAGCAACAAACGGCGCCCTTACAGGCATGTACAGGATGCATCCCTTCTGACAGTGTGGAACTCCTTTTCCACCTCATAAAGCTGAACCCCCTGCCTCGACACATGGCCACAGATTGTGAGGCTTAGAGTGTTTGCAGCCCCGTAGACCAGGCTGATGTCATGTAGTGGAAGAGCTCCAAGAGGGTGGGTAGATTAGCAGGCGGTAGCTTCTGTGCTGGGGGTAGAGAATATGGCAAGAAAGAATCACTATCGACGTCATGCAGTGTCTGGAAAAAAAAAATCAGAGATAAGCCTGTGCTCAAAACTTCAATCTTTGGGAGAGAGTAAACAAATGAGAAGAAAATGAATGATTGAAGTGAATGGGGAGTGAAAAAGTAATGACAATTATTTGTTTTGAAACTTAAATTTTGTGTTGTCGGGGCAAAGCAATTTAATTTTGTTGTCGCACTATGATGGGTCCATAAAATCTAAAATGCAGGAGAGTAGCACACTTAAGTGGATTTAAGTTGGGTGACCCACAAAAAAAACATTACCCACCGACCCTTACTCACAATAATCTTCCTCCAAACTAACAATATCTCTTAGTTTTTACGGTGGTGCAAAGTGGAGTTTGTGGTATCGTCATCAGATTTAGATTAGTTAATAAGCCCGTCTTTAAACATGGCGTAGCAATAAAGAAAATCGTTCGGTTGAAATCTACCTGAAGATGAAAAATCCTATCAAAAGAAAACTCAAACCGAGGTTCAGTGTTCGATGCTTAAGGACGTCGCCGAGGAAGGCCACAATCCATAGATGATCTCAACACAGCATACTGCAAAATCCGTTCATCACGTAGAGAATGTTTCAGAATGAGGAAATAATTTTTCCTGTCGAAATCAAGTGTACTGCAGGCGTAGAGGAGATATCCTGGAGCATGGTGCCTCCATGTCAATCATCAATGACATTAACGTTTTACGTGCATTTTTATACGTTGCCATTCCTGGCTAAAACGTCAAGGTGTGACAGGGCCCTAATATACAGTGTAATGCAATATGTACAATTCTCCAAACCCCGATGAACTTGAATCCCTCCATCCATTGATTGTAAATTCCTCTTGAATTGCTTCATCTTTTCTTGTTTTTTTGTTTTTTCCTTCATTTCTTTGTTCACATGTTCTGTGACATTAACTGGTCAGCATTCATTCAGGAACGACAGGACACCTGTTTTCTCCAATCCTGCCCTCCTGCTCCCTGTGCAAGGCCATCAGTATCACCAGGCCACTGCTGTCCCAGGTATGTGCTCCTTCCACTAATCATTTCCCTCGGGGTTTACCCATCCTTATTTCTACGCAACTGTTGCAAACCGTTCTCTTTGTGCTTCCATCTTTCCTGGAACACTTGAGGGTTTTTTTTGTCTCCAGCCCCCTCCAACAAGGTCAGAGATGGGCACATTAAAAAGAGCTTCGTTCGACCGACTGACCGATCATCCGTCCATGTACTTTTGTGTACAATGTTTAAAAAAGCGTTGCACATTTAGCTTTCATATTGCAGGTATCTATTCCTCATGACATTATCTCAACCTAATTACATCACGGCTGTGAGTGGCTGAATTATGTTGCCATGGCAACCATCTCGGTAACTTAGCTTGTGTACACGATATTTCAAAAACCGTTCAACATTTAGCTTTCATATTACACAGATCTATTCCTCACCCAGAAGGAGGGGGACCTGGAGTATCATCAGCTCCTTGTTCTTGTCATTGTTGCCTCTGCCACCAAAGGTGGACGGAGCTTATGTTTTCACCCCTGTCTGTCTGTCTGTCTGTTTGTTTGTTTGTTTAATTGTTTGTCTGTGAGCAGGATATCTCAAAAAGTTGTGGACAGATTCAGACGAAATTTGGGGGACACGTTCGGTGTGTGAAAAGGATGAATTCAAAAACTATATATATATATATATATACACCACACACACACACACACACACACACACACACACACACACAACACACACACACACACACACACATATACATACAAACACATGTATAAACACACAAACACGATATAATTATTATGTACTGGTAAGTACTTACAAAAGCTATTTTATTTGAAGTTATAACCTTAACTTATGCCCGGATCATCAGCAAGGCACCTTTTTCATTGAGGTTTCGATCCTTTCAGCCCAGATCCTCTCCAAACGGTAGATCCACAACCCTGGTCGCAGAGGCCAGTAAGGGACAGGGGGAGGAGGGGTGTTTCAAGATTGTAGTGCACCACCTTCTTGAAGCCCTGGAGGGAAGAGGATGATTAAACCATCTCATGGGAGAAAAGAGGAACAAAAGAGTTGAGGTGTGTTGTAAGCCTGGAATTTTGAGACTTAACTAGGAGAGGGTGTTACTGTAACAATGCGTGTGTTCTTGAAAGGCTGAGCAGGGTTGGGGGCTGAGAGAGCATCGGGAGCTAGACTGGAGGAGGGGCAGTAAAAACAAAGGCTGCCGACCTGTATGTGGAAGAGCAACAGGCCTTGTGCTTCATCCTCATAGCAGGAGATTCCAATAATTTTGAAAGCTTTAGATTCCGCAGAATCCGCGAGAGGCAGATGTGAGACTGGGGCACTATCCAGAATTTGCAGGCCAGCTTTGCTTTGTGATTGGCCCAGAAATTTAAGACACTGAACCTCCTGTGGTGGCTGACGATAGAAATAGGTGGGGGAGTTCGTTCGACGATCCTTCTGGAGCCACATTGTGAGACTGTGAGAGACATTGAGATATCTACATTTGAAATTAATTGATGGTAGTACGTCATGTTTTGCGGAACAAATAGGTGTAAGTGCAAGATCACATTCAACTCGGGTTGTGGAAGATACATTTTCAATGGAAGTGTTTCAAGTGATCAACACGAGCTGTTTAGAACTTGGGGCAATGCCAGCAGGGATCCTTGCATTGTGAAGGACACTATCCTTCAGGTGTGATCCACGGTATATCGTGCAAGTGTAAACTTTTAACTTGGTATTTGGTCATGCCAAGTGTTTGGTTCACTGTTAAGGTTTCTTGAGTTATAGTGGTGGCCAAAAATATTGGTACCCTTGCACTTTTTTCCAAATAACCACAATTTTCTCGAAAAAAAAAAGTTGAAATTTACAAAAGTATTTGGTCTCCACAATTCTTTATTCACTGTTAATATTACAGAACCTTTGTTTTTGATTCAGAACTTAATCTATCCTTTTAAATCAGAAAATAAAATGAAATGGCATTGACAAAATTATTGATACCCTCAACTTAATATTTGGAGCACAGCCTTGGACAAAAATAACTGCAGTTAAGCACTTCCGACAGCCATGAATGAGCTTCCTCACCTCTCCACTGGCAGTTTGACCCACTCTTCTTGTGCAAACTGCTCCAGTTCTCCCAGATTTGAAGGGTACCTTCTCCACACTGCTGCTTTCAGATCTCCCACACAGGTGTTCAATGGGATTTAGATCTGGACTCATTGCTGCCACTTCAGAACAGTCCAGTGTTTTGTCTTGAACCATTCCTAGGTGCCTTTTAGGTAATCTCTTTAGAGATGACCTAATAAAACCAGTCTCATGTCCGTCCGTCCTCCGTACGTACGGTCCGTACTACGTCCCCATTTTTTCTTCCGATGTCTTGATATTTGTATGTGGGTAGATGTCGATTGAGGATGCACGACGGTATGACCTTTGATCCATTGAAGGTCAAGATCAACGTCAAAGTCACTCCAAAGTTGCAAAATCGTCCATTTTCAAATCTATCTCCTCCGCCGTTTGTGATCCGATCTTCGAAATTTCTTGCGAATCTGATAATATGAACAATATCTAAATTTGATTGGCCGGTTTTTTTTTAATTCGTCCTGGTTATCGAGTCACGTGTCTTCAAAATTTGGAAAAATCGTCGATGTGATACGAAATTTATCGTCGATGTGATACGATGTGGTATGACTTTAGACACGATTGAAGGTCAATGTCAGGTCAAGGTCACTCCAAAGTTGAAAAATCAGCAAATTTCAAATTATCTCCGCCATTTATTATCCGATCTCGGCGAATTTCAAACGGATTATGATAGTAGAGTACAATATCTGAATCTGGTCGGGTCGTATTTTTCGAATTTGTAATTTGATTTCTGAGGTTTTCTATCCTTTTTACTCCCAGGCTTTCGTCTGTACGTTGAACCAAACGACAAGACGACATCGAAGCCATTCTAAGCCGATCAGAGATCCACATCTACAGAGCTTCAGAGATGACCGTCACCCCAACCGGGGGTAATTTTTTGAAGTGTGTTTGGGTCATTGTCCTGCTTCAAGACCCATACCTTTCGACGGAGACCCAGCTTTCTGACACTGGGTTGAAGATTGTGTTCCAAAATGCCTTGGTAATCTCCTGATTTCATGATGCCAGGCACACATTCAAGGTACCCAGTGTCAGAGGGCACAGCAACCCCAAAACATCACTGAACCTCCTCCATGTTTGACTGTAGGAAGGTGTTCTTTTCTTTGAAGGCTTTATTTTGTTTCTGTAAACATGGAGATGATGTGTTTCACCAAAAAGCTCTAAATGGTCTCATCTGCCCACAGGACATTCTCCCAGAATGATTTTGTTTGTTCAGGTGTTTTGCAAACTCCAGTCAGGCTTTTCTTATATCTCTCTCTACGTGGTATCCTCCTGGTCTCCTACCATAGAACCCCCTTCCTTGAGTGGCGACGGATGGTGAGAGTTGAACTGTCGTAGCTTGTGTCTGAAGGTCAGCTTGAATCTGTTGGCAGTGACGAGTGCTTTCTCACATTCGAACACTCCTTCACTGCAATCTTCGATCAAGTTTTCTCTTGTGGCCACATCCAGGGAGGTGGTTACAGTGCCATGGACCTAAACTTCCTGGTACCATTGTGTTCAGTGACACAGAAATCAAGGTCTCTGGAGATGGACTTTATAGCCTTGAGGTTGTCATACTTGGCTACAATCTTGTGTCAGACCTCCTCAGACAATTCTCTGATTTTCTTTCTTTTCTTCATGCTCATTGTGGTACACACAGTAGAGAAAACGAGTCATTCTGCTGTTTTGTGTCATTCAAACTGGTTGAAGGAGTGATTTTTATATTGCAGGTATCTGCAGCTCACCACAGGTGAGTTCAATCCCAAAGTAAAGGAGAATCACCTGCTTGAAATCTAATTATTTATAACAACTTCTAAAAGGTGCCTGTAATATTGTCCGGGCCATTTTAGGATTTGTGTGGAATAAGCTAAGATTTAGTAATTTTTTCAGATTGTTTTTGTTTTGTTCCACTGCAAACCAAAGAAATACATTTGTGGATACCAAAATAATTTTTCATTTCAACAATTTTCTGGAAGAAATGGTGCAATTATATTGATAAAAGTGCAAGGTGCAAAATACCTTTGGCCACGACTGTAGTGTGGCTGTATGGCAGCTTAGCTGCCGGGGTAGTATCATTTTTGAAGCGCGACTGTGTCGCTGAGCAGTGCTCCTCTACAGTAACACAACTGGAATGTATTCATTTCGCCGACCTCGGAAGAATGACAGGCTGAGTCAACCCACCTGATATTAATTCAGCAGGAGCAGGTTGAACTCAGGACCCTAGGATCCCAAGCCGCACCTAACCGCTGAGCCAAACCAGGCCGACTGTAGTGACAGACCTAGATCAGTGACGTTTGAAAACGCTTCTCATTGGTGTGCATCTTACTTGTCTTGTTTTTATTGCAAACACAGGTGTCCAAACTGTGAACTACATCTGATGTCCCTACCTGATGGTTGGGAATCTCTGGCTGCAGACAGTCCGTGTTTGCACTGTGCTTGTCTGGTGAGTTCCAATAAATCATTCACTTCATGTAGAGGCCAAATTACAAGAGTCCAGTCTTAAATTGATCACATTTATTCTGAGCTCGTCAATTAGTAGTCCTTCCCTCCTTTCCCTTTTTTTCAATATCTTTTCAACTTCTCTTCCATTTTTCCTCAACTCCCACCTCCAACCCCCTCTCCCAACCTTGCTGTACCTAACATGTATATATCCCCAACCGGGATATAAAACTCACAGTCCAACAAGATCGTTGGTTTTGAAAGGTTTGCACAGTTAGTTATCGATACAATGTGGTCTTTGAAACATTCACGTAACATTCAGCGGCAGCTCCCTTTTAAAGATGGAAAGCACTGGAAAACCCCTTTCACATGAAAATTCATTTCATTCTGGTGATCACGTTGAGACTTTGTATTAACTTAAAGGAACTATCATCACTCGGGAGTGCGGTGATGAATCCTCAACAACACATTTTCATTCTCCATCGTTCATTGTGCAATGATGAGTTATATCCTCGATAACCAATCTTGCTTTGCACACACGCGCTTGCAAGCACGCCGATTATTTCTCACCTTTTGGACAAACCTGGTTAACTGGGTATTCACGCAAATAAAATTTACTCCGCCGTTTACTACGTCAAATGTGGATCCGATGCCCCAAATATATAGTTTGCCCGGCGTTATTGTACCTCTTCGGTGATGCTTGATGACGGCTCTGTTCAAGACCCGATGAGGACGACATCACAGGGACTCAGTTCATTTCGATACTCATGGGACCATTTTGCATTCGTTGAGACCGTGTCTGCTCTTTCGGGTCATTTCGGCCATCTCCGATGGAATGTCCTCGAGGCTCCATGTTCATTCCTACTTTTTGTCCCGCTATGTAAATAGCGATGTCAATTTTATTCTGAAGTTGTAATGTATAAATGTTTGCATGTCATTCCGAAGTGACCTGTAAAAATGGGAAGGTAAAATGAGGGGGGGGGGGGGGGTGAGAACATGCACAGACATTAATTATTTACAAACATATTTTATACCACTCCTCTGTAGGACGGAATACTGCGATGCGAAATTGAAAGGTGTCAAGAGACACCTTGTGCAACACCGCACACCCTTCCTGGAACTTGCTGCCCGACATGCAATGGGTACACACAGGATGAAGGGACTGCAGGTAACGCTGGGTTTGGACCTGCCGTTTAACTCTCTTGGACTTTTAGTGAGTTTTAAAAAATCGAAGATTTGCTTCCATTTGATAATTATTAACGTTCACAACATATTTCTTTGATGTGCGCATCCCGTTTCACATTCAGCATTTTCTTCTGATCCTAATTACTTCCACCACCAAAGGTGGACGAAGGATATGTTATCAACACTGTCTGTCTGTCTGTTTGCTTGTTTGTGTACAGGATATCTCAAAAGGTTGAAGACGGATCTGGATGAAATTTTGTGGACAGGCTGGGTGTGTGGCAAGGACGAACTGATTAGATTTTGGTGAAGATCCGGATCCGTATCCGACTTCGACATTTTTTAAGTGATTCTTCACCATTGAGAGATCGGGCCAAAAACGATATATAGCAGGATTTCTCAAAAAGTTGTGGACGGATTATGACAAAATCATAGACGGATGAGTGGGTAGGTGACAAGAACAAGGTGATTCGACTTTGTTTAAGGTCCATATGCAGACCGTTCCCATCAGTGGGATACAAGACCTAAACTGCTCAGCCTGGCGGAGGTATGCTCCACACCGAGTGCCGTTCCAGTTGGCTTTCGTTTGAAAAGACATCAATTTGAAAAATCCACCTCTCAAGGTGGATTCCAACCCCCTCACCTCCCCCAACCCCTTCTTGCGGATTATTCACGTTACGTCGTGTCAGGAATGTGTATTGTAGTTCCCACGAGTGTGAATGGACACAGAGAATCCACCCCCTTTCGAAGGTCAAAAATCAGATTAGAATTGTTGGTGTGAATGCAGTGCAGGCCAACAATGTCATCAGCACTCCATTGTACATATTTAAGATTCAACACTTTACAACAGAAGGCCTTTTGGACAGGTATTGGGCCTCAACAAAGGTTGCTTATAAATATGGCAGAAGGAATTCCCTTGGGATTCTTAGCATTGTGAAAAGCGAGGATTATTTGCCTTTATATTGCCCCGTCTGTCCCGTAGGCAGCGTAGCTCAGTTTGGAATACACTCACACTGATGTCGCATCCCATCATTGACACCACTCTTCAAAGGCCGTCCTCCTGGAGTTCTGCTTCCACGGATATTTTCCCACAGTTACATTTATTGTTATTCCCTGTTACTTTTAAAGGTTTGTTACCCTGCGCTCGTGAAGCGACAAACCTGGTTAAGCGATCGGTAGCATACGTACGTACGGCGTATGTTGTTAAGCAAATGGGTCGCAAGTTATTAAAGGGCTGCAATGGAAACCAGATGAATTGTTGACTTTCACACCCGAAAGGATTTAAATTCAGCTCGTACTCCTGGTATTCCATACGGATGACGGTGTACTTCATGAATTCGGATCCTTTATTGCGAGTTTGAAGGAGATTTCGTTCCTTTCATTAGATGTTGACGTTGTGCTCCACATTGCGGAACCGTCTGGAGACTCCCTCATAATATGGCAGTCGTATAGTCAGACGCAATTCAACCTGAGATCATATCTAACATTTAAAGGCTCAATGGATGAATGCACCACCCGTGACACATTTGGCTGCGTTGATGCATAAATTTGAATAACAAGGTGAGAAGTTTGTTCGCCGAGCTTGATCATGACTTTTGCTCTGTGTGTGACTATCCAGCCTGTGTTCATCTTGGCAAGGTGTACAAAGATGGTGAGGAATGGGAGGTTACCAACATCCCATGCCTTCTGTGCTCCTGCAGGGTGAGTGAGAAGTGGTTCCACACCATAATGTTCACTCTTTTAAATTATGTTTCTGTATTACCTTTCTTTCTTTTTCTACTTTCTTTTCAAGTAGAATCTTCAATCCGAAGGTTGCTAATCATGGATCTCCATTCTTCTCTGTCTTCCGCTTCATTTTCAGTTGCCCATATTCATTGATGTCATCCCATTCCTTTTTTGTCCTCCAACCACGTTCTTTTTTGTCTTCCTGGTACTCATTGTCCCTCAGTGTTACCTGCTATGATGCAGCCATATGCAAGAACAGAACAGAACAAGTGTTATTTTCTCTCCTACCCTTTCTAGTACGTCTTTGTTGCTAAACTCTGCAGCTTATCTTTAATATCCACCTATACTGTACTGTAGCACCACATCTCAAGATTTATTCTTCTCCTCCCTTAATTTCCTATTGTCCTTGCTTCACTGCCATCTGTCACGAGAGACATATTACATCGGTCTTTAAAAATCTCTCCTTTGTTTTAATATCCAAATTCCTTCTCGATAATTCTTTCACGTCCCAAAAAGCACTCTTTGCCACTTTGATTCTCTTTTTAATTTCCGGTAGACACGTTCCATACTCTGTTACACTAGTTCCAATTTACGTGTAACTTGAAACTCGTTTCAGAACTTCAGGACCTGATAGTAACTTTCATGCCTGGTGTTTTCTCAAAGATCATAACTTTTATCTTTTCGGCACTTAATTCCATCCCGCACTCTTTGCAAGCCTCGTTTGTTGTCAGTCATGAGCTGCAGCTCCTATTCAATGTTGGCAATCACTGCAGTGTCATCTGCACACCTGATATTAGTAATACCTTCACCATTTACTTTTATGCCTGGGGTATTTTGCATTGTGTCTTTCATTAATTCTTCTCCATATGTATTAAATAAGACAGGTGATGGAATACAGCCCTCTCACACTCTTTCTTCTTTTCAAAACTTCTAGTCTCACCAACATTTGTTCTCATTTTCACTCTTTGATTCCCATAGAGATTTGAGATCAACCTTATTTCCTCGACTGATATCTCATATTTTTTTCATTATTTCCATTAGTTTATGTATAACTCCTTCGAATGCCTTTGTGTAGTCTATAAAACATACAAATATCTTTCTATTCTTTTATATCACTCTTTCGGTTAACATGCGCAGTTTGCATATCCCATCCCATGTTCCCTTCCCCTCTCTGAACTCCGCTTGGTTGTTGTTCAGACACTTTTATATTTCTGGTGTTCTCCTTTTTATCGGGTGTAGTAATACCTTCAATACATGTGAGATTAAATTAAATGATCATTGTTCACTACATTCTGCATTGTTCCTAAATTTGGGGATTTCACAAAAGATAGACATTGGAAAATCCTCTGACATCTCACCTGTGTTGTAGCATGTATTAATTACTAGCAAATACTATGCGTCACTTCGCTGACAGTAATACTAAAGGGGGGAGGGAGAAAAAGAGGAGGGAAGAGAGAGAGGGGTGGGGCAAGTGAATAAAGTGTGAGGTGAGTGGAAAGGAAGGCAGATGTGTGGTGGAGCGTTAATTACAATTCATACCGTCTCATCAGAATGATTCTGCATAGAATAACAGTGAAGATGAAAACAAAATAATGTCTGAAATCCATTTTTTAATGGTCATGCTATAAACACAGCCCAGAGACTAACTCCCATTCAGAGACAAACTACCGTTGAGACACAAACACCACCCGGACGCGTCCAGAGACAAACACCACCCGGACACGTCCGGAGACAAACACCACCTGGACGCATCCGGAGACAAACACCACCCGGACACATCCGGAGCCAAGCTGGCCAGATACAAACACCACTCAGACAGGTCCGGAGAAAACTTCTGTCCAGACGTAAACATTTCCAGGACACGTCCGGAGACGAACACCATCCAGACATAACCACCATCCCAATATGTCCAGAGACAGAGAGAGGGGAGGGGGGAGGGAGAGAGGAGATGTGGGAGGAGGGTACTGCACTGTATTGGGAGGGGGTAGAGCAAGGCTGGGACGACGAGAGAGAGAGAGAGAGAGAGAGAGAGAGAGAGAGAGAGAGAGAGAGAGAGAGAGAGAGAGAGATAGATAGAGAGGTGGAGGTAGGGGAATTAGCAGAAAGAATATGTTAAGCTTTATGAACATCACACAAACACACACACACACACACACCCACACACACTTGGCCGATATCGGCAATTTTTCGGGAATCAGCAGGTTGGAGTCAGTGTGATTACCAACTACAGGACTTACAGAGACATAACAGAAGTAAATAGATTCCTTAAATTTCTTCATTTCATCTGTATAATGCAGTTTTACTCAGAGATTTGTACTAATATTCGACTATTTCTTTGCAGAAACAAGTTATTGGGTCTTGAATGACAATTAACTATGCCTCGAACCCAGGGAGCACACGAACTTTCCGATTTTCAAAGAGGACGAATTATTGGTCATTTGGAAGGTGGAGTCAGCCAGCATCAGATAGCTCAGAACATTGGCATTCCGCTTTCTATGGTCAATCAGGTGATTGTGCAATTCCCCAGCGAAGGCAAGGAATCCACAGCTTCCCGTTTAGGTCGATCTGGGCCCTCAGAAAGGTGTCTTCAAGCTATCAAGCGGTACATTGAGAAAACTCCCCCGTTGCTAAGCAGCAAATGTTGCAGAGGAGTTCGAACTTTGCTGAAGAACTGTCGTGTGGTACCTTCATCAACTGGGCTACTATGGGAGAGCAGCTCGGAGAAAACCTTTTCTTAAACCAGCCAACATTCAAAGGAGAAAGAAGTGGGCTGACGAGATGGCCACCAGACCCTTGGAGTTTTGGCAAACTGTAATTTTTTCAGATGAGTCCCAATTTACTCAATTTTCTGACAATACGTGCGTATGGGTCTGGAGACTTCCCAGTCAAGAGTTTTCTTTGAAGTGATTGCAGCCAAATGTCAAATATGGTAGTTTTTCAGTGATGGTGTGGGGAGCAATATGGAGCTCTGGTCAGTCAGAGCTTGTGGAGTGTGTTGGCAACATCAACTCTACGATATGCATTTCCATCCTTGAGGATGGACGTCTTCCTGTCTTCTCCACTGGTCAAATGGTCAAAAACAACACTGTTCATGGAAGATGGAGCTCCATGCCACACTGCAAAAAAGACCAAAGAATGGCAGGACAGAAATGGGATCAAGCGACTTCCATGGCCAAGTCAGTCTCCTGACATGAATCCCATTGAACACCTGTGGGCCATGTTGGATCGAACTGTGCGGAAAACGTCCAGGAAACCAACATCATGGACAGAATTGCTAACCCATTTGCGTGAAGCCTGGGCAGAAATCCCACAAGAGAAAATTTTGGAACTCGTTAGTTCTATGCCTTAAAGAGTAAAAGCATTAAAATCTGCAAATGGCTAGTCTACAATATACTGGTGTGTGTATTAAAATGGATCAAATATACTTCAAATGTTAAATAAATAATTCTTTTAAAATCATGGTGTCTATTTACTTCTGTCATGTCTCTGTACTGTATTACAACCCAGAAACCTTGAGTAGCTTTCACTGAGAAACAACATTGCATTTATCTAGATGTTTCTAGGATATGTTCTAAACATTAATCTTTAGAAAACACGTTAATACAGCAAACGGCTCGGAAATCGGGTGTTACTTCACTACATCTTGCTCAGGGTGATGTAGCACAAACCACTCACTCAGGTTGATGGAGCACGAACCACTCACTCAGGTTAACGGAGCATGAGCCTATCACTTCACGGCGATGCCAGCCACAAACACTCACTCAGGTTGATGGAGCACGAACCACTCGCTCAGGTTAACGGAGCATGAGCCTATCACTCAGGGTGATGGAGCATGAACCACTCGCTGAGGTGAAGGAGACACACTGACACACACCACTCACACCACACTTTGCTTTTTATTAGTATAGATACCTGTCAGTATTTCTACACCATCGTTTCTCATGTGTTGCAACAGTTCAGTTGGAATTTTGTCATCCCCACGGCCTTACCTGTAAGAAATTTTTTGAATGTTTACCTTTTACATGACTAAACCTATACGGGCACTCGGTAGAGCATATACCTTCGCCATGCAATGCTTTATCCACGAGAACATATCGGGCCCAACACATTTTTGAAATATCATGCTATATATTTTAAATTCACTTTTAAAATTAAAAAAAATTCTCGTTTCCGGATCTGGATTTGGATCTTCACCAGAATCGAAACCATTCTTCCTTGTCACACACCCAACGTGTCCACCAAGTTTCATCCGAATCTGTCGTCAATTTTTTGAGATATCCGCCTATATATCATTTTTGGCCCTGTCTCTCAATGGTGAAGAATCACTTTAAAAAAAATTATCGGATCCGGATCCGGATCTTCACTAAAATCTAATCAGTTTGTTGTTGTCACACGCCCAACCTGCCCACCAAATTTCATCCGAATCCGTCCACAACTTTTTGAGATATCCTGCACAAAAATATACAAACAGACAGACGGGGTTGAAAACATAACCTCCTTCCACCTTCGGTGGCAGATGTAATGATGAGTAAATGTTAATTATGATACAACATCAGTGTAAATAGTCTCATAACTATTTGTAAGGCCATCTGGTTTGTTAATACTGAATGAAGATCCAAGGACTTTGAGGGTCTGTGCAAACTTTGTATTATTGGCAGAGAATGAATCCTATTTGATTTGTGTCAATGCTTAGTCCTCATAACTGTGAGATGTAGCACACGTTTACACCATAATCTCATGAAATACATGCAAATAGATAGCGATGGTTTTTGAGGAAATCACGAGTCGGGATTTTTTTATTATTATTTATTTTTTTTACACTGTCGAGGCTCGTATGAGAGCTAAAGGGGCTGTCGACAGCTTTGACGATTTAGCAGCGTATGGCAAGGTCTCAAAATGTATGTAAAATGCTGGCGTACGCTGAACTATTGATGTTTTTTAAGTTTTGGGTGTATAATAACGTGTTGGACGTATGCATAACGTATTATTAACGTACACAGAACGTTTCCATCACATATAGATAACATACCAACGAATGCTGAGCGTGTTGTCGGCGTTCACAACCTATGCCCAACGATAGTCTAACAATTATGCATAGCGCGCGGCAGCGTATCGCCGACGATCACGTGGCGTAGGCTATTCATAGGCTGTGGTCGACGATTCAAATCATAACCGCACTAGACATCGAAGTGTGAAGCCGCTGTCACACCTTGACGTTTTACGCCAGCGTATGCCGACGTATGAAAAATTTGCCGAACCAAGCTGGCACACGTCGAATACGTTATGGGTAAGTTTTGTATACGTTAAGAGCACGCTGGCATACGTCGTAGTACGCTGGCATACGTCGTCATACGCCGAGTACGTCGAGAAATTTTCAGCATGTTGAAAATTTATCGACGTACTCGGCGTATGACACACGTTCCGCATACGCTGGCCATAAGTTGTAGGCACGCTACGCGATCGTTGACACACGTCACACACGTTACTTGTACGTTACTCATAAGTCGAAACACGTCAAGGTAATGGTTAGCGTCAGTGTTCCAGACTCCCTGTTTTTTTTTTTCTTCGGTATGACGGTGATGTTGACACTTTCAATTTCTAGTGCGGTTATGATTTAAATCGTTGCGCGGCAGCCTATTAATTATATTATATTAATAACCGCACTAGAAATCGAAGTGTCAACATGACCGTCATACTGAAGAAAAAAAAACCCAGGGAGTCTGGAACACTGACGCTAAACATTACCTCGACGTGTTTCGACTTATGAGTAACGTACAAGTAACGTGTGTCGACGTGTGTCAACGATCGCGTAAGTGCCTACAACACGTTACTCATAGGTTAGAAATAAGTTTCGGGTATGTTAAACATTACCTCGACGTGTTTCGACTTATGAGTAACTTACAAGTAACGTGTGTCAACGATCGCAAACGTGCCTACATCTTATGGCCAGCGTTATGCGGAACGTGTGAGTCAAACGCTGGCATACGTCAAAAAATTTCAAGCGTGGAAAATTTGTCTAACAGCTCGGCATACTACAAAGAATGCAGCGTACTACGACGTATGCCAGCGTACTACGACGTATGCCAGCGTACTACGACGTATGCCAGCGTGCTCTTAACGTATACAAAACTTACCCATAACATATTCGACGTGTGCCAGCGTTTTAGCCAAATTTTTCATACGTCAGGCATACGCTGGCTAAATCGTCAAGGTGTGACAGGGCCTTAACACACAGAGAACGTACAACAATGGGAGCAGGAGATGAGAGGGGTGGGAGAGGGAAGGACAAAACAGTGGGGAACAGAGACATTAGGAGATCTGTGGAAGGGAGAGGGATTGGGTGGGGACCACGGGGATAAAGATGGACACTCCAGGGACTTTCAGGATGGAAAGCAGGGAATTTGAAGGATGTGGGTTTGGGGTGGATTACCGGGGGTAGAGAAGATCGTGGTTTTGTATGGGGGAAGATAAGAGATCGTGGTAAATAGCTGTTTTGACGACCTGGAGGGAAGAGTAGGATTGAAGGGAGTGTGGGAGTTTATTCCAAAGGCAGGAAAAAAGAGGAATGAAGAGTGAAGGTGAGCAGTGATTCTTGATTTTGGTAGTTTTACCAGAAGGGGGTTGCTGGCGGACCTTGAGCACCCTGTGGGAATATGGAGGGGGGACATATCGCAGACAGAGCAGGGAGGGGCGAGGCCGGAGAGGAGAGGGTAAAAGACAGAAAGACTACCGACCTGCCTGCGGTGAGAGAGTGAGAGACCCAAAGACTCGGCCTCATCGCAGGAGATACCAATGATCCTAAATGCCTTGGTTTCCACAACTTGAAGCCGAGAAAGGTGAGAGGCGGGAGCACCAGCCCAGAGGGGAGAGCAGTACTCCAACAGGCAGTGGACGAAAGCTTTGTATGTGGTCAGGAGCTCAGGTGTGCCAATGATGGACTTTGCACAACGGAGGATGCCCAGTCGTCGATTGGCCTTGAAGGCCAGCTTAGAAATGTGGCTTGCCCAGGAAATATCACGGCAGATAGGGAGACCCAAAAGCTTGAATGAAAAGACTTCTTCAAGAGAATTGTTGAGAAAGTAGATGTTGATCTGAGGTCGTGGTATACTGCCAACCTGAAGCCCAGGTGGGAAGAGTGGGATTTATTAGTAAATTGAGGAAGACGTTCCACAAACAAGAGTAGAGAGCAACAAAGGAGTGGAGGTGAGCAAACGCGGATTTTCATAGTTCCACAAGGACGGGGTTGCTGGAATAATCCATGTGACCTGGAGGGACTGGGAATGGTTGGATGGATGAACGAGCAAAGGAACCAAGACACGATGAGAGGCGATATAAAACAAAATCCACCAACTTGGCTCCACTGAGAGGACAGCGATTCTCTTCTTCTGCTTCCTTGTGCAAGATGTCAATGATGCTGAGAACTTTGCATTCCACAGCAATCTCCTGCCCCGATCCCACCCCTCCCCCCCCCTCCTTATAGCTGCCCCACTCACTAGTCTACTGCTGATGTGCCTACCTCTCACCTCTCTTGTCATTCAGTTCTTTCATGAGCCTCTCTGGTTTAAATAAATTGAAGATGGCCCCTTTTTATAATCAAGTATCTTTCATCACTATATTAGCAAAGCAACCGCCTGTGGTTTTCAATATTTTACGGAAACGTGCGTAAGTGTCACAAACCAGACACGTATCAAATTTGCCAAATCTACTTGCAAGGTCCTTGATGACGAAAGTAAAAAAGAATTTTGTCATGTTGCCTCACTTCTGTCAGTAACGTTTTGACCTTTTTAAGAAAAGTTCATATTAGCATCATGTTGGAGGCATCGTAGGTAATGATTTACTGGGATTTGTGCGGTGCTTGTCTGTGGCCAAACAGAAAGGCCAAACCACCTGCGTACGGTTGCAATGCGAGGTGCCTTGCTCCCATCCACTCCCATCTCCTGGGAAGTGCTGTGCCTCCTGCCAGCATTGCCTGTTCCTTGGAACCGTGTACAACAATGGCCAGAACTTCAGGTAGGGTGACCTCTTGGAAATGATTCCGAAGAGAACAAATTACCATTCCATTCCACGTATTATTTTTCTATTCAGCTAATCACACGTGACTATGGGGTTCGTGAAGTGTCTCAATAACCAAAGCTTTCGGAAAGAGTGATTATAATTTCTAACTTCTTCATCTTTACAATTTATATCATTTCAGGTGTCGCATTTTTTTAAATTTTGTTTAAAAAAAAAAAAATTTTAATAATATATATATATATATATATATATCAGTTCAATATTGACAACATCATTGTGAGGACCAATATGAAGTCAAAATTAGTCCTGAATCTAGTTGTCATCTTTGTTGTTCTAGCAACAGTCACTGTGACCATCGCTTACTATTCGAGAGCAAACATGGAAGCCTTTTGTTTCATTTGACATTCAAGCGTCAATTCATTCCACGACTTGCAGAATAAAAAAGTGGAAGCAGAAATGTAAATGTGGAATTAAGGAGCTGAACACCAACCAATGTGGAGCAGTGTAGCGTTCAGCATTTCTTCCCTCAAACTCTTCTTCACCACTTCTGCAATTTTGAAAATGATGAACAAGTGAATGAAATGTATTATCGGCTGATTAACATCATTACAAACAATAAAAAAACCTAGAAAGCATCCCGAATGTAAAGCCCGTCCCGTCCGTCCGATTTGTACTCAAAACTAAAGTTGACGGGAAAAATTTTTTTGTAAATTTATAAATCAGTGTTCTCCATATTCACGTAACAAAGCTCAAAAGTAAAAACGATTATTGCCTGGACTGACACACACACACACACACACACACACACACACACACACACACACACACACACACACACACACACACACACAACACACGCGCGCGCATAAGCGATTGCAAAACCCCATCTCCCACTACGCGGTGGAGGTGGCCTAGAAAAGATGGAAAGGCAGTAATTGAGTCCAAAGAGTTTATCAAAGGGCAGTAATTGAGTTGATATGATTTGTAGAATAAACTCAGCTTGTGATTAAATGCGTGAAAAACTGTGAAAAATACTCGGGTGTTGAAAATTCTAAAATGTCCTCTCCGATTTGAAATGCTGTCGATGTAATTGATCAGCATGGATTTTGGGACACAGGTTGCACCGTTTTAGGCATGAAGAGATCATGGCCCTGGAGGAAAGACTTGGCCTCTAACCCTTATAGTTTAGAACGAGCTGGGAGAATGTAATCGAAAAGCCACTGGTGATGTAACCACCAAATCAATGGACAGTGTTCTCCACCGCTACATCAATCAACGGTCAGTCCTGGTTGCTATCTATCTGCCTCCTTTGAAAGTTTGACGACCTAATCTTTGCTTATGTGTCAGGTGTCCCACAGAGTTGTGTTTGAATGTCCATTCTTATTGGTTATGTTTCAATATCCTGTTTGCCTCTCCATGAAACTACATTCTCCTGGCTCAAAACATTTCCACCCTGCATCAACTGTTGTTAATCCAAGGAGCAGACAGACGTGCGATGGCAAAGTCACTGATTGGTCACCTCGATAAGATCAAAGGTTGAGGCAAAACCTGTAACAAGAACTCAACCTTGGTAGATATTGCATCACCTCTTTGGGACTCACAGTAATGTCATGAAGTCTGTCTGTTCAATATGGGCTGGAGCTCTGGCGTCTCATCGGGCAGTTCTTGCAGCTGAACGATCTTATGGGTTTTGGCCATTGCACCATTTTTTTTTTAATTTTGTGGAGGAAGGTTTGATTCTTATGCATCATTGGATGGAGGGGAAGGTTCTATTCAATGGAGTAACCCGAACAAGGGTTTGTTCCTTACATGGTATTAGTCCCTTACGAGTTTCTCCGGAGAGGACTAAAGGTTTGCTCTCCGTCTGTCACCTGAAACTTGGTACGTGGCTTTATTATGATAAGTTACAGGAGAAGTTCGACTTTCAGGGCGGTTCGTCAATTTTTCACAGAGTTACACCATTTTTTGCCTTAGAAAATATCACATCGGTAGGGGACATAGCCTGGCGTTGGCTTAGCGGTTAGGGTTGTGGCTTGGGATCCAAGGGTCCTGAGTTTGAGTCCTGTTGGCTGCTGAATTAACACCATGGGGATGACTCAGTCTATCATCCTTCGGAGGTCGGTGAAATGAGCACTAGTGTATTGGTACCAGGGGCACTGCGTCAGTAGCATTGCCGTTCCCCTAACCAATGATGCAACCAGCAGCCAAAAAAAACAGGCTGCACATGAAGGGAAGGTAGGTAGTGACCAGCATTTTGGACAATGCTGCCCAATACAAAACATGTATTGCAAAACAATTCTTTCTCTTGTTGGACATAATATAATTATGTAAATGAGGATGTTTTCAATATAATGACCACATTGTAAGCTTGTCAGTGTGTAAAGAAAAAAAAGTGAAAAAGGATGAATTGAAGTTTACTAATATGCATTATGGTTTTATTTATATTGAAACCAAGCTAATTAGGCTTTTGTTTACAGGCCTGAGCCCTGCACGCACTGCTCATGTCAGGTGAGGACTGTAAACCTTGCCTTAACTGTGAACCTTCCAAACTCGGTCCATGGGAAACCCATCTGTGCAGCAAGTGTCAGAATCGGGAAGCATGTGTTTTAGGAACTTGACTTGTAATTGTGTAGAAGTTCAATGACACTCTGCCAAGGAATGTTTGCTGTCTGAATGATAAACTGATACATCAGGGATTCTCATCATTTCCTTGTGATGTCTTAAGACTTACATTTTGTGCATAGCTACAGGCTATGAAAGGGTTGAAAAGATATCTTTAACCTCCGCCATCGAAGATGGACGGAGGTTACTGTTTTCACCCCTGTTTGTTTGTTTGTTTGTTTGTGAACAGTATTACGGAAAAACTCCTGGACGGATTTCGACGAAACTTGGTGGGGGGATTAGGTATGGTCCAAGGATCATGCCATTAGATTTTGGACTTGGTCCAAAGTCCAATATGGCCGCTATGGCGGCCATTTTGAAAAAATATTTGAATTTTTGTTTTTGCATTTCTACATGTTTTAAGTGATTTCCAACAAAAAAAAATAAATTTGTTAGAGAAAAAAAAACAAAATTTTGCAACTTTTTTTCAAAAAAATTTCGATTTTCTCAAAAAGATTTGAATTTTGTTTTTGCATTTCTACATGTTTTAAGTGATTTCCAACCCAAAAAAATAAATTTGTTAGAGAAAAAAAAAATTGCAACAAAAAATTCGATTTTATTTGAAAAATATTTGAAATTTTTTTTTGCATTTCTACATGTTTTAAGTGATTTCCAACCCAAAAAAAATTGTTAGAGAAAAAAAAACTTGGAAATTTTGCAACTTTTTTTCAAAAAAATTTCGATTTTTTTTTTTTGGGCATTTCTACATGCGCGTCGATCTAGTTTAGTTTATTCAATCGTGGTTCAGTAGAGTCTGATCCGTTTTGCCTACAATGAATAGGATATCCAGTTCACTTAAGTGACCCAGCAGTATTGGCGGCGGAGGTTTTGCACTCTACCGAGTGCTCCCCCTCTAGTTAACCTTGTGAAGATGCATACCCAGAGGCCCAGCGAGGCTGTTTACCTGTGCAGGTGGATATGTACCGTATGTGATGCACAAATGATGGTGGAGCACTATCGGTCATTGGCTACGTGATTGATAC
Organism: Eptatretus atami; assembly: GCA_035128595.1. Taxonomy (NCBI): domain Eukaryota; kingdom Metazoa; phylum Chordata; class Myxini; order Myxiniformes; family Myxinidae; genus Eptatretus; species Eptatretus atami. The sequence continues at coordinate 53,711,282 of CM068956.1, read as the reverse complement.
ACGGTCCTCTAGTCGTAAAATCGAATGGGATTCGATAATAAACGAAGGTGGAAGGAGGTTCTGTTTTCACCCATTTCTGTTTGTCTGTTTGTCTTTGAGCAGGGTATCTCAAAAAAGTTATTGACGGATTCGGACAAAATTTGGTGGATATGCTGGGTGTGTGATGAGGACGAACTGATTCGAATTTGGTGAAGATCCGGATCCGAGATTTTATTTTTCAGTGATTCTTCACCATTGAGAGACGGGGCCAAAAACGATGTGTAGAACGACATCTCAAAACATTGTGGACGGATTCGGCCGAACGTTGTTGAACAGGTTGGGTGGGTGACAAGGATGAAATGATTACTTTTTGGTGAAGATCCGGATCCGTATACAATCATTTTTTTTTCAAAAAAATTGAAGCTGCAGTGAACAAGATGGCTATGTTTTTGTTAAAAACAAAATCCATTTTGAAATCGTGAAAAAATAGCAATCAAAAGGGCAGTTACACTTACAGTGGCACCAGTATTTCGATTTCCCCAACAAATTCTTGTCTTTCCTGCTTTCCGCATCATTCATAACATACGTTTCTTAAAACCGAATCGGATGGAAAATTTTGCTTCCATACTTGCTTTTACCGTCCTTGTAACATTATTTGCCGATTTGAATTTTGCTATTGAATTAAATAATTTGAACATAATGCACTGACAATGAGATGATGCTGCGATGCCCACCTGTAGAGATCTATCCGTCTCTATCTCTCTCTCTCTCTGACAGGATGGTAGTGTGCAATGTTCTGCCGTTACTTGTCCTCCACTTAGCTGTTCCTCACCTCTCATCATTCCTGGACAATGCTGCCCATTTTGCCAAGGTAACCTCGACAATCCACTACTCATCTCTTTACTGTGCCAGCCTGCTAGGAACAAGTGCACCATTCTTAAAAGTTTTCCAAGTTCAAAGTTTGTTTTCACTCCTCTGGGCCTGATTAGTTGGGCTTGATAATATCTTTGTCCTGTATGTGATTTATGTGTCAGCTATGCTACCAGCCTTTGATCATTGTAAATGATAATTTTTTTAAAAATGGAGAAATGTTTGATAAGTTTGTTGGTTGTGTTTGTTTCTGTTGAGACCCCAATCAGCCTGAACCACCAGAACCCCAGGCCTTGGTTGCCCCACAAGCCAGTGGGACCAGTGCCTGGCATCTTGCGCGACCATTCAGCCATCCAGAAATTGCACCATCTTGGATGGCAGGTTAGAGAGTGCTCATAATGATCATATATTAATAATTCATCTTCTTTTTTTTTACTTTCGCAGCTGAAAGACGGAGGCATTTTGCTTCCAGGTTATCCATCCGGTTGTAATTTTGTCCATGCGTTATCGGTTTTTCATTGCCATGATAACTGGTGAACCACTGGAGAGATTTCAACCAAACATAACAAAAGTATTGAGTGTAATCGAAATATGAACTGATGACATATTGTGCTGAAAAGGTCAAAGGTCATGTGCACTTTTGAAAATCATTTTGCAGACCATAACTAGAGTTCAAAGCATTTGATGGCATTTCTTTTACCACAATATATCTCTTGGGTCTCTGTCTCTGTTCTCCTGTCTCTGTCTCTGTCTCTGTCTCTGTCTCTGTCTCTCTTCTCTCTGTCCTCTCTCCTGTCTCTCTCTCTCTCTCTCTCTCTCTCTCTCTCTCTCTCTCTCTCTCTCTCTCTCTCTCTCTCTCTCCTCTCTCTTTCTCTCTCTCTCTCTCTCTCTCTCTCTCTGTTCTCTCTCTCTCTCTCTCTCTCTCTCTGTGTCTCTCTCTCTCTCTCTCTCTCTCTCTCTCTCTCTCTCTCTCTCTCTCTCTCTTCTTCTCTCTCTCTTCTCTCTCTCTCTCTTCTCTCTTCTCTCTCTCTCTCTCTCTCTCTCTCTCTCTCTCTCTCTCTCTCTCTCTCTTCTTTCTCTCTCTCTTCCTCTCTCTCTCTCCTCTCTCTCTCTCTCTCTCTCTCTCTCTCTCTCTCTCTCTTCTCTCTCTCTCTCTCTCTGTCTCTCTCTCATATGACCTTCAGTTTTTCAAGTGACCTTTAATTGAAATCAAACCTAACAGTGGGTTGACATATAAAGGCAGACGAGGCTAGCTATCGTCAGAGAAGAAGAACTAATTTTGGTTTATTTGTTGAGCTATGAAATTGAGACTCATGGAAGAGCGAAGCAACAGAGGGGAAAAGGCAATGTACGGATACTGGGGCAATGGGGCAACAAGCATTGGAAGTAATGAACAGAAAATGAGGAAGGGAATGAAGCACAGCAACGAGCGCAAATGAAGGTGCCTCACAGGAGCATACGGTGCGCAGGAGACACCAAGCCAGTACTAAAACACCTGCAAAGGCACCTGACGAGACGTACAAATACATTGCATCAACGAATTAACACGAACAATCAACAAAAAAACGTTAATAACAACACATTTCCAGCCCAGGTATCCTCAGCTTTCGAAGACAGCCTCTCGGAGCAGAGAAGATCACGTCAGGCCACGTGGGAACCTGGAACTGGAACTTCTCCCTTGTGATTTATTATCAAGTTCAATTACTTCTGTGACATCATTGATACAACCCAGCACTGCTTCAGCAGGAGGAATATCATGGCTTCTCCCCTCCATGCTTATATGTTTGGCATTCTATGATTTGCACATTTAAATGTGTTTGTGTCTTCAAATGAGAAATCGAAAATGCAATAAAATTTAAGTACTTGGCTGTCTGTTTTTATGTCTTTTGGTGAGATGCAACCTACATCTGTCATACTCTATTGTTATTCTTTTTTTTGGCTTCTCTACACTCCCTGCACCACCTTACCCTCCCATCTCTACAGATGAGCAGCCATGTATGTTCCGTGAGCATGAGTATATGCCGGGAGAACATTGGATCGTGGACGAGTGTACGACATGCTCTTGTGAGGGTGGGAGTGTGCATTGTCGCTCTCAGTCCTGCAATGTCCTTACCTGTGAATCGGTGAGTTTCAACACCAACCTTGTGTGGAAGTGGAACCACCTGTCACACTTGTCTCCTCAATTTCCATTGTACTCGGTGTACTGTGCGCAATCTGTGTACTCTCATATTCTACACACCTCCACTTCTTCAACTACTACGACTTCTTCATGCTTCTCCAACTCTACACACATATCCAGCTTTCTACAGACCACGAACTATCCCACACCACTGATATCTTTATTAGGGACAGTTGGCTGACTTTGCCACTAGGATTCTGACCTGTAAGTGATAAAGGAAATAAGAGTGAGAAATCCTGTACAATACATGTCCCCTCCCGGTCCCAATGATTGCTCGTTTATTTGTGCGGTATATAATGGCGAGTTTGGTGCCGAAAATAAAATAAAAATTTTAAAAAACCAGATGTAAATACATGCATATAGTTATGTGTCAGCTATGCTACCTGTATGCATAAGGGGTAATTACATCATAGAGTACACCTTCATTTAAAAGGGGACACTAATCTTGTCCCTTCTGCATATGGGCATTAGAGATTCAATGGTACCTTTCCCTGGACGAGCACCCTGGCCAAAGGGTGCTCTATATTATTTATAATACATGGTGGTTATATTCCTGGGATCATTCCAATTGCACTGGGCCATGGACTAACACCCAGGCCTGAGGCCTGAGTCCTGCCGATCTGTGCTGTTTCATGCAATGGTGGCACATTATTTTATTGCGGTGGAGTCAGGGCAGCTGTCCAGCCAATGGGTTTACAGCAGTGGAGTGGAGTCAGGACAGAAGAGCACTGCCTCATGTATAATATGTGATATTTTCTAAGTCTAAAAAGGGCATAACTCTGTGAAAACGTCACAAAACACCCTGAAAGTCAAACTTATTCTGTAACTTATCATAATAAAGCCATGTTCCAAGCTTCCGTTGAATATATTAAGGGGTATGGGAAAAAAAAGTCTGAAAAACCACAGGTGGGACAGACGGACAGATGGACGGAGAGGAAACCTATAGTCTCCTCCAGTGAAACCAGTAGGCGACGAATAACCAGAGGCCAATTCCAAAGTAACACTGTCCCAGCTCAAGAACAGTTATGCTGATCAGATAATCTCCTTTAAAAATGGGAGTAACCTAGCAGGAAATACCTAGTGCCTGGGACGGACACACACACACACACACACACTAAGGGATAGTCATGGAGGATCAAAAGGAAGAGGAAAGTGGAATGGGAGAAGCAGATGAAGCCAAAGTGATTGTACCGTAGCTGCTCACAGTGGTTGAATGCTTGGTTTTGTACCTGTTGCTGCGTTTGGGCCGAGGGAGTAACTGATGAAATCTATCTGTCCAGGTTCTTTCCGACATCTTTGATTTCTTTGTTCCTTTCACATTTCTTTTGAATTGTGTTTTTTTTTCTTTTCACAATTCTCTTTATTCATCCTAATTCTTGCTTTTTCTTCTCTTTCATCTCTTTTAGTCTCTATTCCTCTCTTTCGTTATCTATCTCTCAAAGGAAAAGTAAATTATTGCAGAAAGTTTTCTGTAAGTCTCACTTGGCTGTGCCTGGGTGGGTTTGAGAGTTGTGGAGTAGCGGCTGAAACCCGAATCCTATCCAGGTTCCTCCGGATGACTCCATATTTGCTATTTACTTATTCAGGTTCCTTCTTGGTCTTCCATTTGATTATGTGAAGGTTTTGTTATTCTGCACAGGATTTGCTCCACAGCATCCTCATTTCATCTGACATCAATTAAATGGGAAGATTATAAAACCATCTTGTTTAATCTTAATGCTTTAGGTTTGACACCAGGCAGGAGATCGGATTGAAATTGCTGTTCGGTGCATTGCCATAAGGGGTAATTACATCATAGAGTACACCTTCATCTAAAAGGGGACACTAACCTTGTCCCTTCTACATATGGGCATTAGAGATTCAATGGTACCTTTCCCTGGATGAGCACCCTGGCCAAATTCCGATACTTTTGGAATAGGTTGTGCCTTTGTGCCAATGGGTTCCACAGTTTCCTGGTCTACAGATGCTGTACAGTAGATGCTTTGTGATTGAGCTTGCCAAATGAGATCAGATTATTTGTTAAGGCTAATACCATAGCAACAACAACAACAACAACAGCAACAAAAAATAGTTGACCTCCCAAACTTATCCCTCTCAAACCACAGAACGAAGCTCCTGATCTAGCTCCTAGCACCTGCTGCCCTATATGCCGCCCAAGGCTCGCCACATGTTTGGCATTTGGCTCTTCCCACTTCCTGTCGTTCGATGGACGGATGAACAACTTCTTCAGTGCTTGCTCATACACGCTTGCTGAGGACTGCATGGCTGGGACATTCAGGTCACATGAAAAAGAATCAATCACAACACTGAAGGACCCAGCACAACATCAACACCATGCTAGCAAAGCTCATATAAAACATTATTTGCTGTTTCTTTCATCCTTACCTTGGTGCTTTGTTACAAAGCTCAGTCATAAATGAGGTTAAAAGTAAAAAATTCATTTATTGAACCAACCATGTTATCCAGCTTAGGTCTGCGATGTGGTGTTGAGCCAACGTTCCTTTCTTGGTGTCATAAGTGGGGTCGTAGTATGAGCATTTCACTGCACATCACATGTGTCTAACCAACAGTGTGCGAGTGAAGATTGGAACTGGACCGCATAAGAATGTTGCTGAGACAACTGAGGTGGCACTACGACTGAAGAGCATCGCTGTACAACTGCTGAGGAACTGGGTTGTCATGGTAATCATTCCTTCATCGCTCATGTAGCGATGGTGTCATTAGTGCGATAGTTAACCAATCTTGGAGGCGATTTGAGCATTGCATTGGCAGTGGGTTTTTGGAGTAAGAGACGGGAGGTAAAGGTGGCATGAAAGTAATGGCCACCGATGGACGTAAGTGTGACATTGAAGTCACGGAGTTTAGTGCAAATTGGTGGAGTTGTTGGTGATGAGGAACATTTTTAAATGGTCGTCAAGATTAAGACGGAGTTTAAGTACAATGAGAGGTACTTGGGGGGGTAATGCGGAGAAGATCTCATCACTGGTTTCCTTGCTTTGTTTGCAGGTGGATGGGAAGGCGGTAAGTTTACCGTATGTGCACAAATCCATCTCTGTGGAGCAGCAAATGGGTGTTATCCTACTCAACACCCAGCTTGGAATTAAGGTATTAAACAGAGATCTCCACTGCAGGGCACTCCTGTGGAGCACTACCCAAAAGGGGGGCAAGTTTGTACAATCATCATCCATGCGCCCTGCTCTATATACAGTATCGGTTCTGTCGAAGCAGTTTATTTGACAGGGGTCTCCAGTGCAACACAGGATACTCGACTGGGTGTGCAGGAATTTGGAATTTGGCCGGGGTGCCACCATATAGCTTGCCTACTTGGATCTTGAGCATCCACCAACGAATGCGAGCAGACTGGATGCCCAGATTAACGGCCATCCGAAAGACGGCACACACCATGATGCCTCACCATACCTGCGAAATACAAGAATGGGCATTTATAGCTGGACCAAGATTCAAACCCAGGCCAGGCAGATTAGAGGCGAGTGTGTATACCTCTAGGCCATCCTGACAGCCCTGTTTTTTACCATGGACACATGAATTTACCAAAGTTTATAACTTGTGTCTTTGACAGTGTTGTGTTTCTGCCTTACAACTTTAATCAGCAAACCCAAAGTTAAATGTTATTGTAAGTCACTGCCAAATGTAGTGGAAAAGGGCAAAGACTACGCCATCATCTAGATACCAGTTCATCTTCACTTTCAATCATAAAACTGAATGTGGAATAAATTGTGCATTCTGTTTTTCTCTTCATATGATCCATTTTTCTCCGCAGGTCCAAAATGTGTCGCCAATGCCATCACCTAGAGCTGACGGTAAACTGGCAGTCAAAATCAGCCAAACGTGGTTTCTCACTTCTGAGCTGTCTCGCTTGGGTTTGAATGTCGGCCCAGCTATTAAAACTGTCATCCTGGTGTTGGCTTAATGGTTAGGATGGTGGGCTTGGGATCCTAGGATCCTGAGTTCAAATCCCACTCGGCTCTTGAATTAATACCAGGTGGGGTCGACTCTGCCTGTCATCCTTCTGAGGTTGGCAAAATGAATGCCAGCTTGCTGGTATCCTGCGTCAGAGTGGAGACCTGTCCATAATTGTGCCCAATAGCTAAGGAGACTGATTTGGCAGCACCAACGCTCTGTACAGAGTATGGTCCCAATGGATGGATGGGCGGATGGTGTTTGATAGACAGGGGAATCCATCAATGTGAGTGCTGTCCCCCAGATGGATGTTAAACTGGTGTGCTGACTGCCAGCATTAGGTGGTGGATGTTAAAGATCCCACGGTGTCCTATAATGACTTCCCCTTGACCTAGTAAGCCAAGGGGAAGTCATTGTAACGAGCAGACGTGGTGGCATAATAGAGCATCTGCTCTGAGTCTGGGAGGTTGGTGGTTTGAAGCCGAGTCATATTGAAGGCTTTAAAATTGAAAGTACTGCTTCCATGCTTGATGCCGTGCAATGAAAAGGGACAGAGCATGGACAAGCAACCATTGCACAGGCTTGATGGGTCGAATGGCCTCCTCCTGTTAAAATTCCTTGGAATTATTACATTCCTTTCCTGTGGTAATTCTCTGCAGACTCCTATAGTTGGACTTCTTACCAACTATGGTATATGAGAGTCATACTCTCATATATCATAGTTCTCACTATACCATTTGTCTGGGAGGGAACTCGTATTTTATCAAGTTACAGCTACAACCTCCTCCTTTGATCTTGTACAGATGCAGTGGAACAGCCGTGGACGCCTGGAGCTCAGCTTACCGAACTTGTACTGGGGACAACTCTGCGGTCTGTGTGGCAATTTTAATGGAAAACCCAACGATGACCAGACTCTTCGCACACTCGAACCCGCACACTCAGATGCCCAATTTGGCACCAGTTGGCAGGTGAGCTTGGAACTTCCGTCCCATTCAACACTTCATTCTGAAGATCCCCATAGCCGGAATTGAACCAAGAATGCTCTGATTAAAAGCCTTAATCAAAAATTTACAGCAACGATTTGAGTGTAATTGTCATTGAAATGTCGAGTTTAAAAGGACAGAGTTCCCACAGCTTAAATCTTGTAAACAATTATCTTTCTCAACATTGACTGCCATCTCCTGCCCACTCACTCCTGCCCACTGGTCCTCGTTTCAAAAATCATGGTTACATCACAGCTTGCTCATTTGTTAGCTTGCTCTGAAGATTTGCTTGAAAATCCATGACATGTTTTCTCACTTTCATATTCTCACTTTTACGATGTTGGGTCGACCTTTCGGTGATGTGAAGGTTCATCCTAAATTGGATACAGCACATTTTTATATCACGATAAGCATCCCCTTAGGTTGTGGACACGAGGCATTATTGCTTGTTTGGGATGCAGTTAAAATCCCATTTTATCTTCGTGCCTTTTCACTTGATGTGTTTCTTTTAATTTTTCGTTGCCTTTGACCCCCATAGGTGGATAGCACACCTCATATTCCAAGTCTGACTTGTGTTCCAGCCCATGATTTACAGCCATGTCTTCGAGCTACTTACCGTGTCCGCTCAGAGGCTGCAGCCAGGTGCAGGCTGCTGTACTTACCCCCCTTCTCACGCTGCCATCAATTGGTTCCCCCTGCGCCATTTGTGGCAGCTTGTGAGAGTGAGGTGTGCACATGTGGTGTGGTTATGCGCAGGCAACGTCGTGCTCTGCGTGAGTGCATCTGTGATACTCTGGAGGCCTACATGGCCCGATGTGCAGCGTTAGGTTTGATGGTACATTGGAGGTCTCCGTCCGTTTGTGGTGAGTGCACGGGTGGTGGAACGGTATGTAAGGCGTAACCCAAAGTTTTCATAGGCCTCGTCTCCACTAGCACATTGACATTTTGCCTGCACTGTGTTGGCACGTTCTTCATTCAGCACAATGCACCAGGAGGTTGAGCTCGAACGCATATTCATGGCACCTGCTGCCAGTGCAACACGCTAAAAACTGAACTTGAATGGCATCGAATCAAATGCAGTTCCGTTGCTTCATGATTGGTCACACTTATGCTTATGCGGGTTAATCCATGCGTCAGTTAATACATGGACACCTTTATGATATCTGCCTTACAGTCATTTATTGGTGGTTTGGACATGGGCCTTTTATGTATGTCAATGCTATGCGCAGTCCGGTGGAGGCCGATGTGTCGCAACTGATTTGCCGCTGTTCCATCTGGTTTACTTTCATCCCGAATTCACAGAGATCTCTTGTCCGAGCGAGCGAGGTTACAAGTTCAACGAGTGTGCTCCGAGCTGCCCACGGACGTGTTACACCGCACGAGCTCCTCCACCCTGCGCCAAGGCCTGTGTTCCAGGCTGTCGCTGTCCACGGGGAACCTTAGAACACAACAACCACTGCATCTCCCCGGAGCTGTGCCCACCCATTGTGCACAACATCATGTGAGGATTCCACGGTACAGATGATTGCTTCGCACCTCGCAGCAATGAACCGGCTTTGACGATTCATGGCCGCTGGACGGTGGCAAGTTTTCAGCGCCATGTTCAAAGCCGTTAATATCTTCTTTGGCCACAGTGAGTTGTCACCTTTTTAGCAATATTTGACAAGTCAAAGTGCAAAACAAACTACTGAACACTTATTTATGTACAGCCGATGCTTTGTCTGGGACCTCAAGGCTACAATATCCATCAGATCCCAAGAAGTAGTTTGGAAACATCTATCCATAAAAGATTGTAATTTTTTTTGATTCTGGCAAAGAATCAACATTACATTTTTAATGATTGTTTTCGTTTTGGAATTTATTATTTCTTGCTCGATCACTTCATTATAGGCACATGTCGCCCTCTTAAGGAGAAATATCGCACCTGATTTGAACATGTCACGTATAATCCCAACAGGATTTCTAAAGGTTGTACCTGTTGGAGGTTATGTCGGTTAACCGGTTCAAA